>CM037475.1:4300642-4900642 GCA_021014325.1 Plazaster borealis | reverse complement strand
CATGGAACAATGGACCCCACAAGGGAATTCTTTGTTCAACCTGGACCCCACCAGTGAATTTTTTTGAAAAGGGAATAATAGAACAACAATAGCAGGACCCCACAAACCGGATCGGTGTGTGTGTGGAGCCCACAACGACATAAAATGTTAACATTGGCATATGGGGCGTGGTTGGGGCGTGGCAATACTTTCACGTCATTACTCATTTGTGGGAGGTTATTTTGTTATACCTCCACGCTGCAACAAAGTGGCTACACAAAACGGAGCTCCCACATATGACGTAACATGAGTGATGACGTAACAGGGCTTTTCGCGATTTTTTCTGAAAATCACCGGAAAAGGGTATTCAAAATGATTGTTTTTTACACAATTAAAACCTGTTTAATCTCATCTGAACTCAATTTTCTTTTTGATTGAAAACATTTTAAATAAATTTCAGCAAAGATCGCTTGTTGCCGTTTTCGTTCAAGTAGGTCTTTAATAATAAAGTGTTAAAATTACCTGAGAACGTGTGCTCCATCCTGAGAAGTCAAACGGATGCCAGTACAGGAAGGCGTGCGATCCGCCGGTGAGACCAAGACGGTGGGCTCGGACCATGAGGTCGGTCACTGGAGTGGTGCTCAGGAAGATGACTGCAATGGGGAACATACAAGATACAAATTACTAACTTCAATGTGCAAGTCTCATTGGAGTCCATTGTTCCTATTGAGATTGCCCTGTGGTGTCCATTGTTATGTTGTTGTCAGGACCGCCCGCAAGTTCCAGTGTGTGATTTTCGTACCCGTAAATCGAGAAATTTTCGTTGTTCTCCCTTTGCTTGGACTTTAGTGACTTTTAGCGACGTCCTCATTGGTTTCTATACGAAAGCAAGACCAGAACGTCCCAGCTAACACTTTGACGTTCTCACAACGTTATGAAGTCAAACTTTGGTGTAAGTAACGTTATTGATTTAACGTTGTAACAACGACACTTCGTTCACTCTATTTACGTCCTCTGAATGTAAGGACACAATAACCACGTTGTTGGCACGTTTCAAGTGACATTATGACAACGTTATAATGTTATGACAACGTTATGACAACGTTGCATGTTTGGTTGTTATAACGTAATAAGTCACGTTGTAGCAAAGAAACATTGTTGACTCACCCTATACATCCTTAGAACGAAATATTGCAACGAAATAACCACGTTGCCATGTTTTATCAAATCCTTTTTATTTCAAAAGAATGCCAAAATACCCTGAACGTTGTCTCAACGTTATCACATTGTAAGCCCATCGTCATCAGATTATAATCGGGCGCATTCTTAGAGCCGCCGCCATCACCTTTCAATCGCCGCTATTCTCAGCTATCGCACACTTCTACCACTCTATTTTGCCACATTGTCTATCAAGCGCAGCTTAGGGGGACCTCTGCCGCGGCTTGTACCCGTGGGTAGACCGTCTATAACTGCGTGGGGTAGAACTCCCTGTCTCATCACATGAGCGCACCACTTAGCCTTCCGCTCTAACACCTCGTCACCTGTAAGACACCAACGTCCACCAATCAGCTCAGCCAGCCTTTCATTCGTGATGAAATTTGACCACTTTTATGCCCAGCAGGGTTCGCCAAATCGTTCTGCCAAAGGCATTGTAGCGCTTCAGGTCAGCCCGATCTTATATAAATTACGTCCAGTACCCTGACCGTTGTCTCAACGTTGCCACAACGTCAGCCCAGTCTTACATCACTGCATGCTATATCAGTTAAATATGTAATAGTTTCATTATTAATACCTGATATGTCAACATGATCAATGAATTTATTAATGTATTTAATGAATTTATTACCAGTACTGCACGTTATACTATACATCATACAGCATGTAGGCCTACTATCATACTAATTTCCTGACTTTGGCAGTCATGTGTGTATTGTTATTAACGTTTTTCCATTTTAAGAATATTTTTGAAAGTAAAATTACATGTTTGGTTTCTACATTTTAATATATCACCAAATCCTTTGATAGTTTAGACAAATAAATGAAGAAATGAGTACACCTAGTTAATCAATTTGATATTAAAAAATTATCAAAGGTATTTTACAACTTCTAAGCCCAATGTACTAATTTGCATATGTGATCATGTTTACGTTGTCATAACGTTGTCATATTAAGAAAGTACTTCGGTTGATTCCGATGCGGTGGCAGATTCAACATAGAGATTTGTCGCCCTGTCTCCCTGCCATGCTCCTATGAAGGCGACATACAAACATACATGCAGCATTCCGCACGCTGCATGCTCAATGCGGCAAGTGGGCGTTTGATACCTGCACGGAAACGTAGGTCTTCCTTCAACAAAATTGAAGCAAAACAGTTTTAAAAGTACCCGAAAGAATACTTCAAACGTTGTTGTCTTTGAAACATTAATGAACAAAGTTGGGTTTAATAGAGCAACCAGTTTTTAGTGGTGGGCAAAATTGTCTAAGTGAGGATAGAAAATCATACCAGGGGAATTTGGTTCTCTGGAAGAACTCTGTCCACGGCTTGGAATGCTGTGGGGGTGTGGGGGGGTAGAATCTCCTCCCACATCCAGCACTGCTGTTTGAAAAACTGCCTTTGCGGTGGACTTTATTTCCCGAGAATGTTTTCGAAAGATCATTTTCATATGGAAACTATGAACGAAGACTTTAAAATTAAGAATGATTCTCCATGTGGTCCAGATACTTTCACTATAGTCTAGATAGTTTCATTAAAAGGCTGAAATTGCAGAAAATGTGAAATTTGGGGTCAAGCAGCCGATTTCACGAAACTTTACGCCATGGCGTAAGTCCACTTGCGCATCGTTTATGGCTTAAGTTGCGCCACTAACTTAGGATCGATTTCACAAGTTTGAAAGTTGCGCCACAAAAATGGCGCAACTTACGCACACTTTCGTGAAATCGGCTGCAGGTTCAAATCCCGCCGTAGTCAATTTTACTTCTTCAAACCAAAAGGAATTCGTAATTTTTGCAATCCGTTTTACTGTTTTGTGTATGTTCCCGCGATTCTGATTGGATAGGATACTGTGTACCGTACACTACGTGTGATAAACCGTCTAAAACGAAAGAACATAACATCCAAATACAACGTGCTCGTCACAACATAATTAGCCTACAACGTTTTTTATGGTTTTATTGAGACCAAAATATAACTTTGCCGTTGTTGCCTAAACTTAAATACTACCTGGTAACAGTACCAACATGCAATGTTGTGAAAACGTTACGTATAGAACTTTCAGGTAACGTTCCATAAATTACCAGTATGCAGCCAAATGTACAACATTGGTTAAAAATCATGTTACGGATCTGACGTTCGTGCAACGTAGTCAAAACGTTGTCATCTCATCCACCGAATTGCAACATTATCGCAGCGTTGTGCAATGTTATTGCGCAAACTGGGGTCCTTGCTCTCAAGTGAGGAAGTCAATGGTCTTATGTCATTTGGGATTGATTGGGGCAGTAATGCAATTAAGGTAAGCCCTCTGAGCCCAAGGACTCACTGAGTTGGGTTTTTACTTCAAAGAAAAACTTTACCTTCAGCCATCGACGCAGCCAGCTTAAGAGCCTCATCCAAAGTCTTATACTGGTTGGCAAAAATCTCAATCACCATTATCCCGCTGGCTTCCAATGTATTAAAGATTGCAGCAGGAAGAACCTGGGTGTAGTACATATTATCGCCAACTCTGACATCACGCAGTATCACGCACTTCTTCCAACCTTGGCTCTCAAACAGTACCTCGACAAAGCCGATAAGCAAACTCATACTCGCAGCGGTTCGCGTGAGGGTCCGAAATCTCGTCTTATTCCGAAGAAGCGTCGAGGTGGATGCCCCAGAGAGAATCGGGAGGTTCCAGACGGCAGCCATGTCAGCTACGGGTTCCGTGTCGTAGCTTTCTGCGGGTCCGATGAAGGCATCCACACCGCGAGGGTCATGGTGGTGCAGCGAAGCAGCGACAGCCCCAGCAGCATGCATGGGAGCGCTCCGGTTTACGAAAGACATGTTGAAGTTACTGTATTGGCCATCGCGGACGCGCTCAGCAATGGCGGCAATGGCAATTTCGGCGGCAGGGTACAAGAACTTATCAGTTACAAACAACTGAAAGTCACCCGGTTGGTGCAGCATCCCTACTTTCACGTCGACGGTGGCTGCGACTCTCGCAATACCTATCAGGAAAAACGCAAATCTGGTCGCAACCATTGTGTGTTATAATCGCGAGCTGGGTATAGCTATCACCACAATCTGAACTGAAGAAAAAGTGATGCTGTTTTGGCGCAAAGACTTATATACCAATCTTTATGCGGACCTTGCATTTTGTTTAATTTGGCTTTTACAGAGTTAGGGGTAATAAAAAAAAACAATTAAAAAAATAAAATCTTCACAACCAGCATTATTTGACTGGTTTTTAAACAGATAAGGCAATAATCTGGCCCTTAATACTCTCTATAAAGTGAAACTAATTAATTTACTTTTGCTATTTAAAAAAAGATCATTATACTTTGACAAGTTCGTCACGAATGCATCTCAAATAATGTTCAGTAATGTGTCGTGGGCGAGCGGTTTAAAGTGCATCGGAGTTCTGGTGGCTAAGTCATCAGGGTGTGGGCTTGATCGTGACACCTGTGTCCGTGAGCAAGACAATTGCTTCTATTCACTTACATGAGGATAATGGGTACATGTGAGGTTAGAGATGATTCTTGTGATTGGGTTTTAGCTTGGTGTGATACATACTTGGAAGCACAGGCTGCCACAGGGAGCTGAGATAGTTTATAAATAAATGGCCCAGTGATCAGGGTAATAATAATCGAAGCACAATGATTTGTTTGGTGTTACTATTATTATTGTTTTACATAGACCATGTATCGTATTCAAAAAGAGTGACCTTGTACATTCCAGGGCATTTCCTGGCAGGCAAGATACCACACTGGTCATATGGGAAAATTAACATTTTTGTGTCACAAGTTCTACATAAATTCAAGGGTTCTAAAATTAAAAGCTTAACAAGTTTTGAGATGTGCCTCCTTTCTTCATATCAAAAGATGATAAAAATCCGGACAATGCAATCTCCAAGAGTTGTAAGATTTATTGTATTCTTATATTGGGCTGTGTACAAATCGTGCCAGCAGGAAGTTCAGACTATGTGGCTCTTTTGTAATCGTGTGATGTCTAGAAGATGGTCTAGAAGAGGCTTAACGACAGAGGGCGCTATCACGGTTCTTTTTATTCCTTTGATCGACAGTGTGGCGGTTTGGTGGAAAGCTGTACCGAGATGCACAAGCCAAGCCTTATGAATAATTTGAAGGCTTTGCAAATCGAAGATTTGAAGGTCATGGTTTTTAGGATTTTGTTTTGTTTTTAAAAATGGTTCAATTTTGTTCCCAATGTCGACTCAGCCAACTCGGGGACATTTCGGGTGTCACTAGTCCTCGAAACATTGCCGTATAATATTGCTCACACTAAGCGTATTCTTTCGTTTACTCGTTCAGGTTTTGAATATTATTTTTTTTCCATATTGGATAGGTGCAGCTAAACAATTTGACGGCTAACCTGCCCCCCCCAAAAAAAAAAAATTAAAAAATAGGAAAAACACCCAGAACTCCCTCAAACCACAAAGTTTAGCTGTCGGAAATTTTGATTTCAAGAAGCTCAGAGACTTTAAAATAATATGTTGATTTTTGTATTTTATTTTTTAATCTTGTGCATTTAACACTGGTTGATATTGGCATCGTATGATAGTGTGGTGCACAAGTAGCAGCGTGGCTACGGATGTTAGCTTTTCACGTAACAGTGCTGATACGTATATGGGTAGAAACGATGATCCAGCCGCAGTCGTTAGCCAAAGCCAAACCGTCTAGTGAACCAAATAAACTTTTCATTAGATACAAACCCCGCTGCAAGATGGACGGCACTCTAAATCAAAACAATACTTACCCAATTCAGGCGCGGATCCAGGGGGGGCGTGGGGGGCGCACGCCCCCCTTTTTTCATATAAAAAAAAATAAATAAAAAGGGAGAAAAGAAAAAAAGAGGGAGAGAGAGAGAAGGGGAGGGAGAAATGGGGAAGCTCTGTGTTACGCAGGCGCAACAAACTTCATTTATCATTTTGCTGCTTGGTATATTTTCACGCCCCCCCCCCGTTTGGAAAATCCTGGATCCACCCCTGCAATTTATACCGTTCTTATAAAACAAAATGAAATTGTCGAGCAAAATTATCGACAGCATGTCTGTTCTATTTGTCAATAAAACAAAATTTGACAATTTGAGTGACAAGACTGATTTTGTTTTCGAAAAGCAACAAATATTGTCTTTTTTTATTTGAGTCTTCAACTAAAAAGAAGGGAAAAGAGGGAATAGAGGCCGCAAACAACACTCAGTAATAAGAGCAATGTAATTAATTTGTTGAAATATTCAATGGTATTCGATCAACGAATAGACGTACAAGGAAATGTGTTGAATCGCACCGTACAATTAAATTACAGTCCTCTTCACTCGACTACAGTAAAAAAATATATATATATAAGTGTTTTCTTTATTAAATTGAGCGCGTGTTGTGTGTATACAAGAAAAGTTAAATTTAACTGAACGATTTTATTTCATACCTCACAAGTCGTGCCTTTAGTGTACATTTAATAAATAGATTTTGCATTTAGCTCTTTCATTTTAACACATGGTGGACAGTGTTTACCTTTCTTGTTTAGCTTACGTTGATGCACTTTCATAAATTTGATGAAACAAAATCACTCCCAACTCATTGCTATAGAGGACTTCATCGGTTTACTTCTCGACCGGCCATGATTGATGAGGCACCACTCTATAATTGCATTTTAGTGGACCGGATCTCGTGCTTTTCCAGTGATTTGTAATTGTTGACGAAGAATGCCTTCATCTGAAAGATACTGATTATAAAGTTCACACCAGCACGGATCCTCTGGGGAAACATTTCTGTATAGTTGCGCAGAAATGGGAAATGTTTTGGGGAATGTGCCTTTGATGATACAAGGATTGAATTTGGCAAATTGTATGAGTCAGAGTATGTCATGAAAAAGATACATTAGTGGCTATAGGGTCATCGCAGATCTGTCTTTTGAAAAAACCCCAAAACCATATACGTAGGATATAAGCAAGTTTTCAAAATGGCTGTCATTGCTGGTTATTCTACCTAATGTTTATCTTTCTCCTGACATACCCTCGGTACTCCGACTGGAGAATGTGAATGTTTAAAGGGATTGTAAACGTTTGGATAATTGGAACCAACTGTTTGTTTCAATCCTATGTAGTTGTACATAAAACTAACCTGTGAAAATTTCAATTCAGAAGGTGATAGAGTTTTTTAGATATTGCCGAAAATCTGGAGCGGTTATGTCCACGATGGGAAGAATAGTTTGCAATTGAAAAACACAATCTGAGAAGCGTTATTCTGTCAGTAACGCTTCTTTAGATTCAAATTTTGGGGGATAAAAAGTGATGTCTTTTTCCATAACCGCAGTAGGCCCTACTTCTAAAGTGAACAGTTTTTCAAAATGCATTATACTATCCAAAGCTGCTGTACTTTTTACCAAGTAGGCCTAAGTTTTTATTGCCATTAATTTTCAGAGTCATTACTAAACGTGTACAGGCCCTTTAAAGGAACATTACAGTATTGTTTTTTGCTAAAAAAAAACAGTTAAGCACTTTATATAATCCACCATATACATAAACTGACAAACCTGTAGAAGTTTGAGATCGATCGGCCATCTGGGTCACGAGAAAATAGTGAAAAACCGATTACACATTTGCATGTGTTATACAATGCATGAATAAAAACGCTTGTGAGCGATAAACTCCAATCGGAAATTAGTTTTATTTATTTCTCATCAAATATGGCATTTCAGACAGAAATATTTCTAGGGATGTTTTCTACCATCATCATCATTAGACCGTGTAAGTTTTATGTAAATCTGTGATCTTTAAGAAAATTTTAATTACCAGTTCTGTAACGTTCCTTAGAGCTCAATCTGTCTTTGGAGTCACATGAAAAAAAAGGAAGAAAAAAACCCAATATTTTTAAAACATCGCGTTTTAGTCTCGCCAGATTAAAACAAATTGTTTTATACTAATTTCTCAAAAACTGTACAAATTTCAAGCCAAAACATTTCAAGGGAAGTTTCCCCACCATGACCAATCTGTATACCATGTGAGTTATGTGCAAATATGGGAACATTTATATTTCTACTCATACCGAAGTTGTGCAGACCCACAGACTCGCTGCTGATAAACGCGCATTACTCCCGGAGCGACTGAACACATTATAATCAAAACGAACAGTTAATCACAAAAAAATAACTCTCATAATTACACTTATAATTGGCAGCGGATTCGTTTTGAAACTGCAAATTGCACTCACTAATTCGGTAATAACGTACGGTGAACAAAGTACAGACTCACAGTGAATTAAATTTAAAGGGACGGTATACTTTGGGTACTTATCCCAAAAAATAATGAGCATAAAAACTTACTTGATAAAGAGCACGTGAGCTGTTGATATTATAAAACATTGTTAGAAACAACCCCCCTAGAAGTAAGTAGTTTTCGAGAAATAGGTGATTTTTCACCCCAAAATTTGAATCTGAGAAATGCTTCAGACATGAAAGCCTTTCTCAGGCATTTGAAAGGACACAAATTTATGCAGCATGGGTGTTTTTCTCTTTCATCTAGCGACTTCGATGACCAAATTCAGCCCACATTTTTACAGGTTTATGCACAGGTTATTTTATACATATGTTGGGATACACCAAGTGAGGATACTGGTCTTTGACAATTGCCAAAAGTATACACTGCCTTTAAAGAGGCGGATGGCAGTGGTTAATTGCTATATAATTCATTAAGCAACGGAAGTTTTTATATTACCAATTGTTTTGCTAGTTGACTGCTTTAAAGTTAATTGGTACTATATTTGCATCATGATTCAACTGAACATTTGTTCAGGTACAAGTACCGTACACCAACAGTAGGCTCAGCAGGTCGGGAAGTGTGCATTGAATCATTGCATGACGTCACTTTTTAATTACATGGTTCCTGTATTCTTTTCCATTTTGAAGTAATAGGCCTACGGACAAGGTCGGTCGAAAAAGATATTTAGGAAAACAATTGGTAAAAAAATCTTGCTCTATAAAATGTCTAACAAAAATGATACCAAGTGCGTATGCTTTAATACTTTTATCTTGTTTTGTTTATTCCCATGAGCTATTCTTGTTTTATGGAAACACATGTAAACACGTCACTTTAATCACACAGTGAGTACACTATAGACCTTTCTATTGTTGATTAGCAAACCAGGCTGGTTGTCATGGACGGACGAATGTTAGCGAAACATTTAATCGTGTTAAGTTGTGACCAAATTCAACATTTCTGCAAACTTTCAAAAAAAAATGCATCCATTAATTGGTTGCTTTGTTTCCAACAAATTCAGCACTATTTTTGAATATTTGTGTACTGTTGTATCAGTTTTTGCTTCCCATAGTTTTCCAATCTTAATTGACGTCCCACGCTCAAAAAGCGCCCTCACGGAGGCCAAAAAGCGCACAGACATTATAGGTATTATATGTCTGTGCGCTTTTTGGCCTCAGTGAGGCATAGACCATCGAGGAGACAGACAGATGTGTTCAAAGAGATGACTTCTTGAGGATAATGAAGGTGCCATAGAGTTGATACATTTGTACACAATGACAAGAAGCTTGCAATTAATGGGTGTACGGTTTTGGTTAGCCAATGAAGGCGAGGGATTCAACGGGAGACCAACAAGAAAATGTCGGCCATGTTTTGTAGCCGTTGCAGACGAGACAAAGTCACCAACAACGGATTTCCGTTAGTCAATTCTGGAGAAGATTGGGTGGCGTTCGGGTTAGTGGTGAAGTGGTTTCTTTCCCCATCTTCTACCTTGAGGACCCGGTTCGAATCCTATCGGGGGCACTATTATTTGGATTGGGTTTTCAGTCCTAACCTGATTGCGCGGGTATTCTCAGGGATTTTTCTCCCGCATCTAAAACTGAAACTCCCTTCCTTGTCTTTTCTCCATGTGGTTCTGTGTATAGTGATTAAGTTCGCTTTTCTGGGAATCCTTGGCTTCACAGCAAGATAAATAAAGAACAAAATTTAAAAAACTCCAGGTCAGAATTGACCTGGATTCCGGGTCAAAGTGGGCCTGACCCACTTCCGGGTCAGGCTGACCCGGAAGTGGTTTTAAAATAAATTGAATTTTAACTCACATTTTGGGGACATTAGTGACACCGATTCCGGGTCATACTGACCCAGAAATGACTCACAGCTTCTATTGAATTATGTTTACTCTTTGCTTGTATTGTACTACTATATTTTTTGTCCAAATGATTCTGTCTATTATTGTGAGTATGGAAATAAATGTTACATTGAATAAAAGTCGAGCCCCACGTGACCCGGACTCTCTAACCGGAAGTAGAGTGTATCGACTGGACAATCAATTTACGTGTCTCTTGGTTCATGAAACGACAAAATGCTTGATAAAATTCTGGAGATGAAAACTGCAAAAAAAATGACACACTTAACGATGGGAGAAACATGGTAATTCATGCTCATGGGAATATTGAATACAACGAGGCCCAATACCATAGAGTTGATTCATTTTGCTTAACAACGTTGTGTTTAACCAAAATAAAGCAGGATACCAGTCGAAGGTGGTGCATGTGACATGGTATTTTGGCTGATAACCTCATTCTGGTAAGCATACTTTTTTGTGCTTAGCTAGTTTTTGTGATTTAAGCAGCACAACAAATTGGGCCCAGGTTATAGGCAATGATTTAGCTGGTGTAAGCGCAACTTCTCCAAGAGTGAAAGCAACATTCGAAAGAGGGGAGGCCCCTGCATGCAGAAGCTGCGGCGAAAAACTCCTTTTTTGACTCTTTTAGTTGCTTCTCGATTAGCTGTCACCCATTGATTGATTTGTCTGGGTCAAGATTGCAATTTGTGAAGAGCTAGTTTATACGCACCATCCCCTCTCTAATCAAAACTCAGAAGTTGTATGTCATCAGCATGACGCCGTTTGCAAGCATACGGTAGTACCAACTAGATGACTGTAATCGCTGTATCATAAAAATGGTCCAAGTATAGATCCTTGAGGAAAACCACATTCCATGACATGGGTGTCAGAAAAAGGTTCCAGAGATACGAACTCTGTTTGAGCGGTTTGGGAGGCAAGTTCAAAGCCTTTCCTATTAATGTTTGGATGGTCGGGTTAGCGTAGTGGTATCTTTCCTCGCCTTCCACCTCTAGGACCCCGGTACGAATCACGCCGGAGGGCACTACGTGGATTGGGTTTTCAGTCCCTATCTGCCTGTGTGGGTTTTCCCTAGAATAATTCTCTGTGGTTTTTCTCCCACATCTAAAACTGAAACTTCCTTCCTTGTCTTTTTTCCATTGGGTTATTGGCTAGTACAGTGAGTGATTAAGTTCGCTTTTGTGAGATTCCCTGGCTTCACCACCAGAATTAATAAATGAAATGAAATGAAATGTTCTTTGAAGTCAATGGATTTATTTTAAAGCACAGCGTCGATTTATGACTGACCTTTTAATAAATCAACGTGAGCTATTTTTTAAATCTCCCAGTTCAACGTAACCAAATCGCAGTGTGCATAGAGAGTGAGACCTATTTTTGTATAATACAAATCAGTAAAATGTATTGATGTATAGAGCTATATCATGGTGCGGCCATCTTAATTTTCCCCCATTCAAATCAATGTAACACAACCGAGGCTGGAAGGAGAAACAGTCTGGTTCCTTTCTGTACAATGAATTCTATTATTCATTGCTGGTATTGGATACAAGGAACATGACCAAGATGGTGGCAGCATGATAGAGGTCTATAGTGTACTTTCGGACATTACAAAGCGTGACAGACAGCCATGGATACAGATTGCACAATCACTGGTGTAAAAAAAAAGGAACTTGACATTTTGGACTGTCGTCTCACGAAAAGTACTCCTAACTTCACTAGAGTAGGGTTACTTTTCTTTTTAAATCGCTGGAGAAACAGGCATCCACTTTGTTCTAAATTAAATTAGTATGAAGGTTCTGTGGAATGGTGCAACCGGGCGGCCCCGTTTCCTGCTGACTCGAGGGCGCTATGCTCCCAGCTTTAGTGACACCATTTCCATTTGGCAACTGACGGTTGTTGTTAGTGGCAGAATGGCTGGCCCTCCTTCGTCTGGACTCGGAAATACTCAGCGTTCCGTTTGGGGAGGAGGACTGATTCCGGCCGGGAAATATTCGGTTACGGCAGAACAAGTGCATGAAGGCGCGGCGAAAGTCCCGCCGAAATATGGCGTAGATGAAGGGGTTGGTGGCACTTGCGAGGTATTCAAACCACGATGCGATCAGATAGAGATACGGCGGTAGGAAGCTCGTACTCTTGAAGATTTTGATGAGTTTGGTGACGCAGAAAGGGGTCATGCAGATAAAGAAGACGGCCACCACCAGAGCTAAACTCTGTATGACCCTCCTCTCGTTAATCGCCTTCTTATTTTTCCGCCGGCCCTTCGGCCCGCCGGCAGCAGTTTCGGGCCCCGCTGACTTCTCCTTCGCAACCCGGCAGATTTTGGTGTAGCAAAGAGTCATGACTATGGCGGGAATGAGGAAGCAAAATATGAAAGCTGTAATGACGTAGGTTAACGCACCCTCTTTGCTGTAAGCGTCCCAGTTTATAGCGCAAACCACTTCCCAGTAGTCAAAGACGACCCAGTTGTAGATGACCGGTATCAAACCGAAAGCAAAGCCCTGAATCCAGGCGTACGACACTGCCACTTTGGTAAGTGTTGGAGTGACGATGTTCATGTAGTGCAGGGGGCGAACTACTGCGTAGTAGCCATCAATACTTATCATAGCGAGAGTTAACATTGAAACAATTATGAACCAATAGTTAAAAGCACACTGCGCGTAACACCAAAACGCACCTAACAGCCACTTATCGGCAACAAGGGAGAGCAACGTACTGGGCATCACCAATGTTGCATTCATAAGATCCGTCAGACTCAAGTTTATCAAGAATATATTGGATGTTTTCTCCCGTAAGCGGGGCGTCTTCATGACGGCGATGATGACGGCGATGTTCCCCACCACCGAAAGAACAATGATCACGATCAACAAAATCGCCGCTATGACTTTCTCGGCGATGCCTCGTTGTGCGTTGTGGTGGTCGCTGATGAAATCCCCACCAGAGAAATTCCATGCTGTCACATTGTCTCCGGTATAACCAGCCATATTCTTCAACCGGTCGTGATGTTCGTCACTGACCGTAAGAGCGGAGCAGTTGGACGGCCGAACCTGCGTGCCAAACGCCCTTTAAATTCTACCTCCATGACTCGACCAAGTGCAAGTTCTGGCAACCACGTCGGTCCACAACCAGCACATTTATTGTCGAGAGTCACCGACCAAACAACATGCGCACTCACAGATCACCACGTCATCCGCATAGATTAGTTCACGGATAAATCAATCAAACTATTACATAGGCTGCGTCAAAGATTGTTGCAGTGCAGCAGCCAATCTGTCGAATTATACTGTTGTATTCTACAAACACGAAACGTATAGCCTACCTTATACACCATTTGAGAGGTTTTGCGGGTATTAATTAGTCATTAACAAGCTTGGTTGATTCCAGATGATAAATATGCGTCAGTCTTCCAATCCCCTATTAATTGAGTTATTGTATGAGATTGTCTGTATGAAGCCAACCGTGTGCAAAGCGCGGCAATACATTTCGCGTGGTGTGCCAATTGTTCTGATATAGATACGATACGATTGTGCACACGGCAAAAGACAATTCATTTATGTGATTTTATCCTTAATAAAACGACTAACTGTTTTTCCCAATGACTGAATGACCTCAACATGTGTTTAATACGATGTTTTTATTTTAATCTTTGATTGATCAGCTACATTTTTCAATGATGTCTCATATGGCATCTATGTCAGAATTACTCAGAAATGGGTCAAAATGACGCAGAATTTGAGTTAAAGTTCACATTTTTGAAATTTCTTCGGGTCAGCCCGAAAATGGGTCAGGCCCAGCGGCGTAACTAGGGTAAAATTTTAGGGGGAGGGGACCGGTGCATCATTTTTTCTAGGGTGGGGGGGGGGGGGCACTTCTGCCAAGTTTCCGTTTGTCTTGTTCCAGGCATGGTTCTACGGGGGACTGGCTGCCCCCCGCCCCCCCCCCCCAAAAAAAAACAAAAAAACAAAAAAACACCGGATCTTCATTAAAAATTCAAATGATTAGATTTGCACGGTCTTGTCACATAGGCCTATAGTATAGTCTTTGCCCAGACTACATGTACGGTTAAATGTTTTCCGACCCATTTAATATTTCACGTTGGATCTTGACCATGGCCAAAGCATCCAAGTTAATAGAGGCTACGATTTCAACCATCGAGAAGATGAGATGTGACGAGATGAACATTTCCAAAACATTTCCAAAACCATGGCTGAAAGTACTGGTGTCGAGATGTAACATTGCAAGACCAAGAACAAGGGCCCCACCACGCCGCCTGGAAGACTTCCTGGTCACAGAATCTGTGGGGATGAAACAAGAAACTGGTGCTGGACAGAATTCTCCACCAATCTACCGTCGTATATAGTATGTATGAAATCATTGACAAGATGATGTCAGAAATGCACCAGCCTTATGTTCAGAACAATGATGTTATCCAGGCCTGCATTGCATGCGACCAGCTAAATCCAGAATCAGATCGCTTTCTCCGACATGCTGTCATAGACTAGGCCAGATTTTAAAAAAAGTAACATCAAGCGGCAATGGTGGATACCAAGCTGAATTTTTAGTCCTTGTCCCTGAAAAATCACATTCGAAACAGCACAGAAAACCTAGCAGACGACAGTACTTTACATGCAAACGTCAGGTTCTGCTGTACTTTTATATAGATTTTGTCAGGACACCATACTAGTCAGGCACCCTGAACCAACGCTATATTGTTGTACTATGCACCGGAGTTTTGAGTGTAATTCACACATGCACACCATGCATTTATACCTTACACTAAAACAATACAGCAAGTCACATTTTGAGCTGTCAACTAGTGTTGAATAGATCTGCAATTAAATTGCACTGACAGAGGGACCAACAAATGCTTCAAATTTTTGAAAGTATTTGAGGTTTTTTTTTCTAATAAAGAGATACTCATTAATATTATGAGCATAATCTTGGCTTATTCTCCGTTGTTAATAAATTCACAAGTATATGCCTACTGTGGATCATCATCTGTTATTACCGGCATGTACTGTTTGTACACTGTATACACTGTGGTAGCCTACTCAATGATACAGTAAATGTTGATTTGTATTAAGTGTTAATGTGTCATAATTGGTCTCTGTTGTGTGAACAAACAGTTGCTGCAGTAGTCTGACTTGGAAATTAGAACTCACCGTAATGATTTTCCCACTCGGTTTCCCCTGTGGACTTCCTAATAATTTGTAATAGTGTGAGTTTTGTGATTTAGATGACTCGGTACATGTTATAG
This sequence comes from Plazaster borealis, assembly GCA_021014325.1. Lineage (NCBI taxonomy): Eukaryota > Metazoa > Echinodermata > Asteroidea > Forcipulatida > Labidiasteridae > Plazaster > Plazaster borealis. The sequence continues at coordinate 4,885,091 of CM037475.1, read as the reverse complement.
TATACCAGTAGGTTTTCAGTTGTCAACAGTTGAAAAACAATTGACTTCCCAGTCAATGTGGATGCTGCAAAAGGATGACATACACTGAGATGTAGAAGCCAGAAAGCGAAGCCTCCTTGCACTACGCTGTGTTGATGCCAATGCAGAACAGACACATGTGGCTGTTTCAATATCAATGTCTAACTATTAGGGAAAGGTGAACACCAAATCCAAAAATATTAGACTACATGAATTTAAAGGGTCCCTCAAAACATAAATATTTTGCAGCTATAGTGAAATTTGATGGAACGTAAATTTGTGTTTTTTTGCAGTCGACGATTAAACAAATGTAGCCTATAACGTGAAGTGTTTCATACAGTAGCGTGCTTTCAGTACCAGTGAACATAACGTCCCGGGTATACATGTACTTCTAACATCATGACTGTATGAGCAGATTAATGGGGAAAACACAATTTGATTTTGGGAAACATCAGCTTCAGAGTGTTTTGATCCTGGAGTTGATTCCATTCGAGTAAATGTTTGTAATGTCATGTAACCGAATCTCCCCCAAAGGAAGTTCACAAAAATAATAAAAAAATTATGGGACTGTTTGTTTGTTTGGTTATCCGTTTTCCTCTGAATGATATGGGGTTTTCTTTGTTACAAATGACCCGATTCTAGGTATACTTCTAACATTACATGTATGAGTAGATTAATGGGGAAACACAACTTGATTTTGGGAAACATCAGCTTTAGAGTGTCAGTGTTTTGATCCTGGAATTGATTCCATTCGAGGAATGTTTGTAATGTCATGTATCCGAATCTCCCGCAAAGGAATTTCACAATAAGAATAACATTTTTACGGGCATGTTTGTTTGTTTGTTTGTTTGGTTTGTTATCCGTTTTCCTGTCAGTGATACTGCATGAACATTTTTTTTAACAAATCACCTGATTCCAGGTATATTGGCATTACATGTATGAGCAGATTAATGGGGGAAAAATTGATTTTGGGAAACATCAGATTTAGTAATTAAATATTTCTGTCTGAAATGCCATATTTGATGAAAAATAAATAAAACTAATTTCCGATTGGAGTTTATCGCTCATGCGCGTTTTATTCATGCATTGTACAACACATGCAAATGTGTAATCGGTTTTTCTTTTTTTTTCTCGTGATGATGGCCGATTTAATTCAAAACAATGTTTTCTCTATAAATTGGGTTAAATTATTGTATATATTTTGTGACATCAAACTGAAACACTTTAATATGATGCTTTATTTTTACAATCTAAACATTTTGAATTATTCTAACGAAAATACACCGTCAATCAGTACCGGTACATACACTTAAATAACTGAATGTTTGGATCCAGTTGTCCCAATATAAGGTCAAATAATTAAATGATTTTTCTTCAGTGACTTTGATTTACAAATAGGGATGTGTTTTGCATAATTGTTTTTATTTATTTTTTCGATAAGACCTCTTTAACCTCCAAATTTGGCTTGGTATCCCCAGGTTTTGGATGCAGCACCCCAAAATTATGTTAGTTAGTTGGGTGGATTACCAACTTTTACTCAAAAATGCCGCTTACCCCTTAAACACAACCCTTTTTACAAACATGGCCTATGCCTGTGATTTTTTTCACAGGACTCGGGGAAAGTACTGAGTGAACAGTGCTTCACACACATCGGTGTACGTAAAAAAAAATAAATATATATATTCTTTCCCCCGATTGCAATAACATCATTAAATTGTTGTCGCGGTCCCCGCTAAAAAAATATAGGATTCGAACCTCTAGCTACCACCGGGCAATCTCGGTGGGGTAAGTAAGACAGACATCTGCTAGATTGGCAAAAGTCCAATCCCACCAATCCCACCAGTAATATGCCTGTTTTTTTTTTTTCTCAGGACTCGGGAAAAGTACTGGTATACACACACACACACATGTAAGGTAAAACCAAATAACAATAAACATGGCCTAGTCTAAATCAAAAAGTCCAGATTTCAAATGGGAGGTGGGGGGGTGGGGACCCGGGGGGCACGGACATCAATGGGGGGGGGGCGTGCCCCCATGCCCCCCTTAGTTACGCCACTGGACAGGCCCCCTGGGACACGGAATCCGGCTCAATTCTGATCCGGGATTTTCTTTTTGAGCGCATTCGTCGCTTTAGTTTGAGAAACATTTCAGTCAAATGTTATTACACCTTGCGAGCAACTGGTATCCAGTTTCAGTTTGCCCAATCAAAAAAAACCAAACAAAAAAAACAACGAAAACAAACAAACACCCCAACACCCCCAACAACAATGTAAACAAGGTCGCCCCCAAAAACCACCCCGTTATTTTGCGTTTTCTTAAAATTGGATCTTGTTATACAAAATTTGTTTTTTTGTAATATTTCAGTTTAAGAACTGGTAATTAAAATTTTCTTTATGATCACAGATTTACGTAAAACTTACACGGTCTAATGATGATGATAGTAGAAAACATCCCTAGAAATATTTCTGTCTGAAATGCCATATTTGATGAGAAATAAATAAAACTAATTTCCGATTGGAGTTTGTCGCTCATGAGCGTTTTATTCATGCATTGTACAACACATGCAAATGTGTAATCGGTTTTTCACTATTTTCTCGTGACCCAGATGGCCGATCGATCTCAAACTTCTACAGGTTTGTCAGTTTATGTATATGGTGGATTATATAAAGTGCTTACACTGTTTTGTGAGCAAAAACCAATTCTGTAATGTTCCTTTAAATGAAATATTATATAGACTGTATAGAGAATAGAATATCAAAATTACTATGCCCGGGATAAATGGTGTAATCGCACCGGTTAATCACAAGACTGAGCTAAATATTAGTTACACGCGTATTTTCAAATAGCCTCTGCAAACTGGACACTGACCACTCACTGGTCTTTGATGTGACCGCTCAAGAATCTGAACATACAATGAAACAATACAATTAATTAGTAGAACAATATTGACCTACTACCAAAACAATATAGGGAGCGCATGAATATTATTCTATATTGAGTTTTTGGAATACAAGGTCTACCACTTTTCCCTGCTTCTTAAAGTAGGCTTATAACAGTCAATTTTTATGGTTTTTAAAAACTTAAAATTGCCTCACAAAATAATTGTAGAAGGACCGAGCAAATGGCTGGTCTATACTTAAAAGGGGATTTTTTTCAATGAAGAAAAAAAAATAGAAAAGAGTCCCCGAATTTGACTTGCTATATATGGCCATTAATAAAGCAACGCCGAAACTAGAGTGTACAATTTTAGGGAGCGCCTAGAGTGTACAATTTTAGGGAACACAAGGGGGTGCACCATTTCTTCTTGCATTTCTCATCAAACAAGCTCCTTTTCAACGTTCCTGTCATGCCATTTACTATTTTTGATAAAAGTCAATCTGACGTGAGTGTATAGTAAAAACAAATACATTGTCTGCGTGTAAATGGAAAAATAGTTGTACACTATAAACATTGAAAGTAACACATTAATTAAAGCTTATATAAAAATGTACTCTGGTAATTTCTAATCTCAAAAGTCCAGATTTCAAATGGGAGGTGGGGGGGCACCTGTGGGTAGGAAGGGCATCATTGAGGAGGGGGTACGTGCCCCGTGCCCCCACCCCCACCCCAGTTAATAAAGGCTTGTTAATTTATAAGGGCTGGCTCTTTTTAATGTGTAGCCAGTGTAAGTGATTGGATCGTCCTGATGTTTGTCTAATTTTTAATTGTTATTAAAAACGCCGTCGCAGGTATAGTTTCTTACGACAATGAGGAAAGACTAAAGTACAAACAAAGTCATGCTGCCAATGTATACACGACACGTTGGGCCATTAAATGAAATGGCGCTATAGTTAATTAGATTCTTGTTTGACAAGTGCCAACGCACAATGCCCGCTTTAAAAGCAGGGTACACTTTGGTAATTGTCAAAGACCAGTGTTCTCACTTGATGTATCCCAACATATGCATACAATAATAAACCTGTGAAAATGTGGGCTTAATTGGTCATCGAAGTTGCAAGAAAATAATGAAAGAAAAACCACCCTTGTTGCATATAGAATTATATGCTTTTCTGCAGATGCCTGAGAAAGGCTTCATGCCTAAAGTCTTTCTCATATTCAATTGTTTTGGTGAAAATTACCTCTTTCTCTAAAACTATCATTATTTCAAAGGGGGTCGTATAACAATGTTTTATAGTACCATCAGCTCTCCGGTGCTCTTTACCGTAAGTTTGAATGGTCATTAATTATTGGAGTAATTACCAAAGGTATACCCTCCATTATTAAAACAAAAGACTTTAATGGTCTTTCCTCATAATAAGAACTTCCGTAATATCGAAAAGGATAATGTTAATATATTTTCCAATGAAATAAACCAATGGTCGTGTCCGAATTGACGGCTTCGGCTACGGCTACGGCTACGGCTGGGTCGCCGCGTCATTGTACGTTGGAGTGAAGTCCATGGCGACACCCTTAGCAACAGCCGTAGTCGCCAATTCGGATTCGGCCTGTAATTCGAGGCCAAAATTGCCATTTGAACAGTCACGTTTATCTTATAGGCCCTTTTCGTAACGACTGGCTTCGGCTTCGGATTCGGCTCAGGCTAGCTAGGCCCCTCAGTTGTTTTGACAATACGCGTGCTATGCGTTCAGGGATTCTGCAGACGAGAGAACGGAGCCTGAAGCCGAATCCAAAGCCAAAGCCGTGGATTCGAAAAGGGCCATAGTCTACCAGTACCTTTTGTAATGACTGTGTTTCGATTTCAAGTTGCATGCGGCCCGATTCTCACCGAAATAATTTGTAAAAAATTATTTTTTCTCTGAACGAATTTTGACAGATGATGCTGAAACAGAACAAGCCTATACACAAAAATGTTCGCACAGGGGCTTATCACGAAAGCACAAAACACGCATGTTGCTGATGGACGTGACAATACTTTCTTTTAAGATCAAAATTTGACAGCGCTTGTGTGTGTGTTCACAATGGATTTGCATAATTCGTCTGCTTACAGACCTTCCCCCCTCCCCCTCTGCCTCCCCCAGCAACCTGCCCCCAAGCAACCCTTTTGCTTGCTTACGGTGCGGCAGCTTATGAAATATAAATTCTGATCATGGCCATTAATTCGTAAGCAGACAAAATCATGCTTAAAGGCTTTATGAAATTGGGCCCAGGGTAAATATGGCAGTCATGTTTAAATAAACAGTTAAAGAAATAATCAGCAAAAAACCATAGCCGAACACCGCGTTAGATCCACTACCAGACTGATTTTGATATACTTTCAAATTGGAAGTGCGAGGCGGGAATAAGATTCAATCGCTAAGCCTCGAGATCTCGCGAGAGTGGAACGTGTTTTGGATGTTAATGACAACATTCTTGCGATAGAAACAAGAGTCAAAATGTCTTACCGAGACCTCAGAAGTAAGTTCTTACATATGTCTTACTATGTCTTACTATGTCGTTTTAATCTAGTCGTTTTGTGAAAATCTAATGTATTTGGTTGTGTAGCTGCTGTTTTATGACAGTATTCTATCGAAAATGTGTAAATTTGCTGATAATTTGCAACTTGTTTTTTAAAATTATGTGTGTGTGTTGCATCGGGCGACTACGCTGAGCGTTTATACCATTACCCAGTTGTGGTATTACAACTGAACATTTATGAATATTGATTAACGTCTTAGAACTAGAAGTACAGCAGCTTCTCTTGTTTTACCCAGTAATGACGCTTAGATAGAAAAAGGGGAAAAGAGAAAGAAACATTAAAGAGGAAAAAAATACCATATTTGAGATTTTGACTGCCACTTTCTAGATTTTCTAGTAAAAGAAAGTTTTTTTAAGGGATTGTTGGGCAAAATTTCCCTTTAAAAAAAATACCCCCTCTCAAGGAATTGATAATGATAGCTAAATGTTTAAACTCTAAATATTGACTTTTCATCGGGAGGCTGGAACTCTCGTGCACTCATGCCCAAAGGAACTAAAATGGCATTATTTTAGCAAGTAGAAATGTCGCGCGTGTGTTTTCTCTGAACATTTGTCAGCCTGGAATTTCAATGTCACGCAAGCCCACTCAATACCAACATTTACCTGAACGTCTCGAATTTGGATTCAAGATCTGTGGGGATGAGCTTGGCCACATCTTGCATGCATACGTGCGCTGAGACGATGACTTCATAATTATTGTTCAAGGAGTGCGGCCTTAATTAATGAATGTCCGCATGCTGCTCGATGTGATTTTCATGAGAATTACTACGTATGTAAACAACCATTAGAAAAGATTAATTTCAATCTGGGCTGGGTGTAAAATTCATGCTTCTAAATGTTTCAAACAATATTTTATACTGCAAAAAAATACGAAAGAAGAAATTTCAAAATTTTAGTAAGTTTGTTAGTATTTTTATTTGCCTACAATTTACGAAGCTTGGTTCTCACACTTTACTGACCATGGAAAATGCATCGACAGACTCATTCTCATTGTTTAATTTCCAATTTTATTTTGTGTCTAAAAGTTTGAGATATGACTGAACATAAACAATACATATTTTTGTTAAATTTATTTTGTGAAAGGTTTCGGTCGGTGATTGTTAAAAGTTTTTTTGTTTTAATTTTACATGGAAATTTTCACCGAAATTTTCGGGTAATGGAACTGATAAATAGGAACCAAGTATTGACATCGGCATTCAGGTACCCTGATACGCGATTACCAGGCACAGGCCTAGAACTATTCGGACTTCCGGAGTTATCATTTGCCTTTTAAAATATCGATGTCACAATGAAACCCTGGCTTGACAAAGGTTCATAAAAACTTACTTGTTAAGAAGCACTGCAGCTGTTGATTGTATAAACTTATTTGAGAAAGGATTCCCTTCAAAGTGATATGGGTTTGGATAATTTTTCAACTGAAAACATTTGAATCCGAGAAACGATTCAAGCAGAAATCGTTTCTCAGATATCTGAGGGTTGACTGAAAATTCAAATTGGTGTCTGTACGCGAATGCTTAGTCAGAGATGCAGTTCTTGATGAAAAGACCGGACAGTTTTTTACTGTTTTCTCAACAAAGACACTGTAGGCCTATTCAGCTTATACTTTCGCAGGTGACTTTTATTGTATCTTTCTTGTAAATTTTGCTTTAATAGATCAGCATTATGTTATTAAAAAAAACAATCTATTACGATACCCTTGAAGAAGTAACAATAATTATCCGAACCATTTCAGATTTCACAGAGATGATGCGGGCGTTGGGGTATCCACGCCTGATATCAATGGAGAACTTTAGAACTCCAAACTTCCCTCTAGTGGCAGAAGTCCTCATTTGGCTTGTCAAAAGGTACGTACCCAAGTAGGTAGTAATATTTAAAAGTAACCACTCGATGGACAAGCATGGAGGTAATGGAAGCAATTGCCTCCAAGACCCAGTGTTGTAGTCGAGTCACCTGTGTCGAGTCCGAGTCCGAGTCTCAAGTCACTTGGGTCGAGTCCGAGTCCGAGTCCCGAGTCACTTGGTCCGAGTCCGAGTCCCGAGTCACTTGGTCCGAGTCCGAGTCCGAGTCACGAGTCACTTGTTTAAATATTGGTTGCAAACCAAATGTCGTAAAATAAGATTTGGAAATGAAAAAAATAAAACACATTTAATTTGAACAAAGTTCTGTTAAAGTTTTTGTATAAAATGGTATAACCATGGAGGTAGAACTACCTCCATGGTATAACCAAAAGAAACAATACGGGGCGGAACGGCAGATGCCATGAGTTAAAAAATGTTGTACTACTTTTTACTAGTGACGTGACCAAACTTGACGTCGTGTGTGTGTGTCTGTGACGTGTGTCGACCATGTGTAGAAACTGGTGCAAACAACACACAGCCATCACAGTGCAATATGCAGGCTGTGTTTTACAGGTACCAGACATGCCATTTCCCTGGTAATATTGTGATGGATAAGATGATTAAGAGTCATTCCAGTTTCTCAGTCGGGGAGAAGGAATGCAGTTATTGGTTATTGTCTTGTAATATTTAAGAGTCATTCCAGTTTCTCAGTCGGGGAGAAGGAATGCAGTTATGGGTATGTCTTGTAATATTTAGTCATTTCATTTTCTTTCTCTGGGAGAAGGAATGCAGTTATTTGTAATGTTGTTGTGTAATAATTAGACATTCCAGTCAGTTCTCCCTCCTGGGAGAAGGAAAGGAATGCAGTTAATGGTTATTGTTAATCTTACAGACCACTCTAATAAAACCACTGGGCCTTAGGGGTGGCAGTCTTCTCCTGTGGCAGCAGGGGGAGCAGAGGGTTGTGGTCGGAGGCTGGTTTTTAGTTTTTCTGTATAAAGTTTAAGTTGTTTAAGTTGTGTATGCCAGTCATCATCCCATTATTATATTATTGATTTTTTTTTTTTATTTTTTTTAGTTTAGTGTCTTGCTTTTTGCTTTGCCAGACTTTGTTTTTTATTTTCCTTTGTGGCCAAAAAATTTTGTGTTTTGGTTGTTTGTTTTTGATGGCCGTTAAAATATAAAAAATAATATATCGTCGTTTATTTTCTTTTTCTTGTTTTCATTATTTTCTTTCTCGATTTGATTTTAGTTTTTTAGTATTCTAATTTCCTAATTTCTTGGAATTTAATTTAATCCGCTACAATATGCATCAAGCACAAGCAGTGGCTATGGTGTTAACGTTGACAGAATACCAGCATTAATATAGGTGTCGTGCATCCCAGTGTTATTATGCGTATTGAACATACGAATCAAACATGCACGCGCTGTACGTACATGGCCATCTACACAATAATCACGAACACTATAACTTGCAACACCATACGACAGTGTACTTATTTCTTGTGCTAGACGTTAATATTCCTCCATGTGCACTCTGGGAATGACAATCGGATCATCGGAATTGTTTTTAATATTTAAAAAAGGTATTGTTTGTGAAAATACGTGACTCGAGTCACGAGTCCTCGGGGACAAGTCCGAGTCATGATAGTCGAGTCCGAGTCCGAGTCCGAGTCTTTTGCAGACGTGACTCGAGTCAAGTCCGAGTCACCGAAATTGTGACTTGAGACGGACTCGAGTCCGAGTCCTGGACTCGAGTCATACAACACTGCCAAGACCGTAGTCATTGCCTCGGTGCCCCCAGAAACCTTTCTTCAGTAAAAATTTACATTTCCTCGTAATGAGGTACTGTGGCAACCAACACACGGAAAGAGGAGCAGAGGAAGGCCAAATAAAACATACATGTACCAACTATGTGACGACTCAAACCTGACCTGTGGGGACATATGAAACTGCATGCTTTAAAAAAAATCTTTGTTTTAATGAGAAATCGCCTAATATCCCAAGACCGGACGACCACTTCAAGGTGAGGGCTACACTTAACTGATCTGGGCTGTCAACCCAAATCAACTGTCACCAGGGGCACGTTGCCACCTCCTGGGGCTGAACCTGGGTTACCCCCTTACAGTCCGTAAGGATGTAGGCATGGGTATCATCCACTAGGAGCCTGGCTGGTAGAGCAGGATGCACTTCCTTCTAAACTTCTTACGAAGCAATTATGGTTAAGTGCCTTGCTCAAGGGCAAAAGTGTCATAACCGGGATTCGAACCCACACTCTACTGCTGACAACACCAGAGCTTGAGTTCGGTGAACTAGACCGCTCGGCCACGACACGCCACAACAGGAACATTTGGAAAGCTGTCACAAATGTTGAGTGGAAGCCGTTGGAATGAACGAATGAATAGTGAGGTATCAGTCGGACCTGCAATTTGTTTTACAAGAATCACTCAAGCCAGTAATTTGTCCTTATTTTCAAGATTTTTCATTGATCAACTTTTACCTTAAGATTTTCTTGAAAGGGGTGTAGATGTAAATTATAGGTCTGATACTGCATTCTTGCAAGGCAGTCTCTCTTTGGTAAAGGGCACTTCATTGAGGGAAATATACATTTTTAACTGTAACATTTCAAGGGGCACCAAGGCATTGACCAGGGACATGGAGGCAACTGTCTTCATTGCAGGGCTCCTCCTTAACACTAGCCCGGTGTACATTGTCTAGTAAAAACCACTATGGGCTAGTATACAAATATTGACTGCTTCGACTGCTATGGTTTGAACTACAACTCCCGGAGGTAATCCTCCGGGGATCACCGAGGGAGTCATTGTTTTAACCATAGCACAAGTAAAAACAGTCAATGTTTGTTTATACATATGTTGTGCCTAGGGTTAAGGTACCAAGAAGCTGATGTTGCTATGGGTATAGTACATTGGTTGCTATGGGATAGTACATCGGTTGCTATGGGTATAGTACCTTGTTTGCTGCGTGTATGGCGCGTTGTGTTTGCGCAGTTTCTAGTAAAAAAAAGACATGTGAGGCCCTCTAAACCAATCAAAAGGTAGAATCTTTGTGAGGTATGTTATAATATTCAAGCACCACTTATAAACTTGCCTTGTGGGCTACTAAAATTGCAACCAACACGAATTTGTTTATAACTTTTTTGAAGGGGTTGAACAAAGACAATAAAGCAGGATTTGAACCAACAACCTCCGGATTAACGTAGCGGTGCTCTACCAACTGAGCTATCTAGCCCTATGTTGGCGGTCTTCCTACCTATTTTGTCAATATCTTTTTTCGGGGGTGCCAGTCAGAAGCCATACATTCGTTAACTGCCTTGTAGCCAGGAATCATACCCAAGTAGAATTACTTACCCAGTCAGTTTCCCTTGTGGTTTATTACTTAATAAGTGTAAAGTTATTTGTGATTGTGTGAATGTAACTTCGTTCGACCAATAAACTGGTTGCATCAGAAAGATGCAATTATGACAATAAATGTTTAAAATCTGGGCTACTAAAACATCCTTCGGGCAAGTAAATTGCACAGTTTTCTAGACCGGTGGGTGCAAGGCCTGCGTTGCTTTTGTGAGGTTTCAGGCATGAATGTGTTTGTATTACGGTCAATAATAATTGTTTTGGTTCACGATTTTATAACTGTCCGACATTCAAGGCCCTTCATTGTTACCTTCATGACCTCGCTCCAAAGTACATCATTGATACATGTATGTTGCATGTTAAAGACCATTCTAACTATTCTCTGTGTTCTAATAACAGGTTTATCTTAAATTACCCAAAAGGTGAAATGCAAAAATCCACTGGGGACAAGTCATTTATTCAAGCTGCACCGACACTTTGGAATCGATTACCCTCTCACAATCACTCGAATGGTCACACAGTACAAGGTTTTCAATGTGTATTTTTATGTGAATTGAGAAAATTGTATCTTATTGCAGTATCAGATTTTAACAACAGCCCTGTAAAAAAAGCTGTAAACAATGAAATAGTACTTTGCATAATTACTAGCCTTGAAAAAGGTTGGCTACCAGTAAAACTAAGGTGATTATGCAATATCTTTACATCCATTTTTTACTAAAAAAAAAAGACTCAAAAAAATTGCAGACCGTAGGCAGACAGAGTAGCCGTGTGTGACATCAGTGCTAAGAGTCAGTAACTTCCTGAATCCAGGCATTACTAATGCTTAAGGTTTATTTATAATCCTTCTTAAAACAGAGACAATATGACTTATTAAAGGGACACGTTGCCTTGGATCGGACGAGTTGGTCTGAAAAAAAGCGTTTTTAACCGCTTGTTATAAAATGCATATGGTTAGAAAGACGTTATAAAAGTAGAATACAATGATCCACACAAATATGCCTTGAAATTGCGTGGTTTTCCTTTTACTTTGCGAACTAACACGGTCGGCCATTTTGTGGAGTCAAAAATTTGACTCCACAAAATGGCCGACTGTGTTTGCTCACGATGTAAAAGGAAACCATGCGATTTCGAGACATATTTGTGTGGATCATTGTATTCTACTTTTATAACATCTTTCTAACCATATGCCTTTTATAACAAACGGTTACAAATGCTTTTTATAGACCAACTCGCCCGATCCAAGGCAACGTGTCCCTTTAATTCTTCTGTGCCCTTCAGAACGCAAGCCATTCAAGTTTGGATCTGCTTTAGTTTTATGCAAAAAAGATCTCTACATTTTGTATTTACATTAAATGCTGCACTCATCCTGAAGAATTATAATACCTAATATTAAAAAAAAAAATTAAAAAAAAGAACCTACAGATTCTAACAAAATATTTGAGGTATTTTTTATAAAAAATAGCTGATTAAAGAAGATTTTGTAGTGACATATTGCCCATGCTCTTTGTATCTTTTGGGCTACCTGTGTGAATCACTTGAAACTGTGTGGCTCATCTGAACACACAGTCTGGATGCAAATGTCATTCTTTAATGGGTGTGCAATAGAATGTGCAAGTCTCGCGTAAATCGAAAACGAGAAAAAAACCGAAGGTTATATATTTTTCTATGAAATCAAATCTTACCCGCAGCAAGTTATTTTTAATAAATTTTTCAATTTTTGTATATAATATACAATATACAAAAAAATTGTTCAAATTAACATTGAAACAAAATTTGAACTTGGATGCTTATTGTTATGAATCCCATTTGCTAATCATGCCCGAATGTGTGCGTCTGTATGTTTAATGACAACATGACCGTCAGTTGGGCAAAATTCTAAAAAATTTACAAGTAACCGGAAACGGAGGTCAAGTCTTATTCTCAGGTTTTCTTTGTTATTTTGTGGAATTGATTTAAATTTTAATTTGTTAATCACTTAGTATTACATCCCCAACAACATATATAATTTTCATTGCAATAAACTAAGTTAAACTAAAATAACTGACAAAACAAAATCCCGTCCACGTAATACTCCATACGGTTGAGATCACAATTTGGGGATCAGGTTGGCTCAGTGGTTTCTTTCCCTGCCTTTTCACCTCTGTGGACCCCGGTTCGAATCCCACCTCAGACCGGAGACTTGCATGTGGATTGGGTATTCTCTAAACACTGAGGATACTGTTCCAAAAAGCTCCAGTTGGATCTTTAACTTCAAGGCAGGGTTTTCCCCATGCACAAGCTAGCGTATCGGGCGATACGCGCGATTTGCATGTCATTATGCGCAAATTTCGACTAATGCGCAAAAAATGAAAAGTTAATAATAATCTTGTAATAATAATTGCACAAAAAACATCAAGAGAAAACCATTTAGAATGCTCCAAATTGCACAGTAGGGCTTTTAAAACCAAGATAGAAAACATTCCGAAGACCTTGTTTCAATTCAGTGGCTTTGGCCAAACATAAAAAAATGTGGGTCCAGAATGCCCCACAGGTTTGAAAAAACCTGGGGAGAACCCTGCCAAGGGTTATCAAAAGGTGGAACTGCCATCATTTCAATGTGCTGCCTAAGAACTGGATACAAGTTTCAGACTTGTTTGTCAGCAATGAGTCTCATCCCTGCTTACTTAAAAGTGAAACACTTAGGAAGTGTCTCCGTTTCACCCGTAGTCCAGTACACATTATATCAACTTTGTTTTTTTGAATGATTTACCTTGTAGGTACGATCCAAATGCGGATATACCAATCGACACGGATACAGAGCAAGACCGAGTTATTTTCATCAAATCTGTGGCCCAGTTCATGGTGAGTTTGCCTTCAAATGCTGTTTTTTTTATTCAGGAGTTTTAAGAGGAAGGGAAATTACCAATTCTATTTTGTGATGTACTCATTTTCTAATAGACTGTGCAACTCTCGTGCGTACATGTATTCAAACATTGGGACCCGTTAAAGCGCGTGAGTTTGTTTCCTTCACGCGTTAAAGCACGGTATGTGGGACCAAAGTGGTCCCAAAAATGTTTGAATACGCGCGAGACTTGTACGGTCTATAAACCTCATTTGAGTGGGGGAAAAATTACAAGGCTCTAACCTCAAGATAAAACGGTTTAAATTGCCATTGTATTCTATACCCTTCCAGTGCAAAATTTGTCAACATCCAAAACATCTGATGACATCATTCTGAGAAAAATGGGTCTCTACGTTTTTGTACGTGGATGTTTTGGTTCATTCCTGACTTTCGATAATATTTAATCAAAATGGCCTTAAATTTGACCTTTTGACTGATGAAAAATTCCTCCTTGGAATGTAAAGATCCATTAGTTGTTGAAATCCAATGATGTATTGCTTCAATTTTTGCTCTTAAAAAGTCAGTTATGAACCAAAACATCCCCGTACAAAAATGCAGAGACCCATTTTTCTCAGAATGATCTCATCAAATGTTTTGGATGTTGACAAATTTTGCACTGGAAAGGTATCGAATACAATGGCAACTTACACCATTTTATCATGAGTTTTTTATAGACACTTGTAATGAAGACTCTATCTATTGGAAAATGAGTACATCACAAAATTGAATTGGTCATTTCCCTTCCTCTTTAATATTTTGTTCACATTTAAATTTCAAATCTAGGTTCAAAGTCGTACTTCAGTTTCAGTTGTCTTGTGTGATCCCCCTTCTATTTTGGGAGAAAAAACCCCTCCATTTCTGGTTATTGCTTCCTGGTAAAGGAGGTAGAATTGATAGGAACAGCTGTGGATATCCAATTCTGTATAGTTTATGGGGCCGACACAGACAAATTGATTGGGAAGACATGTTTGTGTTTTGTTTTTTAATGGAGTGTCAACATTCATACAGCGATTATGAGAATAGTTGTTTAAAGGTATCGTACACGTTTGGTAATTGTCAAAGACCAGTGTTCTTACTTGGTGTATCCCAACATATGCATAGAATAACAAGCCTGTGAAAATTTGGGTTCAATTGGTCATCGAAGTTACAAGAAAATGATGAAAGAAAAATCACCCTTGTTGTGTGCTTTCAGATAGGAATAAAAACTTCTTGCAAGAAGTTTTTATTATTTTAGTGAGAAATTACCTTTTTCTCAAAAACTACGTTACTTCAGAGGGAGTCGTTTCCTACAATGTTTTATACTATCAACCGCTCTCCGTTGCTCGTTACCAAGTAAGTTTTTATGCCAATATTTGTTTTGAGTCATTATTCCCAACGTGTACGATACCTTTAAAGAGCAACCTTAGAGTTGTAATGAAAAAGAGCCTGTAACTTGTGGCTTTTTATGAAATCGCTACTTCTGGCTGTGGCTTAACCTGGTAAGCCATTTTGAAGGCATCAACTAAGGGCACATGGCTTCAACATGGCTGATGGAGCTTTAAGCCTAAGCCAAAGCAGAAGTTTGTTTGAAAAATAAAGGCCCTGGATCTTGTAGTGGGTAGAATCTTTATCAAAGATTTCTCTTTGAAGTAAGTCTGCAATAAAACAGTAAATGAATCTTTGAAATTTGGAGTACTGAACGTTTTTATTTGATTTTGGTTTTTTTAAGTGTCTTGATCAAAAGGAAGCAAAACTAGTCATTGAAGAGTTTTTTTTTGGTTTTTTTAAATGGTGTGTACGACTTCTCTGATAGTGGGGCATACAGGAGAAACATGTGGGGGAATTGTGCCTTTGATGATACAAGTATGAAATTTGACACACAGTCAGAGTATGTATTGAGAAAGATATTTGGCTATAGGGCCATCGCAGGTTTGTCCTTTGAAAAAAATATATTTAGAGCAGGGCTCGAATTTGACACTGGACCGCAGGCCCGAGGCCAGTGATTTTAGCCCCGGGCCAGTAAACTCATGACTGGTGGACAAGTCCGGCAGTCTTGTGTTTTTACAATTGGATAACTATACCTCACTGTGTAATATCTTTAACAGAAAGAAATGATGTTCAAATGTTGTCTTTGAGTCTGGTAATACTTTTCCGTTGAGGTTATCAAAATAGACTAACCGATAACACAAATGAGATAATCTTCTCTTAGTGCTTGTTCAAATAAACAAAATGTACATGTTAAACTCTGTAGAAAGTTTTTTCTTATGAAGATTCTGGTCTTGTAAAATAAATTTTGGTCCAGTAAACTTTTTGAGCTACAAGCCCTGCGGTCTTGTGGAATTTTACGCCAAATTCAAGCCCTGTAGAGTTTTCAATTTTCAACTTTTTCAAAATTGCTGCCACTGCTTTGTTATTCTACATGCGCCTTTATTTGTTTCAGAGGAAAAGTCTGTGATAGCGCTGTAGCCAAATATCTTTCTCATGACATACTCAACTCTGACAGTGTGCCAAATTCTATGCCTGTAGATCATCAAAGGTGCAATCCCATCACTTACCCGCTTCCTGTACCACTAGGAAAAATATCTGTACAAAGTGAAAATGAGATTGGGAACTGTTGTTAAAATGGCAGCCAAGTTATCATTGCTATTGGTTATGACTTCTGTGTGTGTTGAACTCCCTCGGTCATGCATGTAACACCTTGTACTCTTTTCCAATTTCAGATCTGATAAATTATTATCAAAATATTGACATTAATTTATTGATTTTAATTATAAGTTTTCCTGGCCAATTTTAAAAGAAATTCATTCAATTGAACATGGTGTTCAATTGAAACCCCTTCTCTTAGTGCTAAGTGTACTGTACTTTTACATATGCATTACACAGAAGGCGAGACCTATGGCTTTACGTCCCATCCGAAGGACGCAGCAATAATGGTTTTAAAGTGTCTTGCTCAAGGACACAAGTGTCAACACCAAGACTCCAAACCCACACTCTGCTGATCAGAAACACCAGAGCTTGAGTCCGGTGCACTTGACCACTCGGACATCAACACGCCATCGTTAATATTATTCTTGTTGATTATTCCATCCACCAGGCGACCAAAGCCCACATCAAGTTAAATACCAAGAAGCTGTACCAAGCCGACGGCTACGCTGTCAAGGAACTTCTCAAGGTGACGTCGGTCCTCTATGGAGCCATGAGGACTAAGGTGGGAGACGGGGAGGAAGATGGTGAAAATGAAGGCGGCTCATCTTTGTCATTTGACATCTCATCAAAGGTAAGAAACTATCTTGGCTTGGGGTGTAAACTGTGGACATTAACCAAGTGTTTCCTGTGAAATACAGTTACAATAAGTGTGGAATTCGACCCAGATGATTTTTGGCCATAATTAATTAATTCATGGTAGAGCTTAACTTATTCCTACTGTGAGCTTCTTTCAAAAATAAATTCTGCAGCCATATCTCCATGCAATATTTTCCATATGCAGAGATGCCAACATACACGATTTGGGCGTAGAAAATACGATTTTGAGCCGTGAATACGCCGCTACGATATCTTCAATTAAATACGATAAACAAGCCGCCCAGTGTAAATGTAGTTACAAACAATGTATCATGATAAAAACTAAAACTAAAAGTATAAAATAAAAAAACTATAACAAATGTTGACTGCTGCCACGTGGTTAAGTGATGAGCGGGGCCGAATTCACACGCGTTTTGGTGCTTATTTAGGAGGTACCAATCCCATAAACTATCGCACTCAGGATTTGCCTACCTGACACACGCTTAGCACAGAGCACACATTGCGCCACAAGGCTCCTTGTACAGTATACATTCTACAGTTGCTTTTGTAGAGACTGGTTCCGCAGTTTTTCTAACGCTTTACGACTGTGGGATGCGGCGGCAAACAGACACTGTGATAACTTTTATCTGAAATGCAATTCGCAAGTTCAGCGCGCGCCGTCGTGGAGTTTTTTTGAAACATCGCGATCGCTGCAGCGATCAACTAAAATAAAGGTGACAACAAGAAAATATTTCATCGATCGCAATCGAGTCCAAGATCTGATGAAAACTGTCGATAAAAAAGTTGTTAAGAATGCAGTGGGTGGAAATGGAATTGGTTGGAAAGGCCAATTGATGAAATTGCTCTTGCTGAAGTCGTTTGAAGACTTGACTGGCCTGTTGCTGTGGTCAGGTGGTGTGACGTATTTTTTTAAAAACTATTTTGCTGTGCAAACGTGAGCATTATTCATTTTAATAAACAATGGGACAGAAACCACAGCATTTTGTTGAATTCAGTTGGAAAGGGTTCTCTTCATGCACAAGGTAGTGCAAATAAGGTAGTGCAAATAAGGTAGGGCAAATTGCGGTCCGATACAAAAAAAAAAAAAAAAAAATACACTTTTTATTTTATTTTTTAAAATCAAGCCTGAGAATACAATTCATAATTGTTTGAGCTCTAGAGCAGGCCGCTTTGCAATAAGTGATTTTCGCTGAAAGTATTAGTTTATATCATAAATGTCATATATTTCCTCTTTTTGCGGCTCGGTGAGTTTTATGCCTGACTTGAAACTAAAGTGCTCGGCGGTGCTACTCTTTTTGGGAATTCAATGTTGGCATCTCTGCATATGAAATTTCTCTGAAAGAATTTTACTTTTCAGAGAGTAATGTTCATCTTCACCCTCATTGATTTAGTTGGCAAAATATATTGGATACATCTCACTAACTTGTGCACTGTGTGTGGATGAGCTTTAAATCCCTAGTTAAAGTTCTTTAAGTTGGTACTGCCGGAGACTGGATTTGAAGCTGTCTGTACCAAAGCCGTATATTGAGAGAGTTGCAACAACTTGCGATTAGAAGCCATTTTGTGACCCAAAAAATGCGTGGGCGAACACAGGGTGCCAGACTAGTCTGCCCATTGGGTTGTGCTGAATTTTGGACCGAAAATGGCGTCCAGCAACCACGTGACCAAAGAAAACTGGTCCCTCTATGTCGCAACTGTCTCAATACACAGCTCTGGTCTGTACTGGTGCTGCTGACTATGCTAGCTGGTAGTGCATTCCAATCAATGATGGTGGAGACGAAGAGCGAGTCATTGTATACGCCTGCTCTGTGACTAAGTTGCTCAAACTTCTGATTATGGCCCCCTGGATACCCGTGTTTGAGGTTGGACGTTACTGGTGGAGTGGAATATTGACGTCTTTTGTATAAATGTACAAAACACAAGGCTCTAAAAGTGTTAATATTTTGATGATAAACAAAAAATACTTTTCAAAATAAGCTAAATTTAAGTTTCCTGTATTACATGAATTATTATTTAAAAAAGGGCTTTTAATAAGAGGTTCTTCCAAACCGTTTAAACCTTTTAAGATCCATTTTTTTTGCACAATTGACCATCATTAGTACAATTGACCACCGTTGACATAACGTGATCCCATCCCAATCTTTAAAGGAACAAGAAACACAAAGGATACACCGTAAAAAGGCCAATCATGCAGGCCTGTCCGGGGCAGTCGGAGAGTCCTTTGCAGGAAAAACATTTAAAACGTCCTGAAAGAGAATGTTTGCAGGAGGAGCAAGCAATAGGAAAGAAAAACTCATCTAATTCAAACAGAAATTCCCCCCTGATTGACTGAGAGACCAAACACAGCCAGAGGAGCAGCTGTGTTGATTCTTACAATGTACTGTAATTAAAGGGATTGTATACGTTTGGTAATTGGAACCCACTGTTTGTTTCAATCCTATATAGTTGTGATATACCATGAAACTAACCTGTGAAAATTTCATTTTAAAGGTGGTAGCGTTTATGAGATATTACCAAAAATCTGGAGTGGTTATGTTTACGCAGGAATAATAATTTGCAATTGGAATACACAATCTGAGAAACGTTACTGTCAGTAACACTTCTCAGACTCAAATTTTGGGGGATAAAAAGTAATATTTTTTTCCATAACGGCAGTACTTCTCAGTGAAAAGTTTTTCAAAATGTATTGCTATCCAAAGCTGCTGTACTTCTTTAGTAAGTTTGTACTGCCATTCATTTTCAGAGTCATTACCAAGCGTGTACAGACCCTTTAAGTCATGAATAATGAGAATTTAGTGAGAATGTACAATCAAACATAAATATCAAACATAAATATTGTAACCACACAGTGTTTCTCCTGGGTGGATGAACTGAGCGAGGTGGTAACAATTCACATTTATGATTGAAGCAAAATGTACACAGTCTCTGCAAACTGACTAGAATGCAGCGCTAACACAACTGCCTGATGATTCCGTCTACACATCTAATTTTTAGTTCTTTATAATAATAATACATTATTCAGGCATATCATAATACATACAAACAATTATAATGTATAGAGTAAAAAAGATAAAATCTTTATACCCCCCCCCCATAAGCAGCAAGAAATGCAAAACTGACAATAACATTTATGATACAAATATTACAGAAAAAAGTACGAGGCAAAAACAAAACAAACTAGAAAAGGACCACAATAAAAAAAATATTATTTATAAAAAATAGCATCAGATAAAAAGCAAACAAGGAAAACACAAGAAACAGAAATCGACCAGAGACAGAAAACCAAGGGACAACAGACGAAACAATAGATGGGCTGCCTTGGAGAAAGACAAAAAGTAAAATGAAACACTATCACCAAAGGGGCGTGTCACTCTGACCCAAAACAGCGTCAACGACAACCATAACAACAAAAACATGCAAGACACAAAAAACAAAAGAGGCAAACAGATGAGCACCAGAAACAAACAGACACAAAACGGAAAACCTAGTCAAAGCAAGTTCAGTTTAAGTTACAACGGTGATACATAGAGGTCAATAAAAAACTTATAAATGAAACATAGGAACACTTGTTTTGATTAGTTTCTCTGGCAGTCGGGGCATGAATTTGGGGGTAAAGAAACACAAGACTATAGACGATGTGACCTGTGACATCACATGTTTACAAAAGAGTCACCAAGCCTGGACTTCCTGCAGGCACGATTTGTACACAGCTCAAAGGAAAAAAACATAAAATCCTATATTTTATGGAGATTGCACCGTCTAATTTTTTCCAACTTTTGATATGATGAAAGGGGGCACATCTCAAAACTTGTTCAGCTGTTACTTTTAAAACTCTTGGATTTATGTGGAAATTATGACTCAAAATGCAAACTTTCCCATATGACTAGTGCAGTATCTTGCCTGCCAGAAAGGCCCAAGAATGTACAAGGTCACACTTATTGTAAACAAAGGTCACAAGGTCTATAGGGCTTGTTGCTCAAAATGTTTACTAGACCAGAATTTAATTTACAAGACCAGAATCAAAACAAGTTGAACAAGCACTGAGAGAAGATCTACACTGTTGATACATGTAGATCTCATTTGTCTTATGTGTGAAGCGTACTTTGATACTCAAGAGAATTGAAAGATATCAGATTTTTTTTACAAAGATATTTTACAATGAGGTAGCTTAATATTATTCATTTGAAAAAAAACCAAGACCACCGGGCTTGAGTTTACTTGCTCGAAGCTTAAAATCCACTGGCCTCGGTCCGGCCGTCCAGTGGTAATTTCGAGCCCTGGCAGTGCTTCCCAGTGAGGTGGTGTTATTGGCAAAAACTCGAGCCAGATGGTCACTGAAAGTTGCAAGGTGAGCCGTCTCACGCTTGAATGGGAAACGGGAAACACTGTTATCACGCAGGCAAACATACAAACACATTATGAGCGTGAACATCCTGTGTCACGTAGATCCTTGTCATTTGATTGGTGGACATGCGCCACTTGACCGTATACTTTATTTTTGCCACGTATTTACAGCTGCGATGCAAGATGCTCCTAAATTTTATATAGGAGTCCTATATTGATAAATATAGGACGCTTGGGACACTTTGCAGCGTCGTTTCCAATATAATTTCCGCCCATTTGTCTCAACGAAACAAGGTCATGTCAACCAAGTTGGTGTCTACATTGAGTCGTCCATGTTGTTTTTTAAGATTTGAAGAAAAAAAATAATAATTCAGAGTGCGGGGTGGACGTGTTTCTGTTTGTATCCGACAAGGATCTGTAGTGGATGAGATTGAATGGTCAGAAAGTAAGAGGGTTGTCTGTGTGCCTGCATTCATGATATCTTTAATGAAGCCTTTCGTATGACATTGAGAGGCTAGACACAGTAGGAGGGGTTTTGATTAACCCTTTAGAGACCATATTAGCCGCTAACGTCTTGTGTCAACAAATCATCAATATGTTGTTGCTTTATTTGACACTTTTTTTTTTCTAGTATAAATGTCTGGTGAAAAAGGTTGTTGGCTTTTTGCTACAATATGCTACAATGTAGCAGCTAATATGGTCTCTAAAGGATTAATTAAAACACTCCTAATGTCCGGCCTCTTTTTAAAAAAAACTTCTTCTTCTACTTCTTCTTTGGAAGTTATGGTGAAAGTGCTGTTTTTTGCACAATTTGTTGTGTCCATTATACATTTACATTGACCAAGTGGTGTACATTGTATAGTCTCCATTCAGGGAGCATAAAGCCTGATTTGGCATTAGACTTGGTTAGTCTTTTATACAGCCGTCCATGCAAAACCTTGTCAAATGTGAGCATTGTTTTCCACTTACAACATGTACAAAGACACACTTTCCAGGCTCACATAACGATCAAACTTCACACATAGTTAGATCTGTACTAGTAGATGACACCACTGGAGTGACATCAGCATGGCGTCATCAGGTGTAGATTTACCTTAATTCAAAGTTTAATATTTCAAAAAATTATATCTTCTGATTTTAACAATCTATACATCATATGAAAGGGCTTAACATAATTCAAAAAAGTTGCACCGACATAAACCCAATTTGACCTCGTCTACCGGTTCAAGCGGGAAGTTGTAGTGAAAAATATTCGCAGGCTGGGAATTTGGACATCATTTTGTAAATAAAATAACGTTTGACCCCTAGGCCTTCCAGTTATAAGAAAAATTACGTCATCATCTTCAATAGCGCCCTCAAGTGACAAGTTTTAAAATGTACTGTTTTGC
The DNA here is from genome assembly GCA_021014325.1 of Plazaster borealis. Taxonomy (NCBI): domain Eukaryota; kingdom Metazoa; phylum Echinodermata; class Asteroidea; order Forcipulatida; family Labidiasteridae; genus Plazaster; species Plazaster borealis. The sequence continues at coordinate 4,862,518 of CM037475.1, read as the reverse complement.
TGAGAATCTGTTGCAAGTTTTAAAAAGTTTACAACTTAGCACATATACTTCAATCTCAATGCCCAGATAAGAAATTAGCAATGATGTCATGATGGCGTCATCGTTTTCAAATTCTGCTCAATCAAACTTTGTTATTTCAAAAAATTCATATCTTGAGAACCACAGCTGTTATGATTTAAATCTTTGCATTGGAAGTTTGATGTGTGAAAGTTCTTATATTTCTCTACATTTTTTAGTAACCTGATTTGACCTCGCTTCCTGTCCAAACCAAAAGTTTAGATAAATATATAATATAAAGCTCTATTTAAAGGGAGGGTATACCTTTGGTAATTACTCCAACAATTAATGACCATAAAAACTTACCTGGTAAGGAGCACTGGAAAGCTTTTGATATTATAAAACAGTGTTAGAAACGACACCCTTGGAAGTAATGTAGAGAAAGAGGGTAATTTGTCATCAAAGAATTTGAATCTGAGAAAGGCTTCTCTCAGGCCTCTGAAAACACACAGTTCTATGCAACAAGGGTGGTCATTATTTTCTTTTCGATTACCAATTGAGTTAAAACAGCGATATGCGCTATACAAAAATTGTTCATTATTATTATTTATGGGATTTGAGGCATTGCATGGTGAGGTATCAATATATATTTGGTTTGCGATAACACCATGTGTATATCTACTTGCTAGGTAGATTTTTTAAAGACCTACTAAGAACTCACTCTACGGCAGTGTAGTTATTAACGAGAAGTCTCCCAGATCCACATAGCGAAAGTAGTAGACCCGCCCAAATTCCTACCTCCCGCGCAGGTAGTAGTTAATAAGCAGGACAGTTCTTTTCAAAACTGAGAAGTCTCCCGAATTCCGAATATTCTACTCCGCGGCAGTAGATTAAAAAAGCAAGACAAGTTCTTCTTAAAGAACAAAATCTACCCAGCAAGTAGATATACACATGGTGTTACCGCCAACCAAATATATATATTATTAATATTGTCATTATTATATTGAACACCCTCTTTTATCAGCCATGTGTGAGGTAATAAAGTCTTAACTGCGATCCGTTTCACTTCCACACACCTCACTGAGGAAGATTTGCAATAGTAATTGCACTCCAGTGGTTTGCGGTGATTTCAATAGGGACTCATTAATCAATCAGACATTGAAGATCTGCTGAACAGACACAGTCACGTACAGAGGCCTGGCAGTCTTACCTTACAAAATGGCACCTCGGTTTTAAAGCTAGGGTTATGGATTGCTTTTTTTCAACGTAATGCTGATTTATTGGCAAAGAAAGATACAGTAAAAGTCACATGTAAAAGTTTTTTATCCGAATACAGTGTCTTCTTGCTGAGAAAACGGCAAAAAACTGTCACGGTATTTTCACTTGAACTTCAAATCTGTTCACGTTTAGCTACACAATGTAGGTGACAGCGGGTACCAACCACATCTCTGGCCGCAGCATTCGTGAACAGACACCAACCCTCAGAAATTTGAGGGAATGATTCATGCATGAATCGTTTCGCAGATTCAAATGTTTTGGGGTGAAAGACTATCGGAACTATATTATTTTGAAGGGAACCTTTCTCAAAATAGTTTATACTATTAACCAATCTATGACCCAACCTAAAGAGAAATATCAATTTCTACCTTCAGCTCCCCTCGGTTATTTTCATCTTAAATGTTTTCTTGTAGCTTTTTGTCGCGTGTCATGGCCGAGCCGTCTAGACCACCGGACCCAAGCTCTGGTTTTGTCAGCAGCAGAGTATGGGCTCGATACCTGGTCATGACACTCGTGCCCTTGAGCAAGGCACTTCAAACCATAATTGCTTCGTAAAAAGTTGGGAAGGTAGTGCATTCTGCTCTACCAGCCAGGCTCCAAGTGGGTGATACCCATGCCTACATCCTTATGGACTGTGAAGGGGGTAACCCTGTTTCAGCCCCAGGAGTAGGTGGTAACGTGCCCCTAGTGACAGTTGATTTGGGTTAACAGCCCAAATCAGTTAAATGTAGTCTTCACCTTGAAGTGGCCATCCAGCCTGGTGTTGTTAGGCGATCTCTCATAAAAATTATTTAAAAAAAAAATGTTACCAAGAGTGGCTTTTAGCCTCATTTCGGGCGAATGTGCATCAGAAGAAGAAAAAATATATATATATATATATATAGTAGAAATTTTTTAATATATATATATATATATATATATATATATATTAACAAATTTCTACTGGAACATTTGAAGAGGCAGCGAGGCAATGACCAGGGGGCGTTGAGGCCATTGCCTCCATGGTTGTATCAGGACAGACTGTATACGTGCAAAGAGACACCGATCCTTGTCAGATCAGCAAGCAGAATAAGCCTCGGGAGATCACGATCTTTATCAATTATTGACTGGCGAAGGTGTTCAAAGTGCATCAAGTTTGATGACCCATTAACCATAACAATTGTAATTTATAAGGCGCTATTCCATCAAGATCATAGAGCACATGATAGAAATATACGTGGACAGAGGCGATTCTTAAGAGCTTTTTTCGAAATAGAGATGAAACTAACAGAATCCCTAATGACAGGAGGAAGATTGATCCAAATCATTGGTCCAGCTACACTGAAAGCTTTTTGACCCAGAATTGTTTGCACAGGGAACTTTGAAGTGAGTGATGTCAAGTGTGGACTGAAGAAAAACTTAGAGGAGTGTGGTATGACAGTAAATTGGAAAGATGTCTAGGAATATTTTTGTTCAAGCATTTATAAACAACAAGTGCAAATTTAAATGAATCTGTTCTCTAATCGATAGCCAATGAAGTTCCCTGAGTGATGGGGTAATGTTCTCTCAAGGGTGTGGAACATATCAAAGGATCTGCAATATTTTATAACCTTTTGAACTCTGTCCAATTCATATGACGTAGCACCAAATAAAAAAAGATGCATTTTCTTAAGGTGATCCTTCTGCCGTTTCCCAGGTTGTATCGTAAACTTGGGTGTGATTCCTGGCTACACGGCCGTTACAGGTTTAATGGCTTCTGACTTGCACCCCTAAGCAAAGACTATATCAATGGCCACCATTTTGTTTGTACTTCAGCGGGACACTTTCAGTACATTTGACACATATTTTCACCCTTAAACCAGCGACTTTGTGAGCATTGAGTATTTATCTATTTGTAGATGGCCTACTTTTGTAAAATAATTTAACGCTGCAGTTTTACCTTGAGATAAATTATGTTTACGATCTTTTCGTGAATCAAGAAAAGTTTTGGACGTAATGCACACAATTAAGTATAGTTCTGGTCGCAAGATGCATTAGTGTGAATGCTGGGGGAAGTTGGCGTTCTATTAGCTCATGGCAGGGGCTCATCCGGATGAGCATACCAGGGTCGACCCGGGAAACTAATTGAACACACCCATAATTCACAATATTCACCTGTCAAATCTGATCCCTGTGAACTGTGATAAATTGTAAGATGGCGGGAAAACAAGATACGGGTCGGAAGTTCCAACGTGCAGTACCCTCTTAAAGTTTTAGTCTGAAATTCACTCTAATAGATAAAAACTAGGGGGCAAAATCATCTGCAGTTGTCACTAGTTTCAATCAATTAAGAGTGAATTTTAATCTAAAACTTTAAGAAAGTATAGTACAGCAGAAATAGCTAGTTAGAATTTCTCGCAGTACTGGGCTCTGGAACTCTTTAAAAAAAACCCAGTGATTTATTCCCTTCATCTCTCCTCTGGAACTCATTGAAATTGAATAATCCATAAGGAGAGATAAAGGAAGATTTTGGAACGTTTCTCGCCTGTCTTTGTGAAATGTTAATCCAAAGTAAGGACAAGTACATTAACCAAGACTAGAAGGTTGAAGCTACCTAATTTTGTATTCAGCGTAGAAAGTGAATCATTTTACCCTTGGCATTATCGGATGGTTGATATGCTTTAGATTTCAAGAATAAATTTTAAACAATAAACCACAAGGGTAACTGACTTGGTAATTTTTTTTAAATTTGGGGTTGAACAAAGAAAAATTAACTTGAGCAGGATTTGAACCAATGACCTCCGGACTGATATGCCGGTGCTCCACCAACTGAGCTATTTAGCCCTATGTTGGCGGTCTCCCCTGAACAAAGATATTGACAAAATAGGGAGACCGCCAACATAGGGCTAGATAGCTCAGTCGGTAGAGTGCCGGCACGTTAATTCGCAGTTGGTTAGTTAAAATTCCGCTCTACTCAATTTTTCTTTGTTCAAACCAAAATAATTAAATTTTAAAAGTCAAAACAATGTTTGTAGGATTTGTTTTAATGCAGCATTTAATTAGTCTCAAATATACCAATACAAAAATTCATTTCCTTCCTTGCCTCTGAGTCTGTCGTAGTGATAAATCATGAAACTGGTAATTTATTTGTTGTAATTTGTTTTGGTGGGTTTTATTTTGGGTTTTTGTATGCTTTGTTGGTCGTTCGAAAGTCAGTTTTCCCATAAAAATCCCATTTCCAGCAATTTTATTACCTCGGTTGCTCTACAAACAAGATGTAGCACTAGTTGTTTTGTGTGTGTGGAAAGTACACAGTATGCATCACACCAACCTCGTCCCCATGGTTTACTTTATTTCCAACCATGTTTCCAAGAGTAAACCCTGGGAGGGAAACTCCTTACTTGGACCCTGATTGGACAACGACTGGTGTACAAAAGTCTAACGTAAACATGTTAAGTTGTACTCATTCAGTATTCACCATGTTCACAGCAGTCGACAGTGACTAACTACATGTAAAAAGAACTAAGTGTACTCTACCTCCATGCTGCTACCTAAGTCGGTATCTCAATGTTTATACTTGTAACGTTTGTTTTAACACCAAAACCAAATGTTTACCTTTGTCAAAACAGCCGGACGGCAACCAATGTACAAACAGGCTATTAAATCTAGTACCCGACCACGAGACTATGACGAAAATGTGAATTTCGAAAAGCAGCCACACTATTCTAATTTGCATACGTATCCAAAATATTTGGATAAGCAAATGATCCAATACCAGGGTGAGAGAGTGGTCAACCTCGTACTGCTCGACACACCATGGGGACAAGGTTGGCATCACACAGACTACATACTGTGAATTTTCTGCTTTTTTGCAGCTTCTCAGGCCTGCGCTAAACTTCGCACTTTTGCCGTGTCAAACTCAAATAATTAGAAAATTATGAATTAAATTCGACAAAAGAGCGACATTTAACGTAAACTTTTGTCATGTAGCACAGCAAGCTCTGCTGTGCTACATGGTAGTTGCAAGACGTGGTGACAAATGTCGTGCTCTTGCCGTGACGAATCAAATTGAATTCTCAGTCAGGAGAATTACTCTTTGGGAATACGCATGCGCAAAACTTTTGAAAATTGTTTTATTTGTACCGTTAGTACCGTAGCTGATAGTAATAGTATTCCGGGATGGGAAACAACTTCTGACTGGAACAAACATAATCTGTAGATTTCAGAATTAAACTATTATTGATTTTGTTTGACTTTCTTAAAAAGGACGATGAACGCCACTCACCAACGATGGTAATAATAATGACAACTTTTAAGTTGGGAAACAATGTCATTCTGATTTTGTCATTAATATTTGAGTGTCACAGCTCGAATTAACATCATGAAACATGACTCTTTAGCAATTGTTTCTCCAGCGTTGCCATTTTGAATTACTTTAAGTGCAGCAAACTATTTTACTAAATTAGACGTTTGTCATTGATTCGTTTTAATTGTCGCACTCGTGCAAAAATCATTTGAGTTCGACACGACAAAAGGGGGACGTTTAGCGCAGGCCTCAGTTTGTTACCCTAGAAATTATGATCTACATGTTGTAGTTATGCATTTCCTAATGAAAATCTCTTGCTTCTAGTTCTTACTTTTTTTATTTTCTCTTAACTTGTGATAACCTAGTTAATATTGTTCCGGTCATTTACGGCAAATAAGCAGCCAATTTACAATCAGGCTATTCTACTGTAGGAGAAACCTACAATAAAAAAAAGCATTTCCAATATTAGGAATGTTTGGTCAACCTTCATCAGCTCTGAGCCTCAACACTTTTAATTTGAACAAATTTAGGTCACAAGTTAGAATACACTGCTCACAAATTGTTTAGGTAAGGCTTTGATTATGTTTATGTTTGCCTAGTAAACAGGCAAAGTAATTCCTTTTGCAGTTGACGTTTCACTTTAAGTGCGGGACCATGGCTCGTGCTAGTATTGCGGGGGTTACATTGAAGTTGCAAGAGCCATAACCACCACCCCCCCCCCCCCCCACCACAGAAAATCTTAATTCAAATTTATAGTTCCACTAAAAGCAGGCATTCTATTCTTCCTACTTTAATTTGATTTCCGATTTTTTTTTTGCCCTCAGAAAATTTGGCAAAATTGTTTTTAAGTAGCTCGAAAAAGCCTACCAAAACCTCATACTCAATAATACTTTCCTACTTTTTTTCCAAGGGCCAAATATCATGCCTGTAAAAGCAAAACTAAAAGCTTGTTCTAGTTGTGCAGCAAGGGATAGCTAGAAATGCAAATTTGTTTATTAGAGAACTTTTTAGTTTGTATGATTCGTGAGAAAATGCAAAGGGTGAATTCAAATTTCACGATTCCTTAAAGGGTCTGTATACGTTTGGTTATGATTCTGAAAATAAATAGCAATAAAAACTTACTTGGTAAGAAGTACAGCAGCTTTGGAAACTTTTCACTTCGAAGTACTGCGGTTATGGAAAAAGATATCACTTTTATCCCCAAAAATTTGAATCTGAGTGCAATAACGTTTCTCAGATTGTGTATTCCAATTGGAGATTATTCTTCGTGCTTGGACATAACCGCTCCAGATTTTCGACAACATCTCAAAAACGCTACCACCTTTCGAATAAATTATCACAGGTTAGTTTTATGGTATATATCTACAACTATATCGGATTGAAACAAACAGTGGGTTCCAATAACCAAACATATCAATCACTTTAAAATGCAAGACCACATCTTGTGCTAGTGGTGAAGCAATCGAGGGAGTTTTATTTTTGCAGAGTTATGTTTTGTCAGGTAAATCAAATTATAAGACACAGACAAATTTCAACCAAATTAAAGATACTGAAAGCAAGACTGAAGCTCTTGCTAGTGATGGGCAGTGAGGAGGTTGTGGGAAGTCAAAATTTGTTCAATATTTAAGTTTTTGTTTTAAAAGATTTTTATTTATTTTTTCCCGGGAGAGGGCTGCTCTGTCTAAGTGTGCCAAGAGAGATCTAAAAATGCCACTATTAGAGGAACGTTACAGAACTGGTAATTAAAATTTTCTTTATGATCACAGATTTACATAAAACTTACACGGTCTAATGATGATGACAGTAGAAAACATCCCTAAAAATATTTCTGTCTGAAATGCCATATTTGATGAGAAATAAGTAAAACTAATTTCCGATTGGAGTTTATCGCTCATGAGCGTTTTATTCATGCATTGTATAACACATGCAAATGTGTAATCGGTTTTCACTATTTTCTCGTGACCAAGATGGCCGATCGATCTCAAACTTCTACAGGTTTGTCAGTTTATGTATATGGTGGATTATATAAAGTGCTTACACTGCCAGCAACTGGTTTGTTAGCAAAAACCAATTCTGTAATGTTCCTTTAACATTAATATAATTCTAATGAGTCACAATCAAGTGTAACAACTTTACGTCCGTCACGTTTAAATTTCCATCAAAATTAGATGGAAAAAGTTACCTGCCTCTTCGGTCAATTAGGTTGTTATATTTTGAGAGTAACTAAATAATTAATAATTTTAATAAAGTAAAATTGTTTTCAGTTTAAGCCTGCATGTTCAATCATATGTTGAAACACTTTTGTGTGGTTTCAAGTACTTAAAGGGACACGTTGCCTTGGATCGGACGAGTTGGTCTATGAAAAGCGTTTGTAACCGTTTGTTATAAAATGCATTATGGTTAGAAAGATGTTTTAAAAGTAGAATACAATAATCCACACAAATATGCCTCGAAATTGCGTGGTTTTCCTTTTACATCATGAACTAACACGGCACGCCAGTTTGTGGAGCCAAATTTTTGACTCCACAAAATGGCAGACCGTGTTAGTTCGCAAAGTAAAAGGAAAACCACGCAATTTCGGGGCATATTTGTGTGGATCATTGTATTCTACTTTTAAAACATCTTTCTAACCATATGCATTTTATAACAATTGCTTTTCATAGACCAACTCGCCCGATCCAAGGCAAAGTGTCCCTTTAAACAACTGTTTAATACAACGATTAGAAAAACTGATAAAGTGAAGGTAGAAAAATGCAACTCTTTATTGTGTTTTCTTTTCATATAGCACTTTTTGCCAAAGCCTTAGACCAAAATCCTTAGCATATAACAAGGAAAATGAACTGACGCGTGATGAACATGACATGTAGAAGACGTGGCTTTGAATGTTCTTAAATCCACTGATAACAGCAAGGTTGTAATCTTCAGTGAATTGATAATCACCTACCATCCTTGCTCTTCTGTTTATTCCATTAAAGGAGAAGTAAAAAAATATACATGTTTAGCGTCCCCGCCCGCTTCCTTTTTGGGGGCCGCATGGATTTTTTTTCTTTTTCTTTTTACCAATTCAAAATGAGATTTTAAAGCCATAAAATTTCAACTGATACATCAGAAAATAAAACACTTGCAAGTCAGAACTTAGCTTATGCCGGTTACACGGTTAGAACAGATCGTGTAGTTACACAGTTACATTTATTCTTGTGAAAGTGAGCTACAGCAGGGGTTTTACTGAACAAACTATTAAATAAAACCAGTGTAAACATGTTCAATGTCTAATTACTGAAGTAAAATTTATTTCAAATGCGAAAGGAATAAATTGATGATCACAGAATAAACTTTGTGGCTTTGTGTGGTTTCCAGAAAATGGAAACTTTTTCACAAGAGAAAATTGAATTAAAGGTTGTGCGCATCATTGTGCCATTTAAAAATATGTAACATACAGTTGAAGTCAATGACCAACACATACAGAAATCACAAGCTGCACGTTTATTAATCAAACCCATCAAAACATCCTCGCATTATATACACCAAATTTGTGTAACTCTTTGGGGCTAGAAAAGCCAACAAACTTGGAAATAGAATCCCACAGATTGCCGGTTGCAGAGATGGGACTCTACCCCACGACTAAAGTAGTTCATACAGGTTGGATTCAGTCAGTTTAGCTTGAACTCTGGCTTCTACCAGTTTGAAATCAAGACAAAGAGAGAAACAACCTTTTTGCAATAAAGGCATGATTGATAAGAACACCGAACTCAAGCTCTGGTGTTTCTGATCAGCAGAGTGTGGGTTCGAATCCCAGTCGTGACACTTGTGTCCTTCAGCAAGACACTTAACCACATGCTTCGTCCTTCGGATGGGACATTAAGCCGTAGGACCCGTGTGTTGTGTTATGCACTTAAAAGAGCCCAGTGCACTTATCTTAAAGAGAAGGGGTTCGCCCCGGTGTTCCTGGTTTGATTGGCTGCATATTGCAGCCTAGTAAACCATTACATGGTGCTATGCAAAGGAAAAGATCTCATACTTCAACATGTAACTCCACTTACCTTGTAGGAAAAATACTGAGCGCTTTGAGACATTCATCTGGAGTATAAAGCGCTATACAAGAACTGCGTATTATTGTTATTATTATTATTATTATTATGTGATCAATATATGCAATTTATGCAATCTCTGATGTTTATCAGGGACTGTGTTTAAATGGTCTACTGTTACAATCATCATCCACCTCCTTGAGAAACATTTATTCCATCATCAATTGACTCTTAGTGATTGGAAGAGACACTCCAAGCAGTGGCATAATCCTAGTTCTGGTTTTAATGTTTATAAGATGATCAAAAATTGTGTATAATAATAATAAATAATACTGGGGTAATATAGCACAGGTATCTACCAATAAGGTACTCAAAGTGCTTGAGAAACAGGAGAATTTTTTTTAAGACGGGCGTATTAAAGCGCTTATTATTATTTTTTAAGACAGGTTTTTTTATAAGGGTTTACAAGGTGCTGTGGCACATTCAGCAGCCACTGCCAGAAACACCGGGGCAAACCCCTTTCTCTTAGCGATAAGTGTAGCTGGGTGCTTTTAGGTGCATTACACAACGCACAGGATTTCCGGTTTTCCTCCTATTTAAAGGACGAAGCAATAATGGTTAAGTGTCTTATTGCTTAAGAACACAAGTATCCAGACCTTGACTCGAGCCAAGACTCTGCTGATCAGACACACCTAAGAGCTTGAGTCCAGTACGTTTGACCACTCAGCCACAACACGCCATCATCTTGCTGTTACAGACAATGTGAAGGGTTGTTAAATATTAAAACAAAATATTTTGATCAGTTTCTATCTGAAAGCTCGCCGATTATAAAGTTCATACCAATTCCAATCTTCTGGAGAAATAGTTTTGTTTGAGTAAATATCAAAGTGGAGAAAATGATAGTCGGAACCCACTAAATCATGGTTGCTTACTTTGATTGCCGCTATTGTATTAAAAACATGCACAGATTCAAGAAGACAAAACACAAACAGTTTTCTTCCTTTCACACAAAATGTACCCACATTATTTGATGGTTTCAAAAGGTTTGGTTGAATTGTCTGAAGAAAAATAACACCCTATAGAAATTCAGTTTTTGTTAAATTACAAAAACAAGGTGTTTACAGATTGATGTCATCAAATGATGATTGCATTAATTGATGGTGACACTTTACCTTTCAACTTGAAATTATGGCTTTTGAATAGTTTTTTTTCCTTTTAATTTCCGGGCCCAATTTCATAGAGCTGCTGAAGCAGAAAATATCGCTCAACAATTTCCTGCTAAGCAGAAATGAGCAGGATACCAGTCAGAAATTGTACTTGTGGTATGGTAGTTTGGCTGGTAACCTTATTCTGGTAAGCATAATTTTGTTGTGCTTAGCTACTTTTTGTGCTTAAGCAGCTTTATGAAACTGGGCCCAGGTCTGAACCAGAAGACAAGGTCTAATCCGAATCACATAGTAATAATAATAATTTATTCATTTATATTGCGCCCATTCCATAAAATGTACACAAGCGCATAACAAAATAATTATACAAAGATTAAAAAGCTAACAACTAGTAAAGTAAGGAAATCCACAACAATCCATAGAAATTAAAACACAAGACCCATTACAGGACTTCCCAAATAGTAAAAAAGCATTAACATAAAGACAGTAGAACTAAAAATGTTTTAGGAGAGGAACAATAAATGCACATTAATCACATTTGTGTAGCGAAGTTCAGATTTTTTATTTATTTTATTTATTAGTACAAAAAATATTGAAGTTGACTTTTATGAGGCTTGCAACTTGTTGACAACATTATTAAATGTGCTTGTGGAGTATTCCAATGTTCAGGTCTATGAACAGCTCAATTTAAAGGTATCGTACACGTTTGGTAATGATTCAAAATAAATATTAGCACAAAAACTTACTTGGTAACAAGCAACGGAGAGCTGTTGATAGTATAAAACATTGTAGGAAACGACTCCCTCTGAAGTAACGTAGTTTTTGAGAAAGAGGTAATTTCTCACTAAAATAATAAAAACTTCATACAAGAAGTTTTTATTCCTATCTGAAAGCACACAAATTTGTACAAGGGTGTTTTTTCTTTCATCATTTTCTTGCAACTTCGATGACCAATTGAGCCCAAATGTTCACAGGCTTGTTATTTTATGCAGATGTTGGGATACACCAAGTGAGAACACTGGTCTTTGACAATTACCAATTGTGTTCAGTGCCTTTAATGAAGTTGGCAGACTAATTTCTATAATTATTTGCGTTTGCGTATTACATTTATATTCAATAGATAACTTAACTTGTTATTGCCGCCTTTAAAACCTTGCAGGGTCATGGTTGTGCGGTGAAGGTTATAGCATGGTCAGAGTTATAGCATGGTCGGACAGTAGGAGTGAAATGTCAGTACCCTGTATCGGATAAAATAGATCAACCTTAAAGGGTCTGTATACATTTGGTAATGATTCTGAAAATTAATGGCAATAAAAACTTAGTTGGTAAGAAGTACAGCAGCTTTGGATAGTATAATGCATTTTGAGAAACAGATCACGGTTATGGAAAAATATATCACTTTTTATCCCCCAAAATTTGAATCTAAGAAGCGTTACTGACAGAATAACGCTTCTCAGATTGTGTATTCCAATTGCAGATTATTCTTCCTGCTTTAACAAACCGCTCCAGATTTTCAGCAATATCTCAAAAATGCTACTACCTATTGAAATGAAATTTTCACAGTTTAGTTTTATGGTATATATCTACAACTATATAGGATTGAAACAAACAGTGGGTCCCAATTACCAACTGTATTCAATCCCTTTAAACCCTGAGTTACTCAAGCCTCGTCTCGTCTCTATTGATTCAAGTCACAAGAAGGTTAATCAGTGATTCATGTCTGCGTTGTGAGAAAATTGGCTTTCTGCCTCACCTCATTTTTCCTCTCTCGTCATCCGCGTCTCAGACTTGGCTCGCAGTGTCTTGAAACCACTAATCAAGGATCTGTTTTTTTTACTGCGGAGTGACTTGCAATCGATTGTCCGACATGACGTGGATTTGAAACTAAAAATAAAATGGAGAATTGCTCAATTAATTTTGTGTCAATTTATGGGAGCGTTCTCAATCAGAAGCACAGTGTTTATCTCATGCCTGGAGTGGATAAACATGCACATTGCATTGTATCTCACACATTTATAAACACATGAACTTTGCAAACTTGGACATGTACATGTATATACACCGATGGATTTATCTGATTATATAGAGAAACCGACAGCCCTCCTCACCCACCCCCCCCCCCCCTTGGGAAAAAGGCAATTGTCAAAACCTAAACCAAATAATAAACTTCAAGAGAAACTAACTGGATAACTTTGAATTAATTTTGGGTTGAACAAAGAAAAAGTTACTAGAGCCGGATTTGGACCTACGACCTCTACCAACAGCGCTCGACCAACTGAGCTATCTAGACTTATGTTGGCAGTCTTCCTGTTTGTCAATATCTTTGTTCAGGAGTGCCAGTCAGAAGCCATTCAACCTGTAACTGCCGTATAGCCAGGGACCACACCCAAGTTTTCGATACAACCTTGGAAGCGGCAGCCAAGGGATCACCTTAAGAAGGGGAAACTGACTTGGTAAATTTTAATTAATTTTTGGTTGTACAAAGAAAAATTGACTCAAAGCGTGATTTTGAACCTATGACCACGGACAAACGTGCCGCGCTCTACAAACTGAAATCTAGCTCTATATTGGCGGTCTCCCTATTTTGTCAATATCTTTGTTTGGGGGTGCCAGTCAGAAGCCATTTAAGCTGTAACTGCCAGATAGCCAGGGATCACACCCAAACCAATACTGGTCTCTTAGGACATGATGCCTCTATGCCTTATTAATAAATAAGTAAAAAAGATCTATGATCTCATAATGTCAACTATGTAAACTTGCATTTACCCTTTCAATCCCACAAATCAAGCAAAAACAACTTATATTTGCAAAATCAACAAAAACACTTCTCTTTTACAGTAATTTCAGAATGACTTCCTACCAGAAAATTAAACTTAAAAAAACATGCGTACTTTTGTTTGAGGATGGTCGTTGGTACGGTGGCACATGTCTGCCTGAACTAAAGCCTGATTCATACTTCAAGCGAAACCGAATGCGAAGCGAATTACGTGACGCAAGCAATTGCTTTTTATACTATATATTAACGACTTCACAAATTCTTGCGGTGTGCTTTTATTCATATTGTTTGCTGATGACTCAAATTTTATTTTTGCTGCAGAGCGACATTAATCACCTTGTGTACACACAGTTAACAATGAGCTAAAGTCTGCTGCAAATTGGTTCACAGTCAATAATAATAATAATAATAATAATAATAATAATGGATTTATAGCGCCTTATGCAAACCTCAAAGCCCTTTACAGTAAAACATTAAGTAAACAAGAAAAGCAAATGCAAAAAAGAAAAGAAAATGCAAACATTAAATTAAAATATAATAATGATTAAGTAAAAATGGGCGAATTTGGGACAAAATGCGAATGGTAATAAACACACTAAAAATACCTAATATTATATATTATACAAACAATACGTCAATGGGCTGTCCCTTAATAAGGCCCCCCAAAAAATTTGTTTGTTTGTCCTCATCCGACCGACTGTCATTTTCCGTCGTGACCGAATTATTATTATTTGTTCAATATGCATATATTTTTTCCCCCACATTTTTCATTAAAATTCTCAAATAAATTGGTCAAAAAATGTTGAAAGAGGAGGAAACTATACTGAATATAAAGCAGTTACCAACATACGGTGTTCATACATTCCTGACTTTTTATTCTGGTGAAATTTCAGTACTGCAGAAGTGCTATGCACTCATCAGCTGGTAGCTCCGGTAAAGCATTCATCTCAACATCATCTCAACAATCTTGTTAGTTGAACAGTTGTTAGTATTAAAATTCGAGAAAGACTCTGCTAGGGTCGAAACGTCAGGCCATTAACTATTTTTTGCATTTACACCATAGGTCATTTTGGTTGGTAAGCAGTTTGCAACCACTAATTCTATTTCATTATTAAAATGCTATTCAAAGACATTTAATAAAAGAGTTGTGTTTTCTGTTTGGACTTAATATTTTAATACTAAAGAGTTTAGGCTATATTCCCAAATACAATATGCATATTACACACACAAAAAAAATTCAAAAAAAAATTGATCGACCGACTCTACCTTTTGAGGACCCTTTATGGACAAACAATTTTTTTAAGTTGTTTGGCCTAATGCCAAACAAACAAGGGTTTGATATCAATGGGGGGGGGGGAGGTAGGTACATGCACCATGATTGCTCAACCAGATTGTACCTGAAAGTACTTGAAAGTCTAAAAAGCCATCATAGAGTAATGACGTCTTGCATTATTGCCTCACACCGTGCTCACACCATGACATTCTCTACTGATGCGTACGTAACACAATACCATCATGTGCTAGATGCACAGCCTGGATAATTGGCCCTTTTGGCAAGGCAACATTTGTTATCATCTTTTCATTTTCTTTTTTCTGAGTAGGGGGGCACAGGTAGTGTTCTTGTAATCACTTTTAATCAAGAAACCGCAAGCCATTCCAAAAGTTTGATTTATTTGCGGTGGGTGGTTTTCAAACAAAAAACTTGATGCTGCGCTGTGGGATTGATTAATTTCTGAGTCAGTTTTCGTTTTGTGGTTTGAGGTTGTTTTTGTTAAGATGCAGGAGATGAACAAGAGGGGGGGGGGGAGTGATTTATGATATTTATATAAAGCTGAAACCAGAGTTTTCTGTGTGCAAAAAAGTAACCGCAGAAACAAAATGTGTCCCCAAAATAACCCAACATGGAGTGAACTTGCACAGTCATCATAACTTTCAGCTGGGAATTCAGTAGCTTAAATTGACAATAGGGAGGGCATTTAATAGATGTGATTACATCAGGGATAAAGAATATTTTATAAGTTGTACCCATGCACCCATGTGTGTATGGGGGCGGTTGAATTGGAGTCGTGGTATCTTGCCTTGCCTTCCACCTCTGGGACCCTGGTTACAAACCTGTTGGGGGCATTATGTGGATTGGGTTTTCAGTCCCTACCTGAATGCGTGGGTTTTCCCATGGAATAATTATCTGGGGTTTTTTCTCCCACATCTAAAACTAAAACTTCCTTCTTTGTTATCTCTCCATGGGGGTTATTGGCTAGTAGTGATTAAGTTCACTTTTCTGAGAGTCCTTTGGCTTCACAACCAGGGCTCAATTTCATAGAGCTGCTAAGCACAACAATTTGCTTAGCATGAAATTTCTTCCTTGATAAAAACAGGATTACCAACCAAATTTCCACGTGATTTTCAGGATAAGCAAACAACAGCTGAATACCAGTAACAAGCAATTATGCAACACATGGAAATTTGGTTGGTAATCCTGTTTTTATCAAGGAAGAAATGTCGTGCTAAGCAAATTGTTGTGCTTAGCAGCTCTATGAAATTGGGCCCAGAATGAATAAATGAAAATGAAAGGAAAATGGAAAAGTGTGATAAGCACTGTTATACTCGGTGTTGTCTGGGTCTTGCAAACAAACATAAACAAAAAAAATCTACAGGCTACTATGGTGGGATTCGAACCCGCGTCCACCACATTCTAAAGCCAATGTCTCAACCTCTAGACCACTGAACACGCCTTGTGACAAGAAGCCAGTTTGAATCCTGTAATCAACACTGGGTACCATGAATAATTTAATTGCTGTATTCATCGGGGATAAAACAAATGTTGTGGTTTTTTACCCCGTACAGTACACTGATGTGTAATAAGGTTAAAGGTGCTGTGACTGTATATGGAATTTAAACTCTCACCCAAGTTACTGCACGCGCGGGCCCTCCCTATCAAATAAATGGAAAGTGTGCGTGAGTGCGTGCGTGTGCTGTAATTGGCCGAGAGTTCATAGTTCCATGTACAGTCACAGGCCTGCTTTGATCATGACGACACAGCTCCTTTAAGGGTTAACAAGATGTGTAATAAGGTTAAAAGGGCTGTGACTGTACATGAAATTATGAACTCTGACCCTGTTACTGCACGCTCCTTTAAGTGTTAACAAGATTACGCAAGAAAGGAGTAGGGGTTGAGGGTTGCCGTTTGAAGTGTTTTTACATCCTGAGAATTCAAATTGGAAAACAAATCTCATTTTTTGTAACTGGACTGACCACTGAAATTCATCTTCAACGCGATTAAAAGTGACCCTTACTCTTACACATTCCCAACCTTTGATTTAATAGAAATACAGCGATGTGCGTCACACCACCCTGGACAGACTGTCTGAAAGAAAACGCAGGAGGTAAACAAAGCGCAGACGAGAACATGCACAGAGTCGTCTGTGTGGCCCATCATAGACAAAAACCTTGGTGTGATTAAAACAACACAAACCCCTCAAACAGAAGAGCATTGACTCCAAATGTAAACGTGGGATTTGCTGATTAGAAATGTCAAGTAATGTCCAGGATGCCTCAAATGAGGAAATGTTATTTGACATTGAGGGACTAATGAGTGAAAGGTATAGAATCCCCCCCCCCCCATGGAATCTCCAGAAAAAAAGTCAATTGTCCTTTTTACACAAGAATTTCTGGGAAATAGCCAGCCCTGGTTTTAGGAGTAGATTAAAAGGACATTACCAAGAGTTTTTATTTATTTTGTATTAATTTTTTTAATGAGAGATCGCCTAATATCACAAGGCCGGACGGCCAATTCCAGGTGAGGGCTACACTTAACTGATTTGGGCTATCGACCCAAATCAACTGCCACTGGGGGCATGTTGCCACCTACTCCTTGGGCTGAAACAGGGTTACCCCCTTCACAGTCCGTAAGGATGTAGGCGTGGGTATCATCCACTAGGAGCCTGGCTGGTAGAGCAGTATGCACTACCTTTCCAACTTTTTACGAAGCAATAATGGTTAAGTGCCTTGCTAAAGGGCACAAGAGTCTTTACCGGGTAAAGTACCCACACTCTGCTGATTACAACATCAGAGCTTGGGTCTTGTGTAGTGGACCACTCGGGCACGAAACGCCATTTAACATGATCCGAGTTATTGGATCACTTTCCCAAGGAAAATGACAACAAGCATGAAACAAACAGGGCGCGGCTAGAGTTCAAATTCTTAGATTGTTATTAATTTGTTTTTAACTTGGATTCAGGGACCTGATGAAAACATCAAAAAGATGAAAAGCGGCCCACAGCAAAAGCTAGAATCAAGTTGCATACAAGAACGATAGAAAGAAGAATCAATAGAATATTTCTATGAAACGGCGAGAAACTAGGGAAGTGAAAGCTGGTGGTCATGGAGTCCTCAAACCTCCAGCTAATGGACGAGGGCCCTATTGTCTGACTAGGCGTGCCGTTCACCCACACTTTATGGGCTCGGGCCCTGTAGGCTGTCAATTGGCAGGACACCATCTTTGATTTTTTTTCTGATGGTTTATTCACAATAGACTGTGCACGTCTTGCGTGTATCGAACTTCCGGGACCAAGTTGTTTGTTGTTTGTTTGTTTGTTTAGATGATCTGCCCAACAAGGGAATTCGGCAAAGCTCCCACAAGGGGATATAAGCGCCAAGCTGACAACAGCCAATCTCACTAGTCATTGTGAAATCAGTGGTTAGCTTGACCGCATTCGAACCCACAACCTTGTGATTGCAACTCCTTGTGATTGCGGTGTTTCTGGTTTGATCGGCGGCATGATGCGCTACAGCACCTTGTAAACCATTACATGGTGCTATGTAAAGGAATTGATCTCATACTTTAAAAACGTAGCTCCACAATACCTTGCAGGAAAATAATGAATGTTGAAGCGCCTTGAGCGTCACTGAGTGACGGATACATGTATGTGCGCTATATAAGAAGCCACTATTATTATTTTATTATGAGTTGCACAAATGGGACCGGATCTCACGTGCTGACACCACCAGAACTTGGGTCCAGAGCACTAGACGGCTTAGCCACATCACTTCAACTTCAAAATTAGTTTCATGTCTCACGATCAGATAGGTGCGTGTCTGAAGTTAATTTCTACTCTATAAATATGTGCCTGTCGTGTGTTTAATCTCTTGAGTAACAAACAACTGGACTTCGCTTTCATGAAAGCGAGGTCCAGGTGTTATATCAAAAGATTAAACACATGAAAGGGCACATGGGACAGATTCAATCAGTTGTAGGGTACTGAGACTCTGTGCCGAGCAATTGGCATCACCATCACGTAGCAACACCATCACGTAGCAACACCATCACGTAGCAACACCATCACGTAGCAACTGTCGATATAGTTTGAGGAATTGAAAAATTAAGCGGTAACTTGTGACTAGACAATTCATTGTACCAGATAGTATACAAATCTAACTCGCAAATAGCTTTATGGATAGGGAAGCAAGCTAATTAAAGGAACATTACAGAATTGGTTTTTGCTAACAAAACAGTGTAAGCACTCTATATAATCCACCATATACATAAACTGACAAACCTGTAGAAGTTTGAGATCGATTGGCCATCTGGGTCACGAGAAAATAGTGAAAAACCGATTACACATTTGCACGTGTTATACAATGCATGAATAAAACGCTCATGAGCGATAAACTGCAATCGGAAATTAGTTTTATTTATTTCTCATCAAATATGGCATTTCAGACAGAAATATTTCTAGGGATGTTTTCTACTATCATCATCATTAGACCGTGTAAGTTTTATGTAAATCTGTGATGTTAAAGAAAATTTTAATTACCAGTTCTGTAACGTTCCTTTAAGTAACTGGTACTGATGCACCAATGGATGAGAGCCTGTGTAGAATCTCTGATGCTGAACAAAGTTGACATAATTCTGTCAGATGAAACTCACCCTTCGTATGTCACTGGTACCAACTCACTAAGTGGTGTACCAACTCATGCGTCCCCTTAGCTGTCCAGATTTTTTAAAGAGCAGTTGGAACGATAATTATGCAATATCACAGAGACCGACATGGGTTCTTATTATAGGCACAACCAATTTATTTATTTATTTATCAATTTCGTGTTTATCCTGGGGAGACCTTTCAGTGAAACACTGCTTTTCAAAGACATTTTGACTACAGCAGGATTTGAACCTGTGACCTCGGATTAACGTGCCGGCGTTCTACCAACTGGGCTATCTAGACCTAATGTTGGCGGTCTCCCTATTTTGTCAATATCTTTGTTTGGGGGTGCCAGTCGGAAGCCATTCAACCTGTAACTGCTGTATAACCAGGGATCACACCCAAGTTTGAACATTGAATATATGTACATTTTTTTGAATTTTTTTTACTTTAGTGTCCAACTGTTGAGAAGGGTCAACATATTGTTAAACACTGTAATAATTCCTTTATATTTACAGTATACTTCCTGAATACTGTAAACATTTGATTCATGCTGATTGAAACATCAAATTAGTTCTCAAAGCCATCACAGATTTCTCAGAGATGAACATCTGGTCATCAGCCTCTGCGACCGTCTCTAAACACCATTCAAGAGGTTCTCTTGTTATTTTCAGAAAGATAAAATCGGACATATTTATCTTCAATGACTATTATTAGCAAAAGGTCATCTGAGAGATTATTGGTACAGTCTCGCCGCCAATATATATTTATTATCTTTTCTTGCCGGTTGTTTATATATGATGTAGGTATAGTCAAGTTCTGTCATATCAACTGGCTATTCCTGGAAGAGTAGTGTTTACTTCTAAGCCCTACTTCCTCAATCCCCCCCCAACCTCCAATCGTCCTTCCGATCAGAATCTCTTGGCCGCCCAAGATGATCTTGAGTTGACCGATACATCTGTACTGGTGTAGAGAAAGGTTGTATTTATGTCAGTGTGTATATGCTCTTTATACTGGTAATTTTCCTGAATGAAAGCAATTTCTCAGTAGCACCCCCCTCAATTATTTGCTAAGGAGATTTGTTTTAATTTTGGGTTGAACAAAGAACAAAATTGACTAGAGTTGGATTTGAACCAAACGACCTCCGGATTAACGTGCCGACGCTCTCCAAACTGAGCTATCTAGTCCTATGCTGGCGATCTGCATTATTTTTGTCAATCTCTTTGTTCCGGGGTGCCAGTCAGAATTAGCCATACAACCTGTAACTGCCGTGTAGCCAGGGATCACACCCAAGTTTACGATACAACCTGGGAAGCGGCAGCAGAGGGATCACCTTAAGTGGATGCCACTTTTTTTATTTCAAATATCAAGTAATAAACCATAAGGGAAACCGGCTGAGATTTTTTTATGTAGATTTTATATTTGCATTCAGGGTTTATACAGAATATTTGTTTTGTTTTACCCATACACAAATGTGTGTAAAGCACTGTATACTTAATACTTTCCTCGAGTCTGAAGGAAAACAAATCCACAGACATATTACTCGGGTGGGATTCGAACCTATGACCCCTGCCATTCTAGAGCAGAAAGAATTGAAATAATTTTGACAGATGATGCTGTTTCAAAATGAACAATGCCACAGACAATGTACATGTAACATGCAAAAATTGTTTGTACTGGCTGATGGACGTGAGATAATGTCGGCATCCTGACAATAATTCATTTTTAGTTTCTAATTAACTACCACTAATTATTGGCAGATTTTTTGTGTAACTTTAAACGAAAGCTTGTAACTTTCTCGAATCTAAAGAAATATATTTAAAATTTAAATCTAATTTTTTTTTGGTCAAATTGGCCAAAAATCAGACTTGGCATCTTTAACAGCTTTATCAAAATTGGCACAGGCCTTAGTTTCATAAAGACTGTAGGCACAAAAACTTGCTAAGCACAGGAAAATTTTGCTTAGCAAAAACTGTTTACCAGCCAACTTTCCATAAAGTTTACATTGTTACAACTGGTGCTTTAAAGCAGCATTTTCGGCTAAGCAACTTTAGGATGCACTGTGCCTAGACTTGTCTCCTGTCTTTATCCGCAAGGATAAAGACAGGCACCAGGTCTTACAGGCCCAATGATTTCATTGGATACAATGATTTCGTTGGATACCATGATTTCGTTGGATAAACATGCAGTGATGTAAGCTTTCCATATCTGTGTTATGATTGGTCCGAGGTGATGTAGTTTTGTCAGCTTGCACTTTTGATTGTCTGCATGCAGCGTGTGCATTATGTTTGTACATATGCATGTTGTTTTATTCACTATGTGTACACATACCTGTGCCATGTGAAATGGATGCGAGGTCAAAGGTACATCTGGTAGGATATCTGGCGCCGGTATCTGGCGCTATTCACGAGCCTCGAAGTTTGACGTCAGATGTTCAGGCTACACTGCCCAGGTTCATTGCTTACAGCCTTTAAGCCTCTGCTGTCTCTGGGGTTTGTTGGATTCTTTGCCCTAGATTGTATCTTATATTCGGAGCAACAGAACATGAAACCAAACTGTAGTACAGAGTTGAAGAAGACATGGTTAAAAAGTGCAAAAGATCTACGTAGAGTCTTGCTTTTCTTCCCCAACACATGTACTGTAGCATATACGTCGTCGCCTCAAATGTCAATACATTGATTTTTGAATCGTGGCCTTCCGTCTGTCAAACCACCCGGAAGTCACTGGAATTGAATTTCAACTCTTTTAAATGATCACCGACGTTAAAGTAAAGCAGCGAATAATTTGTGATAACGGAAGAGTTGTGTGTGACGACTGCTTCCAAATATGAGCTTCGACTATAATAGACATACTTTTATGTATTACAAAGTTGAATGTAACGCCTACAATATTTTTTTTAAATCTGACTCACAGCTACTGTTGCAAGAAATTTGAAGTACGGTTTCCAAATTGGCTGTAAATTTAAAAATAGGGTACCTCAATTGACCTTACGAAGGCGCTTTCAATAACTAATTTCCTTGCATCACAATTACAGTTTTGTTATTATTTTGACTGCCTGTCGGTTGTTTTCTTTTATTCATGGCTGAATAAATAATAATAGTATCAACAATGGAAAAACCAGTTTGTTTGACATCTTTTGCATAACGCAAACTTGGTTAACACCGACGCCCTCACGTGGTCAAAAATACTGTGAGTTGCTAATTTAACCTTTTAGAGACCTTCATTGCTGTATAACCATCACCATACGCCCAGACATTGCTAATCTTAGAGATTTTGGGCTCTGTATACTGAGGAAAAAAATTCAGGAAAATTAATATGAACCTGAAATACATGGCTTTGTTTTGGAGTTGTAGATTCTATGTTAATATGGGAAAATTGGAAAATGTAAATTCGGTCCGATACCTTTTCTTTGACCCTCTGCTTTGAGCGGAAGTAGGTCAAATTTTGTGGGCCGTTTGCAGCCGCTATGGGCATTTTGGTACGAGCTCTTTGCGGCCGCTATGGTCTCTAATGGGTTAACAATCCTTTTACATGTAATTAAAACAAAATACTTCAGCTGAGTTTTGCATCAATGTGACATGAAGCTCAATTTGATAGTTCCCAAAATGTTTATACAACTACCCCCCCCCCTCCCCCTACAGTAATGCGAGGAATTTTATCCAATGCCCTTTAGACAAGATCACCGTCATTGTCTATGCTATGCAGTGCACAAATAAACGGACTTAGTTAATGGGTTCCATGCCGGGAGCATTCCATCCCATCTAACTTCTTTTTTTTTTCATGTCAATTATGACAGCATTGTTATTTTGCCCGTATACATGTTTGTGGGTGATGACAGAATGTTACCTCCGCTAACAACACAACATCGCTGTGGGTCGTGTGGAGAAGAAAAAGCTGGTCTATTCATTGTTTGCACCTATTTCATGAAAATAACTACAATTATGGAAAAGTCTGTGCCTCGCAATAATTAAGTTATCATATGCTTATTTCATTAACTGTTTAGTCACTGGCCCGCCCCCAGGCCCTATGCTTCGTTTTTGAAAGGGCAAGGGCACCAAGGCGTTTTCTTCTTTGTAGAGGGCACCTCAATGAGAAAATTGTAAATTTCTATTGGGACATTTCAAGGGGCACCATGGCAATTTTATCAGGGGCAATGGAGGCAGTTGCAATACATAATTTGGGGTTGAACAAAGACAAGTTGACCAGAGCGGAACTTAAACCTGCGACCTCCAGACCAATGTGCCTGCGCTCAGCCATCTGAGCTATCTAGCCCTAATGTTGGCAGTCTCCCTATTTTGTCAATATCTTTGTTCGGGGTGCCAGTCAAAACCCATTCAACCTGTAACTGCGAAATAGCCAGGGATTACACAGAAGTTTACGATACAACCTGGGAAGCAGAAGCCAGGGGATGTGACTTTTTATTTCAAATATCAAGTAATAAACCACAAGGGAAACTGACTTGTGGTTTATTACTCGATAATTAAAATAAATAGTAATTACAATTAATAACAATGCAGTCTGAGAGAGTACAGTTTATCTGCTAATAAAAAAATGTGTTCGTTTATAAACAGCACTTCATAAATGTTTATCGACTTCATAGCTCATTTTTTATTTTCAATTTCTATTTCTATAAACTTCTATGCAGGTAATTCGCTAAAAGCCAGTTTGAACAACATTTTAAAGAGAGGGTATACCTTTGGTAATTATTCAAAATAATTAATGACCATTAAAACTTACTTGGTAAGAAGCACTGCAGCTGTTGATAATGCATAACATGTTGAGAAACAATTCCCTTCAAAGGAACGTGGTTTTAGAGAGAGGGATTCTTAATTCAACCTGAGGAGACGTTTCTGCATGAAACGTTTCTCAGATCGAGTATTCCAAAATTACGGATTAATCTTCCTGCGTGGACATAACCGCTCCAGATTTTTGGCAGTATCTCAAAATTGCTACCACCTTTTTGAAACGAAATTTTCACATGTTAGTTTTATTGTATATATCTACATTTATATAGGTTTAAAAAAAATCGAACGGTTCCAAAAACCAAAGGTTTACTTTGCCTTTAACAAGGATTTTGGTGTGGTACCTATAAATGGTGGATACTTGTGGAAGGTGATCTGTACATATCATGTGAAAGTAAAAAATCTTGTGACTTTAGGCATTAATTATGGAACGCCAAAGGGGCATTCAATAATCGGTGATGGTCTTTTACAACTGGTGATCACAGTTTTAATCGGTGATGGTCTAACGCGATCGGTGATCAACTTTAGCAATCGGTGATGTATCACGATCGGTGATGGTCTTTCGCGATCGGTGGTCAACTTTAGCAATCGATGATGCATATTCACGATCGGTGATGGTCTTACGCGATCGGTGATCAACTTTAGCAATCGGTGATGCATATTCACGATCGGTGATGGTCTTTCGCGATCGGTGGTCAACTTTAGCAATCAATAATGCATATTCACGATCGGTGATAGTCTTACGCGATCGTGGTGGTCAACTTTAGCAATCGGTGATGCATATTCACGATTGGTGATGGTCTTTCGCGATCGGTGATCAACTTTAGCAATCGGTGATGCATATTCACGATCGATGATGGTCTTTCGCGATCGGTGATCAACTTTAGGGGGAAAGGGGAAAAGCGAAATCATACATGAGCCCTGTGCAAATAGACCAAAAGATGAGACTTGTGTGACCACAAAAAATACAATTTGATGGTAATATACATATATGCATCATAATTAGAGTTTTTTTAGAGGACAAGCACAAACAACTTTCATAAAAAGGATACTAAAGCCAAAATGGTGACTGATGAAGTGCAGCTTATATAACGCAGCACTGAAAATATGTTTTCAGCCATTCCATTAAAAGGACAAAAAAAACTGGCTCAACATTATTATCACCGGATAAAAGTTCTTTTTAGTGAGTTCCAACAACCCCTTCCCCTTCCAAAACCCCTCCCTTCCCCACTCTTTCTTCCGTGTAGAAAATATTCCTAAGACAAGGCCAAGATTCTTGGCCGAATGTAATCATTCCGTGCCACGAAAATAATGTCATAATTATAAACAAGTATGGAGATAATTACCCTTGGAATGTAAACAGTTGAGATTTCACCATTACCTGTTATAACACTATTATTATTTTTTATAAGGAAATAAAGGCAAAGCCCATTATAAAGTGAGGGAAGTGCCTGTGGGTGGTTTATGTGATGTTTTGTGTTTCTCTCTCTCTTTTTTTTTTTTTTTGGGGGGGGGGGGGGGTTTCATGGGCGTTTTAACTTTCAGTCTAACTGTATCGTGCACGCAGTAGTTTCAAAAAGGTAGAATAAATACCGATATGCTACGCCAGTCTTACCATTTATAAAACTAAATTATTTTGAATTTGTTTGATTACTTAACGTGACTGTTAAAAACGATCTAACATTTTATGTATAGCTCTGCTTGTTTTTCTTTCGTTTCGCTAAAGTTTGATAATAAAAAAAAACTAAATTCATAAATTGACTGGCCTACTTTGAAAGCTTTTTAAATTGTTATTAATATGATTTCATAATTTCAAACTAACATTAACACCGACAATACATAATATTGTTTTTTAAGTCACTGGTGAAGTGCGCAAAATAATACACATAAAATGTGGTCAGACACCCCTCATTAAAAAGAAATAAATGCAGTTGATTCCACATTATCAAAATGACAAGTTGACAAGGGTAACATAGAAATGTTAAGTTCACGTTTGAGGCAACTCATGCTAACAAACAGGTCAGGTTTTATTGACACTAGCTTTTAAAATGAGAGCGTGCCAATAAAATGTTTGACTAACCTAACCCGGACTTCCTGATGGATTCTCGATCTCGTTCATGTACCGGGGCTGCTCCCGTTGTTGGCATCCTTGTTATTGAAAGTGAAACTACAAAGTATGAAGATGTAACCAAGCGTTTCTTGGTAATAGCATGGAGGATGTATTTCCTTCCTCCATGGTAATAGAGACTACTTGGTTGAATTCCTATTGTTGATAGATGTTTTACATTACTTCTTACATTGCTGACCTGTCTTTGTTCGTTCTTGTCCATTGTTCGTTTGTCGTGATCGGTGATCAACTTAAGCAATCGGTGATGCATATTCACGATCGGTGATGGTCTTTCGCGATCGGTGATCAATAGGGGGAAAGGGGAAAAGCGAAATCATACATGAGCCCTGTGCAAATAGACCAAAAGATGAGACTATAGTGTGACCAAAAAAATGTGAAATGTAACACATGTATTCTTTCCCGGTATCTATGCCAACACCCTTGGTGTTATTTTATTTACTTTTTAAACACCAACCTTCGTGTTCTTTCTCTTTTCTTTCATTTTGATAGCAAACCTGGTGTTAAAAAGTGTAAGGGGAAAAGTTTTAGTTTCCATACATAAATCTCAAATTGTTTTTTGTGGTCACACTAGTGCTCATGTATGATTTCGCTTTTCCCCTTTCCCCCTAAAGTTGATCACCGATCGCGTAAGACCATCACCGATCGTGAATATGCATCACCAATTGCTAAAGTTGATCACCGATCGCGTAAGACCATCACCGATCGTGAATATGCATCACCGATTGCTAAAGTTGACCACCGATCGCGAAAGACCATCACCGATCGTGAATATGCATCACCGATTGCTAAAGTTGACCACCGATCGCGAAAGACCATCACCGATCGTGAATATGCATCACCGATTGCTAAAGTTGACCACCATGATCGCGTAAGACCATCACCGATCGTGAATATGCATCACCGATTGCTAAAGTTGATCACCGATCGCGAAAGACCATCACCGATCGTGATACATCACCGATTGCTAAAGCTGATCACCGATCGTGTTAGACCATCAACGATTAAAAATTTGATCACCGGTTGTAAAAGGCCATCATCGATTATTAAATGCCTATTTGGCGTTCCATAATTAATGGCTCCCTTAAACTGCAACACTGACATTACTGAGGGCAGTTCAATGATGTTCTTGGTCATGTAGAGTTCTTGAGAAGAAGTTCTGTTTGTAGCTTTCAGATCTATAGAGCCGGGTATTTACTTCCGCCAAAGTTGACTTTTTATCACTAACGGGGCTCGAATTTAGGGGGAAATCCACAAGACCACAGGGCTTGTAGGTTACAATATTTACTGGACCAGCATTTATTTTACAAGACCAGAATGTAATGCGAGAGAACTTTCTACACAGTTTAAAATGTACATGTTAATTGTTAACTGTTTTTATTCGAACAAGCACTTAAAAAATATCCCATAAATTTTATCATGCCTCAATACTCAGCACAATTGAAAGATATTTAAAGATTATTACACAGTGAGGTATTTTTAGTCAATTGAAAAACACAAGATTACTTGAGTTGTTCGGTCATGAGTTTACTGGCCCGAGGCTAAAATCCCGTTACAAAACGATAAACGAGCCGCCTTCATTATAGGCCATTCTTCCTCCATGATTGGTCTGTCTGGGTTGGGAATTAGACATGCCATACAGTGATGGAAAAGGTTTAAAGGTAGGGTCATAAATTGGTAAATACTCCAACAAATTATAATGGTTATGACGGCATTGTTATTTTGCCCGTATACATGTGCGTGGGTGATGACAGAATGTTACTTCCTCTAACAAATAATGTCACAACATCGCTGTGGGTCGTGTGGAGGAGAAAAAGCTGGTCTATTCATTGTTTGCACCTATTTCATGAAAATATCTACAATTATGCAAATGTCTGTGCCTCATAATAATTAAGTTAATCTATGCTTATTTCATTAACTGTTAGTCACTGGCGCGCCCCCAGGCCCTATGCTTCGTTTTTGAAAGGGCAAGGGCACCAAGGCATTTTCTACTTTGTAGAGGGCATTGTAAATTTCTATTGGGACATTTCAAGGGGCACCATGGCAATTTGATCAGGGGCAATGGAGGCAATTGCAATACAAAATTTTGGGTTGAACAAAGAAAAATTGATTAGTGCGAGATTTGGACCTCCGGATTAGTAAGCCGGCGCTCTACCAACTGAGCTATCTAGCCCTAATGTTGGCAGTCTCCCTATTTTGTTAACATCTTTGTTCGGGGTGCCAGTCAGAAGCCATTCAACCTGTAACTGCCAGATAGCCAGGGATTACACCCAAGTTTACGATACAACCTGGGAAGCAGCAGCCAGGGGATCACCTTATAGGGATGCAATTTTTTTTCTTCAAATATCAAGTAATAAACCACAAGTCAGTTTCCCTTGTGGTTTATTACTCGATATTTAAAATAAATAGTAATTACAATAATAACAATGCAGTCAGAGAGAATACAGTTTATCTGCTAACAAAAAAATGTATTCATTTATAAACAGCACTAAATGCTTATCGACTTCATAGCTCATTTTTTATTTTCAATTTCTCTTTCTATAAATTTCTATGCTGGTAACTCGCTGAATGCCAGTTTGAACAGCATTTTAAAGAGAGGGTATACCTTTGGTAATTATTCAAAAAAAAAAAAGACCATTAAAACTTACTTGGTAAGAACCACTGCAGCTGTTGATAATGTATAACATTTGAGAAACAATTACTTTCAAAGGAATATGGATTTAGAGAAAGGGATTCTAAAACATTTCAACCCGAGGAGATGTTTGTGCATGAAACGTTTCTCAGATTGAGTATTCCAAAATTACGGATTATTCTTTCTGCATGGACATAACCGCTCAAGATTTTCGGCAGTATCTCAAAAACGCTACCACCTTTTTGGAGCGAAATTTTCACAGGTTAATTTTATTGTATATATCTACATTTATACGTTTAAAATAATCGAACGGTTCCAAAAACCAAAGGTATACTTTGCCTTTAACAAGGATTTTGGTGTGGTACCTTAAATTGTGTACACTTGTGTGTACATATCATGTGAAAGTAAAAAAGCTTGTGACTTTAGGCACTGATGGCTCCTTTAAACTGCTCAACGGTGGGCAGTTCAATGATGGTCTTGGGGAGCGCATCCCGGTTACGTAGAGTTCTTGAGAAAAAGCTTTGTTTGTAGCTGTCAGATCTGGAGCCGGGTATTTACTTTCGCCAAAGTTGACTTTTTATCACTAGCAGAGCTCGAATTTGGGGGGGTGGGGAATCCACAAGACCACAGGGCTTGTACAGGTTACAATATTTACTGGACCAGCATTTATATTACAAGACCAGAATGTAATGCGAGAGAACTTTCTACACAGTTTAAAATGTACATGTTAATTGTTAACTGTTTTTATTCGAACAAGCACTTGAAAAATATCCCATTAATTTTATCATGCCTCAATACTCAGCACAATTGAAAGATATTTAAAGATTATTACACAGTGAGGTACTTTTAGTCAATTGAAAAACACAAGATTACTGGAGTTGTTCGGTCATGAGTTTACTGGCCCGAGGCTAAAATCCCATTACAAAACGAGCTGCCTTCATTATAGTCCATTCTTCCTCCATGATTGGTCTGTCTGGGTTGGGAATTAGACATGCCATACAGTGATGGGAAAGGCTTAAAGGTTGGTTCATAGATTGGTAAATACTCCAAAAAATTAATGACCATGAAAACCGTTCTTGATGAGAAGCACTGCAGCTGTTAAAACTATAAACTTTTTTGAGAAAGGATTCCCTTCGAAATATGGTTTGGATAATTATTCACCCAAAAACATTCTATTCTGAGAAATGATTCATGCATGAATCGTTTCTCAGATATCTGAGGGTTGGCGTTCGTCTGCCGCCAGAGATCCGGGTGGTGGTATGTCACCTTGCTAAACTTGGATGGATTTTACGTTATTGTGAAAATATCATGCCAGTTTTTTGCTGTTCTTCTCAGCAAGTCGACACTGTATTCAGCTGAAACTTTCACTTGTGACTTTTATTGTATCTTTCTTTATAATTGTGCCTATAAATCAGCATTACGTTGACAAAAACCAATCTATGACCCTACCTTTAATGGATTAACTTATTAAGTTGGAATCATCCATTTGGAGGTAATGCGTTAAAAGCCAGCTTGTACGAACAGCCTACATGACAACATGAAATAAAATTTTAAAAACCAAGTAACATAAATCATCTCATGCAACTGAGCAAAGTCGTTGACTAACAAAGATAAAGTGAGCTGTCCTATCAGTCTATAGGATAATAGGAGCACTGTAATTGTCTTCACGTCACTGGCATCGTAGATGTACTTTGTGGATAAGTGAAAACGAAACATGATATGTTTGCAGATGGTTTATCTAAGGAGATACGGCCTTGAAAATGTCTAAAGTCAAGTGTCACTAATTATTAAGAGATGAGAAAAGCCTTGAAGCCTAATTTCGATAAAATTATCAAGTAATCATGCGCAAACACATTGGTGTTTCTGACAACTTAAGGACGGCAGTGGAGTCTAACTATTAGAAATGAAAAATAAGCGTGTAAAGATTATGATTAAAAAAGCAAACATCCGTAGGCCTATTCTTGTCAGCATTTTGGAGAGGCTCCATTCAACTGCAGGTATTGTGTGTGGTGGCGCAACTGTGCACAAACTAACTTTGTTTCTATGGTATACGTGGATCATTCCATGTCGAAGCAACCAAGAATTTCCCTTGACCTCTCAGATTTTTTTCAGGGATCAATTGGGACCCATGAGAAATGGCTAAAAAATCAAACTTTTTTGCTCTAGGCCTCTTAATTAGTGAGAAACATGCTAACAAACTTTTTGCTAATTAGCGATACCTCACAAATTAAAACGCCCATATATCAAGAAGTATGGCACCTAGAGAGTAGGTTTTTGTGTCATTTTGAAGCTTATTACATGCCCTATAAGTTTGTATTAAAAACCTATCTCTTATCTCCTAAGAAAACCCAGAAAAAAAGTTGCCATGGATTATAAAGTTCATTGATGAGTAAAAGAAAACCCACATTTTCTTTTATTTTTCCTCTAATTCATGTCAGAAGTACCTTATGTAAACAAGTTACCCTGTAAATTTGATATGACATGGAATGACCCAGGTGTGTGTTGTGTCGATGCATTCAGCACATGATATCATATTGCAGGCTGGCTTAGTTTATCTATCATTCAAAACCACATTGGATGAGATTGAATGGTCAGCATGATATCATATTGCAGGCTGGCTTAGTTTATCTATCATTCAAAACCACATTGGATGAGATTGAATGGTCAGATAGTAGGAGGGTTGACTGTGTACCGTTAGATGTATTCACCACATGATATCATATTGCAGGCTGGTTTAGTTTATCTTTCATTCAATAAACCACATTGGATGAGATTGAATGGTCAGACAGTAGGAGGGTTGACTGTGTACTGTTTACAGTTAGATGTATTCACTACATGATATCATAGTGCAGGCTGGCATAATTTATCTATCATTCAAAATCACATTGGATGAGATTGAATGGTCAGACAGTAGGAGGGTCGACTAGGAGGGTCGACTGTGTACTGTTAGATGTATTCACTACATGATATCATATTGCAGGCTGGCTTAGTTTATCTATCATTCAAAACCACATTGGATGAGATTGAATGGTCAGACAGTAGGAGGGTCGGCTGTGTACCGTTAGATGTATTCACTACATGATATCATATTGCAGGCTGGTATAGTGCATCTATCATTCAAAACCACAGTGGATGATATTGAATGGTCAGATAGTAAGAGGGTTGACTGTGTAGTGTTAGATGCATTCACTACATGATATAATATTGGTATAGCGTCATTTTGTTTTCATGTTTTGTTGTTGACAGCTTTGTTTTTGAGGTATTAGTTAGCAATTCTTTTTTTATTTCAATAGTGGATGATAAATTTGTTTAATATTTAAAGGAAATCAAAAGCGTTCTTATTCATTTATTGAAAATTTTGTCTCGTCATTCTCTTTCCCAGGTGTCCGACTTGAAAGCGTCTCGTCTCCTGGCATCTCAGATCACTACTAAAGGAGCCAGTCTGTATGATCTACTTGGGAAAGAGGTTGAGCTGAGGGTAAGAATATTTTCGAGCAATCATAAAATAAGGACATTTCTATGGCCTTTTGACACTCATTGGGGCATGGAAATTGTCACCCCGGCCACTGGACCATTTTTGTTTTGTTCTTTAAGGCCATGTCACACAGGGCAATTTTTTCAGGCAATTTTTTTTTGGAGGCAACCAATCGCACTGTATGCACAAGAAACACTTCGGCAGCACACGAGACATTCTTCTAGCTGTAACTCACTATATCCCCAAGAAAATAATGAGAAAACTGAAATGTGAAGGAATTTTCTTATTGGAGATTGCCTGGAACTGGTTGCCTTTAAATTGCCTCGTGTGACATGGCCTTTTGAACTGTCTCTTCTCTCCTTATGCAGTATGCAGCCTGTTATGGCAAGTATGTCGCTAAAAAATCACAAGAACCATCTCTGTCCTCGCAGGCTGTATCCAATTACTCATGGGCCCAATTTCATAGAGCTGCGTAAGCTGAAAATATTGCTTAACAATTTCCTGCTAAGCAGAAATGAGCAGTGGTACCAGTCAAAAATTGTACATGTGACATGGTAGTTTGACTGGGTAACCTCAAGCTGGTAAGCAAAATTTTATTGTGCTTAGCTGCTTTTTGTGGTTAAGCAGCTCTATGAAATTGGGCCCAGGTAAATGAGAAGCAATAGCCAATAGACCCCTTGCATAATGTGAAATGCTACAGGGACGCTGAGGTCACGCGAATGTTTTTTACAGCTATCGTCCAATGATTTGTCTCCTTTGGCCTCAGTGAGGGCGCTTTTTGAGCGTGTAATGTCATATGCAAGGGGTCTATATGCACAAGCTCCATTTTTCACAATATATCGCAATGCATCTTGGAAAACTGAATGCAGTAAAAAAAATAATTAAGCTACCAAGATGGGCACCAAGGTGTAGTCTACACGTATCTAGGCTAGGTTTTATAGTTGGGTACCCCATTGCCTCAAAATCAGCGCGCCATGATGGTTGCCGGTGTTGATTGGGCTCGGATTTCACCCAAAATCATTTGCGGACCGTTCATGCGCATTGGGACATGCACGGTCTAGCGTCCTCATAAAAGACTCAAGTGCCCTGACCGAGATTCAAATCCACGCCCCAATGACTTTTCCACCAGACCTTTATTAGTTCAGTGCACTTGACTGCTCGGCCACGAATACACCAACTGCGCCTTGAGCTTTCACATTCATCGATGAAACTCATTTGTCCGATAGTTATCAGATCAGGGCCCAATTTTATGGCTCTGCTTACCGTAAGCAAAGAATCAACGCTTACAGAAGCAGTGAATTTCGCACTTACATCAAGCGTATTTCACAAGGAATGTTTTGCTTCTGCGTGTGCATTCTCCATGTTACTAGGCATTCTTCGCTTACACAGCTAGCACAGAAATTCGGCACTTGCCCTGTTAGCAGAAAATGGTGATCGCAAGCAGGGCTCAAAATTAACACTGGACCGCAGGCCCAAGGCCAGTACTTTTAGCGTTGGGCCAGTAAAAAAACGATCGGACAAGCCTGGTGGTCTGGTGTTTTTCAATTGACTAATAACAGTATTACAATGTACCTCATATGCGCAGTATCTTTGTGAAAAATGTTGACAATGAATCGGATATATCTTTCAATTCTGTTGAGTATCGAAGTAAACTGACAAATGAGATAGATGTTCTCTTACTGCCTGTTCAACTCATTTCGAATCTGGTCTTGTAAAATAAATTTTGGTCCAGTAGAAATGTTGAGCTACAAGCCCTGCAGTCTTGTGGTTTCCCCCCCCCCCCCCCCGCAAATTTGAGCGCTAGTAAGCGCAGAATTCAGTGATAAGCAGAGCCATGAAATTGGGCCCAGTAATTCCGACACCAAGTTATTGATCAATGCTTTTATTCAAAGAAGTTGCCAATCAGGAAAGTCAGTGACGGTGACACTAACAGGTTTCTATTTCATGATGAGTTCTATATGAGAAAGGTGTCTGCACAGTCACATTTTGTTTTTTCATAGAAAGGTGAAGTCGAGTATACCCACGCCTTTGAAACATAATCAGGTGTGGCTAGAAGGCGTGTACGTACAAAGAGCGTCATTACTGAATTGTTCTGTTACAAAGTGCACTGGGCACTTGTTAAATTACACATCACGCATGGTCCCTGATTGAGCTTAAACTTTCACAGGTTTGTTGTTTCATGTATATGTTGGGTCACATGAAGTGCAGATACTGGTCTTTGACAATAGACCTTAAATGCACATGACGTCATTTCAGTGGGACACCCTCTACTAGAAGTCAAAAGAAGGTGGCTCATGAGCAGAGATGACAATTCTCCCGGATTCTGCAGAAAGTTCCCTGGAAAATAAACAAATCTTTCCATGTTCTGATGAACAAATATGAAAATCTCCCTGATTATGGAGACTGTTTCGCCTATTATGTTGAATGTAATTCTATTTATCTCCCTGATTGTGGTACAAAATCTCCCTGATTGCAAGCTGCAAATGTTGGCAGCTCTGCATTGGCTGCGACACACGTGCAATTTTTCATTGCTTCATCTTCAATTTACCTGTAAGATGACGGCGTGATGACATCAGTGCATAAGGTCCATTGCCAATGTTGGCCGAATTGCCTGATTTTTGCAGAAATTATTATTTTATATTGTTATTATTTATTCGACCTCAACAATACAAGAACAAAAAATACAATACAAGGCAAATCAAAGAACTATAAAACCAAAACAGAAACAACAAAACAACAAATAATTACAGGCCCAGCCCTAAAACAGACGGAACAGCAATATACAAAAATGATGATGACACGAGGGCAACTAGAACAATGAAAAATGAGTGTATGGGTGTATGAGTGTACGAGGGGAGCATGCAAGTACAAGAAGATTATCCGGGGAAGGAAACAAGAAAACTACCCAAACAAAAGGACAAAACAATACTATGTGGGTCAGGGACAACAAAATTAGTAAACTAAATCACTGTTGCTCGGAAGCATGTTGTCCCACAGGAACTTTTTGAAGGAACTTTTTTACTCTGATCGAATTTTGACAGATGATGCTGTTTCAAATTTAAAAACAAACAAAAGCCTTTGCATATTCTAGGGACAATGCACAAAATGCATGCAACATGCCACATTGTTTGTACATGGCTGATGGACGTGAGATAATGTCAAAATTCGGACAAGAATTCATTTTTAGTTTTTAATTAACTACCACTTATCCTGAGTGGATTTGTTCATACAATGCCTTAACCCTTTCATGCACCATTTATTTTAGTGATAAATTGATCATATGTACACATTAATTGTTTACTTTTTTGTGTGCAAATGGCGACCCCCCAAAAACAGGTCACAATAGCACCCTCAAGAGTCCTCTTTCCCATTCTGAAACTGTGTGGCCGTGCAATCTTTATTTGTCATTTTACAACTATTTTTCTGTCAGCATTTAAACCGGTCACTAGTGACCCTTCGGCGTGTGAAAGAGTTAAATGAAAGCTTATAAATTTCTCAAATCTATAAAAAAAATGGCCATTTAAAATTGTAATCTAAATTTTGGAGTCAAATCGGCAAAAAATCAGACCTATTATCAGGTCCCAATTTCATAGAGCTGCTTAAGCAGAAAATATTGCTTACAAATTGTCTGCTAAGCAGAAATGAGCAGGATACCATTCACAAATTGTACCAGTGACATGGTAGTTTGGCTGGTAACCTTATTCTGGTAAGCATAATTTTGTTGTGCTAAGCTACTTTTTGTGCTTAAGCAGCTCTGTTAAATTGGGCCCTGTAAGCAGCTTTACAGAATTTTGCCCAGTTTTTTTTTTTTAGTTCAGAGACCCGTGTATTTGACTAATTTTGACACTAGTTAGCTTTGTCATTAGACCTAGGGAATGGATACGTGACCAATTACTTCTGATTGCGTGATCTAAAGCACTTCATTTCCGTCTTGTTTATGACCACAGGAAGTCAGAACAGCGGCAATTAACAAGCCACTTGAGATCAACGAGATTGAGAAAGGCCTCCGTGGAAGCATCAAAGGAGTTGAGGTAAAAAAGATTTCTTTTAATAAATGTTTTTATATTCAGATTAGGTGGTTGGGGTAGTGCGTGCAGGTTTGGGGGGAGTTTGTACGGAATACGTTGGGACGTTTAACCATTAAAATCATTGAAATCCGCTTCCAGCCGCTTCCGGTTGAACAGAGGGAAAGTCAACAAAAAGACCCTTACCCTTTCTTAATCCCCTACAAATGTAATACATTATTTTCAATCCCCTACAAATTGTTAGACATTTTGCTTTGTACCTACCCCAGAGGGACAGTTAACAAAAAGACCTTCCTTTTCTTTGAAATGTCAGCCCCAGACACTATCCAGGGAGAATGACTGACATCCCTTTTGTTTGTTTTGTTTTTTTGGTGGAATGTTTCTTATCTTGATCCCCTACAAATGTAATACATTATTTTCAATCCCCTTCAATTTGCTATATATTTTGCTTTGTACCTACCCCCACTGTGGTTTGTGGTTCTGTGACTGTAAAGACTGGGTTACAGGTTTCTATTTTGAATCTTTGAAAGTGTGTTGACAACTGCTCCTTCTATAGTCACAAGTTCCCCGTCTAATGGTTTAGAAAAAGAAACGTACATACACACCTCTAGTATGGAACCTAATTTGCTGACTGGCATTTTCTTTCTTCTTCTTGTTTTAAGAATACTTAGACTACTGATTTTTTTATTTTATCTATTTTATACAATTCTCAGTTTTTTGTTCCTGTGAACAATTATTTGTTGGATTTATTTGAATGTGCTTGAATTGTTGGGTTTCTCCTTTTCTTCTGTCCATTTTTATATCTTTTGTTTGGCCTAAGCTTTTTAATTTGTCTCTTTGTGAAGCACCTTGAGTGTCTGTTTAAGCGGACTTTGGCCCAAAAGGACAAATTCTGACATTCCAGATATTAATTTTGAGTTTCAGGCAAAAAGCTTCAGATAAAAACCTTCAGTTCGAAATTGTAGCTAAACTGATCAATTTTGCATGATCAGGAAGAGTATTTTAAGCCTAGAACCAGTAGAGGCACCAGACCAGGGCCAAATTTCATGAAGCTGTTTAGCAGAAAATACTTCATAGCAAATTTCTTTGCTAAGCAAAAAATGAATGGGGCACAAGTTGCATCAATGTAAACTTTATGGAATTTTGGCTGGTAACAAGTTTCTGTTAAGCAAGATTTTCTTTGCCTAGCAAGTTTTTGTGCTTACAGGCTTTATGAAATTGGGCCCTATTAATCTGGGGCATGGGGCTGGGCAAGCTTAGATTTAAGGGAGGCAAACATCAATTTTTAATGTAATTTTGTACTGCTGAAAAAGCATTTTACTTACCACAATGACGGAGTTACACCAGCGTTATTCTTGAGCTGGGGTAAAGCGAAGCGAAACATAATTGCATTAATGTGAGTGCAATGGTTTGGGGTTAAATTCAATTTTGGCCATCAGGGAAAAGCTGAGGTGGGAAATGAGGGGGGGGGGGAATGGGCGGGGGGGGGGGGGCAAAAAAAGTAACTGGGG
Source organism: Plazaster borealis (assembly GCA_021014325.1). Taxonomy (NCBI): domain Eukaryota; kingdom Metazoa; phylum Echinodermata; class Asteroidea; order Forcipulatida; family Labidiasteridae; genus Plazaster; species Plazaster borealis. Next base: position 4,824,581 of record CM037475.1, on the reverse strand, counting down.
AGGATGCCCCCCCCCCCCATCACTGCAGCTGCCTAGAACCTTATCTAAGATGACAGATTAATATAACAATTAATTTGAGTTTTGCAAAGTTCAAATTTCTGCCAAAATGGTGCTCAAGGTGGGGGGGGGGGTGGAGATACAAACATCAAGTAAAGTAAGAAACAGTGAATCAATCGAGTTTGATAGAATGTTTTTCTGGGGGATTTGATGAATAAGCATTTTTGAAGGTTCTAATTCTCAAAATACAAAATGTTGTTTGTTAGTAAGATCACACCCACGGGTCTCATAGTCATTATTTGTCACAATTGTCCACCGTAAATGATTGTCTTGGGACAAATTGTAGGACGTCAACAGATGATTAGACATTGATCTTAACTCATCTAATGAGGCACTTGGGACTTCCATCAATGACTTCGATTGGATGGTGAGATGGGAGTGTCAACCCTCCTGCTGATTGGCCGTTTTCAGAACTCGAATTTGGTGGAAAATAAAAAAATAAAAATACCTTGGGACTTGTAGCTCAAAAGTTTTACTGGACCAGAAAATTTGTTACAAGACCAGAATCATTTTATGAGAAGAAAAATCTTTCCTCACAGTGTCACAATTAAACTGTTTTTTTATTCTTTGTTGTGTGCCTGGAAGAAGGACGTTATGAAAAGTTACTGGAGAAATGGGTGCAAGCAATTGAAGTGCAAAATTGTGTTTCAAGAAAACTGAGTGTGAAAGTTTGATCGGTTGTCTGCCATTCATAAAGTCATTTATAGGAGGGTTAGATTATGCTTAGGAATGAAGAAAATATGTCTTTGGGGTAATTCTAGCAACAAAAATGTAATATTAATGCCATATCTTTGGGGGTCAGAGGAGCCACTTTATTGCTTACGGTCTTTTTTACTGGAAAAAATACTTTGTGTGCACGGAAGAAGGGCTTAGAGCCTTACGCTCTTCTACCGGGCACATCGATCTTCATACTTTCATACTCAACTGAATAGAAAGATATTTATCTGACTCAAAGTCAATATTTGAACACAATTTTTTAATTTAAAGATGAGCTGAAGGTATTATTGTTAAAAACACAAGACCGCCGGACTTGTCCGGTCGTAAGTTTACTGGCCAAATGCTAAAATCACTGGGCTTGGGCCTGCAGTCCAGTGAATATTCCAAGCTCTGATATGAAATCATTCAAAAATCCGTTCTTCACACTTGCCTGTAGCTTTGTACACTCTCCACAGACCATGTGACCTGTGACGTCACATGTTTTCAAAAGAGCCACAGAGCCTGGACTTCCTGCAGGCACGATTTGTAAACAGCTCAATGGAAGAATTTTACTTAGAATCTTACATTTTATGGAAATTGCACTGTTTGATTTATTTATCAACTTTGGATATGAAGAAAGGGGGCACATTTTAAAAACTTGTTCATCTGTTATTTTTATAACTCCTAAATTTACGTGGAAACTCAAAACCTTACAGACCCTAAAATTGCAGACGATCCTAGTTTCAAAAATGTATTTCAGAAGAAATGAAAATGACCATTTCCACAAAAATATATTTTTAAAAAAAGGGTAAGATTTTATATAATAATGACATATTGACCTTAACCATTAAATGTTGACATATTACAAATGTTTTTTGTGTTTTGTTTGTTTGTTGTTTAATAGATGTTAACTTTGCATCGGGGATAAAGAATATTATTTGTTTTTACCCTTACACCGATGTGTATTAAGCACTGTATACTGAGAACTTTCCCGAGTTCTGTGAAAAATCCACAGGCAAATCACTCGGGTGGGATTCGAACCCACAACCTTTGCATTGCTAGAGCAGATGTCTTACCACTAAGCCACCGAGCTAGCCCGGTGGCTAGAGGCAGTTCGAATCCTATGTGTTAGCAGTGGGTACCGCATCAATTTAATAAATGTTAACTTTGCAACAGAGATAAAGAATATAAATTATTTTGTTTTTATCCTTACACCGATGTGTATAAAGCACTGTATTCTCAGTACTTTCCCGAGTTTTGTGAAAAAGATCCAAAGGCAAATATTGTTTGTTGTTGTCTTTTTCTTCAAAAACGTTGTTGCAGTCTGAGGGACCAGAAGCGTTAAGCATGTTCAAAATGAAAATGAAAATGAAAATGACCTGCCTACCCAAAACCTTTTGTCCAATTTTTTAAAGACCTTAGAGTAAGGTATGTGGGTTCAAGACTCAATTTTTTTTCTGCAATTCTTTTTCAGGTCTCAATTAAGAAGACCCAGCAGATGTTGGAGAACGTCGCGTCGGACGAAGCCAACCTTGAGGCTAAGATTGAGAAGAAGAAAGCCGAGCTTGAGAGGAACCAGAAGCGGCTTCAGACTCTTCAGTCTGTCAGGTATGAACCGAAACTTGGTCTAGTTCCCTGCAACACACAATGGCAATATAGATGTTACTGTCAACTCATTAACGAAAGGTACCAGTCTGTCAGGTATGAACCGAACCTTGGTCTAGTTCCCCGCACACACAATGGCAATATAGATGTTACTGTCAACTCATCAAAGAAAGGTACCAGACTCAGTTTGAACCGAATCTTGGTCTAGTTCCCCGCGCACACAATGGTAATGTTACTGTCAACTCATTAAAGAAAGGTACCAGACTCAGTTTGAACCAAACCTTGGTCGAGTTCCCCGCACACACAATGGTAATATAGATGTTACTGTCAACTCATCAAAGAAAGGTACCAGACTCAGTTAACCGAACCTTGGTCTAGTTCCCGCACACACAAGGGCAATATAGATGTTACTGTCAACTCATCAAAGAAAGGTACCAGACTGAGTTTGAACCGAACCTTGGTCTAGTTCCCGCACACACAATGGTAATATAGATGTTACTGTCAACTCATCAAAGAAAGGTACCAGACTCAGTTTGAACCAAACCTTGGTCTAGTTCCCTGCACACATAGCGGCAATATAGATGTTACTGTCAACTCATCAAAGAAAGGTACCAGACTCAGTTTGAACCAAACCTTGGTCTAGTTCCCCGCACGCGCAAATCGAAAGCGAGAAAAAAACTTGAACAAAGACTATATTTAGTCAAATTCTTTTTAAATTATATTTATACAAAATTCTTGAAAATAAAAATACTCATAGCAAGTTCTTATAAATAAATTTTCAATTTTTGTATTATACAAATAATTTGTTGAAGTTAACTTTGAAACAAAATTAAAACTTGGCACGAGGAGGCTTATTGTTAGAAACCCCATTTGCCAATCACCCCTGAATGTGTGCGTCTATCCTATAGGTTTAATGACAACATGACTGTCAGTTGGGCAGCATTCTTAATTTTTACAAGTAACCGAAACAGAGGTCAAGTATTATTCTTGGGTATTCTTCATTATTTTGTTGAATTGGTTTTACTTTCATATTGTTTATCACTTAGTATTACATTCCCAACACCATATGTAATTTTCATGGCCATAAACTAGGTTAAACTAAAATAATTGATGAAACAAAATCCCGCCCACGTAAAACTCCATGGTTGGAACCACAATGGTCCCGGAAGTTTGAATATGCGTGAAACTTGCATATTACTGTCAACTCATCGAAGAAAGGTTCCAGACTCAGTTTACCTACCAGCCTCGATTTGGTTGTACACTGATTGTGATGGACAATATCCAAAATGGCTGATATTTTTGGGGGTCTATAGAGGATGGAAGGATCGATGACAACATTGAAAGAGAACAAAAGTGGAATGAGAAAATTCTTTCCAATCATTTTGTGAACTGTAACCAGGCCTGGAATTTCATCTTTGAGAGGGCAAGGCCATTTTTGGCTTCACATAGCAAGCACCCTTTTTACAGGGGCCAATTTCATAGAGCCGCTTAAGCACAAAAAGTAGCTAAGCTCAACAATATTTTGCTTACCAGAATAAGGTTACCAGGCAAACTACCATGTCACGTGTACAATTTGTGACTGGTATCCTGCTCATTTTATGCTAAGCAGGAAATTGTTAAGCAATTGTCAATATTTGTTCCCCAAAAGGCATGTCAAAATAATGTTAAGAGTAGAGTACACATCTTTAAACAACTATATCAGAGCCGCTTAAGCACAAAAAGTAGCTAAGCGCAACAATATTTTGCTTACCAGAATAAGGTTATGAGGCAAACTACCATGTCACGTGTACAATTTGTGACTGGTTTCCTGCTCATTTCTGCTTAGCAGAAAATTTCTAAGCTAAATTTTCTGCTCAAGCAGCTCTATGAAATTGGGCCCTGGTTTCCTAAGTTTCCTCAGGCGAGCTACAGTGATTAAGTTCGCTTATGAGGCATCCTTGGTTTCATTATCATAAAAATATTCTACTAATAATAATAATAATCAGTGAGCTGTCGGATTGAAACTATTCAATTATCTTTTCAATGATTACCAATCCTGTACGTTGTCTCTGAAATCCTAGGCCTGCCTTCATGGATGAGTACGAGAAGTTGGAAGTAGACTTAGAGAAACAGTATGAGACGTACCTGGAGCGATTCCGCAACCTCACCTACCTTGAGCAACAACTGGAAGAATTCAGCAGAGCAGAGCAAGACAGATTCGAGGTTGGCTCTAATATTTCTTATTTATATAATTTGTTGTCTAAATTTATATGATTTTGTCATTTTAGTCCAATTTTCACTACTCCTTGTCTCACTTTTTGGGAACTGGTGTAGAATATTAGACCGTGCAAGAACCTATTTGGTGGGACCTGTTTGAGGACCTGTTTGGGAGGACCTGTTTGGGAAACCTGTTTGGGGAACCTCCTTTTGGGGAGCCTGTTTGGGGAACTGTTTGTGGGTCCTGTTTGGGGACCTGTTTGTGGGACCTGTTTTGGAGGACCTGTTTGGGAAACCTGTTTGGGGAACCTCCTTTGAGGAGCCTGTTTGTGGGACCTGTTTGGGGACCTGTTTGTGGGACCTGTTTGTGGGACCTGTTTTGGGAACCTCCTTTGAGGAGCCTGTTTGAGAACCTGTTTTGGGACCGGTTTGGGGACCTGTTTGTGGGACCTGTTTGTGGGACCTGTTTTGGGGACCTGTGTTGGGAACCTCCTTTGAGGAGCCTGTTCGGGAACGTGTTTTGGGACCTGTTTGGGGACCTGTTTAGGGAACTTGTTTGGGGGACGTGTTTTGGGAATCTGTTTGGGAAACCTCTTATGGGGAGCCTGTTTGGGGAACCTGTTTGGGGAACCTGTTTGGGGAACCTGTTTGAGGACCTGTTTGGGGAACTGTTTGTGGGACCTGTTTGTGGACCTGTTTTGGAGGACCTGTTTGGGAAACCTGTTTTGGGAACCTCCTTTGAGGAGCCTGTTTGAAAACCTGTCTTGGGACCGGTTTGGGGACCTGTTTGTGGGACCTGTTTGTGGGACCTGTTTTGGGAACCTCCTTTGAGGAGCCTGTTTGAGAACCTGTTTTGGGACCGGTTTGGGGACCTGTTTGTGGGACCTGTTTGTGGGACCTGTTTTGGGAACCTCCTTTGAGGAGCCTGTTCGGGAACCTGTTTTGGGACCTGTTTGGGGACCTGTTTAGGGAACTTGTTTGGGGGACGTGTTTTGGGAACCTGTTTGGGAAACCTCTTATGGGGAGCCTGTTTGGGGAACCTGTTAGCTTGAGTGTTTTTTGTGTTCAAGCTTGGTCAACTAAAGTCGCCATTGGTAAAGAGGAGGGGATATGAGTGCAGTCGACTAAAGTCGCCTATAGTACGAAAGGGTGAACCTGTGTAGGAAAATGAGCCCAGTATGTTTATATTGATTCTTGACTGTATGCAGAGTCATCATTGAGAGTAATCATGCACGCTCCCCTTGTGTAAGTGGCCGGAACCAAATTTGCGATAATAGCCCGACAACCACGAATGAGATTTGAGAGCTGGACAATCGAACACGAAAATTAAGATCTTAAATGAGCTGCATACTCTGCCGTTGCCATGGTTCCTCATCTGTTATGGCCCACTTAATTTCTGTCTTGATTAAAAATAAGTGTAGGTTTGGAATTCAACTTGAACTGAACCATCCAAACGACCATCCAGTCCGAACTCGACCATCCATCTACATATTTTGATTGATTATATTATTGGACTGCGGACAGCATGATTCTTCTGGCGTCATACTTTAGGCCAAATGACAAAAATAATGAGTTTCTCGTCCCCACCCGCCTCCTCTTTGGCCGCCGCCTCCATTTTTATTACTATTTACTATTTACTATTTAAAAAAAAAAAACCCCGAACTTCCTTGGTTTATTTTTGCCTAAGAAATTGTCTGGACTCTTTTTTCACCTTTGCAATACAACAGCCGTTTCTGAATTTTGAAAGTTGCTTAAAAAGTGGACTAAAATGATACAAATCATTAGTTTTGTCATACATTACATCAGTGTACTCAAATAGCACAATATCTGTGAATAAATATACCTTGGCCAGCCATATTTAGCATGGCAGCCATCTTGGACAAAAATAGCAAAAAATTGAAAAATAGTAAATAGTAAAGCCCTGCCTCCTCCTTTTTTTTTAAAAGTCCGGACGAGGAACTCATTATTTTTGTTACTTGGCCTTAGCGACCTCAGTTTATTACCGACAGTATCAAACATTAATTGCAATTTGAATGGGGGAATACTGGATAGACAATTTATAATGGGGCTGAGGTAGTAAAGAATTGACCCATTTCACGTCCTGCAGTGGCAGTGCACTTAAAGGCTCACATCCTGTGCACCATTTTGGGAGTCAAAATGTAGAAAGGGAATTGACTCCCAAAATGGTGGAAATGGTAGACGTGCATTGTACAGAGGTGCGTTCCAGGTCGTGCAAGGTCAATATGTTAGGAAAATAGGTGATACTACAGCACCTTGTAAACCCGTATAAGGTGCTACATAAATCGGTCTCATAAATCATTTAAAAAAAACATTTCAAAACCTGTCTTAAAAAGTGTCTCTCTTCGTTCAAGTGCCTTGAGCACCTTATTGGTGGATACGTGCGCTAGATAAGACTTCAGTATTATTATTAATATTACAGAGGGACCTATTGATCCATATCACGACGCCCAGCACACTTACACACGCCTATCCTGTCGGCCATTTTGGGAGTTCAAATGCACACAAAGGAATTGACTCCCAAAATTGCAATCAGGCAGGGACTGAACAATGAAATCCACATGCAAGGCTCCTGTCTGAGGTGGGATTCGAACCGGGGTCCACAGAGGTGTAAATTCAGGGAATGGATCCAGCGAGCCAACCTGAATGCCCATGTTTGAAAATAAACAGTTTTCAAAGTTATGCTTAACGCAGAAATCTCTAGAAAGCACTACTCATGGTTCCAAGACGCTCCAGTTGTGTAATCATGAATACATTGTAGTCTTGAAGAAAAAAACCTTGAATGCGGTTAAAGGTAGCGATTTGGTTTTCGTGATTACACAACTGGAGCGTCTTGGAGCCAAGACCTGGTTAGCACCAATTTACTGCACTACACGTAGTTAGGTATTTTGTTCAAACATGAGGCTTGCACAGTCTAGTTAGTCTAAGGATTCAAGTAGTAAACCACAAGGGAAACGGACTAGGTAAATTTTCAATAATTTTGGGTGTTACTTGGGTGTGATCCCTGGCTATATGGCAGTTACAGGTTGAACGGCTTCTGACTGGCACCTGAACAAAGAAATTGACAAAATAGGGAGACCGCCAACATAGGGCTAGATAGGTCAGTTGCAAGAGCGCTGGCACGTTAATCCGGAGGTCATATGTTCAAGTCCCGCTCTGGTAAATTTTTCTTTGTTCAACCCAAAATTATGTATTGCAATTGCCTCCGTTGCCCCTGGTCAAACTGCCATGGTGCCCCTTGAAATGTCCCAATGGAAACTTACAATTTCCTCATAGAGGTGCCCTCTACAAAGTAAAAAACACCTTGGTGCCCTTGCCCTTTCACATTAATCCTGGCACATTAATCCGGGCACATTAATCCGGGCACATTAATCCGGAGGTCGCAGGTTCAAGTCCCGCTCTGGTCAATTTTTCTTATTATTGACTAAATTATTAGTCTAGAGATTACCGGATTTCTTGCGTCTTTCTTCCAGGAGACAGAGACAACCATGAAGAGGATGCAGAATAGACTGAAGGAGGAGGATGCCCGCATCCGGGTATCGCACGAGATCTTGGGAGGAGACGAGATACCTGGTCTGGATGTCGTCGATGATGATGATGATGACGACGATGAGGACGATGACGTGAGCGATAGCGGGAGTGAGGAAGCTAAGGTTCGAGCTCCGCCTCCGAGAAGGGAACGACCCAAACCAGGTGGGTCACTTTGGGGCTTGTGTAAAAGCCATTTTGAGATATGGTGGACACATTACTAGGGCCCTATTAGGGCTGGGTAAATGAGTCTGTAGACACCCAGACCAAAACGGTGCACTCCAATAGTGTCCACCATACCTCAAAAAGACTAATGGGTTGATTTTAATTTTGAAATTCTTCAACTGTTTATTCTCCAAGGCAGTGTGGTTCCCCCTGGCTGATGAACTGGCCCGATTTCATGGAGCTGCTTCAGCAGAAAAGATTGCTTAACAATTTTCGGCTAAGCAGAAATGAGCAGGATACCAGTCACAAATTGTACTTGTGACATGGTACTTTGGCTGGCAACCTTATTCTGGTCAGCAGAATTTTGTGCTTAAGCAGCTCTTTGAAATTGGGCACTGAGCGAGGATGTAAAAATTCACATTTAATATTGAAGCAAAATTTACACGGTCTCTGCAAACTGACAAGACTGCAGTGCTCACGGAAACTGTGCAATGATTCCATCTACACACCCAAATTGTGCGTTCTTGATACATAGTGGTCAAGGAAAAAGCTCATAAATTACCATAAAATAAAAAAAAATTGCAAGTGTTGTTTGAAGCTTTGCATGGTGTGGAAAATAAGAAGTAACTATAAATAATAGTGAATTTGCGAGTACAACCATGTGTAAATCTCTTTTGTGGGAGTGTTGGCTCTGAAAAGAGCCGGAGTGGTCTCGACAATTTGAACAGTATACTCTGCTCGTCTTCAGGAGAATGCTGGACTGCTGATGGTGATGCAGCTTAAGTAGAGCTGGAGGGATGCACATTTGGGTTGGCAGTATCCAAGTTGTTCTTGACCGGTCAAGCGTGGGAGTTGGCTTACTGTTTCCTTTATAGCAAATGTTTCATGGTGAGGTGGTGACACTTACAGAGCATTGGCGGTGGCCACTGCAAGGTGCCAGGTGGGCCGCCTAACGCTTGGATGGGCATCACTGCTCCAAGGAGAGCATTGAAATAAATTGTATTATCAATCAAGAAGATTGGAGTCAAGCTCCGTCTGGCAGGACATCTCAACCTCACCTTGTATCCCTTTCAATGCTTTGTACTATGGTCGGTTACTTCACCTCCTTAAAGAGGAAGGGAAAGGTCAAATTCCATTTTGTGATGTACTCATTTTCCAATAGATAGAGTCCTCAGTTGAGTGGGGAAAAAAAGTCTCTAACCTCATGTTAAAATGGTGTAAATTGCCATTGTATTTGATACCCTTCCATGCGAAAGTTGTCAACATCCAAAACATCTGGGCCCAATTTTATGGCTCTGCTTACCGTAAGCAAAGAATCGGCGCTTACGGAAGCAGGGAATTCCGCGCTTACGTCAAGCGTATTTCACGGGTTAGCAGGGAATTTTTGCTTGTGCTCGTGCACAGTCCACGTTACTAGGCATTCTACGCTTACACAGCTAGCGCAGAAATTCGGCGCTTGCTTGGTAAGCGGAGAATGGTGATCACAAGCGCAGAATTCGGCGGTAAGCTGAGCCATGAAATTGGGCCCTGATGACATCAGTCTGAGAAAAATGGGTCACTACAATTTTGTACAGGGATTTTGTTGTTCATAATTTCCTTTTTTTAGAGCAAATTTTGAAATATGACATCATTGGATTTCAAGAACTATTATTGGATCTTTACATTCCAAGGAGGAATTTTTTCGTCAGTCAAAAGGTCAAATTTAAGGCCGTTTTGATTAATCATCAAAAGTCAGGGATGAACCAAAACATCCCCGTACAAAAATGTAGAGACCCATTTTTCTCAGAATGATGGCATCAGATGTTTTGGATGTTGACAAATTTTGCACTGGAAGGGTATTGAAAACAATGGCAATTTACACCATTTTAACGTGAGTTTAGAGCCTTGTAGTTTGTTTCTTTACTAAGATGAGGACTCTATCTATTGGAAAATGAGTACATCACAAAATCGAATTGGTCATTGCCCTTCCTCTTTAAGGAGGTGAAGTAACCAACCATGGTACAAAGCATTGAAAGGGATACAAGGTGAGGTTGAGACGTCCTGCCAGACGGAGCTTGACTCACATCTTCTTGATTGATAAGACATTTATTTTAATGCTCTCCTTGAAGCAGTGATGCCCGTCCAAGCTTGAGGTGGCCCACCTGCTGGGCCCAATTTCATAAAGCGTGTAAGCACAAAAACTTGCTAAGCACAGAAAAATCTAGCTTATTTGAAACAGGTTACCAGCCAAAGTTGCATAAAGTTTACAATGTTCCCACTGGTTCCCACCTCATTTTTTGCTTAGCATCTGTATTTTCTGCTTAATGGCTTTATGAAATTGGGCCCTGGCATTTTGCAGTGGCCACCTCCATTGCTTTGCAAATGTCACCACCTCACCGCGAAAACTTGCGGTAAAGGAAACAGTAAGCAAACAAATGTTCATTTTGTATCATTGATGAGCTTTTTCCTTGAACTATATGTATCATGAATGGCACTGATATAGGCGTGTTTCTTTTTCTATTTCTATTTCTATTTCTATTTCTTTTTCTATTTCTATTTCTATTTCTATTTCTTTTTCTATTTCTATTTCTTTTTCTATTTCTGTTTCTGTTTCTGTTTCTATTTCTATTTCTATTTCTATTTCTATGATGATTCTCATCAAAGCCTGTTCATCATCTAGATGAGGTATAAATGCATTGGATGCCAGACACACCGGGGCGAACCCCTTCTCTAAGCGATAAGTGTACTCGGGTCTGTTACGTGCATTGATAGTTCTTAATGTGACACACGGGACCTATGGCTTTACGTCCCATCCGAAGGACGGAGCAACAATGGTTAAGTGTCTTGCTTTAAGGACACAAGTGTCACGACTGGGACTCGAACCCACACTCAGCTGATCAGAAATACCAGAGCTTGAATTCGGTGCTCTTAAACACTCGGCCACGACACGCCAAATGCGTACAGCAGCAATTCAAAAATGTCAGGCTTTTACATTTGGTTTGCTTTACAAACATTGATTTGCCCACACAGCCTCAAAACACAGGGCAAGTTAGTGACTGTTAGTTTATTACATGTGGTAGCAGTAGTCAGCAATTTTAAGTGTCCAACCATTCAAAAATTAATTTGACCAATAATTCCCTGGAAAAACCATGGTGATACTCATCAAGCAAAACAGTCAAGGTTCAATAATTTTGTTTTCATGCTTCGCTGCTGATTCGCCGATTGAATTGATAACAAACTACCTTGTTGTTATTGAATTGTAGATAATAATAATAAAGATGTCTTGTATAGCGCCGGTATCCACAAAAGAGCTCATGGTGCTATAGATGTAAGACGTAGTACTTGAAACATCTGTGTCTTAGATTGGTGTGCAAACATGCGTAAGAGCAATATGGCAAGGCTTATCAACACAGACAGCGACAGGGGGATCACAAAGTGTAATCGCAGATGGGAAAGAAGATTGGACAATTTGTTTAATGGATTTTTATTTTTCCCTTCTTGTTTTTGTTTTTGTTCCAGGGGGATCAAGGAATAATAATTCCAAAGTGTTTGGAACTATGGGAGGTGAAGACAGCGATGAGGTATGTAGAATTGGTTTTTAATTACTCCCTCTTTTTTTTAAGGGGGGGGGGATGGTTGGAGGGAAAAGGAGGATTATGTAAACAACATTTAATTAAGTGGAAAAAAGGGGACATTTGAGAGACTGTGTGTGAATCCTACCCTCTATTTGTTTATTTAGAAGGATGTCGTTTAAAAAAAGGAGCTGTGTTTAGATTTGTAAGACACAGGCATGATATTCTTTGTAGTCTGATTTCCAATTCTTTTTGCCCTTGAAAAAATCTAAAAAACTGTTATTGAATAGCCTCAAATGTCTATTAAAGCCTCCACCATGTGAACATGTAGGTCAGCCCTGGTACTCTATAAAATAATCCTACTTTTTCCCAAGGAAAAATTAATACAAAGCTTTGAATAACAATATTTAGTGATAAAACTTTTCTAAAACTGAGTAGTGCTTAAATGATATAGTTCTTTAAAGAATTGTACTTTACTCTTAACATTATTTTGACGTGCCTTTTGGGGAACAAATATTGACAAGGGCACAATTTCATAGAGCTGCTTAAGCGGACAATATTGCGTAACAATTTCCTGCTTAGCAGAAAATATTGCTTAACAATTTCCTGCTTAGCAGAAATGAGCAGGATACCAGTCACAAATTGTACATGTGACATGGTATTTTGGCTGGTAACCCTGTTCTGGTAAGCATAATTATGTTGTGCTTAGCTACGTTTTGTGCTTGAGCAGCTCTATGAAATTGGGCCTTGATGTTTATGCATCGATTGTAAAAACAACCTCTGCTGTATCCATGGCAAACAAACAGGCCAAGTATCCATTGCCACCACCGATGACCTCCAAACGCCACAAAGCCGCAATGCCTCTGACATTTTACAAGTTATGTGGGAAGCAATCACTCAATAAATCAGACCGTTGAAGATGTCACAAGCCCTCTGTTTGATACAAGATGTGTTTAAGGTCATTTTATTTCTGACGTTGAGTTTTCATGCGCTGACAATGTTCTGACATTTTAGAAATGTTTGTTTACTAAAGTGGAATTTTTAGACCAAGGCAAACACTCAGCGTCTCTAGAATAAGGATTTTAGCGGCCAATTTGGGGGGGGGGTGTCTTAACTTGCTGCAAACTGAGAGATAGAGAGCATGTCAAATATTTTTTCTTTTCTGGTTTTTTTTTTGAAAATAATTTTTTGTTTTCTCTCGCTTTAAAAAACCATCATCCAATTTGTGAAAATGGTCAAATTTTTAGTAACCCCCCAACCTTTTGTCGTGGATCATGTGCGTTCATTTATGCACTTATTTCAATTGTGGTAATCATAATAAAAGACTGCAAGTCTCGCATGTATTCGAGTTTGTTTCCTTCATGCGTAATAGCAATATACATGGGACCAAAGTAGTCTCAAAAATGCTTTAATACGCACAAGACTTGCACGGTCTACAGATTTAGTAAATTGCCCAAATTCAAATATTTTGTTTGCCCTTGGAAAAACTAGAAAAATTAGATAAGGTGGTGGGGTTGGCGTAGTGGTATCTTTCCTCGCCTTCCACCTCTGGTACCTCGGTTCGAATCCACTAATTGGATTGGGTTTTCTGTCCCTACCTGACTGCGTGGGTTTTCCCTGGAATAATTTTCTGGGGTTTTCCTCCCACATCTACATTGTAAAACTGAAGCTTCCTTCCTTGTCTTCTCTCCATTGGGTTCTTGGCTAGTATAGTTATTAAGAACGTATTTTTGAGAGCCTTTGGCTTCACAACCAGAATGAATGAAATGAAATGAAAGGATTTCCAGAGGACATCTCATCTAACAGGACGCTCTGAAATAGTGCACCACATGGATACTCTTTTAAACTTTTATTTGATTAGTTCTTGTTTTATTAATTGATGATAGAAAACGAAGTGAACATGACGTGCAGCATGAAGGTGCAGCATGGAGGAAAGAATGAAGTTAGCAGTCTTGCCTTCAACCATGATACATTATCCATGATTAATCAATTGTCATATTTTATTTACTGTGTTCCTCCCGCTCCGTATAAAAAAAAAATTAAATTGCTGTTTTATGTCTACCTCCTTTTAATAATCGCAGTTTCAAATTTGTTTTCCCCAAGGGCCTTGTATTTTCGATTTGAAAATTTCTGGGGATTATGGATGTTTGTTTTTAATTCTTTCTCAAATAATTAGGAGGAAGGATTGTTTTTTTGTAATCAATTCCAGAAAACCCATAAGCTACCGGTATTTCCAAATTGGAAATTTTGTAATTTTCCCATGTGGCGTCGTCCTTATCCCAAACTCATGAGGTGTCGTACAAGAAAACTGTCCGTACATTTCAAATCTTGGTCCCATCTTTATAAGCATAGTAGGTTTGGCTCTGATTCTGAATCAATCAAACCCGAGCAAAACCAGGAATATCAGATTAAAATATTAATGTCAGTATTTGACCTTTAACCTCCATTTGACCTTTGACACAGGAGGACACGAACGATTCCATTAATGACGACAGTATCAGCGTTGATGACGACGATCTCCTTGATGACGATGACGGTGACAGTGATGACCTAGAGGTCGAAGGTCCTGCCACAAGGAAAGGTCGGAGGCGGGAAGAACCAGAAGACAGCGACAATGACTTCTAGATTTGGGGTCGCCATGGATACCATAAGAGTGCTGTTTTGTTGATGTTCTATGATTGACAGATCCGTTTACACCCCACTTACGAGAATAATTTTTCCAGCAACATGTGTGTAACAGAACAAGAGCCTCTTTAAACATTGGTAAGATTGAAAATACAAATGTTCACAGATTTGCACACAACTTTACAGTTTTTTGCTGATTTCTCAGCAAGTAGACTCCGTATACAGCTGAAACTGTCACAGGTGGCTTTTATTGTATTATTCTTTATAATTTTGCCTATTAATCAGCATTACATTGACAAAAACCAATCTACGAGCCTACCACACACTGCATGATCTGTCTTTGCATGCCACACTACATTTGTTGTCGTCATGGACCTCCGACTGATATTGATGAGTTTATCATGTCATTTAGTCGATCCTATAATGAGACTTTCCTGAAATTGAACCAAGATGAAACTGTTGCACCGTGCCGAAGCCCTAATGAGTTTAATTTGCAACATGCATGTGAAGTCTGTAATGCTGCCAGATAATGTTTTTGATATGCATGTATTCAACACTGCGTCAAATAAAATGGTTTAAATTTATAATACGAGGTCTTAGGAATATATTGTGTTTTCTGTGTGGCTGATGTTCAACTATTGCCCTTTTCGAAACCACGGCTTGGGGCTTAGGCTCCGACTTGGGCTCTGGCTTGGCCTCAATCAGTAATTTTGAATAAATTACACTTTTAGTACGGGACTTAAACAGGCGGACAGCACCTAAGCCGGGGCCATGCCAAAGCTGTGGTTTTGAAAATGGCCTGTGTTTCTTTATTTTACTTTTGTATTCCATAAATTACGTTAAGATTTTAATTTTTAAGATCCGACCAATCCATGAAGTTCTGTTTCCTTGACTGGGTTGGCGTCTTTTACTGTTGGTAGTACTTACCCTAGCGTAAATATGAGGGCCCAATTTCATAAAGTTGTTAAGCAGAAAAAAAAGCTTAGCAAATTACATTGCTAAGCAAAAAATTAGTGCGGCACCAGTCGCAACAATGTAAACTTAATGGAATACTGGCTGGTAACTTTATTCTTCTCAGCAAGATTGTTCTGTGCTTAGCAAGTTTTTGTGCTTACAGGCTTTATGAAATTGGGCTCTGGATGAAATAGCTTCTAGCAGAACGGTGAATGAGCATTGGACTGCTTTCTAATGTCTTCAGGGAGAAATTATCACTTTGTACACATTATTTTATTTTGTGATATATATTTTTTTTGAAGTGGGGCAGGGAAGGACGAACAGTTTGTAAAAAACATCAATAAGGAACAAGATTACAACACCAACCCCTCAGTGTCTTTGGTTAGAGACCCTCCCACAATACTACACTGTATCAGGGCCCAATTTCATAGAGCTGCTAAGCACACGTTTTGTGCTTACTGAGCGAGTTTCCATTTCATAGCGCTGCTAACTGTAAGCACACGAAAAGGCATGCTAACCTTCCGATGCTTACTGTATGAAAATGAATGACGTGACAATGCAAATCCATGGTGAACGCGCAAGCTGGCCGCCTAATTTTCTTGCTAACCTGTGAAATACGCTGATGAACAAGCAAATTTTTCTGCTACAGTTAGCGCGAAAATTTGCTTACCGTTAAGCAGCGCTATGAAATTGGACCCAGAGCTTAACACCCAAAATGTGTGGGCGTGGATACGTTTGTTACGCCTGGCCCATTGATGATCAATTGCTCTTTGAGCCTGCAGTACCATCCTACAAAGGCAGTCAATGTCCTGAGTTGGATTTTTGAGGATTTGGGACTGTTTGGCCAAGACCATGGTCAGGATGCTAGCCACTGCCAGATGTTGTATTGAAATTTTGCTGTAGACTTTTCTTTGTAAAGGTTTTTCAAAATTGCTCACTTAGGGAGTGTGGCGCGAAAGAACGTTCCCGCAGGCATATGCCTGCTATCCAGTGTAGAACCAGAACATTCTGCTGGACTGCGCAGTGCCAAACTTCAGGAACAATCCTACCCCGCTAGCATTTTGAATGTTCCAATGATTGGAATGTTCCGGCTGTCTAATGAACTGGTCCATGTAAGCCCGCTGGAATTCTCAACCGATCCAATTAGAACCTTCCTACCATTCGGACTTTTGAGAAGCTCCCTTTCAAAACAATTCTGACTGAAAATCCTTTTACTGTGACTACAGTCCCAGAATTACACAGAGGCAGTTGAAAGCACTCCCCAGAGCTAAGTTACCTTTCCCTACAAAAATGAAAGTCCAGCCGTGTCGTTAATTAACTATGTTGATTCAAAATGGGTTTCTAAATCAACCATGACGTTAATGTACATGTACAATGTAGAAAGATTAAGGGACATGCTTTTGATGTTATTATTTGAAAGCCAACATGGCTGCTTGATGATGGTGATGTCATCTGAGAACAGTCTACATTGGGGCGTCTTGCTAATATCTTTTACGAACTGATTTCATAGACCTTAAGCACATGACACCATTTAAGTAGGGCACCCTCGACCACTGGTCCATAAAGGTAGCTCATTGGCTTACCCTGTGCACAGCATACATAGATTTGCATTTTCCATCGTTTCATCATCAATTTACTTCAAAGATGGCGGCATGATGACCTCAATGTATAAGGTCAATAGTAATTGTTATTTATTGTAAACCTCTTTAATTTGAACAATTATTCTTAAAATGTCATACAAGGTTATTTACAGGCAACCAGTTCCAGGCAATCTCCAAGGAGAAGATTCATTCACATTTCAGTTTTCTCATTATTTTCTTGGGGATAGTGAGTTACAGCTATAAGAATGTCTCTTGTGCTGCCGAAGTGTTCCTTGTGCGTGCAGTGCAGTTGGTTGCCTCCAAGTTGCCTGAACAAATTGCCCTGTGTGACAAGGCCTTTGAAATCATTATCATTAGACATGATTTACTCTCACCTTGATACATTCCCAATTCTCTGACTGTTCCATAGATATATTTGTGTAAATAAAAGTCTGTTGTGACATCTAAAAGTCTGTTACTGACTCAAGTGTTGTTGTTTTATTGGGCTCAGATCAAAGATACAAGAAATTGAGTTGTGTACAGGTAAAGCAAAAACAAACTGTCTAAAGTTAAATAATTAGGAAAAGATTGCACTGAAATAACGACTGGTTTTGCTTTATTAAAAACTGGTCTTTACATAAAGCTTCAGTAAGTTTGAATTTTATTTACAAGTACTAGTAAGTACACAAAAAAGATAAATAACTTACATATATACATGTATACATTCCACTAACACAGGAATAACTGTAATTGGGCTTCTGCAATAGCAAAGTATGACCCCAAAACCTTTTAAATCTGATAACCCTAACCCTTAATTTCACCCCATAACCTTACTGTATCCCAAACCCTAACCCTAAGATTGGCCCTAACCCTAACCCAACCCTGACCATATCGAGATCCATAACCCTAACCCTATCCATATTAAGATCCCAACCCTAACCCTAACCCTAACCATGTCCAGAACCCTAATCCACATTTTTGATGCTTATGCTAACTCCTCCGCCATGATGTAAACTGCAATTTGTATTTTTAATTTTGTTGTTGTAACCCTTCCCCAGGGTAACGGGGTATGTTCCTCTTGGAATAAAACACTAATTAATCAATTATACCCCTAACCCTAACCCTAACCCTATAATCCTAACCAAAACCCAACCCCATAACCCTAACCCTATCACTTACTGGCCCTTACCCTTAATGTGGCTCTTACCCTGTCAACAAGAATGGAGAGGCATCATTCTCTGGTCAACAAAACCCTCTTTAGCCAGGGTTTGATGGTCATCTACTCAGTTTAGACTTAGGTCACCGGTGTATTGCTAACCATAACCCTAACCCTGAACTTCATGAAAGGGTAGACCTGTTTCCATGCTAAACAAACACCCACAGTGATAAAAATCATCTTGGTGAGTGGGCGGATGATGTCCTGGCCTATATACCCAAATCCCCTGTATTCCAGTACAGGGGATAGACTTATTAAACCAAACTCTGTGGTCTTATAAATCACTTGAGGTAGGGCTAGGTACATCAACCCAGTCTATACTTGGCTGGCTGATGTAATGCAGGCAGCCGACACACAAACAGACCTTTGACTGCTGCAATTTTTTACACTGTCCCTCCCCAGTCCCAACAGCTGAAACCATCGAAAAATACTCCATTGTGTCCCCTAATGCATGTCAATACGTTTTATACAGGAAAAGTATTTCAATCCTTGACCTACAGAGGGCAGCACAACATTGTACTACCAGTCAAAGTGGTAAATAAACCACCATGATAAAAAATCACCCCTTAGGTTAATAATAATAATAATAACACTCAGTTCTTATATAGTGCTGTATCTACTGGCATCTCAAAGCTCTTTTTATTTCAACGGCAGGTATGCCAAGTATAAATTATGAGAACCATTTATACAGAACCTAATGGTTCACAAGGTGATGCGGCACAATCAGCAGCCACTGCCAGACACACCGGGGCAAACCCCTTCTCATAACGATAAGTGTACTGTGTTCTTTAACGTGCATTACACAACACATGGGACCTACGGCTTTCTCTACGCCCACCAAAAGGTTGGTGGACTAGTGTGATCTTCCAAGGGTAGACATGACCCCTGTATTACAGCCTGGGTTAAAATGTACAGACCCTGGTCGTCACAACACCCACGGTATAGCAGCACTCCTCTAGGGTTAGTGGTGCGTTGGTGTCATCTACTCACACTCGACTTGGATGACCGTCGTATCGCAGGCAGGGGTGAAATGGATGTTGCCTGATCCACAAAACCCCCATGGCAGAAGTCGCCCGGTGTCGGGCTGATGGACATTGAACGGAGCTCCGCCTCGTTGGTGCATGTCAGACCGCGGGTCAGCATCCTTGGAGTCATCGGCAGACTTGTCGGGAAGAGGACTTCATCAGCTTTCTGAGGCAGAATGAAAGTGGCGAGTTTTAGAATGAAAAAGAGTCTTTAAGCCTTTGTAGGCGTGATGCTTGGCCCTTGGAAAAAAGTAGGAACGTTTTATTGAGTACAAGGGCTGACCTCAGGTACACACGGTATATAAGGCTTTTATAGACTTTCCAGGTTATTTAATAACAATTTTGCTGATTTTTCTGAGGGCCAAAAAATCAGAAAACGGACTTAAGTAGTAAGAATATCATGCCTGGCTTTGGTGTGTGGGAAAAATTAGTAAAATGTCTACAATAAATGTAATCATGTTAATGAATGAATGAAAGTTGTTTTTATTGACAAACAATTTCATTTTAGTTTTTAGACATAAAATAATTGGATTTTTGAAGGTTGTAGATAGTTCCAATAGATGCTATCTTTACGGGCAACTTGGGTTTTTGGCTCTGAGCTGCGTCAAGCATTCAAACATTTCTATGCAGCCAGTGGTTCACTAACCAATCATGAACGGAATTCGATCAAACTCCTGTGTGCTGCACGTGGTATTAACGCAAAATGCATGGTTGTGCGTTCAAAATCAAAAGTTGTGCGTTCATATCTTCATATGCAAGGCTTTGGAAATCACTACCTGCTTCTTTCGTTGTAGCCCAATCAGGCCAGTCTTTAAAAACCAGGATTCATAATGTGCTTATAATGTCCCCTACTCACAATTTATGAACTCTAGCTGTAGTTCACTACTACTAGCTTCTTGTTCACTTGAGTAGGGCCACAACAATATTTTTTTTAAATGACTGATTTACCGTAAAGATGGCCGACTTTACACTGTGTAATGTCAAGTGGGAACTATTTATATTAATTTCAATCCTCTAGATTTCCCTGAAAACACACGCCATAAAACCAAGCGATTTCAAGTAAACGCAAAACAAAAGTTTTTTGTTTTATCAGCTAATAGCACGGCAGGTAGGTGATGGGATTGTGCCTTTGATGATACAAGCACGGAATCTAGCATACAGTCAGAGTCTGTCATCAGAAAGATATTTGGCTACAGGGCCATTGCAGTTTTGTCTTGACATTTTGACATACCAGTGTGGTGAGTGCTTGGAATGGGGAGCACAGTTTGCCGAACCTCTGAGTTGCTTTCATGTCGACCTCTCCATATCGATGTCTCCTCTCCTGTCTGCTTAGGGTGATCCTCGCAAAATCCTGGTCGACCTGACGTCCAAGTAAGCTCTAGAGACAAAAGAGACATCGATCAAATTTATTTATCATCCGGAAGAATGATCAATTAATTTCATTTTCAAGTCAATTCAACTCAATTTAATGTTTTTTACTAAAGAGTTTAAGAGTGTCGACGAAGTCAAAGTGTAAGTATTTACAAAGGACTATGGTCAGGGGCGGATCAAGGATTTTTAGAAAGGGGCACTAACTTTGAGGGCTAATGTCCCAAGTTGAAAATTTTCTGTAAATCCTGCTGTTATTTTAAGATAAGTTCATCACGGCGAGGGGTCTTGGGCCCGCTTTACGGCCCCTGGAAGTTTGTAAACATTTGATGATCTCTGGTGCTATCTCAGTCATTTCAGAAGTGTTTTGGAAGGAAGTTGATTTATTTCTTGTTCAACAATTTTTTTCAGTTGCCGGAAATAAGGGGGGGCTTGTCCGCTGCACCCTCCCCTAAACCCATTACTGATGTTTCTCACTTCAAAAGTGCTTTTGGTGTCTTTTAGACTATTCCTTTTTCCCACACTCTTACTCACAGGCTCTGATGAGGACTGCTTTCTTGAGCGGCCACTGTAGCTCCCAAAACTGGACAAGGTCATTGACCTCTGTGACCTCATGCTGACCTCGTCCTCCCAGGTTGACACCGAGCGTCGTCTCATCGGCTTCATGTCAACCGTCAATCCGTAAACCGATTCATCACGAAGATGCGAAGGTTTGATCGGTGGTGAGTTTGATTCACTCCTAGATGGTGACCGACTACCGGTTACCTGGCCCTGTGATGTGACTGATACAGACGGTTTCGGCCGGTAATCAGCACCTGCCTCGCTCGAAGATGTAAGTATAGACGGTAGACTTAGCTCCTTCTCGGTTTTCTCCAAGTCGTCCTCGACAACTTCCACACGTGGTTGAGCAGTCCGCAGTCCTGGAGTAATCGCTGCGTCTTCTTTAGGGTAGTGTTTATTCCGAGATCCCTCCAAGGTCATGACGTTGTTGTTCGGTTCATGGTCAAATTCCTCCAGAAACACTTCATCTTGGACTGTTTCTGCTTTGCACAAGAAGAGAAAAAAAGAGAGTAATGGAAATGGAAAGTACAAGTTATGATTTATAAGCATGAGGCCATGACATGACTGGTGTGTCGTGGCCGAGCGGTTAAGAGCACTAGACTCAAGCTCTGGTGTTTCTGATCAACAGAGTGTGGGTTCAAGTCCTGTTTGTGTCCTTGAGCAAGATGCTTTACCATAATTGCTTTGTCCTTCGGATGGGACATTAAGCTGTAGGTCCCATGTACTAGGATTGGTAGTGCACGTTAAAGAACCCAGAACACTTATCATGGAAGAGCAGAGGTTAACCCTGGTGTTTCTGGTTCACATAGCAAGCATCCTTATTTACAGATTTCCTCAGGCTTGCCAGCTACGGTGATTAAGTTCACTTATGAGGCATCATTGGTTTCGTAACCAGAAATATATAATAATAATAATAATAATAATAATAATAATGGGCAGAACATACCTGTAACTGCAGATGTAAAGTTAAATGAAAATTAAATCATTGTTGTATTTTTTGAGAAAATGTGGAGTTTTGGGGTTTGATTTAGTATGAAACATCATTCCACCGACCTGTTTACATTTGTGCATCCGTGACTGCCAAGAATGAAACTTAAACATAAACTTTACCGCAGAGAAAATGGTTTTACCTTTTAGTAACTTCAAAAGATCATGGGTTAAACATACCTGAGTTTCTTTTTGTATATTTGAAAAACAACCACAAACATATTACTTTAATAAATACTATTATTTAAAACAGCGCTTTGTAGAAACTGTTTACTTCTCAAACTTTGAGATTGTAGTTTCATTTTAGGAAGAAGACTCTTTTTTCTGAAACTCACCCAGCTCATCTTCTAGGTTTCCATCTTCTTGTTGAGTCACAGCAGCTTCTTCAAGATGACTCCACGGTGACCTAAAAATAGTTTTTTTAATCAAGAAATTAAGTTTTTCTTCAAGTTCCAGGCTGTGTCTGAATTGGCGGCTATGGCTACGGCTACGGCTGGATCACCCCATCATCATGTGTTGAAGGATAGGATGTCCTTAGCAACACCCTTAGTAACAGCCACAGCTGTAGCCATAGCCACAACTTCAGATACGGCCCCATACTAACAGCAGGGCAGAGAAAAAAGTAACCCAAGAGTTATCTTGTTGCAGAAAATTTTGCGATATTTTCTGAAGACCTCATCATCCAAGTGGTTCTTCTTTGAACTGGTCAGGTAGTGGTATCTTTCCTCGCCTTCTACCTTTAGGACCCCGGTTCAAATCCTGCCAGGGGCAATATGTGGATTGGGTTTTCAGTCCCTACCTGATTGCATTGGTTTTCCCTGGAATAATTCTCTAGGGTTTTCCTCCCACATCTAAAACTGAAACTTCTTTTTTGTGTCTTCTCTCCATTGGGTCTTGGCTGGTTTAGTGATTAAGTTCGCTTTTTTCACAATGCTTGGCTTCACAACCAGAATTAATAAATAAAATAAATAAACAGAATCACCTCTTACTTCCTAGCAGAGATTATTGTTTCATGTTATTAATTTTTGGTGCATCACTCAAAATATAAACTGTTTAAATCCTAAGGTTCAGAGTCTAAAATTATTTGTCTTCTGCCTTACTTTGGATGAGCGTACGTCTCGGGATTCCTCAGGTTCCATTTCTTAGATTGTCCAAACGTCCCGACGTAGTGACCATCCAACGTCCAGAGTCTAGCCGTACGATCCGTAGAGGCGGTCAGTACAAATGACCCATACTCCTGAGGAATGTACTCTATGCTGACCAAGGCGAGGTCATGGGCTCGCCAGGTGTGGACCAATGCTGGACGACCGGTTTCTTGCTGAAATGTATAAATGAAATGGCCGGAGTTATATTTATCACAGTTTGTCCCTGTTTTTTATTTTTCCCTCACAGTACGTCAATCAAGGGTCTGTATACGTTTGGTAATGACTCTGAAAATTAATGCCAATAAAAACTTACTTGGTAAGAAGTACAGCAGCTTTGGATAGTATAATGCATTTTGAGAAACTTTTCACTTCGAAGTACTGCGGTTATGGTCACTTTTTATCCCCCAATATTTGAATCTGAGAAGCGTTACTGACAGTAACATTTCTCAGAGAGTGTATTCCAATTGGAGATTATTCTTCCTGCGTGGACATAACCGCTCCAGATTTTCGGCAATATCTCAAAAACTCTACCACCTTTTGAAATGAAATTTTCACAGGTTAGTTTTATGGTATACATCTACAACTATATAGGATTGAAACAAACAGTGGGTTCCAATTACCAACGGTATAAAATCCCTTTAAACAACATCCTTTCATCCTCAAGGCCTTGTCACATGGCAATTTTTACAGGCAACTTGGAGGCAACCAACATACTGCCAGCATATAGAATTTCTTAAGTTCTTGTACTCTTTCTTTCATTTTACTCTTTTGACCCATTGCACCAATGTCACACCATCAGTGACCATCAGTCAAAATAAATAAAAACAAATTTTGTCATGTGGATTATTGTTTCATCAAAGTAGACTCTCAGCTGCTCGCAAGCCCATCAAGATTTCTGTTAACCAGAGAAACTTACGTAAAAAAATATAAAACTCATAAATCTCTGCAATCTCTGCATTACAATAGCTTTATTTATGTATCTATTTATTTATTTATTTGTATTCAAGTTCGTCCCAAACAAGGCTAAAAGCCACTCTTGGTAAGGGGCTACAAGAATAAAATAAAGATGAAAATAACTCAGGGGAGCTGAGGGTAGGAATTGTCCTCTTAAAACAGTCTAGATTGTAGGATGGATGGAAACATGCACCAGGCAAGGAGTTCCAAAGAGATGCAGTACGTGGAATAAAGCTGTTGGAATGGCTCTTTGTTCTACATCTCAGCAAAGCAAGAGTGTATGGGTGAGAAAAGAAGCAGAAAGCCTGGTTTCACACTCAAACACCCTGATAGGAGGAACTAGGTCAGACACACTGGTGGCACATTTACCATGAAAATATCTGTAGAAAAGACAGAGGCTGGCTACAGACCTACATTGGGAAAGAGCTTTAGCATTTGCATTGACCTTACCTCAGCTGTTGGTATCAGGCAGTAGTCAGCAATGTCCCATACATACACATGACCTGTAGTGTCTCCCGTAATCAACAAAGAGTCGTCCTGATTGGTTGCCATGGCAAGTACTGATTCTTCCTTGGTGATGGAATTACTCCCATAGAAATAACCTGAGAATTATAAATAATAATACAGTGGAAGTCAGAAGAGAATCAGGATATCTTCGCTTTATAAGACTCCGGTATTATTATTATTATTATTAAGTGAGTAATTTAGACTCCTAATTGATTTTCCATTTACAGCAAATTCAGCTCTCTTTTCAGATCCTGGTCAGAACCTGAGGGCTGGTGGTGTACACGCCGCTAACAATTAAAAATATTTACAATGAATAATGAGAACTAGAATGCACTGTTTCAAACTACTTTCCAACCAAAATTGACCAGTGGTATAAATGCAAACATTGTTAATGGCCCGACGTTTCGACCCAAGCAGTAACAACCTGTAAGAATGACAGAGTGTCATCAGGGTGCTCCCCATGCACAAGCTAGCGTATTGGGCCGATATAATCAAATTCACAAAAATCCTAAAAATAAAACTTTTTTTTTTTTATGTGCTTTCTGCCTCTCCCTCTCCATTCATGTATTTCCACTTGACTGTTAAATTATGTTACACTTATATACCTGTTCATGTGTGTTGTGTTTTCATTAAGCCTTCGAGAAAGACTATGCTAGGGTTGAAACGTCGGGCCATTAACTACTCTTGTTTGCATTTATACATAGGTCCTTTTGGTTGGTAAGTAGTTTGCAACAGCTAATTCTATTTTCTCAAAAATAAAACCATTTAAAATGCTCCAGATTGCACAGTAGAACTTTTAAAACCAATTAGGTAAAAACATTATGAGGACCTCATTGCAATTGAGCGTGCTTCGGCAAAACTTGCAATTTTGGGTCCAGAATGCCCCCCCCCTAGTTTTCTAAAAAAAAACCTCCCAGAAACACTTGTTCTCACAATGACAAATTTTTAAAAAGAATCCATTTTGTATACCTTTGAGATTTTTGGAGAATCCATAGATGGCCCAGAAGTTAAGCCAACCTGCCTCGCTTGAGATGAGAACAGCGCCCTCTGTCAGTCCCTTATTGATGATCCGACTCTTCAAGAAGACTATCTTATCAACAGGAGCTTGTTCAAAACTATAAGATAACAGACACAAGCTTTCAGAACTTAGTACTTTTGAAGCTTTTACAGCATAAAAGCCTTTGCAACTACAGTCAACTCTAGTTATAACAAGGTCGCTGGGACTTGCCAAATTACCTTGATCTTTATAACAGGAATGTTGTTATCAGAGAACAGCAAAACAAAGAAATACAAAGCAGAAATGAGATTTGGGCCTTCAGAATGTACTCTTTATAAGCAGAACCTCTTTAGAACAGTGCTCTTTATAATGAGAATTTACTGTATCCAAGAAGATTTTGTTTTATAAAACAAAAACTCATTCAAAGTAGATATAAAAAAAAACATATCAACAGACTTAAACTCCTCCTTTTTTTTTCTTTTTTTTTCAATTCAATTGTTTATTGTCACACATATAAATACATTATACAGTGAAATTCACTTCGGCTTGCGAGTCTAAAAATATTAAAAATTACAAAAAAAACAAGACTAAAAATATCAAAAATAACAAAATAACCAAAAAATACAGAAAACCCTTAAACCACATAGGCATACAATAACAAACAAATAACTTTTAAACAAATTTTCAAGCTTTTACTATTTGAGGCCCTCCATGGCCTCTTTTGCCCTGGTCTTGGCCTTGGTGCCCCTTCAAAAGTTCCCGACAGACTTTAAGTTTTTCCAATGAAAAAAGATGTTAAGTTTTACAAAGTTGTAAGAGCTTTGCAAAATGAAAAATGGCCTTGCCCTCTCAAAAATCTCAAATTCTCCCACTGAAAAGCAATAAATACAAAAAAACAATCACTTTTTTTTTTTTTTTAAAGAAATGTTGATTTTGAACTAATCACCCAAAATTCTTTTTATAAGTGCATGTAGTTCCCAAAAGAAAAATTGCTTGTTAAAGTACATGGACAACATTGGTAATTGTGAAAGACCAGTATCCGTACTTTATGTGACCCCAGCATATACCTGAAATAACAAACCTCTGAAAGTTTAGGCTCAATTGGTCATCAAAATTACAAGAAAATAGTGAAAAAACCTTATTCTGTGTTTTCAATGTTTTCAAACATTGGGTTTCAGACTTGCAAGATCAAAACTAATTGTTTTGTTCATTTCTCAAAAACTATAGCATTTCAAGCAAAACATTTTCAATGTTCACCTTGACCATCTTTATACCTGTTAAGATGCAAATCTGTGAACATTTACATTTTCAATCTTACCGTGCTCACCCTTTAAGCTCCGATGAAATTGATTAATTTTGATCAGTCTAAATTGTCCAACATTCGATATGACACTTACCCCTGTGGCTGCTTGTGTTTCGCTCGATGTCTTGAGTTGGGTCTTGATGGTTTCGCCGAGTGACTTGAACCTCTTGAGGATGATCGATGTGGGGAAGACACCTCCTCCCCGTCATTCATTTGTTTGTCTGTTCTTGACTCCAATGATGAGAGAGCATCCTTGAGTCTCTTACTCCTGAGGATTTAAAGATTTTGGAGAGTGGAAAACATCGGGAAAAGGTAACATTTGAGAAAGGTACACATGGCTGTCAAGGAAAAGGGGATCAGGTTGGCTCAGTGGTTTCTTTCCCTGCCTTTCACCTCTGTGGACCCTGGTTCGAATCCCACCTCAGACCGGAGACTTGCATGTGGATTGGGTTTTCAGTCCCTACCTGATTGCGTGGGTTTTCCCCCATTGGAGTTTTCCTCCCACATCTAAAACCGAACATTTCTTCTCGTTTCCTATTCATCCTGTTATTGGCGCTAATGTGCTGTTGGATGTGTAACCAAATAAAAAATAAAATAAAAAATAAAATAAAAGGGATTGGGTGTCGTATTTTTCCACATAAAGGAACATAGCGCTCATTTGCATTGTCTGATGGTTTCAGAGCCACAGTACGCACAAATTTAATTGATTTACGGTAATTATGTTTATGGGTTTTGAGACATTGCATGGTCAGGTATCAATGTATATCGGGTTTGCGGTAACACCATGTGTATATATATACTTTGCTGTATATATTTGTTTCTTGAGAACTTGTTTTGCTATTTATTCTATTACCGCGGAGTAGATTTCGGAATTTGGAAGACTACTTTGTTCTGCAAAGAACTGTCCTGCTTTTTAAGTACTACCTGGGCAGAAAATAGGAAAATTGGCCGGGACTACTACTTTCGCTCAGTGGATCGAGGGGACTTCTCGTTATTCCTGCCGCAACGTTTGGTCTCAACGTTTCGACTAGCCTGCTCTAGTCATCGTCAGGAAATATTATATAATTGTGTTTGATAATTATGTTCGATCAATTTACAAAAATAAGGAAGTTCCTTACACTTGGCTTGACTGTCCCTTCCTGAGTCGGACAAAAATCGTCTCAGTCTCCACACTCCAAACAATGATCTCTCCATCAAAACTTGCCGTTGCTAGGAGATTCGGAGGACAGTAGTCGACGGCTAGAATGTCATCCTTGTGCACTTGGCCACCTTTCCAAGTTGTGTCTCCTTTGACTAGTAACGTCTGCAGGGGAATTCAGAGGAAAACGAAATATTCGCTCATATGTGTACTCGGAAACTTTCTTGGAAATTTGATTTGACTCGTCACACTAGAATTGCTCACCCTGGCAAACCCCTGAGAAGTAGCCATTTCCCGGGAAATAACTGCCCCTGCTTGGGAGTTGCCTCAAGCCTTTTGGTATTAATTCTGGGGGGTTTTTAAAACAAAATTTATATACTTTGTCCTTTACCTTAATTTGGCTGTTATTATCTTTTAAGATCTTTTTAATGTTCTTAGTCATTCTCTTGCTGAGAGGTCTCCCCAGGGTAAATAAGAAATAAATAAATAAATAAATAACCCTGGCATTAGAAAACTAAGTGTTTGTTTCCCCAGGAAAAATTGCATGGTGTGTAAATTTTCTCAAGAATTTCCTGGGATTATTTTACTGGGATTTGGCTCAGCAGGGTGCGAAAAGGGCTAAATTTTCTTAATCCTAGAAGAAAAATACTACTTTTCCACCAACTACTTTTGAGTTGTGTCCGTTTCAATTGAACTTGGCAGTTCACAAGTTTAATAACAAAGTTGAGAAATGGCAACTATACAAATATATATTTGCAATCTGAAAGCTCACTGATTATATAAAGTTCATACCAGTACCAATCCTTTAATTCCGTCCAGAATACTTTCAAAGTCAAGAAAATAGAACTTATAAGACCCCAGATGAATCACATTGCTTAATTTGATTGGCACAAATATTGTTGCATGACTCAAACATTCTGTGGTTTACTATTCTAATTCCGAATAGCAAGAAGAAAATATACAGCCATGCTATGAAGTCAATTCTAAAAAAATATCATACAAGAGCTTGAAAAGTAGTCAAATATTTTGCAAAATGTGACTTTTTCTACTGATCTCCTCATATTAGATTTCGTTTACATATATATTTTCCTTTGTCAGTTTCCCTTGTGGTTTATTATTTGATATCTGAAATAAAAAGTTGCATCTCCTTAAGGTGATCCCTCAGCTGCTGCTTCCCAGGTTGTATTTTAAACTTGGGTGTGACCCCTGGCTATTTGGCTGTTGACGGCTGTATGGCTTCTGACCGTCACCCCCGAACAAAGATATTGACAAAATAGGGAGACCGCCAACATAGGGCTAGATAGCTCAGTCGGTAGAGCGCAGGCATGTTAATCCGGAGGTCATTGGTTCAAATCTTGCTCTAGTCAATTTTTCTTGGTTCAACCCCCAATCATATATATTTTTTCTTCACAAAAACTGGAACAAAATAGAACAATTTTGCAGCAAATGCAATTCTAATCCAATCTTATCTAATCTAATCTAATCTTAACTCAACACTCACATTCGAGTCTCTGTCATTGTAGAATGCAATCTTCCTGCTCCAGCCTACAGCCAGCATGCCTTTCTTCTTTCCAAGAGACACCAAACCGGTTGTTTCCGCTTCGGCAACCGGTTCAAACTGGTTGATGTTATGGCCATTCTGAAAGTTCCACACCTATGTGGTATAAATCGATAAACACCAGGTCAAACGATTAAAACATTAACAAATAAAATCATGTGTAACTGGTTAACTTCCAACTAAAGTACAACTCAATTCCAATTTATTTCAATTTGAATTTGAATTTGAAAATCTGGGGAAAAAATTAAAAATTAAAAAATCAAACAAGAAATTTGGCCCAATTTCACAAAGCACTTAATGTCAATAGAGTTTGTTTTATGTTGTTTGATATGAGTTACAGATATTTAAAGTACACTTTTTTATGGATATGTACCAATTGATAAAACTAAAATAAACCACAAAATGAAATCAATAGTCCTTGATACCCAACTTGGTCTTATTTAAAAAGAGTAATGCAGTTATTTTTTAGCAACAACCTTCTATTTTGTCGACTTATTGCAGCATAAAGGGTCTGTATACGTTTGATAATTACTCATAAAATTAATAGCAATAAAAAATTACTTGGTAAGAAGTATAGCAGCTTCTGATAGTATAAAGCATTTTGAGAAACTTTTTACTTTGAAGTAATGTGGTTATGGAAAAAGTTATCAGTTTTTATCCAAACAAATTTGAATCTGAGAAGTGCTTCTGTCAGAAACGTTTCTCAGATTGTGTTTCCATTTGCAGATTATTCTTCCTGCGTGGGACATAACCGCTCCAGATTTTCGGCAATATCTCAAAAACGCTACCACCTTTTGAAATGACATTTTCACAGGTTAGTTATATGGTATATATCTACAACTATATAGGATTGTAACAAACAGTGGGTTCCAATTACCAAACGTATACAATCCCTTTAAGTTTACAATTTTATCACGAAGAAATTAGACCATTACCTTGATTGTACCATTTCTTGCTCCAGTGACGAGTTTCCGTCCCGTTGTGTTGAATACCATGCAAGTGATCTCTTCAGTGTTATGAGCCTCCAGGATGGAGAATGACTTTGACCCGGAGGTCAAATCCCACACTGTGATGGTCGAATCGTCTGCGCCTGTTGCCACCTAGAAGATCAGGATGAAGATACAAAAATTGGATTGGGCGCTTTGGGCTATAAAAAGCGTTTGAAAGCATTTTGTTGTGAAATGAATGTGGTTGGAAAGATATGTTTTAAAAGTAGAATATCCACACAACTATGCATCAAAATTGTGTAGTTTTCTAGTCACTTCGTGAACTAACAATTTGGTTCTACAAAATGGCGGACAGTGTTAGTTCACGAAGTGACTAGAAAACTACACAATTTTGAGGAATATTTGTGTGGATCATAAAGTAAATAGAAAACCACACAATTTTGAGGAATATTTGTGTGGATCATTATATTCTTCATTTAAAACAGGCTCTCCATCCATATCAATTTCAATTCATTTCATAACTACACTTTTTATAGCCAAAATCACCCAATCCAAGGCATTTAATGGCCTCCGTTTTGACCCTAGCAGATTCTATCTCAAAGGCATGACAGCACAACACACATACACACGTATGTTTGTCGACCTGATAAAAATCGAGGACTTCTATTTGTTGATTCTCTCATTGTTTGGTCTTGGGTTTTTTTAAGCAACATCCCCATTGGTTTTGCACACGAAAGTGTAGCGAGGATGTCCTTGTTCTGTCAAAACAACCGGATCCCTTTTGTTGAAGTCCTCGGTTTCAAAGGCAGGGCTCGAAATTAACACCGGACCGCTGATTTTAGCGTCGGGCCAGTAATCTCACCACCAGACAAGCCTGGTGGTCTTGTGTTTTTCAATTGAATAATATTAGGCTACCTCACTGTGTAATATCTTTGTGAAAAAATCTGATAATATATCTTTCAATTCTCTTGAGTACCAAACCAAAGCAGGCTTACACATAAGACAAATGAGATCTACATGTATCTACATCTTCTCTTAGTGCTTGTTCAACTCGTTTTGATTCTGGTCTTGTAAATTAAATTCTGGTCTAGTAAACATTTTGAGCTACAAGCCCTGCAGTCTTGTGGTTTTTACCCCCAAATTCGAGCCCTGAAAGAGTAAAAAATTAAAAATTAAACACAAAAATCTGTGAAATTCGTTTCCAACCTGTTTGAAGAAGGAGTTGTAGATTGCACAGCAGAGCTGCGTCTTGTGGGTCAACGCCATATTGTGGTTAGCAAACTCCGCCTTTCCCAGTTTCAAGGTGCCAATGTGATCTCCGCAGCATGCAACGAGGGACTGTTGATGAAGGAGGAGACAGCTCGTGCCGTACTCTGGGGATCTAAGATGCTGAAGGCAGGGGAAACGGACTTGGAACGTCTGGAGACAAGAATACTCCTTCAAATCCCATACCTTGATCACCTATCAATCAAATAGATCTCATGTCAGCCGTTGTTTACAAAAGGAGCGACCATGTGCATTCCAGGGTACAGGGGTCGATTTCACAAAACTCTTCCTAACTTAGGACTAGTCCTTGGCAATGCTAAGAGATAGGACTAGTCTTAAGTTAAGACCAGAAACTGGTCCTAACTTCAGATTTGACTAGTCTTTTATCTCTTTGTGAAATCGGCCCCTGGGCCCATGAAGGAACAATTTTGTGTTTTTTGGGGTGGTTTTTTTTCGTTCCATTGAAACATTATTTTGATTCCTCGAAAATATTAGTTTGTTCACTCAAAATATTATTTTGTACACTCATAATTATTTTGAGAGAACGAAATAATGTGTTTTTCAAAGATATCACTTTGAGGGAAATAAATAATACTTTGAGGGAATAAAAAACTATTTTGAGGGAACAAAATAATCTTTCGAGGGAACCAAATTTATTTTGAGAGAACAAAAAGAAACAAATAATAAATATATAAATAAATTTCCCTTTAAGGGCTCTGTACGAGGGCATTTCCTGCCAGGCAACAACATACAGCATTGGTCTTATGAGAAACTTAACATTGAATTGAAGAAAAATTTATTTAATGAAATAGGAATTACCAGAGAAGCGTTTTGTACTTATTAATATATTTGGCTTCTTACGTGCTCCTTTCCAAGCTACCTTTTGTTTATTCGTATCGTCTCTTTATTTTATGTTTCATGATCTCATTTCATGTTTTGTTTTATCTCGATTTTAATTTTTTTTTTTTTTAAGTTAACAGAACCTGAATCTGAATCTAAAGTTCTGATATACTTTATAGAGATATCTGCTCTAGAATGCGGGGGTATGGGTTCGATTCCCATCAGAGACCTGTGGATTTTTCCCCACAGGACTCTGGACCAACCAAGCATACTACTAGGGAGGGATTCGAACCCACGACACGGGTCTTGGATTCTTAACCCAGCCGAGTAGTATACCTGTGGATTTCCTTTTTCACAGGACTCAGGAAAGCACCCAGTATACAGTGCTTATCACACATCAGAGTAGGATAAAACTAAATTAATATTCTTTATCCCCGATGAAATTCTTTTTAAAACAAGTCATACCCCATCTTTTGCATAACTGTAGAGCTGTGTTGTCACTTCGTTGATAGCCACGCCCACCACCGTCATCATGTGACCCATGAGACACGCCGTGGCCCTCTCTTGAACAAACGGGTTCCACAGATACACGTGGTGGTTGATGCTGCCTGTTGCTATGATGTTTAGAGTCTTATTGAAGTCAAAACATTCAACTCCCTGAAAAGACAGAGTGATTGTGAATGCAGTGGTAGACCATGGGGATGGGGGGACAGGTTGAGCCGAGTTCCCCCCCCAAAAAAAACCCAAAAAACAAAACAAACAAACAAACAAACAAACAAACAAGCAAACAAACCAAAAACCAAAACAATAACCCCGTCAGTTATCTATTTTGTTACAACTTTGGCAAGCATAACATGGGAAGGAAATTTGCTTACAACCAAAATGAGTATTTAAGGCATTGAAAGGGGAAGGATATGTTGGTTCAATCTATGGCCCCAAAAATAAAGTGTTTATTTTGCATTTAACTTAAAGGCACTGTACACGTTTGGTAATTACTCAAAATATATATTAGCATAAAAACTTACTTGGTAATGAGCAACAGAGAGCTGTTGATAGGATAAAACATTGTGAGAAACGACTCCCTCTGAAGTAATGTAGTTTTTGAGAAAGAGGTAATTTCTCACTAAAATAATAAAAGACTTCTTGCAAGAAGCCTTTTATTCCTATCTGAAAGCACACACATTTGTAAAACAAGGGTGTTTTTTCTTTCATCATTTTCTTGCAACTTCAATGACCAATTGAGCCCAAATTTTCACAGGCTTGTTATTTTATGCATATGTTGGGATACACCAAGTGAGAACACTGGTTTTGACAATTACCAAATGTATTCAGTGCCTTTAAGGTATTGAAAGGGGGAA
Organism: Plazaster borealis; assembly: GCA_021014325.1. NCBI lineage: Eukaryota > Metazoa > Echinodermata > Asteroidea > Forcipulatida > Labidiasteridae > Plazaster > Plazaster borealis. The sequence continues at coordinate 4,790,436 of CM037475.1, read as the reverse complement.
GGATATGTTGGTGCAATCTATGGCCCCAAAAATAAAGTGTTTATTTTGCATTTAACTTGAGCCCCTCTCCCCCAGAACACCTTCCACTACTGCAAAAGGCACATATTAAATTGGTAACGCTCCCTGCAAAAATATTTTTTGTGCAGTGTGCACCCACCCACCCCCCACCCAGTACACACACATCAGTCAAAGAATACATGTCAGTAAAAAGTATCTTGCAAAAAATAGTTAATGGCCTGACGTTTCGACCCTAGCAGTCTTTCTCGAAGGCTAAATGACAAGACAACACACATGAACAGGTATATAAGTGTAACAAAAGCAGTCAAGTGGAAATACATGAATAGAGGCAGAGAGCAAACAGACAAGGCAAGGGGTAAACAATGAATAAGGAGACAGAAGGGGGGTTTGGAGGGAGGGGGATTTTTATACTTCGTTAAAAAGTATCTTGATTGAAGTCCAACTTTCACCCCGCCCCCTTCCCCCACCCTGCCCCTGCTTCATGATTTTAAAAATCAACAACAGCCTGTACTAGCAGGACAAAAAACACCTTCATTTGGTAAAAGCCTTAAAAAAATGTTCCAGTTAAATAAATTTGGTTGCTTGAAAGAAAAACAAATTTTCTAAAATGAAGTAGCACAGTGAAAATGGTATTACACCCCCAGCCTCCCAGGAAAAAATAAAAAATAAAAAAAAATTAAATATAACAAAAATTGAAAACTAAAAATAATGGTAATATATGGCAACAGTTTTACTGATCTTTAACTTTCTCTTCATTAACTAGAAAACAATTTGCAAATAATTCATGCAGAAACATAGGTGTATGACCGGGGTGGGGGGGGGCCACTGCCCTTCTAAAATCTGACAAAACAGTGGGGAAAATTTGGGCACAGCAAGAAGAAGAAAAAATTGACAGAGAAAGCAAAAAAGAATTTGTACCCATTATTATAAATTGGTACTTGAGTTGTTATCTGCGAACAAATTTTGGGCAAATCAACCACTCTAAAATGATTTGTAAGATTGAAGAAAATAAACTTTGACATAGAGAACAAATTTACCCATTGTGTAATAAAACATATTCACCAAACTTAGTGTGTCCTTTTTTTCTGGCATGCAAGGTTTCTAAAGTGGGTTCAAATCCAACCCAAGGAAACTCTTGATTTGTTTTGTAACTTGTAACTTTTTCCCCATTTTCATGAGGACTAAATCTATTGGAAAAATGAGTGAATCACAAAACTGAATTTTACCTTGGAGCCCCTCTGAAAGGCATTGTACACGTTTGGTAATTGTCAAAGACCAGTGTTCTCATTCGGTGTATCCCAACATAATTATGCATAAAATAACAAGCCTGTGAAAAGTTGGGCTCAATTGGTCATCGAAGTTGCAAGAAAATGATGAAAGAAAAAACACCCTTGTTGTACAAATTTGTGTGCTTTCAGAAAAAATTGACAGAGAAAGCAAAAAAGAATTTGTACCCATTATTATAAATTGGTACTTGAGTTGTTATCTGCGAACAAACTTTGGGCACATCAACCACTCTGCCCCCCCCCCCATTAACCACAGAGTCCCCATACGCCCATGTGCAAAAATGAATAGGTGAAAAGGTGAATAAGGAACTGACTTTATTGTCATTTCAAAAAGTTGAAATCTTCATAGTTGAGTTGCTAAAACGTTTTCGTCCAAAACCAAACAGAGTCGGTCATCATTGGGCAAAGTACTTTTGCTAAACATTTCCAATTTCCTTAAATTTCATCAATAGTTAATGTTACATTTAGACTTTTTACAATCAAATTAATCCTTGTTCAAACAAGGACGCTTGAAAACCAGCTTACTCCTCTATTGATTTCATTAAAATTATTAATCATTAACGTATTAAACCAGCATAACGAGTCTGGAAAAACATTCTGTTTGTTCCTGACAAAACATTGGCACTATTGGAACGTAAACAGATGGCTAGATAATAACTAGAAATGTCAATTTCAAGTCTACTGTTAGTGTGGGTTTTTTTTACTTTAAAGAAACAGTCATAATTTTGTACGTACCCCAACAAAATTTGTATAATTTCTATCCGAAAGCCTCCTTGTTTTTAAGATGGTAATGGTAGTAAGCATCCTGTGAAATTATTTCGTCTGAAATGCCCCCGTTGATTAAAATAAAATAAAAGTATCTCGACAAATTCGAATCTCCAACACAAGGCGAGTTTGGGAGATTTAGAACAAAATTTCCATGGTGTCCCTTTGTGAATGCTGCGGACAAAGATGCGGTTTGTACCCGCTGTCACCTCACTTAACATGATGGATTCAACGTTCTTGATGAAAATACTGTCACATTTTTTTGCTGTTTTCTCAACAAGTAGCATAGACACTGTATTCAGCTGAAACTTTTACAGGTGACTTTTATCTTTCTATGACCCTACCTTTAAATATAATGTGTTTAAAAAAATAACAACTTGAAAATTGCCCCTGTAAAGAATTCAACAGAATATGTTTTGTCTGACTGATGGTAATCAATATTTTTTCATTCTAATTGAAACGCTAAATGATTTGTAAGTTTGAAGAAAATAAACTTTGACATAGAGAACAAATTTACCCCTTGTGTAATAAAACATATTCACCAAAATTAGTGTGTCCTTTTTTCTGGCATGCAAGCTTTCTAAAGTTGGGTTCAAATCCCACCCAAGGAAACTCTTGATTTGTTTTGTAACTTTTTACTTTTTCCCCATTTTCATGAGGACTAAATCTATTGGAAAATGAGTGAATCACAAAACTGAATTTTACCTTTTTTAATGGAACATTATGTTCTTTAATAGAACATTATGTTTATTATGTTATTTATTTGTAATGTTTTTGTAAAAACAATGCCCGATATCCACATTTAATTTTTAACTTAACTTTTACAGAGGAACCAATAGAAATATCACCCTCGTAAATTTGTTAAAAACATGTGGGGAATTAATGTGGGAAAATGTTTGATCCATCTCTTTGGTGAAACCCAGACAGGCTAAAATAACTTGTATGTGATGGTTTTCCTCACCTGGTCAAAGTGTTGACTGTTGACTCAAGTTGCAAAGCAAACATGAATGTTGTTTGTTTAATTAGTTGTAACTTGTAACTTTTCCCCCACTTTCATGAGGACTCTAACTATTGGAAAATGAGTGTTGTTTGAAGCTTTGCATGGTGTGGAGAAATAAGAAATAACTATAAATAAATAGTAAACTTGCGGGTACAACCATGTGTAAATCTCTTTGTGGGAGTGTTGGCTCTGAAAAGAGCTGGTGTGGTCTTGACGTTTCGAACAGTATACTCTGCTCATCTTCAGGAGACAAGTAGAGTATGCTGTTTGAAACGTCGAGACCACACCGGCTCTTTTCAGAGCCAACACTCCCACAAAGAGATTAACACATGGTTGTACCCGCAAGTTTACTATTTATTTATAGTTATTTCTTATTGGAAAATGAGTTCATCACCAAAACTGAATTTGACCTTGGAGCCACTCTTTAAGGGATAACACTGATAGTGTTTTATCACACAGCAGTGTAAGGTAAACAAAACAAAATAAGAATCTTTACCTTGTTGATCTTGAATGTGTAAGACTTCTTCTTCCCCTGCGTATCCATCAAGACGAGAGAGGTCTTACTGCTACCACTGGACGACATGATGGAGTCATTCTCAGGGATGTATACCACCTTCCGTATCATCTCGCTGTGGACCCTTGAGATCAAGGTGTGTCTTACGTAACGCTGATGATGATGCAGATTCTAGGAGGAGGAAAGTTTGTGGTGAAAGTTAGAGAGACGCCACTGCTCTCCGCAAACATTTGTCGTCTTGGCCAAATTTCATTAGGCCTGTAAGCACAACAACTTAATAAGCACAGAAAACTCTTGCTGAGCAAAAAACCTGGATAATCTTCGGATGTCATCGCTATCTAATCTTAAAGGCACTGAACACGTTTGGAAATTGTCAAAGACCAGTGTTTTCACATGGTGTATCCCAACATATGAACAAAATAACAAGCCTGTGAAAATTTGGGCTCAATTGGTCACTGATGAAGTTGCAAGAAAATGATGAAAGAAAAAACACCCTTGTTGTACAAATTTGTGTGCTTTCAGATAGGAATAAAAACTTCTTGCAAGAAGTTTTTAATATTTTAGTGAGAAATTACCTCTTTCTCAAAAACTACGTTACTTCAGAGGGAGTCGTTTCCTACAATGTTTTATACTATCAACAGCTCTCCGTTGCTTGTTACCAGGTAAGCTTTTATGCTAGTATTTGTTTTGGTTCATTACCAAACGTGTACGATACCTTTAAGTAACCAGAGGTGAGAGTTATTGCTGACAAAATTGTCTGAAACTAGGATTCAAAGTTTAGGACGTATGATGAAATGATAACCATTACACTTTTTGTTAACCCCTTGAGTTATAGATTCCGAGGAGCTTCAGGGAACAGTATCCTCAGCACTAGAGAGGTAGACCAGAGACTGGTATTTCTTTACAAATCTTAAGAAAAAAACAATATTTTCTTCACCAAGTGTGACGTGTCTGTCAACAGCAGAGTGTGGGTTTGGTACCCGGTTATGACACTTGTGCTCTTGATCAAAGCACTTAACCATCATTGCTTCTTAAAAGGTTGGTAAGGTAGTACATGCTCTACCAGCCACACTCCTAGTGGATGATTACCATGCCTACATCCTTACGGACTGTGAAGGGGGTAACCCTGTTTCAGACCCAGGAGTAGGTGGCAACATGCCCCTGGTGGCAGTTGATTTGGGTCGATAGCCTAAATCGGTTAAGTGTAGCCCTCACCTTGAAATGGCCGTCCGGCCAAGTGATGTTAGGCGATCTCTCATAAAATAAAATAAATTTAAAAAAGCAAACATAAAAATGTCTGAATTCAGATACAAGTCTGACATTTCTAATCCATGGTAACATACATACCTGAGCCCATATTTTCTTGACGCCTTCCTTGTCCGTGAACGGTGTTTCAAACAGCCTCTCCAGTGGCTTGGTGAAATGGTAGAGATGGATAGAGCCGTGATCATCGCCAGCAATGAGGAGAGATTCCTTGGTCGGATTCTAGAGGGTGGAGGGTATCAAGGAAGACGTACAAGGTTCAGATTTCAAGGTAGACTTAGAAAAATATTTGCACTTTAAAGGCATCTTACACGTTTGGTTATTGGAGCCTGTTGTTTGTTTCAAACCTATTGTAGATATGCCATAAAACTAACCTGTGAAAATTTCATTTCAAAAGGTGGTAGCGTTTTTGAGATATTGCCGAAAATCTGGAGCTGTTATGTCCACGCAGGAAGAATAATCTGCATTGGAATACACACTCTGAGAAGCGTTACGCATAACGCTTCTCAGATTCAAATGTTTTGGGGGATAAAAAGTGATATCATTTTCCATAACCGCAGTACTTCGAAGTGAAAAGTTTCTCAAAAATCATTATACTATCAAAAACTGCTTCACTTCTTACCAAGTAAGTTTTATTGCCATTAATTATCAGAGTCATTACCAAACGTGTATGATGCCTTTAAAGGGTTTACAGAATGGTTTGCAGAGTCTACAACGGCTAGCAGAGACTTTCTCGAAGCCTTCAAGAAAGACTCTGCTAGGGTCAAAACGTCCGTCAGTATTTTTTGCATCTATACCATAAGTCCTTTTGGTTGGTGGTCAGTTTGCAACAGCTAATTCTATTTTCCGACTTACTTTCTTATCATACCAGTAATCTAAACAGACAGGAACATCTGGCAAAGCTGTCAAGAAGAAAAGAAAAAGAAAACTGTGAAGATGATAAACAAAGATGACTTTTTTAATTGACGTAATAATTCCATTTGGGATAAAGAATCTTATTTTGGTTTTTAACCCTGACAACAAAATCAAGTCAAATTATTTTCAACATTAAGCCTTCATGTTCATTCACATGTTGAAACACTTTTGGGTGGTTTTAGGTACTTAAGAATAAGTTACAACCATGGACAGCGCCCTCTTTGGGTGTTGGATTGTTGAATATGAACAACAGCAGAGCCTTGAACCTAGTCTTGGCTCCAAGATGCTCCAGTTGTGTAGTCACGAAAACCTAATCGCTATCTAAACCGCTATCGCCCCACGAACCACTCGCCACCAGAGGGTGCTAGTGATTAGGTTTTTGTGACTACACAACTGGAGCGTCTTGGAACCAAGACTACCTTGAACCAAGAGTAAATGTAGCCAGGCTTTCTCTCAGCTCTCATAAAGGGCTTGGTTTTACAAAACATGAAAACATCCTGAAAAATTTGCTACTTTTCGATAAGAAATTAAACCCCCCTGATTTCCAGACTCTCTACATCACCACCGAGTGAAAGAGAGAGGTTTTAAATAAAGTGCTTCCATCATTTGACTGCAAGTTAAAAACGTTTTAAGGCATTTTGAAGGCGAAATAGGAAATGATGTAAGAACAAAAATTATATATATTTGGTTTGCGGTAACACCATGTGTGTATCTACTTGCCAGGTAGAGTTTGTTCTTAGAGAACTGTCTTGCTTAATTCTACTACCGCGGAGTAGATTGTTCGGGTGTTCAGGAGACTTCTCAGTTCTGAATTAAGCAAGACAGTTCTCTAAGAACAAACTCTACCTGGCAAGTAGATACACACATGGTGTTACCGCAAACCAAATATATTGATACCTCACCATGCAATGCCTCAAATCCTATAACAAAAATTATGCAAACATTCTCAAATCAGGGAAAAAAGTATAATAAGTCACAAACTTATCTCTCAAAAAAACTCACCGTACAAATGGAATTCCTCAAAGAAACTGGTGCAACAGGAGACATCCCAAAATCTAAGATCCCTCCCAGTTGAGCTAATGACAAGCTTGTTGGTGTTCCCCATGTATGTGATGTCGGTGTACCATGTCTTACAGCGTCTCTTAGATGCTCGTAGATCTTCCTTCTCATTCTTGATCTCGTAGCTTTTTTCGATGTGAAGGAAGTGTGCATCGAGAGAACAAAGAATTCCCTCCTGAAAATAAGACAATTTATTTAATACCATGTAACAGATTGCTGATCTTCCATAAACTGAAGAAAAAAAAGTTAATGGCCTGATATTTTCGACCCTAGCAGAGTCTTTCTCAACGAAGACTATGCTAGAATCAAAACAGCAGGCCATTAAGCAACAAAAAAAAAATACATGTTTAGCGTCCCCGCCGGCTTCCTTTTTTTGGGGGGGGGGGCGCATGGATTTTATTTTAAATTTTACCAATTCAAAAAGAGATTTAAAAGCCATAAAATGTCAACTGATCAGAAAAAATAAAATACTTGCAAGTCAGAACTTAGCGTGTGCCGGTTAAAGGTATCGTACACATTTTGTAATGACTCAAAACAAATCTTAGCATAAAACTTACTTGGTAACAAGCAACGGAGAGCTGTTGATAGTATAAAACAATGTGAGAAACGACTCCCTCTGAAGTAACGTAGTTTTTGAGAAAGAGGTAATTTCTCACTAAAATAATAAAAACTTTTTGCAAGAAGTTTTTATGCCTATCTGAAAGCACACAAATTTGTACAACAAGGGTGTTTTTTCTTTCATCATTTTCTTGCAACTTCGATGACCAATTGAGCCCAAATTTTCACAGGCTTGTTATTTTATGCATATGTTGGGATACACCAAGTGAGAAGTCTTTGACAATTTCCCAACGTGTTCAGTGCCTTTAAAGGGTTAAAACAGATCGTTTAGTTACACATTTACATTTATTCTTGTAAAAGTGAGCTACAGCAAGCTTTTTGATAGGCCTACATGTACTGAACAAACTATTAAATAAAACTACTGTAAACATGTTCAATGTCTTGTCCACATATTTTTTCATTATTGTTTGTTGAACAGTAGAAAAACCAATGGTTGTTTCAAAAATAAATAAAAGAATGGCGGCCCTCTTGGAAAGAAAAAAACAGACCCTACCCTCCCCCCGCTTCTATTTTTTCAGAAACCCGGTCGCTAAACATGGTTTTTGTTTTACTCGGCCTAGTACTTTGGCATTAATGAGTGAAGTGGCAGTCAGTTTCCACATCTCTTCAATTTTAATACTAGTTAAATTTCATACAGTAGTTTCGTACAAAAAAAATATTAAACACACAAAAACAAATATTCTTGCAGAAATGGCTCACCAGCTAAAACACAATGTAAAAACATTGCTTGTCACTGGTTCCCATCTAAGAACATTTCTAAGCATTATTTTCAGCATATTATGTTATAAATTGGGTTCCTGGTAAATGAAAAATTCACTTGTTACCAGCCAAAATGCCATGTAATTGACACTGTTGAAAATGGTCCCCAACTAATATGGATGTGAGAAAATATTTTAAGTACGGACAAAGTGTCGCTTCAAAGAGTTGCACTTGCAGAATCCAACATTCCACTCATTATGAGAAAAATGACAAAAAATATACAAAAATTTAGTAAATAAGACAGATTTTTGGTCATTATGAATAAACAATTGTGGCTTACAGTTGGCAACTTGTAGCATAAAATAAAAAGGTTACCAGCTATACTAGCATGTCTAGCATGTCATTTGCAATGCTGAAAATGGTACCCAACTGGACCCAGTAACTGGGGCGCTGTACTCGGTTTTTTTTTTAAAGTTTTGACATCTGTGGTCGTACTCAAAATTTCGAAAAAACGAGTACAGCGCCCCAGTTACTGGGTCTAGTCCCCAACAATTTATTTGCTTGTTCATCTGTTCTTACCTTACTGAGCGTGACATACCGTGGAGGGTTTCCGAGTGCAATAACACACTGTATGATCTCTTGCTGTAAATATTAAAAACAAACAACCATTTTATAAAACCCAAACAATGTTCAAAATAAGTGAAATTCTTCTAACTAAAACTTTGAGATTAACTTGCAAGTTCCTCAATATCTATGCACACAAGCACACTTATCCACTTCACATTTGAGTCTTGTAAACAAACCGTTTGCCAGTTGGACCGATCCACATTATCCAAAGGGGGTGATTATGGTAATGATGTGAGGGGCAGGCTGTACCACTATAAGCACTGGGAAGCGGAGGGGCATTTTTCAATAATGACACGTGTTTCTACATTAAGGTTTTCACCACATCGCCCAAAACTATAGATTTTAAACAGTGAATTTTAAAAGGGCCCTTTTATTGGCAAAATGCTAACCTTATTTTGTGTGATGTGTCGGATGTTTGGTTCATAGGTCAAGGGAAGCTCTCTTTTGATGTTATCATTTTCGCGATAATGCAGTAACATGTAGGTGCAGAACTCGTTCCAGTCCACCATGCCGTCAGCTGACGTATCAACCTGTCAGAGGGGAAAAATCAGGTCATTTGGTTTATCGCTGGATACAAAAAATCCAGTCCAACCAACCATGGAGGAAGGAAAACCAACCAACCAACCAACCAACCAACCAAACAAACAAACAAACAAACAAACAAACGCCCCAACAAACAAATAACACCCCAACAAAACTAGATCAAGGTGATTCCATCGGCTGCATGCAACAATCATTTGTACATCCGTCTCCTGACGATAACTTGAGCAGGCTAGTCGAAATATTGAGACCAATTATTAAGAACTCACTCCGCAGGCAGTAAAGTTAATAACGAGAAGTCCACTCGATCCACAAAGCGGGTAGTCCCGGCCGATTTCATTACTACCCCCAGGTAGCAGGACAGTTCTTTTCAGAACTAAGTATAGTCTCCCGAATTCCCAAATCTACTCCGCGGCAGAAGAATAAACAGCATGACAAGTTCACAAAGCACAGTTGTACAGGGCAAAGTAGATATAGGCTACATGCCTACGGTGTCACCCGCAAACTGAATGTACACCACCGACCCTGTTAGCAGAACACCCATACTGAACCAAGAGACAAAACAGCAAAAAGTGAAAGAGCGCAGTTTTTGATAATTTAAAAAAACAAACAGTGGAAGTTGCATCAAAATACAAAAAATATTTAGTTAACCACAGTTTGTAATCAACGAAACCAAACAACACTGCGAGAGCCTCATTTATCTTACAACCTCGTCCACTTCTACATCCAATCCTTTCTCAGCTACCTGCCTGATTCCTCACTTCTCATCCCCCATCAGCAAACAGGCTCTCCATCATGCTTGCCAAAGTTACAAAAAAATGGTGTGGTGCCTGAGTATATGGGTCATTCATATCACCCCCACATGATCCTAACACCACCACCAGGCGCGGATCCAGGGGGGGGGCGTGGGGGGCGCACGCCCCCCCTTTTGCCAGGGGAAAAAAAAAAAAAAGGGGAGAGAAAAAAAAATCAGAAGTCATACTCATTAGTGCATTGGCAATTTCGCAGTGCAGAAAAATAAAATGCTGTCTGGGGATGGCGCGGTCTTTCATTCTGAAAAAAAAAATCACGCCCCCCCCCCGTTTGGAAAATCCTGGATCCGCCCCTGATCACCCCCCACACACACACCATCCTCACCTCCCCAACACCATCCTCATCTCACTCAACAAACACCATCTCATACTCAACTAAGCAAACAGATATTGCATCAATCAAGTGATTCATTCATCTTTCTTTAACCCACCCACCATCTTAGAACCCTCACCCTCCCCAACACCATCCTTATCTCCAAACCCATCCAAAATCACCTGAAGAATCCCGATCCTCACCAAAAGCAAATCAAGGACAGGTTCTCCTCTTCTTGTTCTGTTCTCCCAGCAAGCCACAACTTGATACTAAAAACACACCCAAAAGTGTCGTGTCGAGTAAAAGTCATGATCCTATTCAGTCATGCCCATTGTCCACCATGATCTTCGCCACTCCCCACATTGGTGTACGATCCAGGGGAGCAGGGAGCGACTGCCATCCCAAATTCAGGCAAAACGGTTTTGTGGGAAAAGGGACTGCACACAGCAAGAAAGAAAAAAATTGCCAGCGGAAGCAAAAATTATTTTTTATCAGGTATTAGAAATTGGTACTGAATTGTTTTATATGTGTAAACCTCTGCCCCCTCAACCAAAGATTCCCCATGCCCATGACTACCTAACACCATCCATGTGGACATCTTGCTCTTGCCCCTTACCACACCCTTCCTCACCAACATCTTACCCCACCCTCCCCCTCTCATCCTCACCTTAGCAAACAAATTTTCCATCTGGTTATCCCAGGCCGTCGTCTTGAAGAGACTCTGTATCATTTCTTTGAATTCCTTCACGGTGACGTTTCCTGACTCTCTCTTGACGATCCTCCCCGGTGTTACGAAGCCATCGGGCGGCATGTCGTCTGTCGGTTCGTGGTGGGCGAATCGCCTCATCAGCTCCTTCAGGTGATGAAGCTTGATCTTATCTTCGAAGCGTAAAGTGTCATCTTTTTCGATGCTTTGATGTGAAAAGTGAATAAAGAATAACTTCGTCTTTATTAAAATCATTGACATTGTCCCTTTTTTGTCTTTACATGTTGCTCGTTTTGAAAAGCCAGTTGTCATTTTTATTTCCTCACATATGTAATAAAATTAAATCATAACACACTTTTGACACACTTTCAATACAAATATCGTAAATCATTTAGGTAGGCTCTATTATTCAGATTTTTATTTAATTTTAGACAGTGGCGTAGAAGGGAGTAGGGGATGGGGGAGCAGGAGCTCCCCGCTCAGAACCCTCCACCCCACCCCCTAAATGAGATCGAAAAGGGCACATTATGAATGGTTTGATTATACATTAAATTTCCCCCAACTATGTCTTTTTTACCCGCTTACACCCTTCCCAATTAAAATGTCTGGTTACGGCTACGCTACTAATTTTGTGAAAGACCTCTTGCATGTTTGTTTAGAATAATGTGTAGACGTATAAATATACAACAATGAGCTTTGCAGGAGAATTGAGTAATGCTTTTCGTGCAGTGGAATAATTAGATAAATTATCGCAAATTATTAGGCTTCAAAAGACCTCCCAAATCCGAAACTGCCCGCTAGCCTTCGTGCAAACTGTCTCTTTGACAACAATAGACCTTGAAGCGTTTACAGATGTTACTTTCTAGTCTTTCTTTTCCGAAGCGGCAGTCAGCATGAACAAAAAGCTAGCCTACTATCACCATCCCACCGAATTCTTTTCATGATATTAGGGGTGCACCACTAAATAAACCCATAGCATACAGTGCAAAATGCAAAACAAAATACGAAGACTCACAGCTTTTTATAGTATAGGGAAAATTATCCATTGACTATTGAACTTGTATCCTCTGCTCAATTTCATAATGGGGAGTCCCAGGGCCCGGAGAGTTATTCTCCCTCCAGATAAAAACGCCCCAACAGCAGTGAAATTTTCCAAACGTCCGAGCATCAATCTTGAAATGTTCCTACACCTCTCGGCAAATAGGAAAAGAATTTCTGGGCCTATCCAAAATACCTCAAGTTGGAAGTCAACAAACCCCAGGTCACAATCGGGCAACATTTTTACACTTTCCTCCCTTTTTGGGGCTCTCAAATCTGTCTAATATAAAATATTTTGAGAGCCTTATTTAGTGGGGTGCACCTTTAGGCCACATAAAAATAAAAAATTGTTAATCGTCCTTTTTTGATGGGAAGTGGGGGAGGGAGGGCGTTTGTTTTTGGTTTTTTTGACGTGGCAAAATAAGGGAATAAAGAATAAAGATATTATCATTATCACTATAAAACAAAGGGTTTGTGTGATTTTGATGTGTTTAATTGTTTTGTTAAACCCTTTCAAATCCTAGATGACATTTTCTGTAAACATTTTCAAAAAACTAAAATGCAGCCTAAGTAAATATTTGAAGAATTTTTCTTGTTTTGCCAACATGAATAACCTTTCTTCAATCATCTATTTTCGACCTATGAATTTTGAAAAAATATCAGCTGAAAAATCTGGGAGCCAAATTTGACTGAAAAGATCATTGAAAATACCGTTTTTTATGATTTAAAGAAAAAAAATGGGGGTCGGGGGTTTTGTAGGGTCGGGCGGGACGATCAACAATTCTTTTTTTATGTGGCCTTAGCAGTTTGATCTATACCCTCCACAGTCGTTACGTCACGGCCATTACGTCACCTTGTTGCAATTGGGTGGCTAATTAACAATATCGGTAGCACCATCTAATAATTAAAGCCCCAACATCACATCATTATTTGGAAAACTAATTAAACAGAGTTTTCATAACACCCGCTAATGAAAAACATCACACCTTGACGAGGTGAACTGAAGGGCAGTAGTGTACTGTGGACCTAATAACGGATTTAGCTTCGCTGTAAGTGTTTGCTCGCTGTGCTATACCAAACACGGCTAATTAATTGAACAAACAACATTCATGTTTGCTTTGCACCTTGAGTCAACAGTCAACACTTTGACCAGGTGAGGAAAAACATCACATTTATTTTTAGCCTGTCTGCGTTTCACCAAAGAGATGGATCAAATAAAATTTTGTTAGAAATTAAATGTGGATATTGGGCATCGTTTTGACAAGGGAGGAAGTTTAAACAAAGACATTAGGTCTACAAATAAATAAAATAATATACATAATGTTAGAATGTTAGATAGAAATTGTATGTCTGTGTCTACAGACTGTGCAAGTCTCGCGCGTATTCGAACATTTTGGGGTCCACTTTGGTCCCTCATACATTGCTGAATGAAACAAACTCGCGCACTTAGACGGAAGTTTTCGAATACACACGAGACTTGCACAACAGTCTATATATATAACAAATTGTCTTCGACCTAACAACAAAAAATGGGTCCGCTAAATAGCTTTTGGGTTTAACTTTGCAACTTCTACCTTGGAGGAAGGTTGATTCAACAATATCAGATTTGGCTTTCTTTGTCTGCCGATTTATTGTCCTGGTTTGTAAGATCGATATCACAAAAATACCCAAATTAAATTACAGATAAGCCAATTTTGTATGATTATTGCATTTATTAACTCACTGGTGATTGTTGGTACGGTAACGGTCAAGTAGCGACCAGCATACACCATTGTTATAACCCATAAAACTCAGGTAATAAATAGGGTTCTACAAAGTTACATAAAAATCCTAACATCTAAAGTAGAATCAACCAGCCAGCCAATGATTAGTCCCCGGTTGTTCCCACCCTTTTCACCCGCATCACCGGACCGCGTTGCCGTCGCAATCACCCTACCGTTCCACGCTGCTTTCTCCCCCACTTACCTTTCTCCATCTAGACTCTCATCACTATCCGTGTCCAGCGAGTTGTGCATTGTAAAGACCAATTTCAGTTGAACAATTTTGACAAATAATAAATTAATCTACCACAAAGCCTCGAAATTCTTCGAAACAAACTCCAGTCCTGTATTAATTTTGACGTCATATAATAAGTCGTTCTGTTTCATTGTATAGCATTTTTCACTCCGTTGGAAAATTGTTGCGTCAAATATTCACAGACAAAAATTAGTTGTTTTTCCTGAGGTCGCAAAACTAAATTTCCAACCGTGTTTTCATTCAATGAATCACGTCAGTATTGCATGAGGACTCCGGTGACATTTTCCTACATCATTTGTTGATGGTTGACCCTCACACAGCCAAGTCGATTTTCATATTCGTTTGTCAATCAATAACGGCCCCTTCGGAATCACACTAATGCCCTGCTAATTAGGCACTAATGCCCGCTTCACCGACATGCCGTGTAGAATTGGTGTCTGTGAGTTCGGTCGTTTGCTTGCCTTGTCCGCGACTCTTTTTAACTCTTCACTCTGGCCAGCCTGCTTTGGTGTTCAACCCTCTGGCCAAGGCAGAGAATAAGTGGTTTTTGACATCCAATGCAATACAACTTCTCAACTGGTAAACAAATTCCGCATCGAAATTCCGCAACTTTTCCAAACACGGAAGACGCAAGGGTGGTACATCCGTAACGCAAGGTAAAACACATCGCTTATGATAAAACACATGGTCCAGCCCGACCTTATTATACTTCAGTTATTTTTGGTGCTAAAAATAAAACTATCCATTTGCACTGGTCCATAATGGATCACTATGGTGTAATATGAATCCACAGTCACCCCCATTGTTCGGAGGCTTTGTGCTGAGAAGCAAAATTGGGGTTGACAAATACTGTACGGCCAAGCCAAGAGATCAAGTTCGGGGTATCACACCACACACATCAGAAACAGCTCAAACCAAGGGTAATGATGAATTTAAAGTCAAACAAAAAATTTCGATTTGTGATGGGAAATCTATAATGAGGGCTACTTGAGACTGAATAAACAATGGAAACATTACATGTCATGGATTGACAACCCGATACATGTGGTGGAGTTTGTGGGCAGGTTTTAAGTGCACTTTAATTAAAAAGTTGATGGATGTTGAATTTCTGTTGGCGTTGAGCATACTGACTTTTTGGTAAATGATTAACGATTGTGTGCACACTGTCTCAGTTGGTTCAGAGA
Source organism: Plazaster borealis (assembly GCA_021014325.1). NCBI lineage: Eukaryota > Metazoa > Echinodermata > Asteroidea > Forcipulatida > Labidiasteridae > Plazaster > Plazaster borealis. The sequence goes on along the minus strand of CM037475.1, from coordinate 4,775,063 downwards.
ACGCCTGTTTTGACTGGTCGTGGTCTTGGTGTATACTGATGGGACTATTCTAGTCGTGTCTACCCCAGCCCAGAGCCCGAACAAGCAGTCGAACCTTCTCAGGCGCGGCTCCTGGAATTTTACAAGGGAGTGGTCCCCCAAACCGGAACAAAAACACGAAAAAATAACTGGAATGTCTCGATGATATATGGATATACGAAGCAAGCGGGCAATGAGAATTTAGATCTGTAGCGAGTTCAGGGCTATAGTATTATGCGAAGGCGCAAGTTTAAAGTTTACAAAAGGAAAAAGGTCGGTAAAAAGAACTTGGGGTAACAGTTGTCCGCTAGCCAAATGCCAGTTAAAGCACCAGAGGACCAATCAAATGTTTGTCCAACTAGTCCTGCTACCTAGTTTATTGCTGAAGTCCATCGCTAATATTATGAAAACCAATTCATATTAGTTCAAATACAAGTCCCATACTGATGTCATGAAAGATAGCATGGCCAGAGAAAATCTTTCGGACTATTGCGAAATGACAAGCTACTGGTCCTTCTGGCTAGTCATTGGAAAAGTTAAGGGCAAACCCTGTACAGTGTGAGGCTCTGCATGATCTGCGCCTGCTTCTGTCAGCCCTCCCTCGACCCACAAAACAGCTCTAGGTTGTCTCGTAACTCGTACTCCATGCCTCGACTATACAGCACTAATGAGGGCCCAATTTCATAGAGCTCCAGTGCTTATGGCAGAAAATATTGCTTAACAAAATGTCTGTCTAGCAGAAATTAGCAGGATACCCGTCACTGGTAGGCCTACACGTGACATGGTAGATTGGCTGGTAACCTTATTCTGGTAATCATAGTTTTGTTTTGCTTAGCTGCGGTACTTTTTGAAATTGGGCCCTGAAACGCAGAACGTGCATGTTTTCCCGCCATCGACATCTGCTAAGAGGCATATCCCCAAAGTTTAATTAAACAGCGGTCTCACCTTTTTAGTGTTTAAAGGCACTGTACACGTTTGGTAATTACTCAAAATATATATTAGCATAAAACTGACTTAGTAACGAGCAACGGAGAGTTGTTGATAGTATAAAATATTGTGAGAAACTACTCCTTCTGAAGTAACGTAGTTTTTGATTGAGAAAGGGGTAATTTCTCACTAAAATAATAAAAGATTTCTTGCAAGAAGCCTTTTATTCCTATCTGAAAGCACACAAATTTGTACAACAAGGGTGTATTTTCTTTCATCATTTTCTTGCAACTTCGATGACCAATTGAGCCCAAATTTTCACAGGCTTGTTATTTTATGCATAATGTTGGGATACACCAAGTGAGAACACTGGTCATTGACAATTTCCAAACGTGTTCAGTGCCTTTAAATCTAAGGTTTTTATCCTTCCTATATAATATGTTTTTACTTAGTTGTAAAAATATCACAGCACATCGGGAAGACCTACACCGTGACCATGCATGGAGGTAAGAAATAAAGTACACACGAGTCGTATAACGTTTCCTACTCACGACATTTCTGGTGGATTTAGCACAATATGAACGATGAATGGTTCTAAACATTTTGTTAGTCAAAATGTTTTACCGGATATAACAAATATTGAAAATCTTACCCGTTTCCATCCATCGTTCTTTTCTCCTTTGTGCTGTCGTCGGTATCACTGAAATAATTCCTGGTCCAATCCAACCGCAACACAAGAGTCACTTTATTCTCCAGCAAAAATGGCAAATTGTCAGTCCAGATATACGGAGTCTCACTCACAGGGCATTTGTCTACGTGTCGAAAGCTTCCTGTTGGTCCCAAACCTCAAGCAGATATTCCAACTTGTCTGGAAACTTGTGAATATCTCAGTTCCGGAAAAGGGTATTCGACGGTTCCAGAATATAAGTATTCTCCAGTTCTTGAACGAGAGATTCGCAATTTGTTATCGGATTCGATAAGTCTTGCGTGCCGGTCTCTGCACTTCTTGCCCAAAAATTCCTCAAAACATATCTATTCCAATAGTTACAATAAAGCCAAATTTCACAACCCAACTGCGCTTGAGCTTTTTTTCTTCTTGATGACCGTGTTCTATTTTGCTTAAAATGACGGTGACCAGTGGACCGCAACTGTTTGTAATAAACATCCACGAAGATTCTGTTGAAAGCTGATCCTATAGGCTCTATGGTTTATCTTTCCAAAAGGTGGTGGTTTGTGGTTTCCACTAAAAGGCGATTATATCTTCTCACCTTACACCTCCTGTATTCAAAAACAAGAAAGGTGAGAATGGAATTTGATCACGGTGTTGTGTCTTTTATTTTCTTCTCTTTTTCAACCTTGGCAGTTGGGTGAAACAAGGAGATGCAAACTTCAGGTTTTTTCTTTAATGTTACGGTTTGGTCAAAATGACGTTTTAACCCTATACATGTAGCAGAAGTCTTTCTAGAAGGCTAAATGACAATACAACACACATAAACAAGTATAGTGGTCGAAACGTCAGGCCATAAACTTGTTGTTGCATTTATACCATAGTTTCCTTTGGTTGGGAAGCAGTTTGCAACAGCTAATTCCATTTTCTCGGATTGTAAAAACATTCGGAGTCAACACAACTTTTGTTGTATTTTGTTTTATTTATGAATGGATATTCACATGTTGTTTTAGGTGTTTGCTTTTGTTGCTGTTGTTGTTTTGTTTTATTGGACAAAAGTTTATTGTACAACATCAATTTTTAAAACCAGATTGATGTTGAAAGCTCCACCATTCAAACTCAAAACGGACCATTTTGTTTCTGTTTTCGATTTTTGCAAATCTCGCACACCCATGACAGTTTTTTCTGATGGCTAAAAAAACCATATTTAATATACGGAATGTTACTACAAAATAATATAAATCAATTTTGGGATGCACAAAGAAAGTTTCACTAGAGCGAGATTTGAACCTGCGACTTCCAGATTAACGTGAAGGCGCTCTACCAACTGAGCTATCTATAGCCGTAATGTTAGCGGTCTCACTTTGTCAATATCTAGGTTCGAGATGCCAGTCAGAAGCCATTCAACCTTGAACACAAATATTCAGACTGAATCGTATAACGTCAGTGAAAAATGTTTTAGAGTAAATTAATTAGCACTTAAATTAATACTTAACCATTTTCTGCATGACTGGTGAAATCATCTGGGGTCTTTATCCATGGTATAATGTTCATCTAACGGACATCAAAGTGTGTCAAGTAAGTAGCTATTGTCCCATAACGTCCAAACATCGCTGGCCATAAAAATGGTCCTAATCCCGTGTGGACAGGATCCCAAATGTATCCAATAAGAGTGGTTGCTATTTATAAACCAACAACTTGCGGGCCATTATGCACTCCAATTTGGTGACATGTCAATACAATTCAGTCAGTTTGGAGTAAACAACCAAAAATATCTTCACTTCAGCAGAGGCTTGGTCCGACTGGAAGGGTATAGCTTTTGTTTGGGCTCTGTGATGGTCCTAACTGGTTGCTTTTGACTTAAACAATGGAGATTGTTTGTACATGGTGTTCGACACAAACTTACATTTCTTGCTCCTATTGACACGGCCCATTCGGTAGCAAATTAGATTTGATGTGCATGGAGAGCTTCTTCGGGTTCGATGATGGGCCCAAAGACGGAGGTGGGAAGGGTGTTTGTTTAGCCGCCCTCAAGGATGTTCGAGTGTCTCGGTCTGATTTGTTCTTTATCTTGGTGGGATTGAGGTGGTGGTTGGGGGGGGGGGGTGGTTGGGGGGGTTCTCAAAAGATGAACATTATGGAATGTTTTGCACTAATGGTTTGGGTGATTTGAGAGATTAGAATTATTTAGAAGGAACTGCACAGGGGTTTTTGTCGAACTACTGAGCGGGTGGTTTACTGTAAATGAGCAGAGGATTGTTTTCGTATTGTGTTCCCTTCACCGGAAGGCCATGCTCTACAATGGTAACATAGAACTAGGAAGGGTCTGCCAGTGTTCAAAACGGCACTCGGTTACTCAAAAAGTACACTATTTGTAGTACCGTATTCTTTTAATCTTTAAAATATTATAAACAAACAGATTAGATAAAAAGGTAATGTGGACAATGTGCGAAGTCTCACTCCCAATGAGATATAGATCAAAGTATCTTGATTATTATTATATATTTGTTTTAAGGGGAGGGTAGGCCTATACCTTTGGTAATTACTCCAAACTTGAATGACCATACAAACGTACTCGGTAAAGAGCACTGGGGAGCTGTTGTTATTTTAAAACATTGTTAGAAACGACACTCTTTGAAGTAGCGTAGTTTTAGGGGTAATTTTCACCCAAAAAAAATGAATCTGAGAAAGGCTTCAGGCATGAAGCCTTTCTCAGGCATCTGAAAACACACAATTCTATGCAACAAGGGTGTTTTTTTCTTTCATTATTTCCGTGCAACTTCGATGACCAATTGAGCCCACATTTTCACAGGTTTGTTATTTGATGCATACGATGTGATACACCAAGTGAGGACACCGGGTCTTTGACAATTACCAAAGGTATTTCCTGCCTTTAATGCAAGTTGGCCCCAAACAAGGCTAAAAGCCACTTTTGGTAAGGGGCTACAAGAAGAAAATAAAGATGAAAATACCTCAGGGGAGCCGAAGGTATAGGAATTTATATTCCTCTTAAATTGTAGGATGGAGGGAAACATGCACCAGGCAAGGAGTTCCAAAGAGATGCAGTACCCGTACGTGATCTTGCCAAGCTTTCATAACCATCTTCTTTTCTGCGGATGAACCGACATTTTCCGAATGCATGTAAGCGAAAAATCTGCGCTTCACCTTAGCAGAAAAAATCCGCCTCTCTAAGGAAGTTTTGCATTATCGACGCTGACACGACTTTCTCCGCGTAGCTTTTACCCCGTAAACGCAGAATACCACGGTGTATATATACGTTTGGTAATGACTCTGAAAATTAGTGGCAATAAAAACTTAAATGGTAAGAAGTACAGCAGTTTTGGATAGTATAATGCATTCTAATAAACTTTTCACTTGGAAGTACTGCGGTTATTGAAAAGGACATCACTTTTTATCCCCCAAAAAATGAATCTGAGAAGCGTTACAGTAAACGCTTCACAGATTGTGTATTCCTGATTATTCTTCCTGCTTGGACAACCGCTCCAGATTTTCGGCAAGATCTCAAAAACGCTACCACCTTTTGAAATGAATTTTCACAGGTTAGTTTTATTGTATATATCTACAACTATATAGGATTGAAACAAAAAGTGGGTTCCAATTACCAAACGTATACTATCCCTTTAAGCAGAGCTATATGAAGTTGTGACCGGTCACATTTATTATAGTCTACATGAACAAGCAATATTTTGAAAACTTACTGACAAATCTAATTGTTAAATAAGTCAGCAGCTCAATGCTAAAGCCCAACAAGTACAACGCCAGATAATTATGACAAAAGATGCAAACGGTCAACGCTATTTTCCCTAACTGCCAACATTTCTATTTCTCGTAAAACTTTCACCGGTTACTTTCACAACGATACTTCTCGAGAACTGACTGAAACAAATTTATATTCGCTCAAAGAGAGAAATATTCTTCTCGTTTCGTGTTTGAGACTTTCCATAATCTGTTGATTCGTCCCGACCTGTCAAAACAGAGCAACGGGTATGAATTTTAAATAATGTTGACGGTAACTGCAATGTTTGAGTCACCATGTGTTTATTTGTGAAAAAAACATAATGCCCGAGCAGTTGTGCAAATATTAAAACTATTTGTTGCCAGCAGTTATTCGAAGGTAGCATTTAATGGTACAATAAATAACGCAATCTCTCTCCAAATGTTGACGAAGGGATCCCGATGGCTAAACAAAGAACCTTGGAACGAATATAACTGTAAGAATGTTTGTTTTGTTTTCATTCTGTTTGGCTATTATGGAACCCGTTCTCCAAACGCAAATAGGGGCCCCTTTTCAAACCAAAGGAATCTGGACATTGTTATGCAAATGTGAATCCGCCAAATGGATGGCTTCCGGAGTGGAAGGGACGCAGTTTCCTTATAAAACGACAATTGTTTCCTTTCTGTCTAAATAGTATCAGAATTAAAAGCTGAGTCATTGTGGAGAAATTGAAAAAGAAAATCAATATTAAGGTTTATAACTGAAAGAAATTTCAAGTTATTGTTTACAAATCGCAACCAGGGTGATCATGTTGGTATATATCTTGCCCTGCCTTTCATTTCATCTCTGCGGACCCACCAAGTCGGTTTGAATCCCACCTCAGACTGGTCTTTAGTCAAGGCGCACGCGGCACCCCCAGATGCCACTCACGAAAAAAGACCATCGCGAGCGGCGTAGTCTCCGCTCGCGTCTTTTTTTTCGTGCATGACATTCTGGGGGTGCCGCGTGCGCCTTGACTAAAGGCTAACCTCAGACCCGCAGTCTCGCACGTGGATTGTGTTTTCAGTCTCTGTCTCACGAGAGTTTTCAGTTTGGAAGTTTCTTCCCACACATCTAAGACTAAAACTGAACATTTCTGAATCATCTTCAGTCCTACGGGTAGCACAGTGCGCGGCTTTTGAGGATCTCGCGGTTTCATTACAAGAAAGATATTTCACTCCGTAAATTTAGTATTCGTTTCCGGTGGCGTAACTAAGGGGGAGCACGGGTTTGGGTGGGGGGAGCACGGGTTTGGGTGGGGGGGCACGTTCCCCCCGTACCCCTCCCCCATCTGAAATCTTGAACTTTGATATTAAAAATCACCAAAATAAAAAACGTATTTGTAAACTTTCAGTGTTTTTAAAACTGTATTTGTAACACACGCAGAGAATGTATATTTGTTACCTCCACAAAGTAAGTAAATGACATAAAGAGAGCGCTGAACGGGGGCTTGTTTAGGAAAATACAAACGAAAACTGCAGTTTGAATTGGCCGAAAGTGCCCCCATAGAAAAAAAAATAGTGCACCCCATTGTGACCCCTAAAATGTTACCCTAGTTTCGGCGCTGTTCATTTCTTCCACGATTAGGTATAAATCTATCAATGTTTGGTCAAACAGAATCAATTAATAAACGCGATTGAGGGTACTTCATTAAAATATGGATATCAATAAGTTGGAACTCCTATGAAAAACACACATTAAAAACAACATTTTCGGTTTCATGTACTTTATTCAAAATAAAAACAACTCTGTTTTACTCCCTTAAGATCCGATAAATTGGGACCATCTTGGCCCCCCGTACTGTCTATATTTTATCTCCAGAAACACCGACAGGGCCACTCAAGAGCACAAATATTTATTCAAAAAATCAGCTGCCTACACCAAGATAACTTTTAACAGTATTAATACAACCATGTCAGGAATTTTGTTTTTCTGATTTAAATAAGAAATCTTGTTTAATTTCTAGATATCAATTTTTTTGCGACTGCTTTGATATCAAATCTCCGTCTTGGTTTTGGGGATAAAGGGAAGAAAAATGTAACAAAATCGCATACTACCCAAAGGGTGAGGAGTCAAAAAGTTTTAAATTTGGCTTAGGCCTAAATTGAGAACAAGTTATATTCTGGTTACATATATTAAATATAAAACTATAAAGAAAAGATAAGACTTATACAGAACAAACGGTTACCGTCGAATACAATGGTATTTTGGTTTATAACTTATATAAGTTGTTTTCTTTTGATTTGTTTGTTTCTGCGGTAACACTGTCACTTTTAATGAAATTATAATAGGCTTTTTTCCCCTTTCTTTTCCCCTGACACTGGACAGGACCATCATGTATGAAAATCCAGATAACAATAATGGTTAAAGGAACATTACAAAATTGGTTTTTGCTAACAAAACAGTTAAGCACTTTATATAATCTACCATATACATAAACTGACAAACCTGTAGAAGTTTGAGATCGATCGGCCATCTGGGTCACGAGAAAATAGTGAAGAACCGATTACACATTTGCATGTGTTATACAATGCATGAATAAAACGCTCATGAGCGATAAACTCCAATCGGAAATTAGTTTTATTTATTTCTCATCAAATATGGCATTTTAGACAGAAATATTTCTAGGGCTGTTTTCTACTATCATCATCATTAGACCGTGTAAGTTTTATGTAAATCTGTGATCTTAAAGAAAATTTTAATTACCAGTTCTGTAACGTTCCTTTAAGAGTCTTGCTTACGGAACACACAATTACGAGTGTCAATACCGGGACTCGAACCCACACTATGCTGTCTGGAAACGCAAGAGCTCGAGCCCCGGTCCGCTAAACCACTCGGTGACGACACTCTACCGGGTTGTAGAAAAATGATTTTCAAAAAGAGTTCGTTAATTTCCAGTAGTTCAATTCTGTAAAACGAAAACGTGGGCGGGCGGGTGATAACTTATATAGCTCAGAAACAAAATTATTATTTTGAAGTTTTCTTCATGATTTTCAAAAATAAATTATAGGCTTAATTGTGAACATTCTTTGATATGGCTTTTCATTTGTTTACTTTGCTGGGCTTAAATTTTTCTTTTCATTTGAAGAGAAAAGATATTTTGGATATAAATTTAGCTGGACATTGCAAACTGCTTTCCGACCGAAAAGGATATGCAAAAAGTGATAACGGACCAACGATTCGACCCCAGCAGGGTCCAGTCGTCAGACCATTACGTGGTTTTTTTTCTAAAAGTTGAAATTTAACCTTTTTTTCTTGACACGAACCAGTGACTTTTTGGAAGTAGATTGAATGAAAACAAACACCCTCTTCGGACAATTTGCCTGGTTTGCTCCCAGCAAACAGCCAGCGGGTACTGATTTAGTTCGGAATCCACACAACATAACGGAAATATTAATTATTATATTGTTTAACTATTCGGTCTTCTGTAATTTAAAACAATGATTAAAATCTATCCAAAAACCAAACAAAAATAAGAACATTTTCGATTTTGTTTCTTCTTCATTTACACAGGATGGTTCGCCACCAATAATTTCGCAGACGAGTGATATAATTTATATTTATACATCGGTGATGGCCAACACTTAAAAAACCCCAAATAAAACTTTAAAAGCTTTTAAATTTCAAGTCTCCCAAACGTAAAACGACTTTAAAAAATAACAACTGGTAAAATTGGCAATAAAATCAAAACACCAACAAACTTGCAACTGTTTAAATTTCACTTATAAGTTACAAGAAAAAAAATAAAATAATAATAATAATAATAATTCACTCTTAGTCGAATACTGATCTTGTTTCTGTCACAAAGAAACCTCTTTCCTAAATTTTTTCATCTGGTTTCTTACATTGAATACAAAATATGTTTGTCTTTGACTTCACACTCTTCAATAAACCCCGGTAATTACGACAAATTACCCGGAAATGCAATGAATTGTTTTTAAAAACAAACACAAGATGGTGGGTCATCATCAACAATGTACAGAAGTATAATTTCTTTTCTTTTTGTAAACACATACATTATTTACATCACTTCGTATATGTAATCTGAAACACAACATACAGTATTTACAAATAAATATACAATATAGATCGGCAATGCTTTTTTTAATTAATAATCATTTACATAGAAAATATTCATCTATTTGTACAGTTGAATTAGTTACAAACCTGTCCACTCACCAGTAAACTTTTGTTTTCCTTCTATATTTATATACTTTTGTTAACGCACAGAAAGACTTTCTGAAAATCGTTCAGACCATTTAAGAATCTGAACATAACATGTCCTTTCTTTATTAATAAGACAATCATAGTTGCAAACACAGAACTTATAAGTAAAGCTTCTTGTTCAATTTTTTTAAAATCTTATTTAAAAAAATGTGAGCCTATGGTACAGATTTGTAGAACAATAGTCTAAATTGAGATAGGTCTACAAAACAAAGACTAAGTTACTGTGAGAGCGGATGGATGTGAGAGGTCATGACCTTTAGCCATAGCTATAGCCAAAGCCAATGAGTTCAAATTGAACATGATCTAAAGCTGTGGCCGTATCTGAATTGGCTACGGCTACGACTGTTGCTAAGGGTGTTGCTTAGGAGGTCCTATACTTCAACACATGATGACATAACGATACAGCCGTAGCCATAGCCATAGCCACCAATTCGGATACAGCCTGTGCATGAAGGTTTCTGGCAATGGCTGCAGTGATCTCGCCACAACTAAAAGCAAAAGCAGTCAACTTGGAACTGCAACAACAGATTTTTCATTACTTTGATTTGATTAAAAAAAAAAATCTATCAAACTTCGATATCTCTGATATGAAATTCATATCTTAAGAACTTATCTCTAATAAAAATCAATTTATCTTATGTGATAAATTACGTTTTGTTCAAAACACATTGATACATGAACTTTTCAAGAAGTTCAGGCGATTAAATATATAAAAAATATATACATGATTTTTTTGTTTCTCAGTGATTTTTTTCATAAATCAAAAGTCATTATCACATAATTAATAGAATCTCCAGATCAAATAAATCTATAATCTCAAACCAAACCATAAAAATCACAACTTGAGATAGAAGCTCCAATGAAGCACTACTCAAAAGAGCTTTTTTTGGGGGGGGGATGACAAAAAGAAAGTCTGATTTCCCCTAGCCCTGATTGCAATGCTGTCCTTATAGGCCCGATAGTCCACGCACAGAGTCTATAATACGCACGCACATGCACTGGGTCCACCAAGCACTGGGTCCGTCATGACGTCAGCCTCTGGTGCCAGGGCTTGGTGCGTGTGCGTGTATATCGTCCTGCGGACTCGTCCTGCGGACTCGGTGCGTGGACTATTGAGCAATACTGCAGCAGTGCCTTATTTTACAGACCCGGGCCCAGTGTGACTATAGGAATTAGCGCAAGACAACTTTGCAAATCAAGGCTAGATTTTTCCCTCTCAGAGTTATTCACGTTAAATGCTCCAAATTTTAACACAACCTCAAATGCAATCATAATCATTCAAACCGAACCATGAGATATCACAAATGCCTTCGTGCCAAGTCTCTTTAGCTAGGTATCCATTTGGAGGGAAACTCGAATGAAAAATAAACAATAAAAGATTTTGAATTTGAACAGCATGATTCTATTCTCTGTAACGGTTAATAATACATAATAATCCAGAAAATATTTTAGATCACTGTTGACTTTATATCTTTAAGTAGACAAATATGGGCTCCTTGACGTTTTTTTGCAAGCCATCCAATTTTGGTTGAATATAAACATCAGTCAGACCCCGCTATGTTTCAGTGTTGTTGTTTTTTTATCTCTTACTTGACTGAGTTCGGTTAAAAGGGTTCACGCCGGGAGAAAAAACCCAAAATGGCTGCAGTGCGGTTGATATCAATAACGAAATATGCATAGGTAAGGGGGGGTGGGTTGGTGGGGTGCCTTGAGGGTGACTGCTCTATGCTCCGACACCCAGGCTATGTTTCGATAACCCCTCATGATCTACCGTACACGCTAGGGTTGGGGTTGGGTTAGAATCAGGAGAATACACAAGGGGTGTCGGAACATAGGTGTTTGACCTCTACTAGTCCACAAAGGAAGCTGTCTTTGACAACTACTGAAGGGGAGTGAATATTGATAACCAAGCGGAGCTAAGGGGGCCTAAATAACTGATGTCATGGATTGGGGGTGAGGCTGGGTGGAGGGAGGTGGGGGGTTGTACATATTTGACATCTGCCTTCAATAAATTGCTTCTGTAGAAGTGTAGTAAGAACAGATGTCTAACCCAGTCTAGGGTGCCAACATAATGGATAGGGGGTTGCCGGGAGGTGGAGGCGGAGGCCGGTAGTCATGTTGGACGTCTGCCTTTATTACACTGTTGTTGAAGTATGGTAAAGAGACGAACATCAAATTAGCCAGGGGGTGTCTACGTGACTGATGTGATGTGTCCGCTGGTTGGATCGTACGTTCCTGCAAGATAGTAAACGTCTTCGTTATCGGCGGCAAACTTGTGTTTCTTCCCGGTCATGAAACGCTTGTACTCGTCCACCGACAGCACATCACACTTGTGGGAGATCGTCTGGACGTCATTCTCGTCAACGTGGAGGGACTGATAGAGCGCCATCTGTTGGTGAGATTGTGAAGTAATATTTAGTAATCGTGAACAACAAAAACAACAAGAATTAAGTTTTAATAATCAACATAGAAAACACTAGATAACACAAAATGTTAAAAAAACTTGTGAAAAATCTAGAAGAAAATCATTTCAATATACCATTACACACAGCGCTCGGTAAACAACGGAGGTCTAATGTACTTGATCAAGTGCCCATGTTACACGGCACATTGGTTGACAAAAATGGAGTCGCATAAAATAAGCTCAGTTTTCAAACTGGTCGAAGCCAGAATTTAAGCTTATTTGATCGAATTCAACCAGTATGAGTGACTTCAGCCATGAAGTAGAGTCCCATTCCTACAACCAATAATCTGTGGAATTGTACTTTACAGTTTGATGGCTTTTGTAGCCAAATATTTTGCCGAAATTTGTACTTACGCGACACTGTCCTATGTGGTTTAGTTGGTGAAAGTGCGCGATGACATACAAGCCAGTGGCTTCAACTGCCTGCTACATATTGCGTTAAATCTTTGGTAGAATTTGGTAGCCAATCAAATAACTAGCTTCGGAACCACTTGCTCACGTTCGGGGATATTCGCCAATGAAATGGTATATTATGATGTTTTGTTCAGTTTGTTTGTCTTATTAAAAAAAAAAAATCAGGGGCCAGGGAGTGGGATGGGATGGGACTATGAACAATATACTATTAATGCAAATTGCATTCTGACAAACACAAATGTCGATCAGTGCTACTTTTGGAGAGGGGGGGGGGGGTTAAACAGGTAGCACTCTCTATACGACCAGAACAATTTTGACATTTTTTTATGATTCCTAAACCCCAAGAGAGTAATGAAAAGTCCCTGACCTTTCCGTCATGTGACTTGCGACCTCCTTTTGTCTCTTCTGGATGATAGAACCACGTGACTCGGACAACCATGTTACCGCCCCAAGACTCCCACATGCTCTCAATGCGTCCGATGTACGGTAGATGAGGGCGTCCAGTGGACAAGAAAACTGCTGCATCCCCTTGCTGTGGATTGGTTGAGAAATTCACAAACATTAAGAAACTGTTTTCAGACAGTTTGGGACGATGATTAAACCTTGACTCCCTTGGGTGATTTACAAGGCTCCTTCCTCATTCTAACAAAATCCAACACCATATGGTAACTCAGCATCCAAACTGTTGGACTCTGATTGAGGTGGTATGCCTGATCCCATTTAAAGCATGATCAGTTTACTAGTGCAGTACTCAGTCCAACACCATTGGTGGAATATACGTCACGTGTCATTATTTATTTTGCTGTGTATAACTGTTGTGACGCTCCAAAATTTAATATAGGAGTCCTATATGGGTAATTATAGGATGCTAGCCAGCATCAATTCCAAACTAATTGTTCCCACCCGTTCATCTAAACGAAGGTCATGTCACAGGGGGACAAGGTTGGGGTCCACATGGAGTCATCCAAGTTGTTCAGAAGTTTTTTTAAAGGCACTGGACACATTTGGTAATTGTCAAAGACCAGTATTCTCACTTGGTATATCCCAACATATGCATAAAATAAAAAGCCTGTGAAAATTTGGGCTCAATTGGTCATCGAAGTTGCAAGAAAATGATGAAAGAAAAAACACCCTTGTTGTACAAATTTGTGTGCTTTCAGATGCCTAAAAAAGGCTTCTGGCCTGAAGTCTTTTAATATTTTAGTAAAAAAATTACCTCTTTCTCAAAAACTACGTTACTTCAGAGGGAGTTGTTTCTCACAATGTTTTATGCTATCAACAGCTCTCCAATGCTCGTCAAGTAAGTTTTTATGCTTATATATATATTTTGAGTAATTTCAAAACATGTCCAGTGCCTTTATAAGAGTTTCAGAGTGTGGGGTGCACAGCCAAGGTCATGTCACAGGGGACAAGGTTGGGGTCCACATGCAGTCATCCAAGTTGTTTAGAATTTTGTTTAAAGAGTTTGTAGAGTTTCTGTTTCAATTTTGTGTTAATTTTGAGCAAATTTCAAATGACAAGGATCTGTGTAAGTGATATAAAATAAATATTGAATGCATTTTGTTTGTGCAATGTTGGGTCGGGTTAGTAGGAGGAAAATACTCACATGTTTCTTTGCTGCAGCAGTAAACATATTACGGTCAAACAATGAATAAACCGCACAGGAATGAAAGAAGTCTACACATATCTATTGAGGTATGATTTACAAAGGTAAATTTACAATTTCTGATTTAAAGATGAGAGATTAGCGAAATATAAATGCATTCCCCCAACACCCTACCCCCCAAATTTTATATCAAATTCACATTGAACTCGGAGACCACATATTTTGAAGTGAAAAATCCGGAAATCCGGAAAAATCCGGAAGATTCTCATGCCTGAGAATCACTCGGTGAAATCAGGCTTTTGCAATTCACTCTACTTCACCTCATGAAATGGAGTAGTTCAGATTTTACCTCGTGACTATGTTCTGCGACAATAAATTCATGTGCAATGGTTGGTCAAACTCGCTGGAAAATGTTACCAAGAGTAGGAGGTCTTAAACCGATTATAACAAAAAGGTTGAATGCCCAGACTTACACTCACCCTAATGATCTCATTTTCCCTCATTATTGATCTGTAGAAGACTTTCCTGGCCTTGCCTTTCGCCCCACGACGCTGCGTTGCTTTACCGAACCAATTCCAGAGCTGTCTCGCAGGCAGAAATGCTGTGAAAACAGGAAGGAAACAAAAATAAGCCTACTTTGGAGACGAACCTTTAGGTGTCAGGGATGAGGAGATTGGTGGTCCCTTTGTTTTTTATTTATAAGGGACCTAAAAGTTGCTGGGTCTGATTTTTGGCAGATTTGACCCTAAGTTTAGATTTAAATTATAAATAGCTATTTTTATAAATTCAAGAAAGTTATAAGCTTTCATTAAGGTATTGCACAAAGAAAAAAAACCCACCAAGATAAGTGTACTGAAATAAAAACTAAAAATTAATTATTGTCAGAAACCTGACATGATCTCATGTCCATCAGCCAAATACAAACAATTTTGGATGTCATGTTGTCTATGGCATATGCACAATTGTTTGTATGTTTTTTGTTTTGAAATTATATCAAAAAAATTAAAATGAAAAAATTATTTCGACAAAAATTCGGGCCATGTTACTTTAAAAACTTCATTAAAAAAATTCCCCAAAATTCCATCTGAATGGTGGTGTAAATATGCCCTGTGAATATATATTTTTGTTTTTTATTGTTTTTGAGACCAGTGCCCATTTTCATTGAGCTGCTTAAGCACAATAGAATTATGCTTATCAGAATAAGGTTATCAGCCAAAACACCATGTCACATGTAGGCTAGTTACATGTACCATTTGTGACTGGTATGATCCTGCTCATTTCTTACGCTCTAAGAAGCTTCGTACCAAAAGTGTAACTTTTAAAATTACTAAATAACTTTGGGCTGAACAAAGAACAATTTTATACTAGAGCGGGACTTGAACCTGCAATCTCCGGATTAACGTGCCAGCGTTCTACCAACTGAGCTATCTAGCCCTATGTTTGCGGTCTTCCTTATTTTGTCAATATCTTTGTTCGGGGATACCAGTCAGAAGCTATTCAACCAGTAATTGCCGTATAGCCAGGGATCACACCCAACTTTACAATACAACCTGGGAAGTGGCAGCAGAGGGGATCACCTTAAGGGGATGCAACTTTTTATTTCTAGTATCAAGTAAATAAGCCACAAGGGTGGTTTATCACTTGACGGACGGAGCTTAAGCCAGAGTCAAAGCCATGTTTTCAAAAAGTACAAGGAGGCTATGAATAATGCAACAGGCTGATCCATTTAGCCCCGCCCACCCGTATTATTCGCCTATCGACAGTGCCCATGCGAGTAACACACACAACACAGAGTGACCTTGTACATTCCAGTGCATTTCAGGCAGGCAAGATACTACACTGGTCATATGGGAATTTTTACATTATTTTGTGTCATAATTTCCACACAAATTCATGAGTTATAAAAGTAACAGCCGGACAAGTTTTAAGATGTGCCCCCTTTCTCCATATCAAAAGTTGATAGAAAATCAGACAGTGCAATCTCCATCAAATGTAAGATTTAAGGTTTTCTTCCGTTGAGCTGTGTACAAATCGTGCCTGCAGGAAGTCCAGGCTCTCTGTCTCTTTTGTAAACATGTGATGTCACAGGTCACATGGTCTATTGCTCAATAAAAAGCCATTAATTGGCACGAGGGATTATACTGGTATGGTTCAGAGGTCAATTCACGGGATACCCTACAAGTCAGCTGTGAGCCCTTGAACTGTAGAGGTATCTCAGCGACAATCATGCGTCGCCATTACTGGGTAAGTACTATTCCATACATAATACCCAACGTTCCTTTCATAAAGCACAAAAGGGATGTGAACAGCTATAAAGCACCAGCATGACATCAAATAAAATCTGCACTCGACGCAAAGGCGAGCATTATGTCCTATATGTATTGTGCAATGATATCTTCTTGCCCATGGCTACAGTGCTTAGTTAACTTTTGAGAATTTCCTTGGTTTCATTATCAGTATAAATGTGCAAACTAACAAAAATAATAAATGATTATTCATTGGATTCTGGTGGCAAAGTCATCAGGGTGAAGGTTCAATTCCCAGTCATGACAAGACCTTTGAGCAAGACATTAAACTGTAATTTCTTCTCTGTGGCCTGTGAGGGTGGAGATGGTTCTTGTGACTTATGATGGCTTGACACTCAGGGAGCTGAGATGGTTTAACCTTTTTATGCACCATTTATTTTAGTGATAAATTGATCATATGGACACATTAATTATTTACTTGTTTTTTTGCAAATGGCGACTCCCCCAAAAACAGGTCTGCCCTCAAGAATCCTCTTTCCCATTCTGAAAACTGTGTGGCTGTGCAATCTTTATTTTTTTATTCACAACTATTTTTCTGAAGGGATTTAAACCGGTCGCTTACGACCAGTCGGCACGTGAAAGAGTTAAGGAATGATTAACTGGCCCAATGACCATGGGTATGTTCATGCACGTGAGGGTCATACTTGCACATCTCTACCATGAATTGCTTCTCTTAACCCAGGTGTATAAATGGGAACCTGTGAGGGCTGAGAAAGTTGCATGCTCCCCAGGGAGTTAAGGAAGTTTGAGAACTGGTTATAAAGCCTGATGAACAGAGATAATAATGTTGTAAAGCGCCTTGATCTATAGTTAAGGATCTTTGTGCTATATAAGAAGCCAATATATAAAAACTGACCAATACCGACGCTGTATAACGTTCCATTATTAGTGAGCTTATTATGAGTGACTGTCCAACCACTTGATGGAGATGTGTGAATTGATGCTGACTATAAGAACATGCATACCTACTGCATTACAGGGACTAGGGCTAGGGCTAGGGGCCCTACCTGTCATCTTGCTGGTGGACGTCAGGCAGGACCGGCTCTTCTGGCTCGGCGTGAGGGCGGCGTTGTCCTGTTTAGCGAACAAAGGATGTTAAGCATCAGCTTAATCCTACATATTGTGAACTGCTACTTTTTAAACCCTACTGTTTGACTGTTCAATATCATCCACTACGGTTTGGAATGAACTAAATATAGCCTGCAATATGATAGACTTGACCCAAGTCGGACATTTTCTCGAGGCCTTGTTCGTCTAAACATCCACTGCATGCACTCCGCATAAACATTGAAACTTTATTTCAGCACTTTGTTGTGCGCCCTCACTCACCAGGAATGTGCCAATCAACTCCGCTATCGAGTCACTGGATTGGCAATTAATTGACACTAGAGGGGGCTTGTTACATAAAAGTTCATAGTACATTACAACTGACTCGATCAGCACGAGACCCGACTTGAACCAAGTCTAGCAATATTATGATATCATGTGGTGAATGCATTTACACGGTACAAAGTCAACCCTCTTCATTACTCTTCAGTCATATACTGTGGTTTTGAACAATAAACTAAGCCAGCCTGCAATTATGATACCATGTAGTACATGCACCTTCACAGTACACACACTTGTCACACAGTTTAGTTCTGTGCACAGTTGTGCCACCATACACAACCCATTCAGTCGAATGGTTTCAAAATGGTTCGTCAACTCACTGGAAAATGTTACCGAGAGTAGAAGGGTTAATGCAGGTTTTACTATGGTTTTCTTAAAACAAAACCAAAAATTCCCAAGAAAAACAAAAACACTTACATTCAGCATAAATTGTATAAGGATCAATAATGAGAGAAAAAAATGTAACAAACTATAAACAATTAAGAATAATTGTAAAAGTTACCGTGCTAGTCAAGCTGTCCGAGCTAGTTTCATCACTGTCACTGCTGGAATCCTTATCGCTATCCGAGGAGCTCCAGTCGTCCAAGCTATGGTCTCTTGTACCCCTGTGCTTGTTCCAGACGCCCTTCCCTTGATCAAAACTGGACTTCTCCGAAGCTAGTTCCTCCTCGGTCAGGGCTTGAGAGCCGGTGATGGGATGGGTGGAGTACACTGTCTCGGTCTCCACGGTACAGAAGCTGCTGTGTCTTTCATCATGATGAGACTTCTTCTTTCTGTTCGACGACGACTTCTTCTTGGATGATTTGGATTTGGACAGCGGAGACGAATCGCCGTTGGATGACTTTGAGGAACTCTTCTTCTTCCGCTCGTCTTTTCGTTTCTTCTTTTTCGATTTGGCTGGACTTCTTGAAGGGCTTCTTGCGGGGCTCCCTCTTGGGCTCTTACTGGAGGATCGTTTGGATCTCTTCCGCTCCAACGATTCCTGTCTTCTTTCGTCTCTTTTCCTCTTCTTCTTTTTCTTCTTCTCCTTGGATTTTGAATCTTGTTTGCTTGACGATCGTTTTGATTTGTCGTGGCTTTTGGACTTTTTAATCTTACTCATCATCTTTTGGGAGAGAGGCAGAAACACATCGTCCTCTCCAGATTCAGAGATTCTATCCATCTCATTTTGATTGACTGTGGACTTGCTGGACTCTGTCATCTTTAGCTTTTTCTTTGGTGAGGTTGTCTTTGTTTTATTGTTTACATCGTCGTTGATGTCGAGGGTTTCAGGTTTACAGTTCGCGGTGGAGCTTGTGTCCGACGTCCTCCGCCGTCTCTTTCTCTGCAGTTCATTTGGAATGGGTTCGAATTCAACAATGGGGAAGTCGTGGGGAAGCATGCGAATGTGATCCACAGGGATTCGACCAGAGTCCCCGTCGTCAAACTCTACACAAATAAAATTTGGATCCTCATTTGGGTTTGGGGTGCCCCTTACAACGGTACCAGGATACAGACATCGGAACTGCTGGCTCCAGTAAGCGCAGACTCGAGTACCTTCTGGGACGTAGCGTGTCGCGAGCGGTTTGACGTCGACAAAAGTCTCCTGCAGCATCTGCTCCTGTGAGAACACATGAGGCCTGTTGCCGCGCTCGCCGTCTAAGATAACGCCATACACGTCCGGTGGCTGAATAGCGTTGACGTAACCAGCGTAAAACAACCCATCGATCGGTATCAAGACTCTCAAACCATTCTCAAGCTCATCTTTGTTGATGATACAGGACCTCGGTGCCGATGCTGTCTGACGATCCACCAAATTGCTGAGTGGCACATTCTCAGCATCACTGCAGCTGCTATCCATCATGTTATCTTCTGTTCTGGGTTTCTTGATGTCGGTCATCGGGTCTTGTCGACTACTGCCGGACTTCTCCCTCCTCTTCGATAACTTCTTCTTGGTTTTCCTCGGCGTATCATCCGCCTCGTCTTCCTGAGCAGACATACTCGCGAGTTTCTTCCTGATCTGTAGAGTGTCCGTCTTAAGGGCGTCGAGAACACTCCCGATGTTTGCTACCCCGTTGTGGTCGATGTTAGCTGCCGCTGCTCCCTGCTCAGTACTAATGCTCTCCGCTGGCACTTTAGCCTTGTAGTTTGGAGACTGAAGGATTTTCTTAACAACCTTCATTGGCTCATGTGTCTTGGCCAGAGGACTCGCATCCCGAGACGGAGCTGGACTGATATCGCTCAGAAAAATCCTCTCGCTGCGCCGTCTCGTCCAGATTTCCTCGTTGAAGAACGGCTTCTCCTCTGCTTTCTTCTTCTCCTGGTTTGAGGAAAATGAAGCCAGCATCGGTTCACTCGGTGTCTTCTCTCTTTTCTTGTCAGACTTGGAAATTTTCAGTATCTTGATTGGGAAATCAGTGTCTTTCTCTTTCTTTACCGTTGTCGGGGACGTCTTCCGGGATTTCTTTGGAGTTTCTAGAAGAGAATAAAATTACAAAGAAAACACGTCCTTGATACTTTGCTATTGATGTGATAATTGCATCGGGATAAAGTACAGTCTTAGGCCGTGTTCAAATTGGCGACTGTGGCTATTAAGGGCAGTCTATACTTCAACACATGTTGATGCGGTGATTCAGCCATAGCCACAGCCATAGCCGCCAATTCAGACAGGGCCATATATTTGATCTTAATCAAACATGTTAACTTGTCTGTACTTGACTTGCATAAATAAAATTAATACAGACACTTTGCAGTCTTTTTATTAACTCCAATTGTTAAGATTTTACACAATAATAAAAAAATTCAAAGACCATTTTCAAAAAATACATCAACTTACAATTTTGTGGCGTGTCGTGGCCGAGCGGATAAGAACACCGAACTCAAGCTCTGGTGTTTCTGATCAGCAGAGTGTGGGTTCAAATCCCAGTCGTGACACTTGTGTCCTTAAGCAAGACACTTAACCACATGCTTCGTCCTTCGGATGGGACGTAAAGCCGTTGGTCCCGTGTACTAGGATTGGTAGTGCACGTAAAAGAACCCAGAACACTTATCGTGGAAGAGTAGGGGTTTAACCCCGGTGTTTCTGGTTCACATTGCAAGCACCCTTATTTACAGGTTTCCTCAGGCTTGCGAGCTACAGTGATTAAGTTCACTTGTGAGGCATCCTTGGTTTCATTACCAGAAATATATAATAATAATAATAATAACAATCTGTAAGGATTTCAAGCCCCGACAGGTAGAGTAATACAAATTTGGGTTCGTAAATGGTGGTTAGGGTTTAAGGTTTATTATTATTATTATTATTATTTATTTGGCAATTCACATAAAAATACAAAATTACAAATTTTATACGAAAAGGATAAACTCTTAAAAACAGGATTAGGGTTTAGGGTTAGGGTGAGGGGCTTAGGGTTAGGAATGAGGGTTTAGGGTTAGGGTTTACAGTTAGAGTTTAGGGTTTAGGGTTAATAATTATAACTTGAAAATCACCTAAATTTTTGATTACAAGATGTTTTCAGATTAGATTGTGGGAAAGGAATTTGAATTAAACATTCATAATTATTAATATTATTTATGTATTTATAGAACTTAATTTTTTGAGGGGGCTTACCTTGTCCAGATGAAGCCGGAGAGCCGCTTCTCTTCTT
Source organism: Plazaster borealis (assembly GCA_021014325.1). Lineage (NCBI taxonomy): Eukaryota > Metazoa > Echinodermata > Asteroidea > Forcipulatida > Labidiasteridae > Plazaster > Plazaster borealis. The sequence continues at coordinate 4,753,644 of CM037475.1, read as the reverse complement.
GGCTTTCCCAGATTTCTTCTTGAGTGGCTCACAATCATTTATCTTTCCGTCACCCGCATCCTTGCCGGTTGAAATCTTGGTCTCTTTTGTCACCACGTTGCTCTTCATGAGTTCCTGAGAGGAGATGCCAGCCAGGAGGGCGAGGCCCTTCTGCTGGGTTTGGCCGGCTGAGTTGCGCTTCTGCTTGGCGTCGATCATCGCTGTTTCCCACGGGGAGTCACTGTCGTCTTCTAGTTCGGAGAAATAAACAAAATTGGTAAGTACAAGAACACTGGGTGGATGGGGACAGAGGGGTGACTTTTTTTCTTTTTTTAACAACAAATCGCCTAATATCACAAGCTTGGACGGCCACTTCAAGGTGAGGGCTACATTTAACTAATTTGGCTGTTCAGGGGCATGTTGCCACCTACTCCTGGGGCTGAAACAGGGTTATCCCCTTCACAGTCCGTAAGGATGTAGGCATGGGTATCATCCACTAGGAGCCTGGCTGGTAGAGCAGAATGCACTACCTTTCCAATGTTGGTGTCACTTGGACTTTATTAAATGTTGACTTATACTCTGTCATTCACATACAAAAGTGTGCTAAGTGTTCTAAGCAAGAACTTGGATGCAATTTTTTTTTTATAGCAAACTTATTTCAAAATTCTGGCTTAAACGGTTTTTCTACTCTTTTTATTCTTTACTTTTAAGGTTGGTAAAATAATAATTTGGAAGCTAATCATCCTTACTAGCAGGCAGCTGAGAAGCTGAATTGCAAAGGAAGCGGCTACAATGTGGTCGAGCTGCAGGCATGTAAAGGCGCATTTGGCAGCCAGCTACATCGAACCATATAATGACCATTGAGCACAGCCAGAGATCAAAAGTTTTTGAATTTTTTTCAGAGGGAGGAAAACCAAAGGACCTGGAGAAAAACCCTCATGGCACAGGAGAGAACCAATGCACAACTCTACTCACATATGGCCCTCGCCGGGAATCGAACCAGGGCCACAGCGGTGAGAGGCGAGCATTTTAGCCATCCGTGCCGCACAATAAAGCTACAAAAAAATTCACTTTCATCTTTCCTGACTGATATGTTTTAAACCAGACATGTATCAAATTACAAGAGAGAACAAGAAGTAAGACAGCAAGTGATGTTTGAAGCTTTGCATGATGTGGAAAATAAAAGGTAACTAAAACTCGTAAAACTAGCAGCTGCAACCATGTGTAAATCTCTTTTGGGAGAAGTGTTGGCTCTGAGAAGAGCTGGTGTGGTCTCGACGTTTTGAACAGTATACTCTGCCATTCTCCTGAAGATGAGCAGAGTATACTGTTTGAAACGTTGAGACCACACTGGCTCTTCCAGAGCCAACACTCCTCCCAAAAGAGATTTACACATGGTTGTAACCGCAAGTTTACGAGTTATAGTTACTTCTAAACCCTTTTGAGACAATTCATTTCTGTATAATCATCTCAAAAAACCCAGACAATGCTAATATTGTTCATTTCTTTAAAGCAATTTTTGTCAGTAAAAATGTCAACAGAAATAACATGAAACAGAAAATTTAGTTTTGTGTTTAGAAATTGGGATACTATGTTAAAACATACTACATTGGAAAATTTCATATCCGGACATGACCTTTACTTTGACCTCTTTATGTGAATGAAAGTAGGTCAAACCTTGCGCCAGTTATGGGCGTTTTGGTACAAGCCACTTGTGGCTGCTATGGTCTCTAAAGGGTTAGGTAAGACAGCCTTCTTACAATGGTATTTTTTTGGGGGGGGGAGAAGGGAGAGAGTAGGAGTGTGGAAGCTGGAGGGTAGAAGTGGGGCTGCTTCAAGCACTTACCGTAGACTGGCACAGCACGCTGCAACAACACAGCCCCGCCACTTTCCTTCTCACCATTGCCTTGACCAACGTAGTATTTGCGGATGACGTTTTCGATCGCCTCCATGGTCGTGTCAGTCGACGAGTCATTTGAACCCTGACCTTTGACAATGTCCTTCCTGCCATCTTTGACCTTTGACTCCTTGATCTTCTTCTTTGAGTTCTTGGACTTAACTTTGACTGAGGGGGTCTTAGTGGAGGAGTTGCCGCTGCTGGGCCAGATGATGCTACTGCTGTCAGTATCTTAAGGTTGGAACAAATATTAAGTGGGTTTAAATTAGTGGTTCTCGGAAGAGAAGTTTCATTTAAATTATCTTATTTCGAAGACCTACATCATAAAAAAAATTATCCATTTGTTCTAGAAATACCTAGAAGTTTTCAGTAAAAACATAAGAAAAAAATTCAGTTAAATGTGTATCTTAAGATTAGAACAAATAGTAAAAGGGTTGAAAACCACTGGTTCTCGGAAGCAAAGCTTCATTCTAAATCATCTTGTTTCAAAGACCTATACCAGAAAAACAACTATCAATTTGTTCTAGAAATAATTGGAAGTTTGAACTAAAAACATCGTAAAAAAGGTCAGTTAAATGTGTCATGATGTTATTTAACATTTTCTTCCTTTGCAGAGCAAGTTATAATATATACAACATTTTCTGACCAAAATATTTGTCAGGACAGTTGACACCAGTTACTGCCCCGGTTCTGCGAATCACAGTGAGTCCCTACTCATATTTTCTCACAAGACAACATAAAATCCCAGTGGTTTTTTTATGAGAACCTTTGTTGCCTTTCCTTTGTCAAGTCAGGGTTTAGTTGTGGCAACGTTATTTTCACAAGAAAAATATAATTCCAGAAGCTCTAAAAAGTGCACACAAAAAATACCGCGGGTGGACATGGAAGGTTTTTAAGAATACCGACCCAAAGCGTTTAACCATGGGACCACTGAGGCCAATTACAACCCTGTAATAATCAGTGTCTTTACACACAGTATTCACACATATTATCTGCTTGTTTTGAACTTGCTGCAACTTCTGTTGCTGCGTGGTCAATGTCACCTAAACTATGGCCAAAGAACATGCTGTACCCTGATTGATGCCATATTCTCCCAAATTTGACTTACTGTACCCTGATTGGTGCCGTATTTTCCCAAATGGGACATTCTGTACCCCGATTGGTGCCATATTCTTCAAAATTTGACATACTGTACCCCGATTGATGCCATATTCTCCCAAATTTGACTTACTGTACCCTGATTGGTGCCGTATTTTCCCAAATGGGACATACTGTACCCGGATTGGTGCCATATTCTCCTCAATGGGACTTACCCATACCCTAATTGGTGCCATATTCTCCCAAATGGGACATATTGTACCCTGATTGGTGCCATATTCTCCCAAATGGGACATTCTGTACCCTGATTGATGCCATATTCTATCGAATGGGACATACTGTACCCCGATTGGTGCCATATTCTCCCAATGAGCATAATAACAGTCCTTCTCACCTGCCTTACAGTATCACTGTCATCTGATATCCTAATGTGGCTATATTTTGTGAGGCATCCAGTACCACTGTATCTACTTCCCTGATTGGGATATATTTTTTACCCTCATCGAGGGTTGTAACAGTCCCCAATCAAGGTATCCCATAGTGACATCCGTAGAAAAACACACTAAATTCAGACGTGCCATAACTGGGCTAATTTTCATCCAAACATGTTTTTCATGTTTTCGAGTATAAAAGCAAACAAAAAATCCACAAAATTGCAAAAATATTTTGGTTAAAAACTAACTTAATATAGAACTGTTATCAAACTGGGCACTATAATCTTTTTTTTGACTCATAATGTATTGAAAGCCAACAGAGCTCTGTCATCAGAGAAAGGTCAATGCCTTCCGTCCCTCGTATGCGTGTTTCTCTTAAAGACCCCAACGACAGCCTCGGCGATAATCAAATCAAACAAGCTCTAAGAACCAACGACATACTTCCTGTTTTTCCCCAACAACAGTGCAAAAAGGGGGAGGGAGCGGGAATTATACAACTGTCTCACCAATTTCTGTTGAGCTGTTTTGTGTGCGAAGGTTCTTTGGCGCCCCACCTGTCTTGGACAATTTCAGAGATTTACTCGGAGTCTCGAGGTTTGGAGAGTCGGCGAGGGCAGATGGCTTTTTCGGTTTCCCTGAACCTGGATGGTGAAAATACAGATTGATTAGAACACGTTCATGGACATTGGGGTTTGTTTTTTTAGTTCAGCTCCTTCAGCGATGGCCACAGCCGTTTATTGAGAGAGTTGCGACAACTTGCGATTAGAAGCCATTTTGTAAAGTAAAAAAAATGCATTGGCGAATGCAGGTTGTCAGACTAGTCTGCCCATTGGGTTGTGCTGCATTTGGACAGAAAATGGCGTCCAGCAACCACGTGACCGAAGAAAACTGGTCCCTCTATGTCACAACTATCTCAATACACAGCTCTGGCGATGGTCAAAGGGCACATAAAACATCCAATGATCCCATCATACAAAAAGTTATTCCATACATGTTATTCCTAATTCCCTTGAGTGATTTACTCGATTTACTTCTTCACTCTAACAAAATCAAACACCTTTCATGCAAGGTTTCCCAAACCTTTTTCAGTGACTAGCCAGCGGGACCAGTTAGCAATGTCACTGGTCCATGGTTCATATTAAATGGAGCTTTCAGGAATACTTATTCTACACTGAACTAGCCAGCCGGACCACTTTAGAGATAAATTTTGACTGGTCCTCGGGTGTTTCTAACTAGCAATTGGCCAACGGACCACTGTTTAAGGGAGAACGCTGTTATAGTAACTCATTAACTCAACATCCAAACTGTTGGATTCTGTTTACAGTGGTATGCCTGATCCCATGTAAAGCATGATCAGTTTACTAGTGCAGTCCTCAGTCTAACATCATTCAGTAACTCAACACCCAACTGTTGGATTCTGTTTACAGTGGTATGCCTGATCTCTTGTAAAGTATGATCAGTCCTCACAGTCCAACAGAATCAAAACATGTTTTGAAGGGTCGACCGGTAAAATCCCTTCAGAAAAATAGTTGTAAAACGAAAAATAAAGATCGCACGGTCACACAGTTTTCAGAATAGGAAAGGGGACTCTTGAGGGTGCTATATGACCTGTTTTTTGGGGGGTTGCCATTTGCAAAAAAAAACCGAGTAAACAATTAATGTGTCCATATGATCAATTTATCACTAAAAAATAAATGGTGCATGAAAGAGTTAATAAAGCCTTGAACCCACTGCTACATTGAAATTTACTTTGACTCTTGTCCACAGACAGTCCAATGGTTGAGTTTTCGTTATTAACCAGTATCCATGGCCTAAATATTTTTATTGTACCTGGGAATTCTGAGCATAAATGAAAAACACTTAATATACAGTATCAACTGTGTGGCATTTAGTTCAAATTATTCAACACCCAAGTTGCTGATTAACTGTGTACTAAGTAATGTTTCTGCTAAGCCAAATTTAGCAGGGCACCAGTCATAACCAGTTAAAACAAGTCAAGATGTTTTGGCTGGTAACCTGTTTGTGCATAATGGGTTTTTCTGTGGTAAGCAATTTTTTTTTTTTTTTAACTGGTCAGCTAAATATCATTGCTTAACATGATTTTTGCATTAGCAACAGAGGCAAATTGACCTGACTTGACACTCAGACAGCATGACCTCTGACCTGCTACAATTCATACCCAGTTCATGGATATACATCAGAGAGGCCGTTCACCTCTGATAATCAGATCGGTAGAGAGAGTCTCAAAGGAAATCATAAATCCAAAATAAGCACCGTGACTTCACTGATGGGAAAACCAAAATCTCCACAAATCTGCAGGGAATTTTTTTAAATTCTTTTCAGAAGCCACTCACCTTTATTACATTACAAATGCCATTCCATCGGCATGCAGACCACAATTCCACTGACAAAGACAAAGCCTATACTCTCCACACCCTGCATGTCCCCCGAGAAAGGAAACCTTGTAACCCCCTCCCCTTTTCCAGCCCTGCAGTACTTTATTATTATTATTATTATTATTATTATTATTATTATTATTATTATTATTATTATTATTATTATTATTATTATTATGTATTCAACCTAGTCAACATATTACAAGAACAAAAAATACAACACAAGGTAAATCAAAGAACTATAAAACCAAAACAGAAACAACAAAGCAAAAAACATAGGCCCAGCCCTAAAACATACAGAACAGCAATGTACACAAATGATGATGACAGAACAATGGCCAATGAGTGTATGCAGGAAGCAAGCAAGTACGAGAAGTTAATCTGGGGAAGGACACAAGAAAACTGCCCAACAAAAGGACCAAACAATACTATGCAGGTCAGGGACAATAGCTGTTACTTGATGTAGTACACATACTTTGACTTTATTCCTCACACATAATAACTGGTTTACAAAGTACACTCATTAACAAGTTAGATATGAGCGAAAACCCAGAGCTGCCACCATATCAAGATATCAAGTACTAAACTACAAGGGAAACTGACTTGGTGAAATCTTATAATAATTTTGGGTTTAACAAAGACAAATTTACTGAATTAACCCTTTAGAGACCATAGCGGCCGCAGGTGGCTTGTATCGAAATGCCCATAGCGGCCACAAATGACCACAAGAATTAAATTCCTTTTGCTCAAACAAGAGGGCCAAAGAAAAGGTATTGGACCGAATCGACATTTTCCAATATTTCCCAAATTAACATAGATTGTACAGTTCTAAAAAAAATAAAACATGTATTTCTGTTTCTTCATGATTTTCCTGATATTTTTCCTGAAAATAACAGGGCAAGAAATCAACAAGATAAGCCATGTCCAGGCGTATGGTGTGATTATACAGAAATTAACTGTCTCTAAAGGGGCAAGAGAATTACATGATAGGGGAAAGTTTCCATAATCAGGGAGATTTTCAAATTTGTTTATCAGAACATGGAAAGATTGGTCAGTTGTCAGTGAACTTTCTGCAGAATCAGAGAGAGTTGGCAGCTCTGAAAACCCAGGATGCATATAGAGTGATATTTGACAACTGTTGCGATGATACAAAGACATTTCAACAGATGTAATAACTAAACCGGAGACAACAAAATATTATTTTGGTTTGTAACCAACACAAGCACAGTACACTCAGTGCTCTCCCAAGTCCTGTTGAAAATAAATCCACAGACATACTACTTGGTTGGGATTTGAACCCACGACCCCCATCATTCCAGAGCAGGCGTCTCAGTGACTAAACCACCAAGCATGCCCAGTGACAAGAGGTAGGTTCGAATCCTGTAATTAGCAGCAGATACCACAACAATTACAGAACCAGAACACAACAATTACAGAACCAGAACACAACAATTACAGAACCAGAACACAACAATTACAGAACCAGAACACAACAATTACAGAAACAGAACAAAACAATTACAAAAACCAGAACACAACAATTACAGAAACCAGAACACAACAATTACAGAAACAGAACACAACAATTACAGAAACAGAACACAACAATTACAGAACCAGAACACAACAATTACAGAACCAGAACACAACAATTACAGAAACAGAACACAACAATTACAGAACCAGAACACAACAATTACAGAACCAGAACACAACAATTACAGAAACAGAACACAGTAATTACAGAAACCAGAACACAACAATTACAGAAACAGAACACAACAATTACAGAACCAGAACACAACAATTACAGAACCAGAACACAACAATTACAGAAACAGAACAAAACAATTACAGAAACAGAACACAACAATTACAGAAACAGAACACAACAATTACAGAAACAGAACAATTACAGAAACAGAAACAGGTGTTGTCCCAACAACTGATGTTACATTTAAATTCTGTATTATATTATGCAAGATATGTCCCGAGGTTTAAAGGTTCTGTATACGTTTGGTAATGACTCTGAAAATTAATGGCAATAAAAACTTACTTGGATAGTAATGCATTTTGAGAAACTTTTCACTTCGAAGTACTGCGGTTATTGAAAAAGATATCACTTTTTATCCAAACAAATTTGAATCTGAGATAACGTTACTACAGTAACGTTTCTCAGATTGTGGATTCCAATTGGAGATTATTCTTCCTGCGTGGACAAACCGCTCCAGATTTTGGCAATATCGCAAAAACACTACCACCTTTTGAAATGAAATTTGTACAGGTTAGTTTTATGGTATATATCTACAACTAAATAGGATTGAACCAAACAGTGGATTCCAATTACCAAACATATACAATCCCTTTAAGAGATGCAATCAGGTTGGCTATGGATAGATGAGTCTGGTGCAACATCACCATACAGAAGCCACCACGAGATGCCCTACCTACATGGACGGCAAAGTCAAGTCAATAAAGTCAATATGCAATAAGTCTCGCTTCAAATCACTGATCTTTTCTTCCCATCAAACCCGGCATCAGCACACCGCCGACTCACAAATTGTAGAAAATGTCGTGAAAGTAAAGGAAAGAGGACAAAATCAATACTAAATTAACAAGAAAAACACTGCAAATGTGGCACTGCTTATGCCGAGCATCCTCGTTTCCTCCACAGTCCCATCGGTATTTTTCTTCCACGTTTTTCCCCCCCGTCCGTCCTGGCTGAGCACTGTAGCTCTGTAACTACACAAAATCCTCAATATCCGTTGCTTGATTGCCCAGGGGGCACCCCCCTTCGTCTGATGACACATGCGGCCTGAAATCTTTGACTGCCATCAACGACGACGAGAGATTTTTTTTCTTCACCTTTTTCTCCATACCTGGGTTGATCAAATACCATGAGAAAGCTGGCGAGGTGGGGGGGGAAGGGGGGCAAAGATCCCCAGGGGGCCACCAGGATGGCCACTTGCTGATTGAGGAAACTGCATCTTGGGGATTGGGAGCAACGCTTTCCTGTTCTAATTACCTCCTACATTGACTACCTACCCCTTGAAGACCTTTTTTTTTTCAAGAAACGCTGACTACAGTAAAGATGCAAACATGGAGTCTTGCGTGGAGTCATGTTATTAATACTAGCTGTCTAAGGCATATAATCACTAGTTAGTGCAGACATTTGCTAAGGAACACAACCTCAAAGCAGTTTCTTTCATAGTAAATTGAAGAAACAGTTTTATCAATATGTATTCTATATTCTCTGAAGTTGAATTTTTATGAGGAATTTGTTTTTGGCCCCATTCTGAATCTATTCACGGCATTTTGTTATATATTTTTTTTAAAGTCGACCAGGCAAAACATTACTTTGAAGATAATGTCAACATTTTTTTTAAATACTTGTGAAACTGTTGAGAAATACTGACATGAGTTACTTTTATAAGGTGCTCTCACCACAGATGGTCTCACCACAGATGGTCTCACCACAGATGGTCTCACCACCGATGGTCTCACCACAGATGGTCTCACCACAGATGGTCTCACCACAGATGGTCTCACCACCAATGGTCTCACCACAGATGGTCTCACCACAGATGGTCTCACCACAGATGGTCTCACCACCATGGGCGTATATGGTGACTCTTTGTTTAAAGGGAGCAGAGAGGTTGATTTGCAATTATTTTACACAGATAATTAAGAACACAAGTAAAAAAATTCTAATATCAGGTAAAAAGTTTGTTTTTTTGCTTTCTCTGTCCAATTTTCTTTTCATCTTCTTGCTGTGCCCGAATTTCCCACATTGTTTCGCCCGAATTTGGGCGGGCATTTGCCGCCCCAAATCCATCCCCCCTATTTTCATCCAAAACACAAATACACCCACAGCCTAGAGTGATCAGAGCAAGATGGCGTCAAAGATTGAATTTCATAGAGAGCTGGGCATTAACAACTGGCCTTGCACTTGGTGCTAGAGTCTGATTTAGTTTCAGGCATTATGATTGCCAACGTCAGGCTCAAGCAAGACTATTGAGGGCAATGGACTGCATGGACCAGCAACAGAACTTTGAATGTGAAGCATTTCTAAACAGATTCAAAGAACAGGTGTTATGTGACTGGGTTTTTTTTGGGGGGGGGGGGTTGAGAGTTACAAGTCTGGCAGCAGAATTCTTTTGATGAGTGTTGTGACTTCTGTGCAGTATACAGACCTTTTGAAATGTACGATTCACTATACAATTTGACAACATGACTGTACAGTCAATAACTTCATGAGGGTGCAATGACCATCATCCTTCAGCTGGCTGGTACCTAAAATAGCTAGGGTGCTGGCTCATAGCAGAGTCCGAGTTTACCCCCTTTTTCCCTGGAGTTCCAAACTACAGATTTCTCAGATCAGTCTCGCCAAAAACTACACTATAATCAACTCAGATGTCGTATTGAAATTGACTGTGCAGTCAACAACTTCATGGGGTGCAATGACCACCATCCTTCTGTCAGATGGTACCTGAAACAGCTAGGGAGCTGGGTCTAACAGAGTACCCTGTTTTCCCCCTTTAACCCTGGTGTTGCTCACAACAGACTTCTCAGTCTGGACAGAGACCATTCTTCAAACACCTCAGATGTCACATCTTGAACTCTGCTCCGAGGGACACGGATGACGGTCAACCCATCTTCACCTTAAGGCTTGGTAGCCTCTTGCTCAGGGGGTTTCCTTTCCATGTGATTGGTGATAATGATTGTAACACGTACAGAGCAGAGTCTGCAGGTGTCACGCAACGGATATTAACTATAATCAGACAGATCAGGGGTGACGACAAACGGGCCAGATGTTGACAACCAGGGGGACAGAGTTTGAGGGTCTGGGAAGTAGACATGTTGGGGGGATTCCTGTTGTTCCAAGTCACAAATCGTTTTTTTTGGTAAATATTTGGAAAGCCTATTGGCGTGCAGCAAAGAATAGAAGTCGTAACTATTTTGTGTCAAAGATAAGATTTCGACTTCGTGTACAGAAATATGAGGATTTGTAGCTGCAGTATAAATGGCACCAAAAATGGCATCAAAACATATTTCCTGAGCCTGAGTTAGAGTTCCACATAAATTTTGTTTAAAGAAATTTGTTGTACAACCTCATGCAGTTCATCTTTGAGGGTCAACAGTCGTTCACGCAGGAAACATTCCTCTGGAGCAAGGACGCTATCCAATTAAATAATTTGGAGGTTAGCCCAAAGGTATCAATGTGTTCACTTAAAGGTAGAGTTCATACAATGGCAAATACTCCAAAAATGAATGAACATAAAAACTTACTTGGTGAGAAGCACTGCAGCTGTTGATAGTATAAACTATTTTGAGAAAGTATTCCCTTCAAAATAATACAGTTTGGATAGTTTTTCACCCTCACAAAATTCAATCTGACAAATGATTCATGCATGAATTGTTTCTCAAATTTCTGAGATTTCGTGTCCGTTCGCAAATGCTGCAGCCAGAGATTCGGTTGGTATCTGTTGTCACCTCACTATAAACAGGGATAGTTTTGACGTTCTTGATGAAAATACAGTTTTTGGCTGTCTTCTGAACAAGTAGACACTGTACTCAGCTGTTTGTGCCACCATTTTATCTGAAGTCGTACAAATGAAAGCCTGCACAGTTGCACGACCAATAACAGGGCTTGAAATACCCACTGGACTGAGAGCCCAAATCCAGTAATTTCACGTAGCATTGGGGGTGTCTACCTGTTGAAAACGTTGACTGTAACAAAAGGGATCCGGGTGTTTTGGCGGAGCGAGGATGCCTCACTTCGCCTTCATGTCCAAATTCTAGAGTGGAAGACTTTACTGCTAAACCAGTGAGCTCACAAGGTGACAAGAGGCATGGCCCAATGAGATGTGGCTGCTTACCAACGAATTCTGCGCTTTCGTTGCCCTGTAAAGCGTGTACTTCTGTCGGCTGTGGCAGGGTTAAGCGCAGACTTCCACGGTAAGCAGTGCCATGAAATTGGGACCAGCTCATTACCTAAAATAAGCTTGCTGAATCTATTTACATAAATTCTTGAGGATAAAGGGCAATGAGTTCTAGGTTTTCGTTTTCTTTTCCTAAAGTCTGCTGCCACCTAGTGACACAAAAGACTATCAAATTACTTTGCGTTGACTGTGTATAATATCTGGTTTTTTGTTTGCTTAGATGATCTTCCCAATAAGGGAACTCGGCAAAACTCCCTCAAGGGGATATAAACGCCAAGCTGGCAACAGCCAATCTCTCTCACAAAAACATTGGTTTAACAAAATGTTATTATGAATTGCACAAATCAAGAAATTGTGATTCAGTAACCAGATGACAATGCTGTGAAATCAGCGGTTAGCTTGGCAAGATTCAAAACCACAACCATGTGATTGCAAGTCTTGCAGTCAAACCACTTGACCACAATCACATGATAAGCCACTTATCATACCAGCCTTACAGCTTTCAGATGATGTTTTTGTATTTTCACTCCTTTATGAGCTAGGATTCCTCTCCCTTTAAAAACTTCTACATTTTCTCCTGGCGCCACATTAAATAATAAAGGCGAGGAGTTTCCTGTTCAAAGCCTTCTTCTGTTGACGCTTTGTGGTCATTAGAAGAAGTAGTGATTTGGTCCTTAAATGTTAGCCACCACAAAGTACGCTGGATAGTGTTTTTTAATGGATGAAAATTACAGGCTTCCCTTCGACAGTTTCATACAGCCAGAGAAAAATACTTTTCAAGATAGTTTGGGAGATGTAGGCGATGGTTTATACTTGTGAATTATTTAACAATCACAATATGACAATTTTTGACATTCACATGAAAATATCAACAAATTTTGCTGAACCGAAATAAACTCAATTTCTATGTTTTGTTTTTTTAAAGCAACTCGGCTAAGATTGGTAATTGTCAAAGACCAGGGCCCAATTTCATAGAGCTGCTTTAAGCACAAAAAGTAGCACAGCACAACAGAATTATGCTTACCAGAATAAAGTTACTAACTTAGTTCTTACTTTCTATGCCATGCTAAAGCTTTACATCTCACTCTTAGTATTTAAGAAATGTATTCGAGCAGGTAGTGTGCAATTGTTCTAAGACGTAAAAGTTACAGATATTTTGCCAAATTAATTTTAATATTAGGAAGCTTTTTTTGTTTTTGAGGAAGTTATTAACTTTCAGTTGAGACACTGAACGGAAAAACCCATCAATGGTTAGTAATAGTTTGTTAAAACCTGGTTAAAAGATACAAATGGGCTATTGTCGAGACCCAACATTATCTCGCATTTCCAGCAGGGAAACAAGGGAACAATCTTTATGTTTTAAGCATTTTGTGCATTGTGAGTGGCATACGCCAAATCATTTCCTGTTCTTTCGTTTTGACACATTGCCATCTGTGAAAGTTCATTCAGAGATAAAAAATTGCAAAATGTTCAGGTCTTTTCAGCCCCAAATCAGCTTATGCAACTTGAAGATCTGCTTACCTTTTTGCTTAGCATCTTTCAAGGGAGGAGTGAGACCTGACGAGGCCTTGGATTTGGACTTAGATTTAGACTTTGTCTTGCCTCCTGAGGACGAGGTGACCTCCTCTGATGATAACGTCGACGACTCCTTCACCTCATCTTTCGTCTTGTGCTTCTTCTTTTTTGATTTAGTGACCTGAATAAAGGGAAACAGGAAAGTTTATCATTGCTCATGGAAAAAAAAGGTACCCCAGCCAGCAGTCCTCACTTTGGAGTTCATCAGAAATCAAAGTAAAGGAGGCCACAGGAATTGGTGGGAAAAATCCACAAGACCACAGGGCTTGTAGCTCAAAATAACTACTGGACCGGAATTCTTTTTACAATAACAGAACTGAAATGGGGGGAAAAATACATATAATATTTTTTTATAATGTACCAAAGGCATCCCTAACCTATGATGTCGACGCAACTACGACAGCACTGCCAACATTTGCATCTTGCAATCACAGAGATTTTGTACAACAATCAGGGAGATATTTAGAATTCCATTCAACATAATAGGAGAAAAGGTTTCCATAATCAGGGAGATAGTCAAATTTGTTCATCGGAACATGGAAAGATTAGTTTATTGTCAGGGAAGTTCCTGCAGAATCAGGGAGATATTTAGATTTACATTCATCATAATAGGGAAAAGGTTTCCACAATCAGGGACATTTTCAAATTTGTTCATCGGCACATGGAAAGATTGTATGTCAGGGAAGTTCCTGCAGAATCAGGTAGAGTTGGCAGCTCTGCTATGGCATGACGTGAGTTTACAGACTGCATCTAACGTGCACGCGAGCATAAAAGCATCCCAGTGATGGCGGAAAACACTGACACAGGACACACAAAATTTAACTGAAATGGATTGGAAGTAACTATTACCAGTAAACTTGCAGGTACAACCATGTGTAAATCTCTTATGGATGGAAGGTTGGCTCAGAAAAGAGCCGTTGTTTTTCAGAGCCAAAACTCAAAAGGGATTTATACATGCTTGTACTCGCAAGTTTACTAGTTATAGTCACTTCCTATTATCCACACCATGCAAAGCTTCAATCATCAAGTAAAAAGGATTGGTCTAGCTACTATAGACCGATATTTTTTAGCCCACACGCCCAATTGCTGCTGGCCGCGCCGCCATTGCTGGGATGCTGGCAGCGCAAGGTTATTGTACACAAAGACATGAAAAACCTTATGTCTGTCGAATTAAGTGTCTTCCTGACAGGTCAGCATGACATCATGATGTAGAACATACTTATTAAATATTTTGTAACTAAACAGAAAGTGAATACTGAAGTTCGGACAAAAACATCTTGCTGATGTAACGCATTTTAAACCCAATCGTGCGGTTCCAGTGTCGATCACACTTAAACTCACCTATTGTCTGTGTCGTTTTCAGGATTTGGTTTATGTTTTTTAGTTGTAAATATTTATGGCCAGTGCTCTACATCGTTATGGATTGATCTAAAGGTGCTATATAATAAGACCATTTAAGAACAGCAGCTGTGCCCCAAAAACTGCTCTAACTCGACACTCACCTCACCGTGGCTGCCTTTACTCTCCTTATCTTTCTTGCTGCTTTTCTTCTTCTCGTCTCCTTTGTTCTTCTCCTTGTCTTCTTTGTCCTTCTTCTTCTTCTTCTTCGGTATCTGGAACGGGGAGCTCTCCTCCAGGGATGCGGCAGCCTCAAGAAGCACGGCCGTAGATGACTTGATGATGGGGCTGTTCATAAAACGGAGACAGGGAGGAGTTTAATGTTATGCACCATGCAATTTTAAGATTCACTTTAGAATGATTACAGATATCTCGTGAAAAGTTCAATACTGGTGGTAATCTTTCATCAACCTGTCAGAATTGTTTGTGCTTGACAAGGTTTTTTGTTTTTTATATAGAAGACAAATCAACTGTAAGGACCACAAACTGAAATTCTGTTTTTGCAGTTTGTGGCAGTTTCATTTGTGTTGGGGTCTTTTCAAGTAAAATTTATTTCCGCTCCTTAAACAAATCATTGGCTTTCCCTGAAACGGAAGTCAAAATCAGACAAATGGATGTCAACTTCTTCATTAATTGTCACAACACAAGCTCAAGCAATTAATCAGAATCAAATTCTTCAGAAAAATTTGTTTCCCGGGATTTATTGATTCTTCAAGGTCACTGCTCCTTGTTGACAAACACTTCAGTCTAAGAAAACAAACAAAAGATTTCCAGTAAACATTGAACATTTATCAGATTCTACATTACAGGTTCTCCCTCCTCGGTAGACAAGAACCCCTAAAAATTAACTTACACCCTTCACTAAAAAAGACACGACATACACAATCTCACTGAGACGAGACTGAACCACATACACATGCAGAGCACTGAAGACATTTACCATTGGTTTGTCTCCGCAAAGGGTTCTTTACTGTTTTTTCGTTTTCTTGGTCGGCCAGGGCCTCGCCGCCTGTCCAGTTCCAGGCTTCTTGAACCCCTGTCCCTTCAAAGAGAGTGAGGTGACTTCAAAAGTTAGCGACATATTGTTTTCCGACCTTGATTCTCAAGTATCTCTTTACATACTTCAACCCAAACCTTTTCCTAGCTACAGAATTTAAATTGTTGCCATTTTTTTTTTTTTGGGGGGGGGTGGTTTCCTAGCTTTCAATCAAGATGCCTGTGATGTTTATAAGAGAGCAATAAAGGACAATAAGTTGTTTACGGGTAACAACTAATGAAATTAACTTCTTTGGAGAAGAAGGTCTGGTTCTGGTTCTGAGAAGACTCGTGGTTTAGATACGATTAACTCAGAACATCTCAAACAGTGTACTCTGGTTGTCTTTGTGAAAAATGAAAACTGTTAGTTTTGTTTATCTGTTTGTTTGTTTGTTTAGATCATCTTCCCATCAAGGGAACTCGGCAAACTCCCACAAGGGGATATAAACACCAAGCTGGCAATACTGCCAATCTCTAATTGTGATTCAGTAACTAGATGACAATACTTATTCTAGTCATTGTGAAATCAGTGGTTAAGCTTGGTAGGATTCGAACTCACAACCTTGTGATTGCAAGTCCTGCAGTCTAACCACTGGACTCTTAAAGAGATTTACTCTTCTTATTTTAAATTCATGGACACGATATATTTAGGAGAAATCCATGCCAGAATCATCTGCTCCACATTATTACAACTTTGACATTATTATAAAATTTATATAATTATCTTTAGTATCTTTGACATTATTATATGATTTATATAATTATCTTTAGTTATCTTAAAGATGCTAGGTCTGACCACTGGACCACGGTGACTCTTAAAGAATGATATTCTTCTTGTTTTAAATTCAAGAACACCATATATTTAGGGAAAAATCCACGCCAGAATCATCTGCTTCACACTACTACAATGTTGACAGTATATAATTTATATAATTATCTTTAGTTATCATAAAGATGCTAGGTCCGAATTTTGGCCGATTTGACCCAAACAGTTAGGATTAAATTTTAAATAGGCCTAGCTAGTTTTTTAGGTGCAGGAAAGTTACAAGCTTTCAATTTAAGGTATTGTACAAAAGAATCTGCCAATGAATACTGGTGGATAATTTAAAATTAAAAATGAATTATTGTCTGGATCCCAACATTGTCTCATGTATTTTGTGCATTGTTTGTGACATATGCAAAAGTTGTTGTACTTTTTTCATTTTGAAACATTATCATCTGTCAAAAATCTTTCGGCGAAAATCGGGCCATGCAACTTTAACAGTTTATCAGTTTATTCACTTTAACCATGTCCAATCCTACATGTACCTTAAAAACAACATCAAAACCACTTTCAACCCATTTGTATTGTGCTTTGATAATTAAAGTTTAGCACATTGGTATGGGTAAAAATATACATGTTCACAGATTTGCACACACAAACATGGTATAAAGTTGGTCATGGTGGGAAACTCCCTTTGAAATATTTTTGCTTGAAATGCAGTAGTTTTTTAGAAATGAGTAAAACAATTAGTTAGTTTTGATCTTGCAAGTCCAAAACTCAATGTTTGAAAACAGTAAAAACATTTAATGTTTTTTTCCACTTTTTTCTTGTGACTCCGATGAGCGATTGAGCTTAAACTTTCACAGGTTTGTTATTTCATGTATGGGTTGGGTCACATCAAGTGTGGATACTGGTCTTGAACAATTACTAATGTGACACATGTGTTTTAAGTGATGTTTTAAGCTTTGCATGGTGTGGATAATAGGAAGTGACTATAACTAGTAAACTTGCGGGTACAACCATGTGAAAATCTCTCATGGGAGGAGTGGTGGCTCTGAAAAACAACGGTTCTTTTCAGAGCCAACACTCCTCCCATACGAGATCTACACACGGTTGTACCTGTAAGTTTACCAGTAGTAATTACTTCTTTATCTATTAATTGTGCTTAGATAAGAGTACCGATATACAGTACAAAGCCTTCCAGCCAGTTATCAATTTCAGCTAAGCAGACATTTTCTGTGAGCAGATTTGAGCGCTTTATATTCTGTTCAGCTGAAAACAAATTTTGGATCTTTGGGAGCCGATGGGTTTATTTTTCAACAAGACCTTGTTTTGAGGAGAGTATCGAGGGGGGGGGGGGCTTGGGGGAGAGTACAGTCAACTTTCATTGGTTTCATTGCATCAGCTGTGTAGGATTCTGACCTTGTGTACTATTGGGGGTCGGGGGTGGACGGCACTTCAAACCATCCCATGGCCTGATCAGCTGGAAAATTGGAGCTGACAACGGTTCGAGCAATTCGGTCCATCAAAGTCGATTACGCGTGTACATCACAGTCGTGTTTGCCTGGGACCGTTTACCTCTTCAACGGATGTAATTAAATACGCATCGTATGTTGAACAATGCCTCCCTCGAACATGTGCACAGTGTCACACCGCATAATCCTCGCTAATACACAACCTTGGTCACATGTCACACGGACAAGTCAAAGTAATGCCACGGAAGAAAGAAGAAGAAGAAGAAAAGAAAAAACAGGGGGGGGAAACCTGGAACAATTTCTGACATCCTGGATGTGCCTTTGATTAACTTACGCTGTTCCAAGTTGATATCAAATCGGACAAATCACGAATCTTAAGGAGCTAGCGTCTGTCTGTCAGATTAACTCTCCTTCAAGTTTGCAGTTATTTTGTTCATTTCCTGTCGTTGACCTTGGCTTCCTCTGGGGCCATGTGGCTTTGGTTGTGAGCAGACAGTCTGTCAGGGTTGATAAGCTGGGTTGGGAGCGAGGACCCCAAGAATGGAACGCAAGAATTGAGATTTGACTGCTGGGGTTTTGCGTCGAGGGTGGGGGGGGGGGGTTGTCGGGTGATTCCGTGATGTTTCTTCGTTCATTATGTCAACGTTTCATCAACAACATCTGCGTGTGCCAATACTGGAGCAATACAGGGATTTCTAAATAGGAACGATCAATCCGTTCCACTTCATGAGTACAAGTTGTGGAATCATTTAACACTGTCTGACAATTTACCGAGTGTTTTATGATTAATGAGGAAAAGGATGAATTTGCTCCTGAGGGAAAACAAAATCATTTACTTAGAATTCTTTTTTATTATGCTGAATTCTTAAGAGCTGTAAATAATATGCTGTGGCCATTTTGTTTTTCTCTTTGACTCAATGAAACCAAAATAAGACTGGAAGGGAATATGATCTGGTAGGTTTTCGTAAAATAAGAATTGTCATAAAATGATTGATTTAGTTTGGTGCGCTACATACTTGGCAGCACAGGCTGGATACTCCCAAGGGAGTTGAGATGGTTTAAGGAATGAAATAAATCGCCCAGTGACCAGGGGTAATAACGTTCACGCGCCATAAGCATCCAAATTGGTGGAAACTGGGGCTAAAGAAATGTCAATTATTTACCATTGGACCACTGGACATGTTTGGTAATTACTCAAAATATATATATTAGCATAAAAACTTACTTGGTAATGAGCAACGGGGAGCTGTTGATAGTATAAAACATTGTGAAAAACGACTCCCTCTGAAGTAACGTAGTTTTTGAGAAAGAGGTAATTTCTCACTAAAATATTTGAATCTGAAAAAGACTTCAGGCCTGAAGCCTTTTTCAGGCATCTGAAAGCACACAAATTTGTGCAACAAGGGTGTTTTTTCTTTCATTATTTTCTTGCAACTTCGATGACCAATTGAGCCCAAATTTTCACAGGTTTGTTATTTTATGCATATGTTGGGATACACCAAGTGAGAATACTGGTCTTTGACAATTACCAAAACGTGTCCAGCGCCTTTAAATTGTCTTGTAGATTTTGAGAGTCCTTCCTGCCACAAATTTGATTATTATTTGATTTATCTTACAAAGGGTCCTGATGACATTTACATCAAGTTGCTTTGTCGAAGACGTTGCACAAACACACAAAAAAGTATTACACACAAAAATTAAAAGGTTACAAGTGCTGCAATCTATTTACACCTCTATTGCCCCTGACGACATTAAGGTCACATGAAGCGTAAACGTATTATTTTTAGAACCTAAATGCCGATCCTCACGCTAAACATAGACACGGAGTCCAAAGGGGAATGAGCCTAGGAGCTAATGCAGTCATCACATCGCACACCACTATTCCTGGGCCGTCCTGGCCCTGAGCAAGCCAGAAACACACCATGACAATTAAATTTAACCTAACTTCCAAAATACTTTTGGCACCCGCGGACCAGAAGTATCTCAAACGCACGTCGAGTGCATGAAATTTACAACTTATTTCTGCCTTGAAAACAGTTTTTAAAAGAGGGGGCTCCAAGGTCAAATTCAGTTTTGTGATGCACTCATTTTCCAATAGATAAAGTCCTTATGAAAAAGGGAAAAAAATTACAAGTCTCTAGCGTCACATTAAAATAGTGTAAAATGCCACTCTGTGTGAGATACCCTTCAAGTGCAATTTCTTTGAAAATCCAAAAACGTTCGATGGCATCATATTTCAAATATATGGTCTGTACATTTTTGTTTAGAGAATTTTCAGTTTATTCCCGAATTCTGATGATATTCAATCAAAACAGCATTGAATTTGAGCTTATGACTGGCGCAGAAATTCCTCTTTGAAACGTACAGACCCATTTGTCATGTTTCAAATTTCACTCTGAAAGAGTATCAAATAAAATGATATATTACACCATTTTAACGTGAGGTTAGAGACTTGTAATTTGTCCACACTTTCAAGAGGACTCTATCTATTGGAAAATGAGCGCATCACAAAACTCAATTTGTCCTTGGAGCCCCTCTTTAAATTGCAGGAATGTTCCAACTCCAAGAAAATAAAACCACAAACCTATTAATGGCAATTAGCCAATATTTTAATAGAAATTAGTTAGTCAATGAAAGGTCTTAACTTGCAAACCGTGGCTTTATAGTTTTGCAGATTTAAGCTACGCAGAGTGTATCAATGTATGAAAATGATGACGTAACGGTAGTGTGAACAAAAATATATATTTCTTAAAACAGCTAAATAATATCAGGGAAACTATCTCAGTAATCTTCAAAAAACTGTCAATATTTTAAAGAAAGTTTTCAGAAAACTTGTTGGAGTGAGAACTGACACTGAGTCAAGAGCACTTGACCAACATTCTGGAGGTCAGGTCATCAAAAAAGCGGATTTGAGTTTCAGTGACACTGGTCATGGTGCTCGTCGCCGTCAAGCAAGACGCTTACCCAGACCTCACCGCTTTTTGGCCAGGGGTGTAATTGGGGTCTGCTCGTCACCCAGGGGTGTAATTGGGGGCCTGAGTGGGCGTGAGAAGGATCAGACAAGGAACTTCCTAAACTCGACACAGGGTTGAGAAAGTTTGAGAATGTGCCTTGACCAGGGGTAATAGACGGAGCAGTTAAGCTCCGCCCACCACGCAAACTGGCTATCGACGGCGCTCATGTGCGTAGCACTGCCACTACCCATGCATCTTGCCTTGCCCAGTGCCACATGTAAAAAGAAACGACCCGGTAATCTAAATGAAGGAAACTTGTAATTTGTAATGAGATTTTAATGTGTCGGACTTTTGTCTGATTTTGGGGCGGTATTGGAGATTGCAATTGGTCAATGCTTAAGGGGTGGAGCTTATGGATTGGTCTATAATAAACACAAAGGGACCGCACAGAAATAATTATGTGCTTTATAATAATCAGAGACTTTTCTGAATGCCAGGTGGCAGCAGACTTACCACGTAAACCCTTGGTTCTCATAAATTTTCCTACAATGCTCAGAACTTACCTGGTATGTCTGCTGTCATTGTCACCTATAGTATCCCAAAGTTCCCATTTCATTCTATCCTTTTCAAAATTTCTCTTGACTTTTCTCTTAAAATCTCTCAGCCTGTGGCACGTCGACCAAAAAACAATATTTACGACCATACTTTGATTTGTGATGCTTGTTATATTTGTTTTTGAAAATATAATTCACCCCCCACCAGGGTAAATGAATAAGTACCTACTTTTTATCTTTTTTGCGCTGCAACTTATCCAGCTCTCGTTTCTTCTCCTGGTACTTCCGCTGCAGTTCTGCTAGTCTAATCCTCATCTCTACTTCATTCGGATTCAGCATGTCACCAGCCGATGAGAAATTGTCCCCTCCGTCGCTCGGCATGTTTCCTACGGGGAAAACCAGAAGGTGTCAAATTATGATCGTGCTTATAGTAGCATTCTCGGTTCATGTATCGGGTGGTTCACATCCCAGTAGAGACACTGTGAAATTAGTCTCCACTGGAGGTCCGCACTCGCTGCTGATTCAGTGAGTAACTCAGAGCCAACTCATTATCACTCCGCACTGATGCTAAAAGTAGAAGCTCTGTACTCGGATCTCTGACAACGTGTGTACATGTCCAAGCCTTACGTTACTCGCGTGCACTGACTGTACTACTGCGGTCTGGCACGCCGAATCAAACAAACTTTCCACTGCTCACCTGACCATCGCAACGGATGCTAAGATCACGTGAGTGATGGAAAGTTTGTCTGACATCCGGGTATTATGAGCAAAAGTGATGACATTAGTGGAGAGTGCTATTGAGTTGATGTAGAACTTGAGGCTTTGTATTACCCTCTTCTAGGAAGAAATGGTGGCTCTGAAAAGAGCTCTTTGGTTTGTTCTCTTCGTTTCGACTAGCGTGCTCTAGTCATCACTATCTAGTCGTCTCTAGATGAGCAAACATTGAGAACAAACCAAAAAGCTGCTTTCAGGCCCAACACTTCTTCCTAGAAAAGATCATTACATTGTGTGTCTAAAAGCATTAAAATAGTATCAATTTTAGTTGCTTTACAAATTCAGACAAGAGACGTTTTACAAATCATGAGTTTGAAAAATGATTTTGGGAACCAATCTAGAAAATTCTTACTGTAAACAATCATTTTCATGCAAACACGGCCCCCAACTTCGAAAGATGCTTTGCAGAATACCTGATAAGCAAAAATTAGCAGTGGACCAGTCACACATATATATATGGCACACAGTATTTTGGTTGGTACTGTTTCTGGCAACATTAGCCAGTACTTAGGCGGTTCTTTGATATTGTTTGAAATAATTAACTCCACGAAAGTGTTGTTTCGTTAAAAAACACCACAAATACCAACTCACTTTTGAAGATGAAATCTGTGGGGGACGTCGGGCAAGACTGTGATATGAGCTGTAGGGAGCTACCGGCAGCGCAGGTGACTGCGCTCGCCGTGTTGCCCTGGAGGGGTGTACCATTGTCCTGGTGACGAGACTCCAAAAGAAAGAAGTCGTCCCTTGTCTGGGAGTTTTGTAACAAGTT
This sequence comes from Plazaster borealis, assembly GCA_021014325.1. Taxonomy (NCBI): domain Eukaryota; kingdom Metazoa; phylum Echinodermata; class Asteroidea; order Forcipulatida; family Labidiasteridae; genus Plazaster; species Plazaster borealis. The sequence goes on along the minus strand of CM037475.1, from coordinate 4,730,601 downwards.
TGATTTGTCGTTGTCTGCAAAGGAAAATCTTGTCATTCTTTTGGCTCAAATTAAAAAAAAAAAAAAAAATGTTTTGTTAGGGAATATTTTTTTAAAGAGATGGCAGGCCTGCAATAAATGGAACTATTTCACATAAATGTTGTAATTAATTTTTTTTTTGAGGGGGAAGGTTCACTGAACTCTGTTGGATCATAGTTCAAACAAAATGGCAGTACACCTTTCCGTTAAAATGTACTTCTTATTGGAACCGTCAGGTACGTTCACAACAATAAGTTTATTAATAATAAAAGTTTAGCTCAAAGACTCCTATATTAAAAAGTTATATTTCTTCCAAGCTGGGAAAAGATTTGTTGCATGCTATGTGTTTTGAACAATCGTAATAATTATTAATAATAACAATTTTACCCAGTTCTTAAACAGCACTTTTATGAGTCTCAAAGCGCAATTTTTTGTTGAGACCCATTTATATAGCGCACCTTGCAAGGGTTTTTATAAAGGTGGCACAATCTGCAGCCAGCATGCCAGAAACACCCTTCTCTTAATTATAAGTGTACTGGGTTCTTCTGTGGTGTGTCGTGGCCGAGCGGTTTAGTGCATCGGACTCAAGTTATGGTTGCCGAGTCGTCAGGGTGTGGGTTCGAATCCCGTTCTGACAACTTGTTTCCTTGAGCAAGACACTTAACTACGATTGCTTCTCTTCACCATGAGGTATAAATGGGTACCTGTTAGGGCAGAGATTGTTTCTTGTGGTTGATTTAGCTTAGTGCACTACATAGGCTTAGCGCTACATTACTTGGCAGCACAGGCTGTATACTCCCCCAGGGAGCTGAGATGGTTTTAAGGAATGAAATACATGGCCCAGTGACCGGGGGCAATAGTGTTCACTCTTTGGAATTGCGCTATATAAGAGTCAATATTATTTTTATTCTTTTATGTGCATTACACAACACACGGGACCTACAGCTTTACGTCCCATCCAAAGGACGAAGCAATTATGGTTAAGTGTCTTCCTAAAGGACACAAGTGCCATGACCAGTACTCGAACCCCTACTCTGCTGATCAGAAACACAAGGGGCAGATTGCAATAAAACATTCTTAGCCAGCGGTCTAAGACCAGTCAGTTATAGCCAGCTATCTGCCTTAGACGGTCTTAGCTTAGTCAGTCTTTAAGCCTGTTGCAATAAGCCGGTCTTAGATAAGTCAGTGAGCAGTAGTGAAACACATGTATGAACAAGCATTCCTCAGCTTGGTTAGTTACGATGGCCCCCATTATCCATAGCACACTGAGAAAGTGACAATGGCTTTGAAAGGTAAACAAACATCAAACATTAGGCGACAATGGAGGGAAAACAAAAAGCCTGGGACAAAATTACAGACCGAGCAAACGCTATCAATATATGGTCTAATCGTAGGGCTCTTAGCTCGAAATCATCAACAACTAACAGATGTAGCGCCATGTTTTGAAACAAAACAAAGACCAGTAATAAATAGCAAGCTCAGCACAGGCTTAAGATTTAAGACTGACTTAAAATATAGACCGTGGTATTGCAATCAGTCTATAATTTAAGACTGTCTAAGCGCGTCTCACATTAGCCAGCTATAGTACATAGACCGGTTTAAGACCAATTGGTGTAATCCGCCCAATAAATCTCATTTAAACTTGAAGTTTTTACTTTCTTTAAAAAGGAACACTACAGCATTTACTGGAACTTTAACTTGTAAATTGGGCGCAGAGCAATCAACATTTCAAGCCAGTAGGGAATTTCCCCCCTCACATTTCTTGCGGCTACTACCAATTCACTTTTTTGAACAACCGCAGCCACCTGTGATATTTCAGAGCAGGTTTTAAGCCGCCTCCGTTCCCCGCAGGGGGAAAAGAATGTTGGAAACCCTCAGGTAATTGAAAATGTCAAGTTTTGTTTTAATTTTTTCGTCCTTGAAAATGTAAGCGACCCACATTCTTAACGACAAGTCATTAAACTTTTATCTTAACACACATTCAGACATTTTCCATGCTGTCTTGTTTATGTGTTTAAAAGAGGGGAAATTAAGTTACTCGATGTAAAAAGATCCTGGTTCATGGGGGGGAAGGAGGTGACTAATATGAAGCTTACCGGAGCAAATGGGAAAGGCCTTCTGCTCTGTGATCTCACTCAGGAGTGCAATGCCTTCGATGGCTGCCAGCTGGTCTTGGTCTAGGGCTTCCATGCGGGAAGCAAAGCTCTGCGTCGTCGTTAGGACGTTGGAGATAAGCGACTCCTTGCCTGGTTCGTCCAGCATCACGGTTGGCACTCCTTGGTAAGCCGCTGTCGGGGTTACATTCACAGGGGGGTCCAGCGGGGGAGTGCTGGGTCTGGACTCGGGCGCTATCTTCTGGATAATAATGGGATCCCACTTCAAATCACTCTGATTCTCGGCAGAATCCTTGGGGATGGAATCTACATCACTAGTTCTAGAACTGTCTACTGGTTTATCAATATCAGATACGATGGGTTCAGTTTCGAGTTTGAGTTCAGCTGCTTCTTTGTTCTCCTGATTGAATCTCTCACTCAGCAACATTGAGCAGTCGTTGTCGTCGTCGACTACATCGACGATGATCAACTCCTGGTCTTCGCTTTCCTCAGTCCTGACCGAATTATCCCTATCGTCCTTATCATCAGCTTCTTGAGAATTCGGAGGTTTTGTCTCGGCTGAGTACTCCACACTCGCTGGGGTTTCCGAGGGTGAAGTCTGCACACTAATGCTCTTCAACGCCATCTTCAAGCTATCTTCAGCTCTGAGATTTTTGTTGCCATCTCCGCCGGAGTTCATTTTATTAGTCGTTTGTTTCGGGGAGGCTGTCGACGTACCGGATTCAGTTCTTGGTGAGGAAGCACAGGACACTGCTGGCGTGGGATACACACCAGTATGATTATACAGATATTGCACTTGTTGAGGTGGGTACACGTACGGGACAGGTGGTTGCCCCGTTAGGGAGACTCCCGGTAGATATGGGGCATGAGGGGGTATCTTTAAATTCAGAACGTCATGTGGCACAGGTTGCCTCTCTGGGTGACCTTCGACCTTCCCGTCTCCGCTCGTCGCGCCTTTATGACTTTTCTCACTTGACGTCTTCTCCCCGGACCCTTTCCGGGATTGCTGTTCTCTCCTCCGTTGCTCCTCCCTCTGGCGCTGCTCGTCCTGACGGTACCACTGTGTCAGGGCTTCCTGGTGTTGTTGCAGCGCAAAGTGGTAGTCACTGTTTGGGAGCGGCTGATCCGGGCGGTGTGTCAGGGGGTGCGGTGGCTGATGGGGTAAGGGTGGGGCAAAGGAGGGCTGATTCAAGACGAGCTGCTGCAGTTGATGACTGTGAGGTTGTAGATGTGATTGTACAAGATATGGCCACATACCTGATAATGCAAAACAAAACAAACATGATGTTTGATTTAATTATTAAAAGACAACCTGGCTTCTGACTTAAGCACCCTCGAACAATTTTTCTTTGTCTGAACAAAAAATGGATTGAACTTTACCCAGTCAGTTTACCTTGTGGTTTGGTTTAATACTTGATTAAAAAAACCGATCTGCCAGAAAATGTTAAAATTGTTTAAATAAAATACCTGCATGTTATTTTTTCACAAATTTACTAAATTATTTACGAAGATTCACACAAATTGACAAGAAAAACAGAGTGCATAAAATTAAGTATACAAAAAAAGTTTTTACTTTTAATAATTTTAGCTCACTTTTATTTGTTTTTCTTTAGAAACAATAGCCCATTGGATAAATATATTTAGTACAAAAATATTTCACACAAAAATTAGGAAACAACTCTGTATTTTTCCTTTATGTATTTTTCCTGGGAATGTAAACCATTTTGTTTTTATTTAATAGTGACAAATTGGTGGCAATGTAGAGGTTACCCCCCCCCTCCCCTCCCCCCCCCCAATTTCTGGGTTGTTACATTTTGGAAAATTAAAGACTCCCTAACACAAATGGGAAAACTAAAGGTACGGAAACAATTAAAGCAGCTGTCTTTCTCCCCTTGATGCAGGCATGATATTTAGTCCTTGGAAAAACGTCGGAACATTTTATCGAGTCAAGGGCTGACCTACATATTCACATTCAGAGTTTGCCCTTAACTGTTTTAGTGACTGGCCAGCAGGACCAGTTAGCTTGGCATTTCACGAGTCCATCAGCTTTTTCACTGGTCCATATTTCAAATAGAATAGGGATGCTTTTCAACACTGAACTAAAAAAGCCAGTCGGACCACTTAAGAGTGAATTTTGACTGTCCTCTGGTGTTTTTAACTGGCGTTTGGCCAGCGGACCACTGTTAAGGGAGAACGCTGACATAATGTAGGCTTTCATAGACTTTTCAGGCTATTTAATCAAAAGCTTTCTGATTTTTCTCAAAGAAAATCGGAATTCAGAATAAAGTATTTTGACAACCCAAAAATTGAACAAATCTTCAAATCAGGAAATATTCTGACCAATCCCAGGCCTGCTTCTAAGGTAAACGTCAAGGACTTACTTGGTGGAATGCCAGATTCAGAGTGTAAAGCAGGTGCTTGTGGTACTAAGACAAGCTGCCCGTTCGCTGGGTCCCTCGCTATTTGGAAACCAGCTGGGGGCATCTGGAGATGGCCCGGGGGACCATCGTGGACGGTTGCAGGGGGTGTCGCCAGGCCGAACGGGTGGCCCAACCAGAGTTGGGAGGCGTGAGGTGGCCCCGGGGTGCGGGGTAGCCAGTGTTGGGGTATGGCTAGGTGGGCTGGGTGGGAGGGTGTCATGCGGCCATCTGTGGGATCGTAGTGTGGGGCGGAGGGACCGAGACTGCCACCACCTGTGTGCGAGGAAATACACAATTGATTAGCAAAACAAAGTACCAGTGACCAATGATATTTATTACTAAGCAATAAAAGTGCACAGTGCTTCTACGGTGAGAACGATAAATAACTGGAATATTGATGTCATTACATAAGACGTAATTGTGACAATGGATTACTTAATGTTAGAACAATGGACCTATAGGAGTAAATATTTCTTCTTGATGCACGACAGGTCAACATACCAGTAACAATGAGATTTGACCCCAGGTCACCTGGATACCGGTGGGCGTGGTACTTGGTGGACGGCAGCAGATCCGCCGACTCTCTGTGTGGTCTGAAGACAAAGACAAATTGCAACGTCAGAAAACAATAAGGGGGAACGAACGTCGGGTGGCAGATGGATTGAGTAATTGGTTTCAAAAAGCACTCCGCACTTATGCTGAAAATAGAAGCTCAGTACCTGGATCTCAGACGTGTCAAATAATCACTAATGATGCGCGCGTACATGTTCAAGCTTTATGTTTGACTCACGTGTGCTGTGCATCGGTCTGGCGTACGCCAATGCAGTGATCACGTGAGCGGTGGAGTATGTCTGACATTCAGGTATTTGGAGCAACAGTGACATCATTAGTGCGGAGTGCTATTTCTTTCTTCATTGTCATTTAACCCTTTCATGCACCATTTATTTAAGTGATAAATTGATTATATGGACACATTAATTGTTTACTCAGTTTTTTTTGCAAAACAGGTCACAAGCACCCTCAAGACTCCTCTTTCCCAAACTGTGTTGCCGTGCAATCTTTATGTTTTTTGTTTTACAACTATTTTTTTGAAGGGATTTTAAAAAGTGTTTAAGAAAGAAATTGTCAACAGTTTTAATCTGATGAATTTTTTTGTATGCAACCTCAATGATCAACTCACCTCTAGATGGGCTACTGAATAATAAAGATGGTTGTAAATAAAATCGTCATATTCTTCTCACAAAGTTGGATCCTTTTAGAAACTTTAATATTAGGTTATACCAATCTCATTTCTGACCCGAAAAAACCACAAAAATTCCTCTTTGGATTCTCAATTTACCTTGGTGAGTGGTCTCTGTGTTTTGCGTCTCTCTCTACTCCGTGGATCATCCGTGATCTCACTCTGTCCTCACCGTCTTCTGTTCCAACATGAGGACTGTCTAATGATCACAAACAAAAACTCAGTTAGTCTCATCTCTACAAATAATCACAGTGAGAGGCAGATCAGGGGCTGGCTACAGCAAGGGGGTAGAGGCTGTCGCTGAACCAGTGTGTATGCTTTTTCCAACCCCTTCCCCAACCCCTTTTTTTTGAGAGATCCCTAACATCAAAAGGCCGGATGGCCACTTCAAGGTGTCGACCAAATCAACTGTCACCAGGGGCACGTTGCCACCTACTCCTAGGGCTAAAACAGGGTTACCCTCTTCACAGTCCGTAAGGATGTAGGCATGGGTATCATCCACTAGGAGCCTGGCTGGTAGAGGAGAATGCACTACCTTCCCAACTTTTTACGAAGCAACTATTGTTAAGTGCCTTGCTCAAGGGCACAAGTGTCATGACCGGGATTCGAACCCACACTCTGATGCTGACAACACTAAAGCTTGGGTTCAGTGAGCTAGACCGCTTGGCCACGACACGCTACATTGGCCATAGACCTTGTGATTGACGTAAAACGATGATGAGACAATGGAAAACGCGCAGCTATATGCGTGCAGTGCACAGAATGGGCCAATGAGCAACCTTCTTTTGACCTCTAGCCGAGGGTGCCCTACTCAAGTGTTATTATGTGCATATAAGGTGTATGGAAATTTCAAACAAACAGTTTGGTCAATGGGTAAAACCAATAATGATGACAAAGCTTGTCTGTAGACCTTTCTGTAAAAATCAGTAACTTCAACAATCGCATCTTTCTGCGTTCAATCGCAAACAAAATTAAATTTCTACAAAATCTCATTGCATTACGTTTATAACAACTTTTGTTTGAAATTTAAAACAAGCCAGCACATGTTCAGTGATGTCCACGGATAATAGCACTTTGCACTAATGCTAAAAATAGAAGCTTGGTACCCGTATCTCAGACAACGTGTCGAATTTTAGTAACATGTGTACAAGTCCAAGCTTTATGTTTACTTGCGTGTACTGACAGTACTAGTACTACTGTGGTGGGATGTTTGTCTGACAGCCGGATATTTTGAGCAAAAGTAACGTCATTAGTGCAGAGTGCTATTGTGCCAGGTCAAAACTTTCTTACAGCCAAATTTTGACATGAACCGTTTGAAGTGATTGATTAAATGTGAGATGCATTTGTCATGGGTTTTCTTACTTCGTGGTGTCGTGATGGCAGCAGCTCTTCCCTGAGACACAGTGTCCGTGTCTTGCCTCTTCTGTGCTACAGCAATCCCGACTGGAGGATTGCGTCCATCACTCCCTTTGGTCCCTGGTGTCAACCGGCCCTGCGATCCCAAACCATCCGCGGACGTTTTACTCCCATGGTTCGTTGACTTGGAACGGTTTTCACTTTTGGTGCTGTCCGAGTTCTGCTTTGTCGCCTTGTTGCTACTCCCTGGGGATGTTCGTTGCGTCTCGGAGTGAGCCGTGTGCATTCCGGCCGTTAGGACTGACCGCAGCATACTTTCTTGTGGAACATTACACTGAGTGTACTCCCTCCCCCTGCTGTGCTCCGGATTCAACTCCGGCCGCGTGTCAGTCCGCGGGGAAGGGAAGCTTTGCTGATGAGGCGTCCGATGCATCATGGCCGATTCCAGTTTCAGCGGTTCCTGAACACGGAGTCCGAGATGATCGTAGCAGTAGCCACGTTTCGTGGAGGCCAGGTGCCATTCCATGTACCTCCGTTGCTCCTCGTTGCTGTAAAACGTCGCCGGGATGTCCGGTTTAGTTCCGTCCCGTGAGGATGGCACCGTGCTGCCTAAAGGCACCGAGAAGCCCGACATGTGATGGGGATAACCGTGCACATTTGGCGTCGTGCTTATAACAGCGGCGTCGGACGTTCGACAAGTTTCCCTGTGAATCAAATCGTTTGGAGTTCTGTGCGCATTATCAGCACTTCGCTCTTTCCCACTGCCAGACAATTCCGACGGGGAATGATGATGGTCACGACTCTCATGGCCAGATTTATTACTTGAATGCGTCTTCTTGGTTTTCTCGTGCTTCTCTCCCTTTTCACTTTTTCCTTTTGTAACAGATTTCATATCTGGAATATCCTTTGACTTACTACCTCCGTCTTTCGTTCTGTCACTTGAAATGTCTGACTTCGGTGAGGTGATCGTCGGTTCCTTTGGTGACGTGGTCATTACAAGTTTTGTTATGTCTTTCTTCAGTGATCCTTTATCCTTATCCTTCTCGCTTACAGCTGTCCCATGGCTGCTCTCTTTCCCGTTAACTGAAGTTTTTGTTTTCGATTCCTTGGCTGGAATTGTTGCACTCGATGCGGGCCCCGGGACAAATTCCCCAAGAGCCGGTACGAAGGTCGTAGCGTGAACTTTGGAACCATCTCTGGGCATCTCCCTGCCGACCTCCCTCTCCAGGCTGAGGTGGCCCGTCCCGTGGAGGTAAATTGGGAGGTGACTGATGTACGACGGTTGGGAGGATGGTGATGGGAGGGAACCGTGAGTGGGGAAGGAGATGGGCTTGGAAGCAGAAGACGTCACACCTTGAAAAAAATAAACAGAGTTTAATTTAAGTAGATGAGCATCAGACAAAATGATCCTACACCGAAGTGTGAAAGCACATCATACTCATTGCTTTCTGAGTTCTAAAGAACAATTCAAACCCACAACCTTTTCATTCTAGAGCGATTAACTGGTAGACCGCCAAGCTCATCCTATGAGGCCAGTTCGAACGCTGCACTAGACAAACTTACTCTGGAAGGTCCTCCATCATTTGTGCAATACCTATTTGCTTTTTTATTGTCGCATTGGGCTGAAACCATGTTTGAAGGAATGAATTTTTGATTGATTGATTAATTGATTGATTGATTGATTGATCAATCTGACTACTGACTCATTGACCATTCAATTGATTGTATAATAGATTTGACTTGATGGATTGATTGATTTGACTTACTGATTGATTGATTGGCTGACAAACAGAGTCCACAAAGTCATCCAACAAAACAATAATTTCTAAACACATAGTTTAAACAATAACAAAAAAAACACTCAGTCTCAGCCAACGTGTTGACCCCCTGCAATGACTTCCAACACATACAGCTACTGTCTTTCAAATGGTGTGCTAAAGGTCCGCCATTTTGGAAGACAGACTGCACATAGAGAAAGGTGCGCTTCTAAACCGCGTGCTCGTCGCCTAAAATGGGCACTGCACAATAATACACACAGACTCCGACTCCAAAAATGGCGCAACCAAGATTAATCAGAGGTGATGATGTCAGGTGATTCGGGTCAATTGAGTCATCCAGAGGAACTCGTCCCCATTGTCCCACAAAGCTTGACCGTGACACTCCAAAATGACACACACAGGATTTATCTTCCACAACTGTCAGAAAAATCTGAGAAACGAGACAAAACACCTTGAAGAACGTGTCTTCCCCCCCCCCTCAATATCACTTCCAACTTTTGTGTGACCAGTCCCCGGTTTTAATTTATATGTAAATATCACGGCGGGGAGTGTTATTTCACACAGAGATTAGTCGTCTAAATTGGCACTGCATAGTTTTTGTTTTTTTGTAATTCCTCTGAAGAATTATTCATACCTCCAAAATATCCAGCCGTTATTAAAACAGATTAAAACCTCGTGGAGCTCTCTCTCTCTCTCTCTGATTCAAAGGATTCGAGACAGTTTCTGCAATTTAAATAAAACACTTTCTCCCCCGCTCTCCATTCTGAGATGTTGCCAATGGGAGTATAAAAGCGAAACAATAAATTTCTCCCCGGCCATGTTTTTTCAATCAAGCAAACGTTGTTAACCTTTGCAACTCGACAATTTCTCTTTCCTTTTGAAATGTTCGGAGGAGTGAACTGGTCGAGGTCTGCGTTATGTCAAACTTAGTCTCTCTTGTTTTAATGGGACAGACATCAGTGTCATTCGAGATTGACATCCTTGCATCAACCGTTATATCCTGGAGAGCCCTTTCCTTCCTGATGCAGTGATCATGGTCAATTATTCCTCAAGACTTTTATCCAACTCTCAGCTCACACAATAATAAATGTTTCCTTTTTCTTGCCTCTCGCCAATCTGTTTCGAATTGTTTATTTTTTGTCAAGTAATGTTTTTTTGTTCTCAGACCGGGAAGTAGTATTTTCTCTTGTCTTAGTGTTTCAACGGGCTGCGAAACAAGGAAAATGACTCAAGACGGACGCCGTGAATATATAGCAAAGTTTCGGTGCCATGGGAAAACGGAATCCCATTACCAGTTTTTCAATAAAACAAAAACAATATGGAAGTGATTTATCACAAAGTCTGTCATTGTGTCATGATACCTGTAAATTTGTGAACAAATCTCTTCAATTTGGTTTGAATATATCGTGAGTACAAATTGAGTCACCAATAGATCATGTTTCACACCGAGCTTAAAGCTTGTATTCCTGTCTATCGAGTCATTGACTCCGGTTCCGCCTTTAAGCTGGACAAGTCTTTGACTGTCAGCTGAGGGACAGATCATCTACATCTTCATTTCATCTATTGTTTAGATAAATACCCAAAATAGTGGTAGATTCAGCTGAAGACATAATGTGCTACATGCGTACCAATTTGGCAGCCGGGGCTGCATACTCCCAAGGAGTTGAGATGATTTCAGCGCTGCCTTTGGCCCAATAACAGGGATAGTAAGTAAACGTGTAATGCAGTTTAGAATTGCCTTATAAATACTGAGTGGCTGCCGGGGCTGCACACTCTTAAGGAGTAGAGGTCATATGAAATGATGGCCTCGACTGTGGCTATGGCTAGATTCACTGTGCTTAAAGCCACAGCCAAAGCTGCTAATTTCTGACATCAAGACAAAAGACGTGGTTGAGGAACACAGGAAGCCATTGTCAGTGCCAATCCATTGATGTGATTGATCTTGATTGGATATGTGCAATTTCAGTTATATCCGAACATGTAGATCAAACTAATTTTGTTTAACATTCACATCCATCTTAGAAACAACATCATCTGCATGTTCTTTCTCTCTTTATTACCTAACATGCCTATAACATGAACGATGGTCTTATGTTGGAGGAGTAGAACTCTGCTGAATGTTTGTAAAAAAGCACAAACGATACCAAACTCAGCGACAGATTTGTTCAAGGTTTAACCACCTGGGCCCAATTTCACAGAGCGGCTTATAAGCAGAAAATATTACACCACAAATGTTATGCTTAGCGAAAATGAACAGGATACCAGTCAGAGATTGTACATGTGACATGGTTTTTTGATTGGTAACCATAATCTGGTAAGCATAATTTTTTTGTGCTTATAAGCAGCTCCATGAAAATCGGCCCAGAGCTTTTTCTCTCTCTAAAGTTGTTTTTGAGAAAAGAAATTCAGGATAAGTTCCCATGCCTGGTCTGTGGTATCAATGCAAACATTGTTTAAATGGCCTGATGTTTCGACCCAAGCAGTGGTTTTTTCAAAGCCTAAATAATTTTAAATTTTTTAAGTTAACAATCCAGTTATTTTATTGGGAGGTGTGGACCAAACATTGAAAATGGAGTCTTTTAAAAAATATCTTTGACTTACTTGTACTTAACGCTGCAAGTTGCAATGATCTCGGACTTGACAATTTCTCTTTCTCACACGAGCCCTCACTCGACGACTCACCACTGATGACATAGTGTGGACTGCTACCACTAAACAAGGGGCTAGATCTAGATGGTTTAGATCCGGACGGACTTAATCTCGTTGGATTAGCCCCCGTAGGATAAGCTCCTGTAGGATAAGTTCCTGTTAAACTGGACTCGTTTGAATTGGCAACTAAAGGATTAGTTCTGGTTGGACTTGATCTTGGCGGTTTAGCTCCCAATATGTTCACATCCACATGATTTGACACCGTAGGATTATCCCCAATGGAATAAGCCCCTTTGGGATTAGCTGCTGTGGAGTTTGTCCCAAGCTGACTAGAAGCGATGGGTGCCACCAGACCTGCCCCAGGAGGACTAGATCTCATCGGGTGGCTCACTTCAGTTTGGGCCGATCCAGGAGATCCGGCCACCATGAGATAATCCCTTTGAGGATTAAGCCTTCCCACCCCTGTTATGGGATTAGCCCCCATGGAACTAGTTCTTTGAATACTGCTACCTGGAACCGTGGAACAACAAACTAACCGCGGGGAACTGTTTCCAGTTGAAACTACACCACTAGTACTAGCTCCAGATGGGCTGGTAGATCCACTACTCCCCAACGGGTAAGCTCCTAGGGAGTTAGAGGAGAGGCTTGATGTTGGACTTGCCGCTTTAGTCAGGACTGAGGGCTGGGTAAGCTTACCCCCCGAGAAAGGCACCGAGGTTGGTGAAGGGTTTGAAACCAGTGGCATGGCTACTATGCTTGTTGCTGACGACGTCCAGTTACTCTCACAAGCGGGTATAGTTTTTAAATTTTGTTGAAAATGATCCACACTTTCCACTCCTTTGGAAAGAGATACTTGATGTGTTGACATGGAAACCGTCTCCCTCACATGTTGCGCTTCCAAAACGGATGGCTTTAATGGCATCAACAGTTTCTCACCCACGACAGTGGATGTCTGCGGAACCATTTTCTTCTCTACTGAAACGTTCAGCACAGCATTTCCATTCACATCCACGGGAATGTCCTTTCTCTTGTTTGCTTTCCTCCTCTTTTCTGAGCTGGACTCCTTGGATTTGGGACTAACAGCCGCCAAATTTGAGTTCCCATGGGCACATTCCTTCTTGGGGCTCGGCGAACCATTGCCGTTACACTTTGGAACCGTGTTCACTTGCTCGTCATTGTTATGTATCTCGATTGTGAGTGGGTTACTTGATATACTGAGTTTGGCCTCCAATGATTTATCCGGTTTCTTACTCTGTGAGTCCCCACTCAAATCATATTCTGATTTCTGGTCCTGTTTCACTGGACCGTCATTCCCTCTGTCTTTAGGAGGCGTTTTATTGCTTCTGCCAACGGGCAACTCCTTCTTCTCCTCTGAAATGGCCTCTTTATCTTTGTCCTTGATTCTGTTTCTGGAATCGTGTTTGGACGAACGCCTGTCCTCACTTCCTGATGCGTGTCTGGACTTTCCAGCTTGGTGAGAGGGGGTCTTGGGGGACATGGCCCCCTCCTTAGGTCCATGGAGTAAGGTCTTGTTGGCTTTTGTTGAGGGACCTTCGGCAGTCCTGGTTGGATGGGATGCCAGGAACCGCTGACCATCTGCAAAGGAAGACAAACATTATATAAATTTTGGTTTTTACCCATACACCGATATGTGTCAGCACTGTATACTCAAACAAACAAGACAAACATTGTTGTTTTTTCATAATTCTAAACCTTTGCACCACCGAACTAAAAATACATAAATTACAGAGGGGAAAAACTCAAACTAGGGTAAGATTTCCCTAGAATACTTGTTCATACTTTAGAGACACTGTGACATGTGAGTTGGTGTGTTTACAAAACAGCCATAGAGCCTGGACTTCTGCAGGCACAATTTGTACACGGCTCCAGGGTTGTGACTACGCTGGTTGGGGCTGGTCGGCACAAACCAGTTCTGGTCGGCACAAACCAGTTCTAAAAAAAAGCCGACCAGCACTCAGCATGCAATGTTACAACAGTGACTGCTCTATATTCTGACACCCCTATATTCCGACACCCCTATGTTCCGACAACCCCCTCATGATTTAGATAGGGTTAGGGTTAGGGTTAGGGTTAGGGTTAGGGTTAGGGTTAGGGTTAGGGTTAGGAATAGGAAAATACACCAGGGTTGTCGGAACATAGGGGTATCGGAACATAGGGGTGTCGGAACATAGGGGTGTAACCGTTACAACATTGCCGACCAGTACTTTGACAGTAAATACCCAAACACTTTGACATCCTTTTCTTTATTTAATGTTAGCCCCCAGACACTCTCCAGCCCTGTCCTGGGAGAATGATTGACACTCCTATTGAGATCCAATTACTCTTATATTAATCCTCTACAGTTTGTTAAACATTTGTTTCAGTTTGAGTACTCTTGCTTCACTCAAAACACAAGGGCATGCGAGGTGTCTTTGTGGTTTTCAGACCAGGTTTTGTGATTCTTAGGAGTGGGTATAGTGTTCTATTAAACCTGGAAAGTGTGTTGACATCATCTGCTGGCTGGCCTATAGTTTTGGTTGGAATGGTAGAAACAGTTTTAAAAACAGTTAGCTGGAAATCACAAGTTTTGTTTAACTGTTTTGGAAATAAACCTAGGCCCACAACATAAATAATTTGTGAAGGAATTTTATTGTGTCCTTATTGTAACATGAACAGCCAGTCAGTGTGATTACACAAAAGTACTGTGACATCCAAGGATTTTATGCTGAGTATGAGTACTTTGCTTGCTGAATATGAGTACTTTGCTAGCTGACTTTGCTAGCTGAGTATGAGTACTTAGCTAGCAAAGCTACGAGTACTTTGCTAGCTAAGTATGAGTACGAGTTTGAGTACTTTGCTAGTCGAGTACGAGTACTTTGCTAGCTGAGTACGAGTATGAGTACTCGAGTGGTACTTGAGAACAAGTACCGAGTACGAGTACTACCACATTGTGCTTTAATAACATATGAAGGAAACAAAATCACGTAGTTTAACAAACCCAAATTCTCCACCACTTGCAAGACTTGCCTAGTTGATAAATATACTGCATTGAAAACTACATACAAATAATGTACTGTGACAGTTTGTAAGACATTAATATACAAAGAAATGTATAGTAACTCAACATAACTTTTTCCTGACTAATTCGATTAGGCCCGACGCCTGACCTAAAAAATATGTTTAATTTGAAATCCATAAAATACTTGTTTCAATGGAGGAAAACCGTCTATCAAAATCTCTTTTCTTTAACATTTACCGTCGTTTTTAACAGTTTTTTTCTCCCCTCTTCTCGCAAATTTTCTCCTTCCAAACATGATTTGCTGTTTGAGCAAGGTTGTTGAAACGGGAAATAGCATTAAGCAAACAAAACACTAAGCTCCCAGCTGACCTACTTCTTTTTTTCCCTTCTCTACTGCAATTCCCTCTAGACAATTACCAATTTCCTTATCCCAATTTCAGATTCCCTCTCAAAGGGGACGTTTTTTGTCACTCCAAGCAACCCTTCATTCCATTTCTTACATTTTATTTCACTCACAATGACAACAAAATATTCTGTGAAAAAACATGTTCTTGAGAGAAAAAAAATAACGAAGGTTACATATTTTCTGGGGTGTGTAAGAAAACAGGCCTGCTACTTCATTCTTGTAAACGTAAAAGCCCGGTTCATACTTCCTGCGAATGTGAATGCGATGCGAATTTTGACGTCATAAATTCGCAACGAACAATTCGGAAAGAGTTGCCCTGTGCTCAACTCTTGTGAAACATTCGCAGCGAAAACAGAGCTGTGTCGTCAAATTCGCTTCACACGAAGCATTCGCAGGAAGTATGAACCGGGCTTTAGGCAGTTTTTCCTGAGCATAAGGGGCACCTCTATGAGGTAGATTTAAATGTCTACTGTAATTTCCCGAAAATGCAAACTGCTTTTTCTACGGGCGTCTCAAAACGCTTATTATTATTTTCAAAACAGGTTCTAAATTTCTGTGAAGTACGAAAACCATTTATGTAACACCTTGTAAGGGTTTACAAGGTGCTGTGGTGCATTCAGCAGCCACTGCCAGAAACACCGGGGCAACTTTTAGCAACAATTGTAACTGGGTTCTTTTACATGCATTCACAACACACAGGACCTACGGCTTTATGTCCCATCCGAAGGAGGAAGCAATAATGGTTCAGTGTCGTAAAGACACAAGTGTGAAAACCAGGACTCGAACCCACACTCTCTGAAACACCAAGGCTCAAGTCCAGTGTGTTAAACCACTTGGCCACGACACGCCATGTGTCTTTAAGAGGGGTTCACAATATTTGATTCCAAGCACGACAAAACGAGTCTTACCTGGCTTAGCGTGAGACGACACTGCGAGTAATCCTTGGGTTCCTGGCGATGACAGCGAGTTGAGGGTGGTAAAGTAGGGCGGGTATGGGTGAGCACTGCCAACAGGGTACCCTGGGTAACCTGTACATAAGTAAACAAACGAGACAATATTATCTTGGCTCAAATTTAAAGAACATATTTCTCACCATTTTTTTGCTAAGGTAAATAAACGGGAAACCAGCTGCACACAGTACACATAATATGTTGTTTTGGCTGGTGACCTTTTTCTGCTATGCAAGATTTGTCTGTCTTTAGCAAATTTGTTTGCTAAACAGAAATTCTCACTCTTTCGCCCTGGACACAACTTCAAAGAGATGTGAAGCAGAAAGTTTTGCTTAATAATTTTTGCTAGCTTAAAAGAAAGCAGGGCACCAGTCACAATTGCTGTTCATTAAATGGCATTTTGGCTGGCTACACTTTTTCTACTAAGCAATTTTGTTGTGTGCTTTTAGCAATTGACATCAACTACACTGTCATACAGACAATGCCACTTCTGGCACTGACAGTCAGACTGGCCCTTTATACACAGTAAACAAAAAAGTGTCAAAAGTCAATTTGTAGTTCGGAAATTTAAAAAAAAACGATCGCCGAACAAAGCAATTAAAAGTGTTTTCCCCAGAGTTATCAGATAAGAAACTTCCGCTTTGATATTATTATGATGGCCCTTGCCTACTTTGACCTTTCACCCTATACAATTTCACGTACAAAAACCAATCGAAGACCAATCTCCTTCTAAATGTTTTTTTGTCTGTTTGATTTTATAGGGAAGGGGGTGGGTCCCCCACGTTATCCTTTCCTAAAAGTAGCAGTGAATGGTCTATGCCTACTGAGGGAAACTGCACTGGAAGACTAAACAAAACCAATAGACAAAAAAGGTTACAATCAGTGGGCAAAGGTAGGTTTTTATTTTGATGAGGTGTGTGTGCCTTGGCAGTGTGCCAAGGGGTGGGAGGGGGGAACAAAGACGCAGGGCAGGTGTGTTCATAAATGTCCTTCTATCCCAGCAAAGAATGCCTTTAGGTTGAGAGCAAACCACAGACCTCTTGGGGAATGTCCCACCAACAATTCAATCAGTCAAATAGAGTAGAGTGCTTAGCCGATATTGGTTTGACAATTTCAATCTTGTCTATTTCCCCTCTCATTCCCCCCCCCCCCTCTTTTTTTGTGGCGGTAAGGTGAATGCTAAACATTGGAAATACTGATATGATTTCGGATAGTTCGACTATCGACACCCTATTTTCTCTGTGTATTATGGTTTGATGAGGAATAGGTGAGCAATTTGGATACAAATTGAAAAAGAACCCGGTTACACTTTTCGCTAAGAGAACCTGTTTGCCCTGGTATAGCAGTGGCTGCTAAATGTGCCACAGCACCTTGTAAACCTCTATAAGGTGCTACATAAATAGGTCCCATAATTCAAAAACTTCAAAAATCTGTCTTAAACAAATGATAATAAGTTCTCTGAGACAACCGTAGAGCGCTATATAAAACCTAGTTATTATCATTAAAAAAAAGAGATCTTAAACCACATGGTTTTATCGCAACTTCTTCTGTATTATTCATTTTGTACGTACCCGCAAGCAATAAATTCTAATTTTAGAATGACTTTTGAGCCAGTGAGAGAGACTTCTGCCACGGTAAACCTTAGCGTAAGTGATGCTACAACTTATCAGCTACAACTGTGCTTTTATCGGATTTGCATAATTCACCGTTCACCTTCGTTGGGGATTGTACGCTGTTCTGACTTCATTAGATGTCAAACCATTCCTTTAAATCCACACTTAAAACATTCCCTCTTAAAGCCGGTTAACAGATAAGAAAAACATTCAAGCATCAAAACCATCTTAATTAAAGGCTGTGCACAACATCGGTAAGATTGAAAATACAAATGTTTGCAGATTTACATACAACTTATGTACTTAGGTAGTATAAACATGGTCATGGTGGAAACTTCCCTTGAAATATTTTAGCCTGAAGTGCTATAGTTTTTGAGAAATGAGTAAAACAATTACGTTTGATCTTGCGAGTCTGAAATCCGATATTTGAAAATTGTTCGACTCCGATGACCGATTGACCATAAACTTTAACAGATTTGTTATTTCATGTAAATGTTGGGTCACAAAAAGCTGCCATTTCCTCTCATTGATTGGCTAAGCCCAGCACGTGACTAAATACGCAGCGCCCTCATCGGATGGTCTAGTTCACAAATTTCTGGTAATGGTTCCAACACCCCTTTGTTCCGACACCCCTACAATGTAAGCTCCTATATACTTATCCTAAATCTAACCCTAACCCTAACCCTACCCCTACCCTGTAGATCACGAGGGGTTGTAAACATAACATTGGCTGGTCTCTGTCCCCCAACGCACCAGTCTAGGTCCAGTCTAGGTCTAACAAAATCTTATCAGAGGGTTGTCGGAACTATAGCGCTGTCCAGACTTACATGTATGTCGCAATGTAGAGCAGTCACAATTTAAGAGACTAATAAGAACTTGTTAGCTCTCTTTAAACAACGGACCTACATGTAGTTAGTTTTATCTAAAGACAAATGTCCTTGCTTGGGCTTATCCATCGGAGTTTAAGCTCCATTAAATACAGTGGCCAGACATTATTCGGCTCTTGAAACATTTAGAGCAATAACACAACGATAAAGAGCCACAGTTACAATGATAAAGATTCACAAAGATAACGATCCACAGCTCTTCACTGATGAACTTTAGGCAAATTTCAGCACAAGCTCGGAAAAGAAAGATACAGCAGATTGCAACCTACAACTAAATGTGACCTGCGGTATAAATGCAAAAAGTGGTAAGCAGCCAGGTCTGGAATTACACAGAGGCCACTGAGGCCATGGCCTCTGTTACACTTGTCTTGACCTTGGTGCCTAGAGCTTCAAATAATTCCAACACTTCAATATATTTATTTACTTAATTATTTATTCATTATTCATTTATTTATATATTTCCAGGCAGTACAAATACGACACATACAAAGAGCTAAACAAAAACATCAATAGGACTACAGAGAAGAAGCCCGAGGATAACAAAAAAGTGAAAATAATCACTATCTAAAAGCGATCCAGACAATGTTCCAATGGAAGTGCTCTTTGCAAAATGAAAATGGCTTTGCCTTCTCAAAGATGAAATTTCAGGCCTGAATGGCGTCACGTTTCAGCCTGAGCAGCCTTTATGGCTACTCCTCTTTTTGCATAGTGTTTTCTAACCACACTAGTAGAAGTACAAATAACATAATCATAATAAATTCTTTCAAGCACATGCAAATTTTGTATTCTCTTTCACTTCCTTATCCAAAACAACAAACCTAGTAATGTGTACCTTCTTTCTTTTGAATTGAATAAAAGAGACTAAGGTTTACAGTAGCACCATGCAATTAACCCTCGAATGAATTATTATTGTATATTTCTGGCAATGAAACCAAGGATGCCTGAATGCCTCATAAGTGAACTTAATTACTGTAGCTTGCAAGCCTAAGGAAACCTGCAAACAAGGATGCTTGCTATGTGAACCAGAAACACCGGGGTTAACCCCTACTCTTCCACGATAAGTGTTCTGGGTTCTTTTACGTGCACTACAAATCCTGAAAATAGAATTAGCTGTTGCAAACTGCTTACCAACCTATTGGACCTAAGGTATAAATGCAAAAATAGTAGTTCATGGTCTGACGTTTCGACCCTAGCAGAGTCTTTCTCGAAGGCTAAAATTACTACAAATCCTAGTACCTGGGACCTACGGCTTAATGTTCCATCCAAAGGACAAAGCAATTATGATAAAGTATCTTGCTCAAGTACACAAGTGCCAAGACCAGGACTCGAACCGACACTCTGCTGATCAGAAACACCAGAGCTTGAAACCGGTGCTCTTAACCGCTCAGCCACATTGTGGTTCTGAAATTAACTGGTGGGTTTACTTGAAGTTTCGATCAGTATGCGCTGATGGTCTCCAGAAAATTGGGTCCTGAATCCTGATTTCATAGTAGTGCCTAAGGGGAAAGAGGGTCTCTTTCACAGAAACTTACAGCTTTAATTACAACCAAGTGTCCACGGAGTCGTTCATGTGAAATGTTTTGTTTAGAAAGAGGGCATTAGTGCAAATAAAATATAAAATATAAAATAAATGATTGTTGAATAAAAAGAAAAGGTCACATGACCTTTTTCAAGTGCCTGCATTTCAAAACTATCTAGTAAGGTTTGCTCGTAATCAAATATAAATACTGGTACGCTCACATCTAATTGAATTGTATCTGCCATTTGTCAAACGAACAACTGCAGATAATGGACAGTGCAATTTATTTTACAACTCTTCAATGGATGATTCAGTCGTTGAAACAGGGGAGAGACCATTGTAAGAACAGATTTGCCATTTGATTAGCACAACACTTTGCAAAACCTTGAGGATATCTCGCTCCAGAAACTGAAGAGCATAATTGTTTCCCACTGTTAACAAACTGTTAAATATTTTTTAAAAAACAAGATTTTGCACTTCAGCATTACCTAGAAGGTGGGTTTGATGAAGTAAAATTTACCCACAATTTATTTAGCACTTCCCGTGTTTTATTCGGTGTTTTATTCAGTGTTTTATTTGTGTTTTACCCATACACCAATGTGTGTTAAACACTGTACACTCGGGGACTCCCCCCCCCCCCCCCCCCCGAGTCCAGTGAAGACAAATCCACTGGCATATTACTGGGGTGGGATTCAAACCCCCAACCTTTACCATTCTAGAACAGATGTCTCACTACTATGACTACCAAGCTTGCCCAGTAGCTAGAGGTAGTTCGAATCCTATATTCAGGCAACGGGTACCGCAACGATTTAACAGAAGTTAAACTTGCATCGGGAATAAACCGTGCAAGTCTCACGCGTATTTGAACATTTTTGGGACCACTATGGTCCCACGTACATTGCTTTAACACATGAAGGAAACAAACTTGTGCACTTTAACTGGTCCCAATGTTCAAATACGCGCGAGACTTACACAGTCTATAACGAATATCCTTTGTGTTTTACCCATACACTGATGTGTGTTAAGCACTGTACTCAGTACTTTCCCAAGTCCTGTGAAAAAATCTAGCAGTGACAGTGTCAGTACCCCTTACCCCCCCCCCCCAAAAAGCGTACATTTTTGAAGGGGGGAACCAAATCAATTTTCCAAAGGAAATTAAGGTAAATTTTCTGACTGCACCCCACCCAACCTAGACTAGGCCTAACCTAGACAGGGTTCCAAGTGTACGAAGTCTGACTGTCCTTCTGTGTTCTCTTTATACAAACTTTAGGTTGTTTGTGATATCCATCTTAAAGTTGCATCGCCCGTTTTTCGCCGAAAGTTGAATTTCTCTGAACAAACTTTGACAGATGATGCCGTTTCAAAACGAAAAACATAAGAAAAACTTTTGCATATTATGCCACGGACAATGCACGAAATATAACATGCAAAAATGTAAGTAAATGACTGATGGACGATATTTAATGTAGGGATCCTGACAATAATTCATTTGTAGTTTTTAACTAACTAACCACTTATCATTGGTGAATGTTTCGTGCAATACCTTAAATGAAAGCTTCAAACATTCTCAACTCTAAACAAATAGCTATAATATCAAATTTTAATCTAAATTTTGGGGTCAAATTGGCAAAAAAAATCAGACTTGGAGTCTCTAAGTTGACCCTTGATAGGTAAAGGGGTTGGGGGTTGTTAACACCAGAGGGTTTCCTGACTAGGTACCATCAATATCCTCATTGGGTGAAAAAGGATCCAATTGGGATAAACTTATATCCCGATTGGGATAGCTTGAATGTATTTTTGACCGAGAAACATCCAGATTGGGAACTATTAGACCCAATTTCAAACAGCTGAAAATCATTGCTTTAGCAGAATAATAAGCAAGACAAGTTCTCGTAGAACAAACAAAATTTACCTAGCAAGTAGATTTAAGAACCGAGAAGTCCCCCGAATTCCGAATATTCTACTCTATGGCAGTAGAATAATAAGCAAGACAAGTTCTCAAAGAACAAAATCTACCTAGCAAGTAGATATACACATGGTGTTACCGCAAACCAAACATATATTGATACCTCACCATGCAATGCCTCAAATCCTATACAGAAATGGGTTACCAGCAGAAATACCATTTAATCTACACTGCTTGTGACTGGTGCCCTGCTTTTTTTTGCTCACCAAATGTTTCTGTTCAGCAACATTATCTACACAGTCTATATCCCAAACATGCACACACACATTTGCAATGTGCAGACAAAACTTGCTGAACAGGTTCACAGCTGGATTTCAGCCTTATCTGAGAACAACAAACAAATTTCTGTTGAACAGAACCCATTCTTCATCCGGTGAAAGAACTATCATTATTTGATATGCACGCAATGGAACGATCTCTCCAATCAACTCCCTACACTTGACTCCTTACAGATCAAAGCCAGCTTAAGATGAACTTTTTCAAATCTGCATACAATTAGTCCGCTGCACTTGTCATCTCCTCAAAAAATCCTTTGAACTCTTTCATCTTCTATTTTCTTTGCTAAGCGCCTCAAAAGAAGAAACTGGGATGATGGCACTCTCCAAATAGCTGATGATTGATTGATTGATTGATTGATTGATTGATTGATTGATTGATTGATTAATTGATTGATTGATTGATGTGTACTAATGCTTGCACTAACTTGTTTTGCTCAGCACAACATTATCGTAAAGCCGAAATGATACTCGACAAATCCGCAACAAATAATCAACAACCCGAAGGGTACCAGTAAACAAGCACTGTACGTTACATAACATTCTGGCTGGTAAACATCTTCTCGTTGAGTGAGACTTTTGTGACCCTGTGACCCTGTGACCCCATGACCCAGGCATCTGTCACTACCAACTCATAATTACTTTGCCTTTCAATTTCTGTCAAAATATAAGCAATTTTTATAGATTCTCCGAAACTTGTTTCTAAAACGTCTTTTGTTATGTATTCAAATGAGCAAATTTAAAGGGATGGCGCACCATTGGTTTAAATGGGAAAAGTAAGTTCATTCTAAAACCTAGTTTTCAGGAAATAACACCTACCTATGTAAACTTCATTGATGGATGATTGGTTTTTTTTTTAATAGGAAACTCTGGGTTTTTTTTTTCATTTTAAACGAGGAAACTGTGTATTATGGTTGCATAAAAACTTCAAATATAAAATTTCCAGGTTGATTTTAAGCCGTTGTAATTACTTCAGACAAAGTTCAGTTTAGTACATTGCATTTGTCATCTTCTCATGAGATTTGTGAAAACTTTTGTCTTAAAAGGCAGGTTATACTTTTGGTAATTGTCAAAGACCAGTATCCTCACTTGGTCTATCCCAACATATGCATAAAATAACAAGCCTGTGAAAATTTAGGCAAAATTTGTCATTAAAGTTGCATGAAAAAACCCCACCCTTGTTGCATAGAATTGTGTGTTTTTAGATCCCTGACAAAAGCTTCATGCCTCAGGCCTTTCTCAGATTCAAATTTATTGGTGAAAAATTACCTCTTTTTCTATAACCACATTATTTCAAAGGGGGTCAATTCTAACAATGTTTTAAAGTATCAACAGCTCTCCAGTGCTCTTTACCAAGTAAGTTGTTATGGTCATTAATTTTTGGAGTAATTACCAAAGGTATACCCTCCCTTTAAAGGCCCTCGAAATAATAAAAAAAATAGCAAGATGGCGCCCCACAAATATCTGATGATTGATCCATTGATTGATTGGTGACCGATGCTTGCCAATGCTCCCACTGACTTTTTTGCTTAGCGAAACATTATACGTTGCTTGACAAATCCACAGCAAATAATCAACAATTTCAGCAGGGAACCAGTAAACAAGCAATGTACACCGCATGACATTCTGACCGGTAACGTTTTTCTCGCTAAGCAAGTTTTGTCTGCGCTAAGCAAAGTCCAACTAGATTTACCTTCAGTGCTGGATAGCCAGTATTGGTTCATATTCATTGGTTGAGTGGAAGAGCTTGAATGCTTGTAGGAGTCCGTAGTACCAGAGGGGCTAATGTAGTTACCCAAGTAAGAAAAACCAGATCCTGAACGGGTAAAAAATAGGAGAAAAAAACATTTTTATTAAAACCACAATGCAGTACAATGTGCGTCTGCCTAGTGCACAGCTCTATGGCGTTTGCCCGCCAATAGTGTCTGTACGCATGCGTGAATGTAATTAGCAATGGGAAGGGCTAATAAGAAAGACCAGTTACAAAAATCTGAATTCAGGATTTATGACTGAATGAAAATTTTTCAACTTAACACAACTGTCTCTTCACAGAGCCCCACAGAACAAAGACAAAGAAACAATGAATTTGTTTAAAAATACCATTGAATCCAAAAGATGGCAAGGGCATCTATGGAGACTTATCAAAAATCAACACAATATCGAAGCACTTTCTTCCTCACTTTGCCTGAAATCCTTTCAAACAGCTTCAAATCATTCTGGAAATCATGAATCTACATAATATACTCTCATATTTCATATCTGAAATTGTGTATGCAAACATAATACACTGTTTCCTAGTTTCTGCAAAAAAAACCCCAGAGTTTCCTCAAAAAAAGGAATCATCCGTTTCAATGCAATTTTCATAGTTCTAATTTATGGCGTTATTTCATGAAATCTTGGTTTTAGAATTAAATGTGCTCTTCGAAAAACCAATGGTACACCATCCCTTTAAATTCGCTCATTTGAATACAAAACAAAAGCTGTTTTAGAAACAAGTTGGGGAGAACAAGGAGTCTACTTATATTTTGACAGAAATGGAAAGGCAAAGTAATTATGTGTTGGTTGTGACAGATAGCTAGGTCACGGGGTCACGGGGTCACAGAACACAGGATGCCGGTAATGCTCAAGTATTTCCGATGATAGAGATGTTGTGTCTATAGTTTGTTCACAATAAATGATAACATTTTTTTTTTTTTGAAGGAATGTGGGGGACCATTCAGAATTATCGATTTTTTGAATTTCCATTTGAGCTGCGGCCTCGAAAATTTGACAAGCGAAATCTTTTGAAAATTCAGCCACATGGGAGGAAACAATGGAGGGAAGTGGCAACAGAAATACAGTCACACATAATGAATAAGGAGTAATAACAAGTGTGCGTTTCTATTTGTTGGAATAACAGTGAAGCACAAAAGAGTCTTTTTATAAGTGTATGAATGGTGCTTTAATTAGCAATTAACGCCACAGCGAGGGGCCATTCACGGCATACGGTCAAGCGTGTAGCAGGGCACTCTTTGTTGTGTCAGGCGAGGAAGATAACCTTGGTCATTTATTTAAAGTTGCATCATGGCTCAATTTTCAGCAAAAGATCTTTCTTTTTCCTTGATTTTTTTTTTTCTCTGAATGAATTTGGACAGATGATACTCAAAACGAAAACATACCAAAACTTTCGCACATGCCACGGACGATGCACAAAATTCATGTAACATGCAAAACTGTTTGTAAATGGCTGATGTACAAGAGATACTGTTAGGATACCGACAATAATTCATTGTTAGTTTTTAATTACCACTAATCGTTGGTAGATTTTGTATGCAATACCTCAACATATACAAATAGCTACAGTATTTAAAAATCTCAATCTAAATTTTCTTGCCAAATCGCCCCCAAATCGGACACTGCATCTTTAACTGTTTCGCTCCCTTGGTTTTGATCAGTATATCTACAATAATTTCCTTTGACGAGTCTTCATCTACAAGTTTACCGGCTGGAATGATGGTTAGTGTGCCGGGATACTTCCACTGCATGATTCGGTGTCATTTCCATAAAATATTAAATGAACAATGCATCTGGTGTAGATCAGTTAACCAGTGATCCGGGTTTTTTAAACACTGGATGGCCAGCCAGTATACAGGAAAACACGTATGTCTTTCAAGCAAAATAAACCAGCATAATTTTCAAGCAATTTACTTTCAGTGAGTATTCTCTGCCAGCTTAGTTCAGAGGCCAAACTACCACAGCGCTACCATAAACCTATTTAAATTGAGAGTTGTAAAACCACAAGTCTTATCAGAGCCAACACAACTCATGCAGCAGGCCCATGGGCAGGGTTGTCCGTCAACTTGTTCACTGTCTAGCCAGCAGGACCAGTACTTACAGCTAATTATCATTTCACTAGTCGGCCAGCTTTTGTGCCAGCTTTTCCACCAGTACATAAAGACTATGGAGCAATAGCCACCATCTTGGTCATGTTCCCTGTATCCAATAAGTTATGTGTGCCAATATTCCTCGCACAAAAAGGAACCAGACTATTTCTCTTTCCAGCCTCGGTTTGGTTACATTGATTTGAATTGGAGAAAAAACTTGATGAATGTAACATGATAGCCTAAAGGTCTACAATATAGACTGTGCAAGTCTCGTGCGTATTTGAACTTCCGGGACCAAGTTGGTCCCAACCATAATATTGAGTTTTACGTACGCGCGATTCTGTTTCTTCAATTTTTTTAGTTTAACGTAGTTTATGGCTGTACAAAATATTGTATTGTTGGGAGAGTAAAATTTAGCGATGAATTGTATGAAAGTGAAATAAATTTAACAAATCAAAAAAGAAAACCAGAGAATAACACTTGACCTCTGTTTCCGGTTATTTGGAAAAAATTCAGAAATTTACCCAACTGATGTTCATGTTATCATTAAACCTATGTAATGGTCGCACAAATTCGGGCATATTGGCAACTGGGGTTTCTTACAAAATAAGCATTCTTGTCCCAAGTTTTAATTTTGTTTCAATGTTAATTTTAACAAATTATTTATATTGTATACAAATTGAAATTGTGTTTATAACAAATTGCTAGGTAGTTTTATTTTCAAGATTTTTGCATAAATAGCAGTGAAAAAGAAGCTTTGATTTCATAGAAAAATATAGTCTTCTTTCAAGTTGTTTTCGATACAGGCGAGACTTGCACAGTCCAATATAAAATAGGCCATGCTTTAAAACACTGAACTGGCCAGCCCCAATAGGAGATAATTTCGACTGGTCCTTAGTTGTTTTAACAAGCAATTGGCCAGTGGGTCACTGCTATGCCTTTTGTAGATACTTCCATGTGATGCTGTCCGAACTTGGCTAAAATTAAACAGCTTTTTAGGGTGCTCTGTAAACCCAATGTAGCCAGTGCATCTAGCCAAGTGCCTGTGCATGTTTACATCCCGTCAGAGGAGATTATGCAGTAACCACTAGAACCAAAACCATCGCAGATTGTGAGATCACGTTTCTTCAACAACCAGCTGTCAGAGCCAACACAAATACACAGTTCACAAACCAAACCTTCCATTAGATTTTGTTAGATTGTGTGAGCTGTAGTGTTAGTGTTACCTCACCAGGGCCTAATTTCATAAAGCACGTAAGCACACAAAATTGCTTAGCACAGAAAACTCTTGCTTAGGAAAAATAGGTTACCAGCCAAAATACCACACAGTTACCATTGCTGTGACTGGTACCCCACTCATTTCTTGCTTAGCATAGACATTTACTGCTGAACAGCTTTATGAAATTGGGCCCTGACCACCTTTCCCGATGTCTAGACCATCAGCTTTCCCAAGCACAACTTAATACAGAAAATACTTCAACATTACCCTGACGACCGGCCCCGACCCACAACCTCCCTTTGACGGTGAGTTAAAGCACACCTGGCGCATAAAAGAAGCTTCCATGGTTGGATTCTACAGCAAATCACACGACATTGTGAGTGTTTCACCAACAGCCCAGAAGCAGTAATTTTTACACAAGACACTTCCATTGTGCTTTCTCAAGATATGGGCGCTGCAAGACTCTCACTTATAGAAGCGCACAAAACTCATCAGAGATTTTCAAACGTTGCACCTTAACCACCCTTAGACAGTGAGTTGTGTAGGTTGTTAAAATATCAGCTCTGTCATAGAGGCAGCAACACAATTATCTTGCTTACTTACTTACTCAGGATTGACGGGTGAAATTTATTTATCAAGGCCTTTAGTACGGTACCCCATTTCCATTTTCTTTCCAGAACTTGTCAATTTTGTCTTTGAACTTGTTTGTTGTTTTAACATTGACCACATGTTCAGGCAGATTGTTCCACAACTCAACAACCCGTTGGGAGAAGAAGTTTTTTCCTCAAAATTAGTCCCTTATGGAGCTGTTTCTTGAAGAGTTTGAAGTTGTGTACCCTTGTGCTTGTGTTGTGTGACATTGTGAAAAGCTCTTCTGGTTTGATATCTTCCAGGCCGTTTAAAATCTTGAAGACCTCAATCAAATCCCCTCTCATTCTTCTAACCTCCAATGGGTAGGTTCAACTGTTCAAGTCTCCCTTGGTAGGGTTTGTCTCGTAGGATTGAGACCAGTTTTGTGGCTCTCCTTTGTAAAGTGGCTCTCCTTTACACCTTTTCCAGTGTCTTGATGTCGTTCACTTGAAAGGGGGTCCATGCCTGGACAGCATGTTCCATATGTGGGCGGATAGACGCCTTGTACGGAATAGCGAAGCTTTCCTTATTGATGTGGTTAAATGTTCTCTTTATCTGAAATTGTCTACAGTTCCAACAACAAACCTTCCGATGAAGCCTTGCTCTGAGGATGAAGCAAGTCTGTCTTTATATCAAACACGAGACGAAACAATGGAGCTTGCTGCCTCCCATTCGCAATTGACATCTCTAGGATTTATTTCTTATCATTATCAAAAGACGGAAGATTTTCAAGATCTGTATTTTTTGCTCCGGATGGTATTTGAATGATCTCGTCTCGTTTTCTGCAGTGTACACAAGTGTTTTCATTGGGAAAACATTCATCTTTTAAGAAGACGTCTTGTTTCTTGCACATGGATGCATTTAATGATGTCTCCTGAAACTGTTATTTTAAGATCCAAATATTTTCATAACTGCTAAATTTATTAGAGACTGAACTTTTTTTAATAGTATGGTTGGCAAAGAGAAGATATGCACTGGCATGATTATTTATGAGTTGAAAGTACAGAATATTTCCATTTATCATAATCCTTTAATCCGGCATAATCGAGAGATTTATCTTACTCATTTCTTTGTCCCAGTGAGAGATTCCCGAAGATGCCTCGTCCCTTCAGTAACGTTCAAGATACCATCAGAGTTGTATTCGTTCAATCTGTATTCATGCCTTAGGTGACCACTAGGTGCCACCCCCCCCCTCGAAATGATGGTATCTTAAGAGACTGTCCGGAGAAGATTTGAAAGACTCGGGAGCTCCTTTTTCCCTTAAGTCTGCTCGAAGGGAAAGTTTATCATCGTTTTCTGCCAGAGTAAATTAATCCCAACCCTATAGTTTTCAGTAAAATGCCAAAAACAGAAAAGAAAAAAAAGTATCTGTGAAATGTGGTCACGTCTTTTTGACAACAAACGGTTTCTGTTTTGTCTAAGATGTTGTGGCAATCCAAATAAGAAACCGAGAATAATGACATCTTTACTGAATATTCTTAGTATTTTACTGACAGTATTTTAGACAAAAGCAATCTTCTGGAGGAATGGTACTGGTATGAATTCCGTTATCAATCATAGAGCAATAACATCCACGTGTTTCGAATAATGATGGATAAACCTTTTTATATTATAGCTCTACACTGCCAGACCAGCCTGCAATATAATTATTATGTGCTAAATGCACTACACACTACACACTTGTAGGCCTACACAGATGTTTAATTCTGTGCACAGCTGTGCCACCATACACAACATGTGCAGTTGAATGGTTTCAAATGGTTGGTCAATTCGCTGGAAAAAATTACCAAGCGGAAGGTTTTAATGGTTTAACAAAAAATTCATTAAGAACTTAAGGTAAGATTCATATCCCACCAAACTTTCAATTGTAAAGCTCTCTTATTATACAGTATCAAGTTAATTTGGTAGACAACAACCAGAGTTACAAATAGGGTACAACCAAGGTAAAACCACGGTAAAACCACAGTAAAACCAGGGTACAACCAGGCTACATTCATGGTACAACCAGGGGTACAACCACGGTACAACCAGAGTAAAACCAGACCAGAGTAAAACGACGGTACAACCATGATACAACCAGGGGTATACAACCACAGTAAAACCAGGTTACAATTATTTATTTTCTACGTTTATTTTTAACTGGTTCATCTTTTTAGCTTACTGTGTTAGTGGCTGGTCAAGACATAATTTTTGGTAAAATTGTTTAATTATGGTTGTTTTTAATTTAATTTATGTTGTTTAACCCATTTTTGCTTGTATTCAGCACCTTGAGGCGGAACCGATCTGCAACTGTTTGCGTTTTATAAATCTGTCTTTATTATTATATTATTATTATTTCAACCACGGTACAACCATGGTACAACCAGGGGTAGGCCTACATTCCAGGCTACAACCACGGTACAACCAGGGGTTCAACCAAAGTACAACCATAGTACAACCATGAAACAACATGGTTGTACTGGGGTTGTACTGCGGCTGTTTCATGGTTGTACAACCATATGTTACATTCATACTACAACTATGGTACCACCATGGTGCAACCATGGTACAACTATGGTACCACCATGGTGTAACATGTTACAACTATGAGGCAACCATGGTACAACTATGGTACCACCATGGTGCAACATGTTACAACTATGAGACAACCATGGTACAACCATGGTACAACCATGGTACAACCATTGTACAACTATGTACCAACATGGTGCAACAATGGTACAGCCATGATACAGCCAATGTACAACCATGGTACAACCATGGTGCAACCGTGTACATGTATCCTAGGTACAACCATAGTACAACCATGGTACAACCCTTGCTCTATGGTACAACCATGACACAACCCTCAACCCTGTACTTTGCCTTCATGAGCTGACAACAACGTTGCCAGCACTCCTTGCACAACCACTCAATCAACACTCTCCTACATTAATTAGCCCCAATTAGTCACAGTAGAAGGTAAAGACCTGTCTACATTCTAGTTAATCTAGGGTGTCTAGGGACCAGACCTTGCCGATACAGGACACAACACACCTGCCACTCTACCAAGACACCAGATGGATTTGTAATACTATGATGAGGTATGTTAGTGTATGTGCATGGTGGGTTGTTTGGCATGAGTGAAGGAGGGATGTGGGTGGGGGCTGGACAGTGCCCCCACGTTTACAAATCCTTCAGCCGGTGGTTCGATGCAAGGCCCCGATTTCAAAAATTTGCTTGACCAGTTGCTTAGGAGACTGAAGAGATAAATGAGCAAAGAGGAAAACCAGCTCACAAACAGCGAACATTATAAGATCTATTTTAGTGTTGGTTTTTTGTATACAGTTATTTTTTTCTAATAAGCAACTTTGTGTGTTAAGCTTAGTTGTGCGCCTATGAAGTCTCTACTCTCTCCCTTTACCTTCATGATCCGACCGAAGCACCACAAAGTTCACGACATAATAGTTATAAAATGGTGTTCCAATTTCTTCAGATTTCATTCAGTGTTTCCACTTTTCAAATGCTTTTATATCACGATATTTTAGTTTCAACTACATTTTCTGCTTCAATATCTGTTGATATTTATTGTTACCCACATTTGAAAGCAACTGCACTATTTGAGTTTCTAGACAATCTGCTCCAGCCTGTTGAATAACGAGAGAGAAAAAAATGCTTTGTAATTTTTTTCGATAATTTCATTTTAACGAGTCACTTGAAATATTTATTTTGCTAATCTTTCCAATGTTAACAAAAGTGACAGCTTGCAACCCAATAATTAAGACAAATTTTCTTAAGTATAATGCGATGACATACACTGTTGGTTCACAAGGGGGGCACAGTGTTAGCCAGAGGAGTGTCTGGTGTCTTTTGGACACCCTGTTTTATCTGTCATTTGCATGTAAATGTATTGTAAATGTAAGTGAACAATTTGGACAGCCAGTTTTAAAATTCCAACAAATTTAGACACCCCTTATCAAATCCTGGCTAAAACCTTGGGGGGGGGGGGTAAAATCCTCCGGCGTCCATAAAACTTGGAATGTTTGCCATCATTCATTAACGAATGTCTGACACATTGCACCCCATCCACATGGATGGAACATTGTGTACAGATAACGTTCTGTTCTCACAAACATTTGTAAAGGGCAGGATCAGTGACACAAATATATTTCTAGAACCTAAGGTCGTCTGCACTAAACCCCTCTCCCCCCCCCCCCGATCAGAACAAAAAGCCTGGGTTGATATGTACTTTCATTATGGATATTAAATTTGTGGGAAAATCATTCATGTACATTTCAGCGTTGTATGACATCTTTTGTAAGGTTCACATTTACAAGCAATGGTACACCACTTAATCTAATAATGAGGTCAGATTAGTTGTTTGTTTGTTTTGAGGGATGTGATTTAACGAATGTGGAAATTCCTGAAAAAAAGTGACCTTAAAGTGGTCCCAGGTCCCCCCTTATTCTAGACCTGGAATCTATCGGGCATTACACTTCAGGAGGTTAACAGACTCTCATCACTAGACATACAAAGCTTATAAGGCTTTGCCGTGCATAATGTGGACTATTTCTTTCTCCCTTTGGTGACTGCTTTACTTCTTTCCCAAGACAATTTGAAGGCTCTGGGAGATTTTGAGAAAATCCTGAAATCAGAAAAAAACCTGAAAAACCACACGCCTGTGTTTTTTTTTTTTTGGGGGGGGGGTCTCTCTCTTTATTCAAAGCCCACTTGAAAGTTGAATTATTTATACGAAAGTAGATTTTATAGACAAAGGGTATTTTAATATAATTATTGTGGTTGTGGGAGTAATTAATGGTAGGCAACTGGAATGTTGTGCTGCACTATGCAAACTTGCCAGGTGTATTTACCGACTATTTTAAAACTTAAAAAAAAAGTTATTAATTATTTATTATTTTGTATAACTAATATTAAACGATTAATTATTTTACTACTCTAGCCTACAGGACTTATTTACTCAACCATCCTTGATATATATATTGTTTTGTAGGCCTTTATAAACCTTTAAAACATTCCACCACAACAACATTTACTGCTTTCTCTCAAAAAAGTGTATTGTGTACTCCCTGAACCCTGTTTGCTTTAAATTTATTTTTTGTCCACGTCTGTCCACAAAAGGATGAAACAATGAGTATTGTTCCTTGATAATTTTCATAACTTTTTAGGAAGAATGTCAAGAAAGAAACGATCATGATCAGATGTTTTAAAAACGTAACATTTAATTCAGTCCCTCAGGGATTGTATAAGTATCTTTTTCCATAACTGCAGTAGGCCTACTTCTAAGTGAAAAGTTTCTCAAAATGCATTATACTATCCAAAGCTGTTGTACTTCTCACCAAGTAAGTTTTTATTGCCATTCATTTTCAGAGTCCAAACGTATAGGCCTACAGACCCTTTAAATCTTGTCAGAAATTATACACAGTATTTACTATGCTGTCAAACTATATGCAACGATGAGCGTGTTTTAATAATTTTAAATTTGTGTTTTAATAATTTTAAATTTATAAACACAACATTTAAATTTGGAAATTTGACCCGAAATTTTGATTTTAAATTTCTATAGATTCGAGAGAGTATATAGCTTTCACTTAAGGTATTGCGCGAAAAAAACAAACGCCATCACAGTGGTAGTTAATAACAAAAATTAAAATGAATCACTGCATGCTTTTGAAAAACATGTTTGTAATCACCTTCTTTATAATTCAATTCAATGCCTTCTTAATCTGTCATTGAATACTGTAATCTTTTATCTTTTGTAAACTTGACTTGTTTAGTCTTCGGACTATAGTCCAGTTGCACTTTTTTTTATATATACAATAAACCAAGCTGAATTGAATTGAATTGATTAATTATCTCACGTCCATCAGTTGTGCATTGTCTGTGGCATATGCGGGAAGGTTTTTATTTGTAAGTTTTTCGCTTTAAAGGGAAAGTATACTTTTGTTTTTTGGAGCCGTTCGAATGTTTTAATCCTAGATATATACCATAAAACTAACCTGTGAAAATTTCATTACAAAAGGTGGTTGCGTTTTTGAGATATCGCCGAAAATCCGGAGCGGTTATGTCCACACAGGAAGAATAATCTGCAATTGGAATACACAATCTGAGAAACGTATCTGACAGTAACGTTTCTCAGATTCAAATTTGTAGGTGTAAAAACTTATATATTTTTCCATACTCACATTAATACTTCGAAGTGAAATGATTCTCAAAATGCTTTATACTATCGAAAGCTGCTGTACTTCTAACCAAGTAAGTTTTTATTCCCATTAATTTTAAGATTGGTTACCAAACGTATACCTTCCCTTTAAAACAGCATTATCTGTCAAAATTCGTGCAGAGAAAAATATATATATTTCAGCAAAAATCGGGCAATACAACTTTAATATCTTTAGTAACATACCAAAAAGCAAAGCATACACATTTTACAAAATTCTAGATCCCCCGTTGGGATGGGCCCTTTCATTAACGAATCCTTCAATTCTTCAAACCAATCGAGCTGTATGGTGTACTTTTCCGGCGAGTTGCAACAAAATAAATATATTATAAAAGTCGCTAATCGCTTGACCCAAGATCGCGTAGTAAATGTTTTGACAGTATGCCATCGGAACCAGTATGGCCGTTCCAAATGCAAAACGTTGTTTTTGTAACTGAAAAATAAGTGTCGAATGACCTGTACTTTGAAGAGAGAGAGAGGGAAAGAAATAAATGTGAAAATTCAAGCTGGGTGAGGTTTTCCAGTTTCTTATTTATTTGTTATTTTTTTCATCATGTCCTCCCACCACTGTGGTGGGAAAATTACAGCGAGGTGAAAATGGGTGAGAAGATTATTCAGTTGAAAAGGCAAGCATAACATTGTAGGCTGGCAACGTGGTTTTACAAGGTCATAGTCAAGGATAAAGATTGAGTGGTGTTAAATAATAGTAAAGGTAAATGCACTGTGTGCCGTGTGCAAACCACAGTGTGCAGCATGAGCATATTTATACACCGGTTACTGAAGGAATAATTCGTTGGAAACTGTGTGTGCAACATGGCGAAAGTTGGTATCTTTTACGCAAAATTGTATAAGACTATGTGCGGTGAACGTGGATTTTAGAAGAAATAGTGTTTTGCGCATGCCACGATACAAATAGAAGATCTGTGTGTACAACACAACCAAGTTACAAGTTGTTTGAGTGCTATATTTTCGTAGTATACACGCGGAAAAATAACATAGTTTGCAATTTACGCTGTGGAAAAATGAAAAATGGGTGCCTTCTACGGGAAATCGTATGCACTATCAGCTATGTGGTGAATGTAGATTAAATTAAATGCAGTGGAATATGTTGACTGGTGCACCTTTCAGTACACGATACCTGTACTGAAAATATTAGTTTTGATAATCCAAAAATGAGTTTCATTATTAAGTGCATTCATTTCCCTCAGTTAATTGTTTTAGTGGGACTGGATAAGCGTTCACAATTGTGACCCCAAAAGCTTGATGAGATAATTTTCAACGACAACAAAACAGCCGTGGAAATACTTTCGCTGCGGATAAAGCAAGGCACGACTTTAGAAGCACGCGGTTATACTCTGTTTATTTGGACATGTGAATTTATAAATCAAGCTGGATAAACGAAAGCATGGATCGGGCCTCGCCATCTTGTATTGAATTTTGTTATATACAGTCATTCAAATTCAAACCATAGGATTGATCAAAAACGTGGGTCTCGTATGCCACAGAAGCTCAACGGGTTTGCGATCGATCTGAAACAAAAACGCAAGCGGACACCAGCGCGGACTGGCTGTTGGGGCGACGGGGAGCATGTTTCCCACCCGGGGCATGAGGAGAATTCAACCCGCTGCATTTCCCCCGGGACCCCCCAGACAACGGCCAGATCGGCAAACACGATATGCGCGGACATAAATGCACTATCAATGAATAATTATAATGCTGGGAAAATGCATAGAGTACGGAGGACTGTACACTCAATGGCGAATCTTTTCTTTATTTCCTTTTCTTTTTTTTCTTCATGAGAAAGGTTTT
This sequence comes from Plazaster borealis, assembly GCA_021014325.1. Classification (NCBI taxonomy): domain Eukaryota; kingdom Metazoa; phylum Echinodermata; class Asteroidea; order Forcipulatida; family Labidiasteridae; genus Plazaster; species Plazaster borealis. The sequence goes on along the minus strand of CM037475.1, from coordinate 4,694,653 downwards.
TGTATGGACACTTCAACTACTTTTGAAAGACATAAGAAACGGGAGATGTGTGGATCCGGTTGCCTCATCCAGTTTTCTAACAAACAAAAAAGGGCTTCATAAAGCCAGGTTTTTTTCGGTTTTGAGTCAAGTGTTCCACTTATTCACTTTAATTTTACACACAAGACTTGTTTTCTTCGTTCCTTTTTAAAAAGCCATAATAAATTATTATATTTAAAAAAAAGTAACGGGGACTCCACCAGTCAGGAACAAGTTTTAGCAACAAACAAAAACATCGAGAGATTTGGGTCGTGCAAGGTTCAGGCGCCACTTCTCCCACGACCTGGTGAGCAAAATGGGGAAAAAAATTGACGGGAAATGTGTATCAGGTTCAGGGCAGATGAACTGCGGCCGAGATCCACGCCGTATTGTGTTAATCTTATAAGGCCATTGTATGGTACCTTTAACCACCTAAGAGAGTTGCATGCTGTTTCATATTATTGTAAATCTAACAGCCTAGGCCTATATATACGTAGGCCTATACGGTATAAATGTCAAACCGGCAGCCCACAGAAAGTCGTCCAACACTATCTACTTTCACAAAAATTGCATCGAATAGTCTCTTTTATGTTATCTCCAGCAATAATACACTGTTCACTGTAGCTGAATCAAACTGCAAAAACGGTGACCTACAGGCCCAATTTTCATATAGAGCTGCAGTCCTTATAAGCACAAAGAGTAGCTCAGCACAAAAATATTTTGCTTACCAGAATAAGGTTACCAGCCAAAGTACCATGTCACATGTAAACATGCACGACTGGTATCCTGCTCCTTTTTGCGTAGCAGAAAAATGCTAAGCAACATTTTCTGCTTAAGCAGCTCTATGAAATTGGCCCTGGTTCTAATTTCCGCTCGTTAATTACGTAAAAATTACTAAACACATCATGCGTAAAAATGCTTTGCTATGTTAGGTAAGAATATTTCAGATCTTAATACTGTTTATGCGAGAGAAGGTATAACGATAAAGCCCCCCCCCTTCTTGCCTAAAGCACGCCAAGGTTTTAAGCCGACCCTTTTGCTGCGTGTGGGTGCCCGAGTCCACGGAGCGCGAGTCCCGGGCGATGATGCCTAAACAATGCCCGTTGTTGCCGGCAGGGGAGCTTGGGAGCGGGGTGCCTCTATCCCCCCTTGCAAGCCTACACCCACGGTCACATCGGCATTGTGACTGTGCACGGCCCCCTGCGAACAATGAATGAATAGGCGCGCTTCAGCATGGCGGACAAACGCTGCACAGCATCTCAACAACATACTATTACTCTCAGTGTTCATCATGTTGTGTTTTTTTTCGAAAATGCAAAATAACTGCTCAACGCCGTGCGCACGGACGGAAACAATAAATGTAATTATAATTTACGAAGAATATTTCAACAATGAACGTATTCATGCATGTTCCACCATATTACTTCTTTATCGACAAACAAAGTTTGTTAGTTCATGCGCGAAAGACGTCCAAAATGGTTCTTATATAGGTGAAAATTAAATCTAATCAACTGTATGACAAAAAGTTAAAACATTAAAAAGAAGAACAAAAAGACACGTACTGCTAGCGTAACAGTGACTGCAAGTAACTAGCATGTCATAAAAAGACCCAATTTCATATTTAATATTTAAGAACAGCAGTCAAACAGCATGTCATAAAAATACCCAATTTCATATTGAATATTCAAACAGACAGCAGTCAACAGTGTAACCCCCGCATAGCAGAAAAACCCACAAAATGCACCTCACAATAGGGCCTATTCTTCTTCTACAAAACTGTGCAAATTAACGGAAGCATATCCCCATCCCCTGGATTGATGAAACCCGAAGTTCCGTCCAACAACCAATTCTTATTCAAATTTCCCGAACTAATACCACTTGCGATCGACGATGATCAAAACCCATACCCGCGCTTTGCGAAAAAAACATTTTCCGCGCTCTGCAGAAATAAACGAACTGGCCCTCAGCATTGGGAAGGGTGTACCATGCAATATAAAACAACATTTAGCACTGACATTGATCAAATTTAACCTACTTTTTCTCCCCCTACGAGCGGTGCTGCACAACAGCGTGCAATTTCAATAGCTTATGGACGAGAGGGGTCACCTTCTCCGTTCCAGTCATAAATTTGGAATTATTGTGCACGACCGTGTTCGTGATATCATGTCGATAAACTTCATTGGGAAGTAAATGAGGTTTTTTTTTTCTACTACCTGTAAAATATTGCCAACTTCATGCATTGACTATACCGATGGAGAATTCATATCAGGGCACGGGACGTATCTTTCGAAGGCAATTAACAGAGAGATTGCGAATGTGTTGTGAACTTGGAACACGGTGCAGCTTATATGCTGCAATGGTAGTGTCTGAATTTAGGGTGGAGGGAAAAATGTTTAATTGCGTATAGAAGTACTTGTTATTTTGCCGATGTTCAATTCCGATACTACTTGCGTGCTTGTAACGCGGTGTGGTCGTTATGAAGCGTGTGGGGGAAATGACGAAAGAGAGCTCCCACCGTTTCTGGTGAGTTTCCCGGATTAGACAAATTTGATCAAAAACATTATGAATTGAACGCTTTTTTGAAGGTATTATAATATACAGGATTGATAGAGCTGATAAACTAGTTGCAGTGTTTTCATGTTTTGTGTGATCAACCATTTGTTATACATGAAATAACGAACCTGTGAACATGTGGGCTTAATTCGTTGTGTGAGTCAGGAGAAAATAGTGAACAAACATGCACAATTTTCAACATAATATATTGTCCTTAATTTTGGTTGTAACAACCGAAATCGGCTTTTAGGTTTTCATGTACAGTTTTCTCGAATATAACTTCATCTCAGGGAAATATTTTACAGGGGAAAAAATGATTATCAGTAAGCTTTCAGACTAAAATTAAACAATAATGTTTTTTATCCTTACCAATCCTGCACTCTAAAAACTTCCGGGTCCCAGGGGGGCCAGACCCATTTCTTGGTCATGACCCGGAATCTTGGTCAAAATGACCAAGAAATGGGTCAAACTGACGCAGAATCCTAGTTAAAATCCCATTTATTAACCACTTTCCGGGTCAGCCTGACCCCAGGCCCCCTGTGACCCAACGGGGTCAAACTGACCCAGGATTTTTTAGAGTGTGTATTATACCTGTAAATTGTTAAACACGCATGCATTAAAGGCATCGTACACGTTTGGTAATTACTCAAAATGTAGCATAAAAACTTACTTGGTAACGAGCAAACAGAGATCTGTTGATAGTATAAAACATTGTGAGAAACGACTCCCTCTGAAGTAACGTAGTTTTTGAGAAAGAGGTAATTTCTCACTGAAATAATAAAAACTTCTTTCAAGAAGTTTTTATTATTCTATGAAAGCACACAAATTTGTACAACAAGGGTGTTTTTTCTTTCATCATTTTCTTGCAACTTCGATGACCAATTGAGCCCAAATTTTCACAGGCTTGTTATTTTATGCATATGTTGGGATACACCAAGTGAGAACACTGGTCTTTGACAATTTCCAAACGTGCACGATGCCTTTAATTGTGTATAAAAAGCAAATTTATTCCAATCCATAGATTTTTGTTAATTAACACAAGGAAATCGCAGTGATTTCAAAGTCAAACATTTAGAAAGCTGATATACATACAGGTTTTGTAAATTTTGACCGGCTCCCCCAAAAAATAAAAAAATAATAATACAAAAATAAAAAATGTACTCGAGTTTAAAATGTGTAAACTAAACAAGTCCAAATTGTTATTGTTCAGACGTTGTTTTGTTATTCAGGAAACTGACACAAACCTCAAAACTTTTTCAGGACACTATTTAAAGTATATTTTCCCTTTAATGTTTGTTCCACTGTCTTAGGGCCACGGGCTATGCGGTTTATACGTTGTGGTTACACCGTCTGCCCGCCATTCATACCCGGCGATAGGTACCGGTGCTAAAAAAGACTAAAAGAGGTCAACCTTCTGTTTGTTAGACCTTTAGACCAGACCGTGGCCGATAGGATTTTTATTTTCTGTCCGTGTGTGAAATTATCCCCCAAACCCCTCCACTTTCCCTCTCTATAAGTATAACTCACTCCCTTGGATCGATTTTACTGGGAGCCAAGATCTCAATTTAGGTGAAAACTATCGAATTCAAGCCTACATCAAAACATCGAATTGCAAAACATGTTAACCTCTACGGAAGAATCCCTATACGATTTGAGAGAAGTATGACTAGAAAACGAAATGTTTGTCTTTTTAACAACTGCCTTAAGCCTGGTTCATACTTTAAGCGAAAGAGAATGCGAAGCGAATTTACGTTACGTAATTCTTACAGTCAGTACTCCCTGTTTGACAATAAAATTGTGACGCACGAAAATTTGTTTCGCATTCGCAATTTGCGTGAAGTATGAACTATATAGGCTTTACCCTTCATTACCACATTATCCTTTGTGACGAGAAAACACACGTGTTTTACATTTTGCATAATGTCGACGTTTCCCGCTTTTTCGTCCCGCGGTAATTAGGGAATAAAATAGAAGATTGGTTCTCACGACAATTTATATTTGTAAAAACAAAACAAAAAAACTTCGAATCAAACCAAACCAAGCAAGCTGTTGGAACTACGAGCAACCAATGTTTTACCACCACATCTTTACCCCGTACGGCTTTCAGTTACACTCAGACATCCCCATACGGTCAACTCAGTGACGTATTAAGCTAACCCCTTCGGACCCAAGTTAGTCCGTACTAAGAGCTTTCTCTATGGTAAGAGTTGACGTATTTAGCTGAACCGGAAGTGTAGCCAACAAACGGACGGGACGTACACGCTTAACTCCGGGCACCAGCAATAAGCTTCACTGATTTACAAGTAAAATGTAAATCACAAAATAGCGTTCCATCCCATGTCGCACAAACCGGAAAAACGTCAGCATTTGTATAGGGAAAACAATATTTCCCCAAGATATCATGAAAACAAATGGAAGTGTCTCCCTGCATAACTGTTGTTCGCCCTTCCAAAATCTTTACAATTACATTTCCGTTGTTGGATAATCAAGATCGTGTTGCGTAAAGACGGGCATGATGTCGTGTCACGTGATATCGCACACAAACCAAAACTGCTCGCTTCCTCTGTCGCCTGCAATTTGCGAAAATGTGTACACTCTGCTCTTATGATATGCCGTCAACTACTGCACTTGACAGTCAACTATATTCTACTGTCGTGCCAGACTGTACTGCGGTCGAAATTATTTCAGTTTGTCCCCCCTTAATACTGATTAAATAATATTCTATAATAATCTCAAAACGGACGTAAATTAAATCTTGCGGTTCCAGAGACAACTCAATATCATTAGAAAAACAAACGATTTTTCATGACTCCAGGTTCGAATGGCATTGGAAGATCGTGACGCAGTGATCTCTTTGCAGATTTGGATGCCGTAAAAGAAACTGTATAGGCCTGTGGTAATGGAATTACTCAACCCTGGGATGAGAAAAAACTTCTCTTTTTTTAAGCTGACGACGTACCGTGCAGTATACACTGCAGAAATTCTCTTTGTACACGACCTAAACCAGCCATTACTTTGGATAAATAACTTCTATAAAAAATATACGAAAGCCCATTAGCGCCAACAAAAACATGTACTTCTAATTCGTTGTTACGGATTCGCAATCCGTTGTTACGGATTCGCAATCCGTTGTTACGGATTCGCAATCCGTTCTTACGGATTCGCAATCCGTTCTTACGGATTCGCAATCCGTTCTTACGGATTCGCAATCCGTTCTTACGGATTCGCAATCCGTTCTTACGGATTCGCAATCCGTTCTTACGGATTCGCAGTTCGTTCTAAGGGATTCAAAATCTGTTATACTACGGATGCACAATCTGTTAGTACGGATTCACAATTGCGACTCCGTAATAATGGATTGCAAATCCTTATATGACGAATTGCGAATCCGAAATAACGGACGACGAATCCGTATTAACGGATTGCGAATCCGTAATAACGGATTGCGAATCCGAAATAACGGAATGCAAATCCGTAATAACAGATTGTGAATCCGTAAGAACGGATTGGAAGTAGTTTTGTTGTTGGTGCTGAGGGGTTTTCGTATACTTTAATGTAGTTAACGTTTTTCTTAATCGTTCAATAGTGGGCTGTTCACACAGGTGAAAAAAATAACTATAAAACACGCGTATTACAGGATGTTAAAGTTTCTTTAAAGGGTCTGTATACGTTTGGTAGTTGGAACCCATTGTTTGTTTCAATCCTATATAGTTGTTGTAGATATATACCATAAAACTAACCCGTGAAAATTTCATTTCAAAAAGTGGTAGCGTTTTTTGAGATATTGCTGAAAATCTGGAGCGGTTATGTCCACGCAGGAAGAATAATCTGCAATTGGAATACACAATCTGAGAAACTTTACTGCAGTAACGCTTCTCAGATTCAAATTTTGGGGGATAAAAAGTGATATCTTTTTCCATAACCGCAGTACTTTGAAGTGAAAAGTTTCTCAAAATGTATTAAACTATCCAAAGCTGCCGTACTTCTTTACCAAGTAAGTTTTTATTGCCATTAATTTTCAGAGTCATTACCAAACGTATACAGACAGACCCTTTAATTAAGCTTTGGGTAACTGATGACAAACTCATCAAATGCTGTGTGGGAAAAGCTGACTCAATCGGACGACATTCTCAACTTGTATGACAGGTCTATTTTGAATCAGTATACACCCATTTAACGCTCGGTCAAAGGTCATCTCAGAAATGAGCAACGAAAACAAAACAATGTCCCTAAAGGTAGCGTTATGCTTTGGTAATTTGTATCCAAGAGCCCACTTGTTATAAAGATGTTTATTGTCGTAAGCATTCTGCAAAATGATTTCGTCTGAAGTGCCCCTGTTGATAATCAATTCATAAAAAGTGTATCGAAAAAATGTTAATCTCCAAAGATCGCCTGTCGGCGACTTTTTTTGAAAATGTCCGTGGTGGCCATTTGAATGCTACCCTCAAGAGGTGCGGTTGCTGGTACCCGCGCTGTCACCTCGCTAAACGTGGATTCGACGTTCTTGATGGAAATACCGAGGCAGTTTTGTTGCTGTTTTCTCAGCAAGTAGACACTATATTCAATTGAAACTTCCACGAGTGACTTATATTGTGTCTTTGTTGACAAGTTTGCCTACAAATCAGCGTTACGTTGACAAAGACCAAACGATGGCCATACCTTTAAATTGAAACTTCAGTACTTTTAACTGTTCGTGACACAACTACTTTTACGGAATGCCATGGCCGTAAAAATATTGGAGATGAAACTTGATCATGGCTGTGGCTTTTGCAACAAAAACATCAAGTTGACCACAGGCTCCTTTTATCATCAGACTAGTTGTAGTCTTTGGGTGTTTTCTCGGGAAAGAAGCTATATTATTCGGGGTTTTTTTCAGCCAGAATTTAGGAAACAACAGCGTCCAAATTTGCTTCATTTATTTTGTATCAAGGAAAGGGTGCCCAACAGACGATGAGGACGCCCTCCTTCAAAAAGTAACACCCGGGTTAGGGCGGGTATCCGGTGCAAAAATTACGCCCGTTTGTCCAGGTAGTGTTTCTGGAAAAACAAATCGCAAAAACTTGGCGCTTATATATTAATAATCATTGTAGACATTGTTTGAGCGCCGATTCAACACTGTCTGATTAATTGACATGCACAGAGAGAAAAAAAACATCTCAAATGACACATTATTTGACAAATCACACGTCTTTCTTACATTGCATAGTAACCCATTTAGAGTAGTCAATAATTTTTTTTTTTTTTTTGACAAAATGTGCGTTCGGCTTTATCAACGTAAAACAAAAATCGTTATTTTTATGGATGTCTCGATAGTGCATTATGGTGTTAATCGTTTTGTGCCCTTAACCTTCCGCAAAGATGTAGTTCCCGCCACATTATTGTTTGTTCCGGTGGTAAGTTGTTGTTGTTGTTTTGTTGTTGTTGCGTTCGTTAGGTTTTGTTTGTTGGTTGGTTTTTGTTTACTCTGCAGGACAGATCAAACCTCTAGCACAGTCCATGCACAAACCCCACCAGCCCATTCAGTTTCTACATGACCTGTTTTCTGACAGGTTTAATGGACTCGGGGCTGAAATACACATGATATGCTGCAAAAGCCCGGATACCACCAGCCAACCATGTGATGTGTGAATAGGCTGCTGACTGGCTCCTGCAAATGCAGCAGAAAAGCAGCATAAAGCTATCTCTAAGCAGCAGCGCAGCTCATACTACTTCATACCATTATGTTATGAATAACCCCACGGTATAGTGATGATGATTGTTGGTGTAGACAGGCTGTGACTATAAACCAGTCACTTCGTGCATGACGTCAGACTCCTCCACGACGCCCATTTACGGAATCCCAATTCGTCAAATAAATTAACAACTACAATAAATCTATAAAAATCGTTGTTGCAAACATGGTAGTCTTTGCTTACGATGGAAAGCATTTGTTTTTCTAAGTGAACATTCTAGCCTGGATGTCTAAAAACCAACGTAATGAACTGTCCAGTATACAACTTCGATAGCTCAAATACTCACTCAGTTTGTATTCTTATACGGGGGCCGCAGTTTGCTACAATAATATGCAATTCTGTGACGTTGTGCACGGAGTGAGTGCATTATGATTACACGAAGTGACTGCCTTATAAGCCTCAGCAATGTCAGATAGGCATACAGGTCAACCCCATAACCTGACGTCGCACAGAGATGTGATAAAAATGACACCGCAGAAAACCACCACGCTTCCCTCAAGGATGGTGACTGGAGTGTGTCACACTGGAGTACCCTTATTTAATGTGGTAGATTTATTTCTTTAGTGTTTTTAATGGGATTGTTCGATTGTCTTTTTCTTAGGTGTATTATTTGTTTGTTTTTCTTCTATGGTTGCCTTGCCAGTTAGTTTATATTCTTCACGTAGGTAGGGTTGGAGGCGTCTCATGAAAAGATCAAAACGTTACCGATACCGATGCCAGCAGGGTTATAATATAATATAGCTCATGTAATATTTACATGTAACTGTTAGTTCTCTGTTGAAGGGACAGACATAACCCCATGGTCTGGGCACTGGCGGCCTGGTGACCAGTCTTGTGTCTTTATCTTTGTCTTCCATTCTGTGCATTTTAAAACGTGTTATGCGCTATTGATAATTGTTTATGCAAGGGGCGCAATATAAATCTTAAATTATAATTAATATTTCTAATAAGCAGTAACAATGAAATAGAATTATTTCAATGACGTATCGCTCCGATATTACCGGCTCATACCGAAATGTTCATTTACCCAATGACAGGCTTATAATATTTGCTATAATACGAATGGTGACTCACGACCATACTGCAGAGTTGCACAATAATGTAATGATTTCTATTTGACGTTCCTTTCTGTTAATTGCCGAACTTTAAAGGGGTTTTGTGTTGACATTGTTTTGTAGTGGTTCGATATCACAATACACAGTGTAGATCCGAGAACAATACGGTCTTAAAGGCACTGAACACGTTTGGTAATTGTCAAAGACCAGTGTTCTCACTTGGTGTATCCCAACATTATGCATAAAATAACAAGCCTGTGAACATTTGGGTTCAATTGGTCAAGTTGCAAGAAAATTATGAAAGAAAAAACACCCTTGTTGTACAAATTTGTGTGCTTTCAGATAGGAATAAAAGGGTTCTTGCAAGAAGTCTTTTGTTATTTTAGTGAGAAATTACCTCTTTCTCAAAAACTACGTTACTTCAGAGGGAGTCGTTTCTCACAATGTTTTATACTATCAACAGCTCTCCGTTGCTCTTTACCAAGTAAGTTTTTGTGCTAATGAGTAAGTACCAAACGTGTACAGTGCCTTTAAATCAGTTTGTGATAGACTTTACGTAGGCCTACGTCCAATGTTTTCACTAGTTATAAATCTATATTCAGTGGAAAGGAAGCAATTTTAATTTGTGGTTAACGTCTCCAATTCAAGTAGGTTGTTTTCAGGGATCGCCAGAGCACTGTCAAATGGAAATAAGAATAGTTTTAAGAAAACTCTTTGTCTATTCTAAATTCATTTCAGAATAATAAAAAACATCGTGCTATTTGGCCAATATTATAGACCGTGATGCATGGCAACCATTATACGGGTACCAGTGGGGTTTATGCGTCAGCCATTTTTCATAATTTGAACGCATAACACGCGTTAATGGAGTTATATTTTAAAAAAAGTTGTTGCGAATGCGGGGTGACGTTTGAGTTGTGTAATCAAAGACAAACAGACGAGTTTCAATGATTAACAACGCTATTTTCTGCATGTTGTCTATAACAATTCAGCTACGAGTTATGAGTGTACTTTATAGTTTCTGAATAAATATGTACGGATTTTGTATGGCACGACCGCTGAAAAAAACATGAGCGTATAGTGGTGTTGGTTTTGTTTTTTTCTTCATGGAAAACCAAAATGGCACCGCACATAAATTGCCCTCCATGGGATCAAAGCGTTTGTAGCCAGAGGGACGTCTGTGTGTCTTTTGGAGACTCTATTTTGAATTTAGAGAGCAAATTTGGGCGCTCTGGTTCAAATTGTTGCTAACAGTGTTCTCTTACACGCTCACAGTACACCCTGCCTGATCTCTACGGTTGAATGACCTTGCACAGTCGGTTGTAACTCTAGGCAGAGGCCAGTCCTAACGCCGCAGTAAAAAAAGCAGGGACAGAATTAAAATGAACATTAAACCAAGCTAAAAGCCTTTTCAATAACATTTGCCATTCGAAACCATATCACGGGTTAAGTAATGCGACTGTGCACAGCGCTACATGCGTATGTACTGTGTAAAGGCCTTCACCACACGATATCATATTGCTGGCTCACATAGTGCATCTATCATTCAAAACCATGTGGATTGATAATGAACTGTCAGACAGTGGGAGGGTTAGTTTGATATTAACAAGACGGAGACTTACATACCTGGACCTAATGCAGCAACCGACGAGGAGTAGAGCTTCCCTTGGTAGTTAGCATGTCCAGGGCTGGCAATCCCAGCGCTCGAGGTCGCCGTGGACGTGCGAGTTCCACCGCTGCTGTTGCCGCCGCCGTTGGGCCCTGCCGGCAGGTCGGCGAACACAGGGCTCAGTACGGTACAGTCGGAGGTCGCCACGGGAGCCGGTACGGTGCCGTGCGGCGGTGGGGCCGGGGACGCAAAGGGAGGAGTGCCGGACACGGGCAGGCCAGTCCTTCCTTCCATTTACCCGAGGGAAGTGCGCGTCAGTCCCGGATTAGTCTGCGAGTGGAATCGCTTCATCCATGACTTAGGGATGACCAAAGAAACACAAATCTGGCCGGTAGAGAATGGGTCTTCAACTCCGGTGACCCCAAACCGTATGATGCGTTCCCGTACTTCAGCAGTGTTTTTGCGTCAATAAAAATTGTAGGAAAAAAAAACAAGCAAGAAAAAAACCTCCACTCCGAAATCTGTCCCGTCTCTCTCCTGAGATTTAAGACATCCAGACGTGTCTACCTCGAAATCCTTCCCCAAAAAAAACCAGATCAACAGTCGATATCTTCGAAGTACCGCTAGCTTCCCTCTGAAGTAGTGGAGTAAAAATCTGAGGACAGACCAAGAGCCAGTAGAATGTTTCTAGACGAGTTATCTGTTAAGATGCATCATACCTGAAAAACAAGGGAGGACATAAATGACGGTCGGTTTAAGTAACGTGTTACTTAAAGGTAATTACTCCAAAAAATGAATTACCATAAAAACTTACTTGGTAAGAAGCACTGCAGCTGTTCAATAACGTAAACTATTTTGAGAAACGATTCCCTTTTAAGGAATGTGGTTTTTAGAGAAAGGGATTCAAACAATTTCAACCTGAAAAACGTTTCATGCATGAAACGTTTCTGATTGTGTATTCCGATTACGGAGTATTCTTCCTGCGTGGACATAACCGTTCTAGATTTTCGGCGATATCTCAAAAACGCTACCACCTTTTGCAATGAAATTTTCACAGGTTAGTTTTATTGTATATATATACATTTATATGCAATGAAATTTTCACAGGTTAGTTTTATTGTATATAAATACATTTATATAGGATTAAAACGGAATTAAAACAATTGAAAGGTTCCAAAAACCAAAGTAATATTTTGCCTGTGAAAAAAAAAAAAAAAAAAAAAACTTCGTGAAAACATTGGCTTTCCATACAACTGACACTGTATTGGATACACAAACCTCCTTGACATTTGTATTTGCCTTCGTAATGAAGAGACCTACCACAGTTGGGCAAAAGAAGAAACAAAAAACAAGAGGTGTTCCGGGCGGATTGCCCGAACACCTAATCAATATGCATTTTGTACACATGTATGCAACCGTGTACGGAGAACTCAAAACAGTCTGGTCGTAAGGGCCTACAAAAAACCATCACTGAACCCGGGCTCAGTTTCTGTGGCGTGACGCAAGACTGACATTTCCGGACACCTATACCTGGTGGAAATCACCCGTGACAATAAAGACACTCCTTAAAAAAAGAAAAAGACAAAACATCTTCGCATAATACTTCATCAGTCCAAATATTTGACATGATAAACAGCACCATAACAAAACAGCGCATGAATTGTGTGTGTGTGTATCCAGTGGCGAACACTTCATTATATTTTGTAGAACAGCTGTCCAACCTAGCGTGGCAACGCAAGATGGTCTCGCGCTGGCATGCCCTTCCAATTTCTCCTTTCCTCTGAGAATGATTGATAACAACCTTGAAGAACCAAGGTTCGTTTTGTGACCAGCGAAGGCAAAACACACCTTAAAAAAAATCAAGTATTTAGGCGGCACAGTTCGGTTACAGCCAAGTTAAAAATATAAAATAAAAACAGAAAACGGGACAGGTTGTTGTCGGCTTGACTGACAATAGGTGTGCGATAGCGGATTGAGGCTCTAGAAGTAGAAGCCATGCCGGCGTTGCGACACGTCCATCGGCCCGTGGCTCAAACTCTGCGAAACCGGCACCTGTCTTTATTGAATAGCGTTTCAAGTGTACCAGGGGGGATTTCAGAAGTTTATCTCCACCTCGGTCCCCCCATAGAGTGGGCATGCATCGAGTGTTTGTGTACACAGAAACACCATGCAGTATGCACACACAGAAGCTCTTTCTTTCTTCTTTTTCTTCTTCTTTTTTTTTGGGGGGGGGGGCTTGCTGAATGGGGGGGGGGTAACCTAGCCTGGAGACGCCTCAGACCCCGTCAGACTCGTTGCATTTACTTATATAAATAATTCACGGTCATCTACATGCACACAGTCCTCCAATCTAATAAGGCAGGGAGAAATCCCATAAAGAGTTGATTATATATTTCACATTGGTTGAATCATGATACAGTGGTTGAATGCAGCAGCTTTGTGTGTGTGTACAAAATGTGTTCAATTCTCTAGCGGTGAAAAAAAAAGCATGTGTGTTTCGTCGATCCATAGTTTGACCGCTGACAATGCAACATGTCAATGGCAACGATAAAGCACGGATCACAGGGTGAACAGGGCTGTATTGGGGCCTCCGTGGGCCAAACTGTTCCTGGTTGGTCCGGACCGGACGCGACTGGAGTAAGTCCGTGGTAGCACTAGGGTCCAAGAAGTATCGTATGGTAAACAGAATTGACCGGAGCACGTACAATCTTCCGAAATGGACATTTCGAGGTGACGCAAGATACTACACAATGCTAAGCGGAAATATTGTTGCGTACCCTATACCCCGTACTCAGAGGATCATCAAACGAGGCAATTTACAGGCAAGCATCTTAAAGGCCATCTCCATGATTGAAAGTAAAATATACTTCAATTTCCACATATTTTCCAATGGTTGTTGCTGACTATAGCATGGCGTTCCTCCATGTTGCTCTTTTACCAAGGCACTGTGCGAAACATTGTGTATGCCTGGCGTTAATTTGTTAGGCGGTGCAGAAGGTTGTCCCCAAAGTTACAGGTATATACAGGATTGGTAGAGCTGACAAATTAGCCACAGACAGAGGGCATGTTTTGTGTGATCAACCATATATTATTAAATAACAAACCTGTGAAAATGTGGGGTTTATCCGTTGTGAGTCGGGAGAAAATAGTGAAAAAACCAAGCGCAATATTTTCAGCATATAAACACATTGTCCTTAATTTTGGTTGTAACAACCGAAATCAGCTATTGCGTTTTGGTGGTTTTTTTTTAGGTTTTCAGATACAGTTTTCTCGAACATTAGGACTTTATTTCAGAGGGCCTGGAATTTCCTCATTGAGAGGGCAAGGCCATTATCATTTTGCAGGGGCACTTTCATTGGAAAATCTTAAAGTCTATGAGAAACTTTTGAAGGGCACCAACCCAAGACCAGGGGCAAACAGAGGCCATGGCCTCCGTTGCCTTCGTGTAATTCCAGGACTGTCTTGCAGATTACCTTACTAATTCAAAGACTTCGGTAAGAAAACCCATCTAGCCGTCCCATGATGCTGTTGAAAACACTCCAAAACCATCTGTACTTCTTGCTAAATCCATTTTGAAATGTACACATCAACTCATAAAGAACCCGTTCCTATACGCCAGTTGACTTTAAGAAATGAATTAAACATACTTTTGCGTTCGTCTCTACTCCTCATCTGACATTTATATCTTGTCGCAGTTCAATGTTCGTCATACAATCATAGGCTCATTTGATTATGGAAATCATCGAGTTGCAGATGGTACTGTACTTGCCGCCACAAACTCAGGGTTGTTGGGGTTTTTGTTGTGTTGTTTTATTTAGCAGCGGGTGCTGTTTTCTCGAAGGGCATCAATGTATAGGATCGGTAAATATCGAAAACACAAATGTATCAGTTTGAAAATGAAAACCGATTCTAAAAATAAGCAGTACGAACCCTTTAGAGAGGTATTTCCCTCTGAAATATTGTCAAATTTGTAACAAACAATTAAGTTTTAAGGGCCCCCAAAGTCACAACAGGGTTTTGTTAACGATTGCCGTAAATCAAAATTAAGCACATAGGCCTCAGGGCATACACTTGCACAAAAAATCTGGTAAATATCGAAAACACAAATGTATCAGTTTGAAAATGGAAACCAATTCTAAAATTACCAGTATGAACCTTTTTTTGAGAGATATTTTCCCTTAAAATACTGTCAAAATTGAAACAAAAAATGATATTTTGAGGGCCCCAAAAATCATAACAGGATTTTGTTAACGATTGCCGTAACCCAAATTAAGCACAGGCCTTGCGGCACTTGCACAAAAACACTTGATATAACGTACATTTGTGGTTGTTTTCACTAAAGTTGCAATCACCGGAAGGTGAGTTTTGGATATTCAAATTTCCGTGGTGTCTGTTTGTTACTGCGGCCAGAGATGTGGTTGGTACCCGCTGCCGCCTCGCTAAACGTGAATGGATTAGACGTTCTTAATAAAAATTATCAAGTTTTTTGCTGTTTTCTCAACAATCAAACACCGTGTTCCAGCTGAAACTTTCACAGTTGATTTTTTTATTGTATCTTTCTTGATAATGTTGCCTATAAATCAGCATTTCGTTGACAAAAACCAATCTATAATGACCCTACCTTTAACATCATCATCATTATTATTATTATTCGAATATGGAAGTGCATATGCCGTATTGATGGTGTGTACAGTCTGTGGGTGATGCATAAACGAGCTTGAGAATTTATTGATCCAACATCCTTAAAGAGACAGTATGACATGGGGTTTTAAAGGAGTGCATTAAAGCCAGTGAGGAGGCTTGTGACATATGTTTTCGGCTGGTAACCTTATTCTGGTATGAGCATCACTTTGTGGTGCTTAGTTACTTATTGTGTTATAAAGCAGCTCTGTGAGTTGGGCCCAGATTAATTGCTAGCGCGTGCACACTGGGCGAGAGTTCATAAATCCATGCGCAGCCACAGGCCTGCTATGACCGTGATGGCAGTCGCCCCCCTTCTTAAACCTGTTTAGTCCTGTTTCTTTAGAAACTCACCACCCCTCCTGTCCGTTCGCAAAACTTGCGCTCTGCTGTATAATACACCTCTCCAATTTTAAGGTTGAGAGATTGTGTGTTTACATACATGTTCAGCGTCAGCAGCATCATGACTCTTGCCGCTCAACATAATCCGTTGAAGTTATTACACAAACCGTACCCTTGCTATATGCACATACTAATACGGTGTGACCCCCCCCTCCCCCAACCCCCAGTCCCCACCCCGACAAAAATGGCTCGTACAATAATTTGCACAACGGTTTATGGTTGAACCATTATTCTACACTTCATGGTTGAACCGTGTCGTTGTTTTAGGTACGTACAGGTGAGTGGAGAATTCAGCCACGCAACTTCGATCCACACAGCTATGTTATTGTCACAAAACGATAGTTTCTATATTATATACAGTTCAACGGTTGTTTCATGTATCGGATTGCCAAACATGTAACAGCTGTCGGTGTAACTCGTCTATACAACTCCGTCAATCTTTTAATATCTGGAATCACTCGACACATAACAGTTTAAATATTGTATTAATATTGCGTTTGAATGTACAATACACACGGTCCAGAAAATACAAACGAATCCCATTGCAATAATACAAAGGGGGGGCTTAATTATTTTTTTAAAAATAGCAGAAACTAGAAAAAAATTTATTTCCCAAATTGAGTCTAATTATCAATTTGTTCTTTTGGAGCGTTTGAAATGCCTTGAGTTTCACACCAGCTCGACTGATCAAGTCAAGATAAAATAAAAAGGCGCGAAAAAACCATATCGGTTTCACAATGTGTGACATATCTTCAAGGTGCGGAGTGCGGACGTCAAAGTGTCAAACTTTGATAATGTGTGGAGTGGAAGCATTCACACATTATTGTGTATAGAGGTCATCGGTGGGGTCAATTTAACAGCCCCATCACCAGCGCCCAAACCGTGGCACCCCTAACCTCCCTCGAACACACACCCGTCTCCTGAAGACGAGCAGACGTCGAGACCACAACACCGGCTCTTTTCAGAGCCAACACTCCCACAAAGAGATTTACACATGGTTGTACCAGCAAGTTTACTATTTATTTATAGTTATTTCTTACAAACCCGTACTGTACGTTGGTCGAGTTGGTAGATTAAAGACATGTCTTTGTTCCCCCATCGTTCGAAGCCCCTTTTTTAAGGGTCGATCTTATTGCTGTAAGGCACTAAATCGAACCGAGAACATCACCAGCCTTTGAAACCATTCCTCCCCGATGGAACCATCCCGGATCCCCGGCGACCCCAATGGCCAGACACGGTCACATGAACAAACACACCCCACCCAACCAACACTGGAAACCAGAGTGTGTTTGTAGCTCACAGCGACGTATCGAGTAACACATGCTCCACAGACTGTCGTTAGCTCATGGATAGCTACAATTTATCCTATCAACATAAATCACCACACAATACCACCAGATATCATTCAAGCTCATTTTCCTACAACGATTGCATCATTTCACAAGGAACTATATTATTCAATTCTTTGGGATACACAACTTGCAGAAACAGCTAACTACGAGGCTTCATTTTGTAAATTCAAACAAGCCACTGGTACAAATTACCTGAACGCGGTACAAATAATATACTGCACATTATCGTGCCCGACGACTTCTGCACAGTTCGATCCGTTATCCAATGTAAACGCGCACGGACCGTTGATATGTAATGAACATCGCGATTGCGAACACCATTGCAACACAGTACATCATATTATTTACATCTCACAGTCCCATATAACAGAAAAATTGTGACTAAAAATAACAACAGTTCAACAACAGTTCATCATAGGGCCATGCAGCCTGTCATAATTTAAGAATTTTTGTGCAGTATTTCTTCGATTTTCGACAGTTACTTTTATTTTGACCGACCCAATGCGTCTAACCAAATTGTGAAAACTTAACCACAAAGCCCAATGACAAAAAAATACAATCAACTAAATCCTTCACTAACAAACAAAATGCATTTAGCATATTATTCATTACCAGTGAGAACAGTCTTCTTCTTTTTATCAGAGTTATCTCTACCTGTCAGGTATAAAGGTAAGAGTGTGACCAAACGATCCGTGTAACTTAATAATTAAAATTATCGATCACACTAACATTGCAAGCTTTACAATGTGTGCTATCTACAATCGCACCTTTTCAAGACTCGCTGTGATTTGCACTTTTCTTCAAAGTTCGTTTACATTTAGGAAAAGACAAGCTGACCTGAATAAAACTCTTAATGATGACGAATTTGTAATTTATTGCGAGGGAATTATTGCCATGGTAAATAGCCCCCACCCGCGGGGAAAGAAAAATGACAAGCATCCATCTCCCAAAATGATGGAGCAACAATTAAAATGTCATTAATCATAATACAAGAGCTTTTTCCAATGCAAAATTGTTTCTCTCCTCAAAAGCTGAGAGAAAAACGCGGAGGGCAATACGATGCTGCTTAACACAACCGACAGGTTTATCCTCAGCAGAATCAGATTACCTGCTAAAACACCACGAATAGTGTACACTGTTTGTGGCTGGTTCCCTACCCGATTTTGAGCAGTACTTGGTAATAGAACAATTCTTAAAGATGATTGCTGATTAATGAACAGCCTGCGGATGTGTGGACAACATTTATAGCAGTTGTCAAAGACCAGTCCGCACTTTATGTGACCCAACTTTTTTACATGAAATAACGAATCGGAGTCACTATATTTAGCATTGTTCAAGCAAAAATATTTAAAGGGAAGTTTTCCACCAAGATGATCTGTATACCACAGTCATTTGTAAATCTGTGAACATTAATCTAATACCTATATTATTATGTTATGCACACCCTGTACAGCACGCGTACAACATTGATAATTGTCAAAAAACAAAATTCACACTTTATGTGACCCAACAATAGGCCCTACACAATGAAATAAAAAACCTGTGAAAATTGAGGCTTAATCGGTCTTAGAAGTCACGAGGAAATCGTGAAAAAAAACCTTGTTTTTTTACTGTAATAGAACATCGAGTTTTGGTCTCGCGAGGTCAAACCTAATTGTTCTTTACTCATTCCTCGAAAAACTATAGCATTTCAAGCAAACATACATCAAGGGACGTTTTCCACCATGACCATCTTTATACCATGTAAATTATGTGCAAATCCGGGCACATTTATATGTTCAATATTGCCAATGGTAGACCTCGGCACAACCATGTAAATGTGAATCCAGAGTATATTCAGAGCAGACCCATTTCGACCTTCTCTATAGTTTTCATTAACACTTCATAAAAAACCAACAAATTTGGCGGTCACGCTCAAGTGAAAGAAACGCATAATAACGCATAACGGTTGAAGGTTCATCATGGATTTCGTGCACGTTCACGTCGCGCTTAAATCGATTGCGGCGATCAAAATAAAAAATAAAACGTTACTTGGTGTGGGGACTTCAGATGACATGTCATCAACTTTGCGACAGTATTTCCTCCCCCCCCCCCCCCCCTCTGTGGTATTTTTGACGGAAATATTCCTCTGGAAGAATTGTATGAACTTTATAAGCAATAAACGTTTAGATTAAAGGCACTGGACACGTTCGGTAATTGTCAAAGACCAGTATATTCTCACTTGATGTATCCCAACATAATATGCATAAAATAACGAACTTGTGAAAATTTGGGCTCAATTGGTCATCGACGTTGCAAGAAAATAATGAAAGAAAAAACACCCTTGTTCCACAAATTTGTGTGCTTTCAGATGCCTGAAAAAGACTTATGGCCAGAAGTCCTTTTCAGATTTAAATATTTCAGTGAGAAATAACCCTTTTTTCTCAAAAACTACGTTACTTCAGAGGGAGTCGTTTCCTAAAATGTTTTATATTATCAACAGCTCTCCGTTGCTCGATACCAAGTAAGTTTTTATGTTATTCTGTTTTTAGTAATTACCAAACGTGCACAGTGCCTTTAAATGCTGTTTTCTTGTATTCGATATATTATGAATCCTGTACTTTTTCTTCAACGAAAAATTGAAGACCTTCATTGCTGTTGCATAGGCACTGTTGTGGGTCTACAGATAAACTAGGCGCACAATAAACCTATCACAATGACTAAAAATGCCCGTCATGTGACGGTCTCTATCGCAATGAATAAAAACCCGATATATACTGCCGTTATTTGATCCTCACTCGCACATCAGTCACACAGGTCTGTGCAAAAAAAAGAAGAACAAAATCCAAGGAGGAAAAGTACATTCACTCCAAACCTTTCCCAGAACAACAAAATACATTCTGTCAAATTGACACAAAAGGTGCGTTGCGTACACCGTGCGTGCTAACCGTGTATGTATACGGGTTTTTTCAGTTGCTTTCAAGGTGTCTTGCAGCGAGAGTATCTCAAGAACAGTGCTGATGTTTCTGGGGAAGTATTGATGTCAACTTTTAGGTTACAAATTGAATTTGTTTTTCTAGTAAAAGCAGTCTTTACCATGAGGACGTCAAAATATTTGTTCAGTATGCATCTTAATTAATGACCAAAGTCATGCAACGAAACAACAACAATAAAACAAATAGCCGTAAATCATTCTGTAAAACTGCAGCTATAATTTGTTTTTATAGAACTGCCTTCACAAAAAAATTCTTACTGAAAACAATAACAAATCATGTAAACAAAACAAACGCAGTGCAGGCGTATGGTATAGTGTTTCCTCGTATAAAGGGTGTGCAGAACATTGGTAAGAGCAAAAATATAAGTGTTCACAGATATGCACATAAAAACTTACATGGTAAACAAAGACGGTCATGGTGGGAAATTTCCCTTGAAATATTGTTGCTTGAAATGCAATAGTTTTTGAGAAATGAGTAAAACAATTGGTTTTTATCTTGCAAGTCCAAAACTCAATGTTTGAAAACAGTGAAAACATTTAAGTTTTTTCCCCACTTTTTTTCTAGTGACTCCAATAACCGATTGAGCTTAACCTTTCACGGGTTTGTTATTTCATGTACATGAATATGTTGGGTCACATCAAGTGTGGATACTGGTCTTGGAAAATTACCAATAGGACACATGTGCATTAAAGGCATCGTACACGTTTAGTAATTGTCAAAGACCAGTGTTCCCATTTGGTGTATCCCAACATATGCATAAAATAACAAGCCTGTGAAAATTTGGGCTCAATTGGTCATCGAAGTTGCAAGAAAATGATGAAAGAAAAAACACCCTTGTTGTACAAATTTGTGTGCTTTCAGATAGGAATGAAAACTTCTTGCAAGAAGTTTTTATTATTTTAGTGAGAAATTACCTCTTTCTCAAAAACTACGTTACTTCAGAGGGAGTCGTTTCTCACAATGTTTTATAATATCAACAGCTCTCTGTTTGCCCGTTACCAAGTCAGTTTTTATGCTAGTATATATTTTGAGTAATTACCAAACGTGTACGATGCCTTTAAATACATCGTGGAGTATATACTGTCTTTATTTTTATTAATACATAATTATGTACATTGGCTATACAAATAATCAATGATGGGCGTTGCACACATACCAACTTGGCAACAAAGTATTTATTGCACAATTACTATACAATAGCGTCAGGGGAAAAATATTAACAAGATCCGTATAGCACGCAAGGATACGTGTTTTAATTTTCTGGAATTTCCAGGTCACGCGATAGAAACTGTATCCGGCATGGGAACGTACACGCTGCAGTATAATGGTTGGCTGAAGGAAAGCATTTTATACACCGCAGGGCCAAATTTCATAGAGCTGTTTTTATGCACAAAAAGTAACCAACCACAATAAAATAAAATAAATGCTTACCAGCAAAAGGTTACCAGCCAAAATAGCATTCCACATGTACGATTTGTGACTGTAGCCTGCTTATTTATGCTTAGCAGAAAATTTCTGAGCAATATTAGGCCCAGATATAACAACGACCACTGGCAAGCAATGCAACGCTGACTACTACATACATACATGTACATACCGTCGTTTTCCTAAAACAACCCTTTGTAATAAAA
Organism: Plazaster borealis; assembly: GCA_021014325.1. NCBI lineage: Eukaryota > Metazoa > Echinodermata > Asteroidea > Forcipulatida > Labidiasteridae > Plazaster > Plazaster borealis. The sequence continues at coordinate 4,672,646 of CM037475.1, read as the reverse complement.
CCACAAACAAAACATAATGATTGTCAAATCGATTGTTGTAAATCCATAGAAAAAAAACCCCACCAGATCCTGCACTGCCCACAACGATAAACGACGCTTAATTTTAAAGGGTACTTAGTTGGAAATACTGAGTGTTCAAATAAACAAACATGTTTGCATTTTGCACGTAGGCCTACAGCATGCGAAACTCATATTTTGAGAGACGCATTTGCACTTCGAAGTTCCAACGACCAGATTGAGTCAAATTTAAGTTCGAAATCTCTCCCAGTTCTTTTTTGATTGTGCGGCTCGACTCAAAATTTGAGTTCTATCTGTTCTCTTTCTCTATATGAGCTGTTTCTCTTCGAATTATAATTTGACTGACACAGATTGACTCAAATCTTAAGTTCGTAATCTGACACACTTCCATTTCGATTATGTGGCTCGACTCAAAATTTTGAGTTCCGACAACTCACTTCCAGTAATGAACTGGGCACTGGCAGGCTCAAATTTGAGGATATCTCCTGCACTTTTACTTTGACCAAGGCTTCGGCATCATACCAGCTGAGGTCAGCTGCAGAAGAGCCTACATGTGTTGAGGATCGAGTTATTATTTAAGCCGGAAGGGTGTTAGTGTGTCCGTTAATGCTGCACGGTGTGTTCGGCTGTTTCAAAAAAAAATTGACAGTTCTTTGACGGCTTGTTTTGTCGATGATTGACACGATGTGAGACTTATTACTGTTTGGCAACTTTCAAGTTCCCCGAATATACATCACATTTAGAGGACGCCTGATCTCAAAAATCTGGTTAAAAAACGAATAAGAGAGTGATCTGTTTGCGTGCTGGAAAGAAGAAAAAACACATATAGAAAAACCTCACCGTAATACGCTCGGAGCTTGCAGAGTACGGGCCCGTCTATTTCTGCATGGTGGTGTGGTTTTTTCATTTTTCCTTTTTTCAAAAGCTAGTTTTTCCCGATGATTGTGTCCTCGGCAAAGGAGTTAATAATATACGGGGGGGGACAATGGCGAGCGCACACATATGTGACACAGTGCAATCGAGATGATTGCCACGGCAGATAGGTCATAAGTGCACGGCCGCTCGCCCGCCGGCCATCGCGGCGAATGAGCTGCCGAGCCACTACTGTCGCGAAAATCGGACTTTATTAATCTGTGATACATTTTTTTTTCTTTCTCTTCTTTTAAAGCCCCTAAAGTGTTGTGGAAGATGGCAAAAATCTGTTCGGCAAGATCAATGGTGCGATTACAAACGGGCACGGTTACAAGCTGGTTCCCCTTTGTTTACGGGGAGGTGGGTTGGGTTTCGAGGGGGGGGGGTATATTGGAAAGAAAGTCTGGAAATTGGAGTTTGATGTCCAGGAATTCTGCCTATAATCGAGATTGGTTTGACATTATTCTGCATTTATTTACGTCAGACCCCATGGTAGCAGAACTACCGTACATCAAGCATACCTACATAATGTATGACATTATGAATATAATATCTTTCTGGTTATGGAACCATACCAAGAGCCTTTTCCAAACCTCGGCTTGAGCTCCAGCTCCGTCGTCAATTTTAAAGCAGTGCATTTTGCAAGGGGGTTTCCGACATCAAACGGAGCCCGGAGCCATCGCCTAAAGCCGAGTTTTCGAAAAGGTCCCGAGTGTAGCACAGCGCATCTGTCATGGTGCTTGCTTGTCGTTTGTTCGTGCACCAAGGACATTACAGGTTGTGAAATAATTAAAAAGTGATATACACAGTCATGTTAATTGTTTTGGGCATTCATTTATAGACGGACGAGACAAATAAAAAACATGAATGTGGCTCCAAAGAACGTTCCACACGTCCTCACGGATGACATTAGTTTCCCTGTACATAAAGTAAACAACTCACAGAGATGTCCCTAAGTACACAGTTAAACGGAAACGCAGCCGTATTGTAAACAAACAATCCAAAAATATTGACATTATCGACTGGAAAATATATTATTCCACTCTGCTTTTCATGTCAATTCAGAAAAGGGAAGTCTAATTGTTCCTTCTAAAATCGTATAGAAACAACCATATATTGTCAGATGAGAACACACGGGCATAATAAATGAATGTCAATCTATACAGAACGATCTTACGTTAAAACGGTTTCTGGACTGCACAACAAACTGAATTGTGAACAGCACTTGGCTCTAGATAGTGTGTTTCGTTCTTATAAATTAGTATATACATAATGTATGAAATGTTACAGGCCCTCTGGCATAATATAGCGGTTTACAGAGTGTTAATAGATTAGACAACGATAACGGTTGATAAGTACTATACAAAGCAAGGTTCGACCATCTGGGTTCTTTCTTTTTCCCAATTCAAATCGTGTCACCATAGTGAGGCTTGAAAATCCGGCCTCGTTTCGGTATACCCATGGAGCTATAAATAGCTCCGTGGTATAACACTAGACCTGAGTGAAGTACCAGTGGTGGCACACTGTTTTTCGAAGATTTACTCCGTGTAAATGTACCACAGACAGCCTGCAACCATTTGTTGTTGTATTGCAGCCATCTTGGGTTTTTTCAAATGAACGCAGCCAAACCGAGGCTGGAGGGACAAGATAGTCTGGCCCGATGTGAAGTATTGAGAATCAGCAGCGATGAATGAATGTATATACACAGGGTACATGGCCGTTATAGTCCCTCAGCGGCAAAGAAGATGGCGTAGGCCTACCCTCTACTAGCTGGGCCATTATCACAGAAAAATCTGACCTTAAAAAAGAGGAATTCATAACATATCGCGCAATCAGCGAGATGACATGATTTCACAGTGTCAGATGTTTCAAGAACAGACTGATTCCGTCTTGTTAGATATCAGTAGACAATAAAATTTAACAGGTGACAGGCGTATGGTGTCAACAAAAACAAGAAGAAAACGCCAAATAGAATTGTAACTAATCTTCGACTCCGACTCGAGAACAAAAGTTGTAGAGAAAATGCTTGAATGACATGGGTTCTAGGGACAGAACGCAGTTAAGTCCGTTGGTAGAACCACAGTGTCTAAAACTCACCGAGCGTGAGGCTGTTCGTTGTATTTTGGCTGTCAGTCAACTACAATCAACTTTACTTTATTCCTAAATCCTTCCACTACAAAAGGATATAATCATAAACTGAATGACAGACAATACAGGCGATGGAAAATGAATACATAAAAAGGTGAATACAAGACGACTTACAGGAAAGCTTGGAAAAAGAGTAAAGAAATGGCGCAGGCAACGAGCAAAACTTATCCAGAGTATAACCCCACCCCAAACCACAACACCAAATGTCTTTTGTTACAACCCTATAGTTCAGAAGAAAAAAACATCATTAATTGTCGACAGGGGGTGCGTGAAGAGGGCATTATGAAAAATAGGTTTACCTTTGGTAATTACTCCAAAAATTCGTTATCCATAACAACTTACTTGGTAAGGATCACTGCAGCTGTTGATATAATGTATAACATTTTGAGAAAAGATTCCCTTCTATAGGAATGTGGTTTTAGAAAGAGGGATTCAAAAACATTTCAATCTGAGAAACGTTTCTGCATGAAAAGTTTCTCAGGTTGTGTATTTCAATTACGGATTATTCTTCCTACGTGGACATAACCGCTCCAGATTTTCGAAGATATCTCAAAAACGCTACCACCTTTTGAAATGAATTTTTCACGGGTTAGTTTTGTTGTATATATATACATTGATATAGGATTAAAACAACCAAACGGTTCCAAAAACCAAAGGTCTAACCGTCTATACTTTGCCTTTAAACGATTGGCTAGTTGGACAACTGCCACTTCAGAAGCAAATCATGACGAAGCCAGGAATTCAAAAGGCTGGCACAATTCGAAGTACTTTAAATTAAGGACAAAATATGGCATCGTTATACTATAGCCAGGGAGAGTAGAATTAATATATGATGGCTGGATTCAGTGCAAGAACGGCTGTACAGCATCAAACACTCATGGGGTCCCAAGTTTTTCACTTCCAGAATGTGGCCACGGCACGCATTCCGATATGTTCATGTGTTACAACTAAACCCTGATGAAACCGCCGACATTTAGACCGTGCAAGTCTCGCGTTTATTCAAACATTTTTTTGTTTGGTCCAACGTTCATTGCTTTAACGCGTGAAGGAAACAAACTCGCGCACTTAAGACGGGCCCCAATGTTCGAATACGCGCGAGACTTGCACAGTCTGTACTATATAGGCCTATTCTGTATCAGCACACACAAAGCCTTATAGTGTTTACGTTGTCAGAATAGAAGCAATCGCTTTTGGAATCTCACTTCAAGATGAATTCAAATAGAAATTGTAATCGATAATTATTTTTTTTCATGAGAGTGACAGTTATATGAGAAAAATAATTGTTCCCAATCATTGGCGATGCAAAGCCGCAGCTGAAGTTAAAGGGGGAAATAAATCACCGCTCTGATTTTGTTCAAATGAATGTTTAGGCCTATCCACTTTTCAATTACAACCAACTGGTGAAGATTTCGTCAAATTTGGTGATTAAGTTTTAGAGAAAAATAACCAAAACCGCTAATATCTGGATTATTTCGATTGCAGCCATTGTAATAAGCAACGGTGATTTTTGACGGTCTTCACCAACCAAATTTCCACGTGATTTTCAGGATAAGCAAACAACAGCTGAATACCAGTAACAAGCAATATGCAACACATGGAAATTTGGTTGGTAATCCTGTTTTTATCAAGGAAGAAATTTCATGCTAAGCATGAAATTGTTGTGCTTAGCAGCTCCATGAAATTGGGCCCATCAGGTGTTATTTCTCGGATTTACGGTATTTCAGACAGACACAATTCCTCTGGAGGGTCGGTACTGGACTTGATAATTATCAGAGAGCTTCCAGATTTAAAGGCATCGTACACGTTTGGAAATTGTCAAAGACCAGTGTTCTCACTAGGTGTATCTCAACATATGCATAAAATAACAAGCCTGTGAAAATTTGGGCTCAATTGGTCATCGAAGTTGCAAGAAAAGGATGAAAGAAAAAACACCCTTGTTGTACAAATTTGTGTGAGCCTTCAGATAGAATAATAAAAACTTCTTGCAAGAAGTTTTTATTATTTTAGTGAGAAATTACCTCTTTCTCAAAAACTACGTTACTTCAGAGGGAGCCGTTTCTCACAATGTTTTATACTATCAACATCTCTCTGTTGCTCGATACCAAGTTAGTTTTTATGCTAACATATATTTTGAGTAATTACCAAACGTGTACGATGCCTTTAATAAGGCCGCGCCCAAATTGGCGGCTACGGCTCTTGCCGTTGCTAAGGACGTCCTATATACTTCAACGCATGATGACGCGGTGATCAAGCCGTAGCCCTAGCCGTAGCCCTAGCCGTAGCCCTAGCCGTAGCCCTAGCCGTAGCCGCCTAATTGTTATTATTGTTTTGATAATATCAACAATCCTGTCTTTTGTCTTCTAAACATAAATATTTATTTCTTGTTAAATTTACGTCAAAATGGCTGTACATGTACTGTTAAAATATCAGTAGGCCTAACTGATGGAATCTAACTATCATGAAATAATATCCCATGAAATCCACAACAGTACTCCGGTGTAATCTATCATGCGAAGTAACTTACAGCATTTGGTTTACTTCATTCTCTCCCTTCATAAAAAAAACCCAACCCAAAACAAGAAACGTAGAATATGGGAAAGGTACGCTATCAAATAACGTACCTACTGGCAACGAACACTGAACAGTTGTGTGTGTGTGAATCACACCGAAGTTTCATACCCGCTGAACTCGGAGGTCCCACCCTGAAGCCGCCATGAGACGCAGTGTGATTTTGTTTCCCCTGTTTAATATATGGATATTGTATTGGTATGCGAACCACAAGTACACTATAGGGCCTACCCACGGAACTCAAGCTGGCCTGGTGGGGCGATTTGACGCGTTCACCCGGTTGAACCTGACACCCGGAGCGCGGTGCTGCGACGGCAACGGTTTCCATGCATTCGATGAACTAATGCCGAGCTCATTAGAAACACAGGTGTCAGCGTCGGCGTGTTAATCTTTCGAATGTGAATATTACAATGTTAATGATATGAATATTAAAAATAACGGGCTACGTATTTTGTTAAACCGCTTAACAAAGGCGGTATATAATGCTTGTTTAAAAAAAAAAGGTGCGCACAATATTGGTAGATTAACAAAATATAAATGTTCACTGCTTTGCCCATACATGGTATAAATATGAACATGGTGGGAAACTTCCATTCAAGTGTTTTTAAAATGAATAAAAACAACTGGATCTCGCAAGTCCAAGACCCGCTGTTTGAAACCATGCACGGGTTTTTCACTATTTTCCAATCTGGTGACTCGATAACCGATTGAGCTTAAAGGCACTGTACACGTTTGGTAATTACTCAAAATATATATTAGCATCAAAACTGACTTGGTAACGAGCAACAGAGAGCTGTTGATAGTATAAAACATTGTGAGAAACGACTCCCTCTGAAGTAACGTAGTTTTTGAGAAAGAGGTAATTTCTCACTAAAAAATAATAAAAGGACTTCTTGCAAGAATCTTTTATTCCTATCTGAAAGCACACAAATTTGTACAACAAGGGTGTTTTTTCTTTCATCATTTTATTGCAACTTCGATGACCAACTGAGCCCAAATTTTCACAGGCTTGTTATTTTATGCATATGTTGGGATACAGCAAGTGAGAACACTGGTCTTTGACAATTTGACAACTTTAAAAGGTTTGTTATTTCATGCTGGTTCACACAACGTGCGTATGCCGTGGTCTTTGACAAATTACCAAATGTTGTCCGCATGCTTTCAAAACTTGTTGCCAAAAACATTTAACTGTGAAAATAGACACCCACCCAAGAACATTACAGTTACCCTTTAAAATATACCACTCGCGCGAATTCATGTTTTTTCAAATAAGCACGGGGTAAAAAGCCTTATTGTCTTGAGCCACATGAATGTCAGTTCACACGGACAACATCGATATGTCCTTACAACACGAATATTGAATAAGAAAGCTAATCTATTTTCGTTCATTCATAAGCGACTGGGCTGTCTCTTTTTTACGAATTAAGCCATATATCCTCAACACATGCAATCCATAGAGAAGAACGGAAAAAAAGCTTCCCTGCCAAAACCGAAATTGAAAACCCAGCCTTTTGTTTGAAAATCGGAAAGAATATTTTAGCTCCCGAAACCTCACAAATGGATTAGGCCTACGTTATTGACTCCCGTCTTTTGTATGGGGGGGCCCGGATTCCTGCATCCCAGGCCATGGTCTTGGATTAATAGGCTGGACTACTCAACAGTGTATAGTCAACATTTATTATCGTCAGTTAAGTTTTTATCAACTTCACAGTGCAAAGTCTATGACCTACATTGAACAAAATGCAATAACGTTTGCAATTTGTATAAACGCTGGGCATAACGCCTCTGACATGTTAAAGCTAGCGTTTGTCAGTGACTTACCCCCCCCCCACTTCAATATTGAATGACAGATCAAGGTGCGTACATTGAAATTTTGAATTCTACAAATTTGAAGCAAAACATGTTTTTTTTGCAAAATGGCAGTTTGGAGCCACTGTAGAATAAATAGTCCTAAAACCATTTCCATATTGCAGCCATGTTGTTTTCCCATCCAATACAATTACTGTTACAAAACCACGAGGCCTGGGGGAAAAAAATAGACTGATCCCTTTACGGTAGAATACTAGAATGAGAACCACTATTCATGATTGTTACTCCACACAGGGAACACGACCGAGCTGGTTTGCAGTGTGATACAGATCAATCGTCCCTTTTATAGATCATGAATCAAAAACAATCGAGACAATCACCCAATCCAAGTAAATGTGATAGTAACCTTTCGTTGCCTCGAATACCGGGCCTTGTGTTCATCGTTTATGGCATTATACATAAAAACGAGAACAATTCGCACTGTGACACTGACACATAAAATGTGACACTTCAAATTTATATTAAAAAAACCTTGACACAAAAAGAAACAAAACGGTATATCTCCGCAGTGAGACCGCGACACCAGCCAACGTACGTCCGCAACCATTTCAATTCAGTCCGCATGCTATAGCGGTATTACTGGACTGCATGAAGCCACTCCACGCAACGCAATACGCAGTATTATTGCGGTATGTCAAATATGCCCAGCTTCTAAATGGACATTTCAAAGACTATATGCCGTCACTGTACGGTCATATCATTCAATTTTTTTTTATTTTACCGTCTTTTCGCGATGTATCTCCTACAAGATCAACATTTAACACAAGAAAACATACCCGTAGGTACTTAAAACCGAGCCGGTGTATTTCTATTCTACTGCGGGTTACCGACAAAATGTTCATGATGGCGTTTTGGTATACCATGACCACGTTGTCTTTTTTTCCACCTCCAGAAGCTGTAACAGTACACAGTATTCCAATCGCTGCAGAAATTTCAATCGACAGCCCTTCCTTGAATCTCAACATTTTCAGTAGCTGAATTAAAAAAAAAAGCAATTCATACGAAACGTCCGCAGTGGGCTTCAAACCGGAGGAAAGAGAAGAAAGGTAAGAGAAAACACCAACAATCTGTTTCGTTCACAATTACACTTACTTACAGCCGCATTGAGTCTCAGGTTTTGCGTTTCTTCTTTTAACACACTTAATACACAGTTATCCGTTTTCGATGGTTTTTTTTTCTCATGTACAATTTTCTCAAAATTAAATTATCCTGCGCACAATGGCCTGCGTGGTTGGTTCCGAGTTTTCCCCCATTTGTTTGCACCTAATAAACATTATACATGTTTAGTCGATACCACACGCATCGGTCGTAGATGTAATTGCAATGGCTGGTTAATGAGATGGACACACTCGCATAGATTCAGCGTGGTAATTAAGAAACAGCTAAAAATGGTGCATATTTCAATATGAAAAGGGCAGAGTGAATATGGAAAAGAAATCGCGGTGGATACTTTTGGACAAGATTTAGCACCGGCAATGTGCGAGATTTTAATAGTGAAGACTTTGTATTAGAAATACACCTCGTTCACTTTCACTTAAAGGCAATGGACACGTTTTGGTAATTGTAAAAGACCAGTATTCTCACTTGGTGTGTCCCAACATATGCATAAAATAACAAACCTGTGAAAATTTGGGCTCAATTGGTCATCGAAGTTGCAAGAAAATAATGAAAGAAAAATCACCCTTGTTGCACAAATTTGTGTGCTTTCAGATGCCTGAAAAAGGCTTCGGGCCTGAAGTCTTTTTCAGATTCAAATATTTTAGTGAGAAATTACCTCTTTCTCATAAACTACGTTACTTCAGAGGGAGTCGTTTCTCACAACGTTTTATACTATCAACAGCTCTCCGTTGCTCGTTACCAAGTATGTTTTTATGCTAATATATATTTGAGTAATTACCAAACGTGTCCAGTGCCTTTAAAAATGCAAAGTGTATGGTGTTTGGTTACATGACAAAATCAGTATATGACGTTGGCTTATAAAAATTATCTCTCAAAGATTATTTCCATGTACAGTTGGGAATTTTTTTTGGGCTTAGATAATCATGACGACATTATGGTTACAAAATAGTACCATTTAGTATGCGGGCTGTACTATATATATATAGGCCTACACTGGATTGACCGTTGATTCCACATACGCCACTGCGCCCGTAAGCCAGCGCACACAGTCCCATGTAAGAGCCCCTACACAGCTAACGGGAACGTACATGTACATGTGCAGTTTATATCGTGCCATGATCGTATACATACACTACACATACACACAAGCAAACTTTCATGTTGTGAGCGTGGACATCCGAACGCAGCGGCCGCCAGGTCGTATCAGATTACGGCATATTTCGTTTTTTTTTTTTTATCCATCCACAGACGAGAAGCGATCGAAATGCGCGATGGGCTAGTTTACAGAATGGAATTGTGTTCATCCTTTTTGGATGAAAAAAAAACACAGGGGGTGATATCTTGGATAAATATTTCGAAATAATTCAGTGATGTTATATAAAATATTAGGGCTTCGATAAATAATATATTAATATTATGCCCACAGCTTCTTTCCCTACCCCCCCAACTAGAAACGTTTTTTTGCGTACGTTGGCTACAGTTTGTTTCAAAAGAAATTACATCGATCAATGTTGACCAGAAAAATTACATAGCTGTACATTTCATGGTTATGAAATATTGTTCACTCTTGATAGGTTGTCATGGATTTGATTAATTTTCATTTTAAAAATAAGCAAAATATTTATTAGACAGCTCTTTGGTTTGAGTTGTATGCGGTTTATCTCTATACGCGAACGTTTTAGTTATGTTCTCAGATAAGCAGAAAACGATGAATGAATGATTAATGTTGATGCCTCCAGCCAAACTACAACCTCCACATCTAGAGGCAAAAAACAGGACCTTGGTAAAGCTGGTTTCAAACAACCGAGGACAAACAACGACCACTGGCAAATTATGTTTATAGGTTAGATTTAAAATGTTTCTTTTGGCTCTATCATGGTACACTGAAGTTTCTGACAAATGTTTGCTTCAACTACCACATGAAAACAAAAAACCTCAACTCCATCGATCCTCAAAGCCAAATGGTGACACATATTACAAACGGGCTATTCTTTATCTCTAAAGTATCTTTAGTTAGGTCGGTATTTTCCCCCAACTGTTATACCTCAAAAATAGACTTGTCTCAGCGTCGGCTATATCAATGCTTTAATTTTTGGCTGGAAGTACATGTACATGTACGTGTGGATTTGCCTTTATTAAAGGAATTGTATACGTTTGGTAATTGGAACCCACTGTTTGTTTCAATCCTATGTAGTTGTAGATGTATACCATAAAACTAACCCGTGAAAATTTCATTTCAAAAGGTTGTAGCGTTTTTGAGATATTGCCGAAAATCTGGAGCGGTTATGTCCACGCAGGAAGAATAACCTGCAATTAGAAAACACTATCTGAGAAACGTTACTGCAGTAACGCTTCTCAGATTCAAATTTTGGGGGATAAAAAGTAATATCTTTTTCGAAAAACCGCAGTACCTCGAAGTGAAAAGTTTCTCAAAAATCATTATTCTATCCAAAGCTGCTGTACTTCTTACCAAGTAAGTTTTAATGCCATTAATTTTCAGAGTCATTACCAAAACGTATACAGACCCTTTAAGAAGACTAAACATAACTTGGAACTCGAGCGTCTGGCGTTTCAAGTGTTATTCTGAACGCATCACAGCATAGGAGACTATTCTTCATAGGACGGTTTAAACACAATAATTATGGAATTGTATCAATTGGTAATTTATTTATATTAGTATTTACTAAAACAAAACACCTTGCAGAAGAAAAATGGAATGGCCACTGTATGGGTATGATTGATTCGCAAAAATACGCTAAAGACGAGTCACCGTATACGTTGCTTTTCACGTCATTGAAATCCAAATACCTTATCTTTACCAGGTAAAAAATCGATCACCTTTTCTCTATAGATGGTTTATTGTGATTCCCTTTTTGGTCGACTGTTTTTTTGTATGCAGTTTCCCCTTTACACATAAGTGCCCACCAGTGGTGTGACAAACCCAAGCTTTTAATACCCGTTCATATATTTAACGTCTGAACGTATATCAAAAAATGGTATGCGCATGACAAGTACAGTGGTGCAGTAATGTAGCCCGCACAATGCAATGAACGTGCGCTGCACGGCACTAAATGAAAAAAAAGAAGCTGGCGAATTTTAAAAAGAAAATCACATTTGCAACACGAATTGTTCGTTCACATGTCAGGAATCATCAGTAAAACTCACGACATAAAAATACATGCTGCATCAATGTATAGGGGAAGGGAGGCTCGAGAATTATACGCGTTTTTATGTATGCCCTATACTGCGTGTGTGGCGTACGCTGGGTATGAGCATAACTGCAGTTGCTATTATATTATAAAAACTGCATATTCTCTGTTGGGGAGTACATTGTTTAGCAGTTTGGCATGTAACCATACGCACAGCATCAACTTCAAACGTGAGGGGCATGTTGTTAATTGTATCATGGAGAAAAGAAATACAAAAGTTAAATATTTCTTTCCTCCATGATCATAATTATCATTTACAAACGAAAATGAAACTACAATGTTGGCAATGCGTAACTGCTTATTAAAAATTCCATTTGCTGTATTTTAATCCATCTGTCAAATTGTAGCTTTTCTGTATGACATCCCCTTTTATGTATTTTTACCGGATTAAAAGTTTCTCCGCTATTCATATGAATTTTTTGAAAGGAAGTCGCAAGACGAGGTTTGATTTTACCTTGAAAATGTCAACTGCCACGAAAGGTGTGTGTACTTTGGGAGAAATAAGTCTGCAGTGAGAGGGTGAAACGCCCGTTGTTAGATAAGCTATGTTTGTGCGTAAAACCTTCAAGGTTGCTGTATGTGTGTGAGTCGGAGTGCATGCACTGTTTCCAGATGAAACTCCTCCAGCTCAAGACTGAAGATTTTGAAATTTCTCGGTGGGTTATTTACAGACGGGAATTACATGCATACGAGAGACATTACAAAATCATGGCACCGTTAATCATAGTTACGCACTGGGTCAGCATTCCGTTAAATAAACACAGGTCGTGCTCGGTGCCGTGAGGACCAACGCAAACTCGGGCAGTAAAAGCCCGTTTGTGCACGCAAAAAAAAGGCAACCAACAAAACAACAATATTAGTTCCATGAACGGTTTACCGTATACAGTGTGTTACTGGGCGCTTATGCAAAAGAGATTCCGTTCTCTACTTCGGTTCACACGAACAATGGTTAAAACCAAACCTACCTAATGTTCCGATAAATGTACTTTCATATAGAAAGAACGTTAATCGATGGTTTTCTATTATTAGTCTACAAGTAGGCCTACCACTGTGTACTGTTATGATTTTCGATAAATTATTACTTGTCATTTAAATTATTTGTTTGATGTGTGATAAGTACACCAAAGACCATACATACCAGATTATTATCTATTGTGGTACCTCCTTGCACAGAATTTTAGCTTTTGTGTCGACAACTAAGAATACATTTACAAAGCATAACTGTATTACACTTTTATGAACACCAAATAAGGATGATAATTTATGTGTCATATTTATGACATTTGGTCATCCTAAAATATGGAAATAAAATATTTAGGGGTTTTGAAGATTCGAAGACAGAAAACAGCCCTGTCGCGTCTGGTTGGCATACAGCAGCTAATGAGTTGCATGGAGTCACATGGCTAAATGTCAGACACTTTCTTCTCTCTCCCTTATTAAGGTGCAGTTTTGCTGTTTGGTAACCAACACAGTACATAGGCGTCTACTTCAATCACAATTACACTGGCAATTAAATTAGACTACATACGCATAAACAAGTCTCCAACCATAGCCTAGGACATTCTATCAACCAATCTTACTTTCCTATTCGCAAAGGTACATGAGCTCTATATTTTATTTATAATGATGATCAAAACTGTAACATTGGACAGCCAAATCTCACATGCACACATTGTGCACCCTTGTGGGTTGTTACATAAAATGATGACAAAACAAAAATATGGTGACAAACAATTTTAGTTCTACACCTTTAAGAAAACAATTTTACCATACATTCCTGACTTGATATTTTCTGAGCTAAATCTGTACATACAAACAATTTTGTTTAAAGTGGAAATTAAACAAACAGGTGCATTGAGCTTGCTTGCTTTGTTTGAATTAACAAATGTCTTATCCAACAGTATGCAATATTTGTTGACGTTTCTTTTCTTAGGAATAAAATTTTGTTTGTGTTTCATGTTCTCAATTTATTTTTTATTTCGATAGGACAACAACCTGTGTCGTTCATGAACTATGAACAAAAACAACAGGTACTATGTGCACTCAAACGAGACACAAAGAAAAGGCTTTTTATAAATGAAAAATAGTCTTTTTAATAACACACACCACAGGTAACCATCGAGTTCAAATGGTGTACTTCGTGCGTGGGCAATTATATATATAACAACTAGCTGGTTGCCATATTTAGACAACCGTTCGTATATGGTTCAATAAACGAGTGTAGAATAATGTTTTGTTTTCATGACGTGTGAATGCGCATTCAGTAGATGGAATGATGGTAAAAACTAAAATCAATAGATTATTATATAAGCACCATTTGTCATTATTATTTCTGCTGGCATATCACATAATTTTCTTGGGTGTACACGCTAGCAAAATCTATGTTTTATCGTCATCATTTTGATAATGAATGTTAGATGCAGAGCTGGCTTCTTGTTTTTCTTTTTCAAAAAAACAAATCACTCTGACAAAAATACTATTACTAGTAGTATAGTAATAGAAAGCTGAGAAAATTGCCATGTTCCTCTTGGACACCAACCACACAGTAACAATATAGAACATAAAATAACAACATCTTTGCAATCAATTTGGATAAAACGCTACACACGGAAGTCGAGAATGTTCGACTCGAAATAATTACGAACTCTTTTATCATACAGAAGTACACACGCACAGCACGAGGTAATTTTTTTCCATAAATTACCACACAGGCTCTCTACACACAGGCACGCTGGCGAAAGGCTTCAAATTGTTGAATATTTAATTGTAATGATTTTAGCTTTAACATGGATTATTTAATTCGGTGATTGAGCCAAACAGAAGTTAGTTTCATCGCAAAAAAAATTACACAGCCATGTGTAGTAAACAATCGTAGTGGATAATATCACTATCAGACTTCACACGACAAAGATTTCGAAGGACGTCATGTTTGCAACCAAACGTACACGTACAATGTACCAAGCCATTTTCCATCTCGTACGCCGACATTGAAATGAATTAAGTAAAATTTATAGTCCACATTTGTTCTCAAATCTCACCTTAGCTGTGGGTCTCACTCTAATGACAATAATTTTCTCATGTAGCTCGAATCCTTGCGGTGATTTTGGTGTATCTTTTGGTACCACAAATGGATCACAAATGCTGTAAAATTGCCCTCAAACGCAGTGCGGATTTTAGAAGTGTAGAGAATTGTCGACATCAACGAAGGAACGAACGCTGACCGTGGCGCCTTGACGGTGAGCTGGCCGTGCAAACCGCCACGGACACGGCGCACTCGTGCATACAGCTCACGGTCAATCTCGTTGAAGTGTGATCACGAGCTGGTCGTGTAACATCAACACACACACAGTCACATATTTTATGAATTTCTCATGATAAAAATTCCAACTGGGTAGACCCAGATTACGTAGCGGGAACTTGGAGATGGTGAGACGGTCCATTGAGAGTAAAATCCCATGGCAAACTGCCAAGATATTTTAAACGATTATGATCCTGACTGCCGTCGAGTCGACGCAATCAACGGAGGGGAGCTCTAGTGGTGTAGTTACGGTCGGTGTGTATGCATTCCATCCACGCACCGTACACAAACCAAGGTCGACCCATTGGCGTAGCTGCTGCGTGCTGCACCACCGTTGAGCGGTGAGGCAAATAGACTCATCACACGGTATAGGGATCCACGGAGTGACCCGGTGTACCGGTGAAAATCCCTCTGTGTTTATTTGCGGAACTTGTGGTCAAGTCAAATCCAGGGCTTCGGTAAATGAGTCCTTACAATTTCTCCGGTCAGAAATTTAACCACGCCGATGTTGGTGACTCACAGGGCCGGGCTGAGAACTTGTGTTGTGTTTTCCCTTTGAATGCTGGCAACTACCAAACATGCATGTACAGTGTACATGTCCGCCACACACGGGACGCTAAAAAAATGCCCCATGCATATACACCTAACGGATTGTTCCAAAAATGTTGTTTTCTGTACATGTCATGTGGACTCAAACCAAAAATGGTTTTGTTTTGAAGTTCATGATATTAGATGACAGAAAACGTGAAGTCTGTGCTCGTCCAAAAATGAATCCACGACGCGACGTTGTTGTTTTGAAATGCACATCATCAGTGTACTGTTGTTACGGCGAGGTTGAGTTCATACGTGATGGCTGCTGCGGCCGGCTGTTGTAAGGCGATGTGTGGACGCGGCGATCCGGTGTCTTCGGGTCGGTAAATTCTTGGCAACAAACCGTTGGTGGGGAGAAAGATTGCCGTCTAAAAACAAATTCCACACTCAAATCAATCGCGATTCCGAAGCGTTCACATCCACGCCGTTAACATGTTGAAGCATATCGAAGATTCAATTTTCCAGATTTAAAATTTCGGTTTTCAAATGCTAAAATATTAAAGTACAAATTTTGGTTTAAATGTGTACTTACCAATTGGGCCATTCCCGAGTGTAGACGTCGTCCACAAAAATCACCTGCCGAACAACTAGCAGACTCCTTGTGACAAATCCGTATTTAAAGTCAGCTTGAAAATATAATAAAAATCCAGGGTATTTTTTTGTCGACGGGCAAAAACGTAAGAAAACGGGAGTGTTTACTCCACCACTCCTGTATTTCTATACGTTGTGATGTCGCTGCAACCGGGTATGCGGTTTTTCAGTCGTGTAGCTGGAGAAACACTTTGATCAACGGACCACTTGTCCATCAAAAGCGGTCTAAACAAGCTCCCCTATTGGTCGGTACAGCCAGAGTCCCATGTTCTCATTAAATAAACCCGGCGCAGTGGAGAACACCCCCGCTTGCAAGATGGTACCTGCCGAGTTGAATGCAGTACAAAACACACACAAGCCTGTGCTTGGAACGAGTCGATTCGTGCCGTGGGCACGCTCCGCTAGCTCATCTATTCTTCGTGGTTTTCTTTGGCAAACACAATACCACGGTATTGTTGTTTCACCCCAGTCAAAAGAAACCCTAAAGCTTTTTAGTATTTTCTTCCTTTCAGTGGTGTTGTTAAATTCTCTTGGTGTATATAACGTCCATTTTTTTTGACCAACCGCAGACTACCACCAGATAACAGTATTTGGGTGGTGGCATGGAATCAGCAGTGCTAAATATACATCCATCCACAATTAGCCAACGCTGGCCGTTGCAGTTTTAACAAACTCCGGGCAGCCAGTTGGCTTACAAGGGAATTGTTCATAGCTGTGGTCCAAAATGAATTTCGCAACTGGTGAAATAAAAAAAACTCGGTGAAGTAAACATCCTCACTAGCATCAGTTCGAATGCTTAAAACTGCCCTCTTATGTTCTTTGCTTCTTTCCTCAAACAGTAAACTTAATCTAGATTTCTAATAGACTCGTTGTTACCATTGCCTTTGGACACACGCGCGCCAAGACTACATCTACAACGAGTTCAATTTTCTCAGCTATGTTGCAAAATGTAGACGGATTTATTTCACCATTCTTGGCACTTTGACATGTCAAAAGTATTTATCGAATAATCTG
This sequence comes from Plazaster borealis, assembly GCA_021014325.1. NCBI lineage: Eukaryota > Metazoa > Echinodermata > Asteroidea > Forcipulatida > Labidiasteridae > Plazaster > Plazaster borealis. The sequence goes on along the minus strand of CM037475.1, from coordinate 4,655,309 downwards.
AGGTGCAGAACATAGTCACAAATGATTTGGTTTCAAATTAATTTATTTCCCAGGAGTCTTATTTATGTTATTCTCTAGTATTATGTCTTTTTTAAGCAACCAGGCGTGCTGTTCGTTTGACCAAAGCATCTTGCAAAAAAAGGTAGAAACACACATTTCCAGTGGAGAAATAAATGAAAATCTCTGCTAATCTGACTATTGTACATGAGTTAGAAAAACACATTTCTAGTGGAGAAATAAACGAAAATATCAGCTAATCTGACTATTGTACATGTATTAAACATACATTCTAGTGTATAGTGTCAGGCAAAACATCAGCTACTATACTTTGTGTCTCATAATTACGATTGTGATCATGAACAACTGTTGCTAATGAAACCAAGTATCCAGGGGGCCTGAAAACAACTTAGAGAAGACACAATGACGACTTGCAGATGCGTCAGGAGAAATACAAAATGTGGGAAAGTTCACAATCAGCTATAGGGGTTGAAGGCTCAAGATAATTTAAAGATCCAAATGTTGTAGTTCAAATGTTTAACTGAATATGTGGGCATCCCTTAAAGGCCCTGTACACTATTGGTAAGATCGTAAAAACACAAATGTTCACAGATTCACACACAACTTACATGATTTAAAGTAAGTAATGGTAGAAAGGGTCCCTTAAAATATTTCTGCCTAAAATGCTATCGTTTCTGAGAAATGAGTAAAACAATAGTTTTTATCACGCGCGATAAAACCTCGATGTTTGAAAAAAACAGAAAACACATAAGGTCTCTTTTCACTATTTTCTCGTGACCTCGATGACCAAATGAGCTCAAACTATCACAGGTTTGTTTTATTCATGCATATGTTGAATCACACAAAATGTGGACACTGATTTTGAGCTGTTACCAAAAGTGTACAATACCTTTAAAACGGGAAAACATATAACAAGGAATTTTCAAGAAAAATTCCCGTAAGCTTGGAATTGAAAAAATCTTACACTGCGGGGAAAAAAATTAACTTGATTTGTGTTGGGATGTTCCAACACCCGCCATCCCCAAGAGATATTTCCGCTTGAAATGGTCTTAGAATTTTTTGGGGAGGAAAATGACGACCGAGTATGCTAGATTAAACAAGTTGCCTGTCCGCAAGACGAGCTTTTATAACCACAGGGACCTGATGTCATGTATCCAAACATTCATGTTTTCTCTGCACACGTTAGCGCACATTTAGATGAAAAGCATGACGAGTTTGGAGTGAATGTACTCTGGTAGTGAGTTACGTGATGTACACACGTATAAAGGGTTTGTCTATGTACACACCAGTCAATGAGATATGTTGATACTTCTAAACTATATGAACCGAGGGTTATGGTTTAAAACTATATAATAAAAAAAAAACATTCTGAAATGGGTAAGCCTTTCTCGTAAACATGCCCAGGTTGAGTTTTAATTTGTGTGCCATGCCATGGCTTATTATGTGTAAATGAAACGGAATGACTTAATTTGTTCTCGACTCAACTCAATGGGCGAATTTCACAAGATTGAAATATGTTTTGGAACAACAAACAACTACTCTATAAAGATGACGATGTAAAACAAGTAATATTTAAGAAACCTACTACCAAAAGGTTCAAATTTCTTCAAAACGATGCTCATGATATTTACCAGAATTTTGTTATCCTTTATTTCTCATTTTGCAGATGGAAGAAATTCTCATCTGGTCCGCTTCTCCTATTGGTAATAAACCAAAGGCTATTACGTATACACGTTGGTGTGGTCAGGTGCAGTTGTCAGTTTTAGAATTGCAATATGCCCACATACAAAATTGATAGAGTTAATATATTGTGATGGGGAGGGGGGGACTCTGCAAATTCAACAATAGTTTTATAATAGAGTCGAATGAATCTGCTGACAAATTTATGGAAAACCGGGGGAAAAAATGCATAAAACCTATGGATTCAAGGCATTGTACACGTTTGGTAATTACTCAAAATATATATTAGCATAAAAACTGACTTGGTAACGAGCAACAGAGAGCTGTTGATAGTATAAAACATTGTGAGAAACGAATCCCTCTGAAGTAACGTAGTTTTTGAGAAAGAGGTAACTTCTCACTAAAATAATAAAAACTTCTTGCAAGAAGTTTTTATTCCTATCTGAAAGCACACAAATTTGTACAACAAGGGTGTTTTTTCTTTCATCATTTTCTTGCAACTTCGATGACCAATTTAATACACCAAGTGAGAACACTTGTCTTTGACAATTACCAAACGTGTACGATGCCTTTAAAAGATCTGAACTACTTTGTAAAATGCAAACTTGTACCGGGAAACGAGTAGTATAATGCTCAAAGAGCGTGCACAGTACCAGTAAGATTTAAAATATAATTGTTCACAACTTACATGGTATAAAGATGGTCATGGTGGGAAAACTTCTCTTGAAATGTTTTTGCTTGAAATGCTATAGTTTTTTAGAAAATTGATATAATAATTTGTTTTGATCTCACGAGTCCAAAACTCGCTGTTTGAAAACTGTGTACACGCCATACAATTGTCAGTATTTTCTCGTGACTCCGATGACCGATTGAGCTGAAACTATCACTGATTTTGTTATTATTGTCATCTATATGTTGGGTCACAATGTGGTCTTGGAGCAATTACCAATGTTGACTGCGTGCCTCTTAGAACTGGTGTGGTATTTTATAATTAGCAATGACCAGGAGTTTGGTTTGTAATTTGTGACCTTACTTTTCGATGAACTTGATATCAATACGAGTTTTCATGGGAAGTTCATCCGTCTGAAAGACGCCGTGCAAGAAAATTTTCCCACAATTTTTAGTTTCTTATTTTGATTAGCGACTCGAAATAATGAAGTATACAGAAATCCCTGACAAAAACGGAAAGCAGTTGCTTCTCTAAAAAATGCAACCACCTAATCGAATGACGTTATCACAGGCTGGTTATGTCAATGAGTAAAGGATTTCTCTGTGGTTTTATCGTGTATTTATTGAGAACTAGAAGACGGGAATGAATATAATCTAAACAGATATCCAATAATGAACTAGGAAGTTAGGCTATATGATAGGCGTACACTGCGCACAACCAATGGCACTGCAACATCAGTCTCTCATCTGCTGATATTTTGTAGGCATTTAATACCTGAACGGTCTGACGGGTTCCAGGTTGTTCAACTGAGAGCGGGTGACAGCGACTTGTTTGACAGCCTCTGTTATTTTACCGAGCAATTTCCAACTATTTTTCTTAACATGACGTCTGGTAGCAATGAAAACAAACTAAGGTTTGATTTATGGAGGTGTGTGCATGTACACTAAAAGGAAAAACCCCGGTTTATATAGTGCAACAATGTGCTGCAGGTCCAACATTAACAAGATGTGTGATATATACGCGGCTGCTTGTTGTAAATGGGGGTCAACCCAGGAAAGTTTGCATTTTAATTAGCTCCGTGTATAACAGGGACTTAGAGCAAGGCAGAGCACGTCGTTAGGTGGAAGTCGCTTCCAAAATCGCGGCTAGTAAAAAGAGGCAAGCGTAAACATAACGTCACGGCGAATGCATCGATGTTTATTTTTTCGAGAGCCGTATCCATTCAAGCAGTTCTAATCCCGCTTTGGAGTTCGTCTGATTTAGGTTGTTCAGAAAGTGTCAGTATTCAAGTCCACCAGTGAGCCATGTTGTTCTTTTTCCAAGTAAAAACAAAACGGTGAAGATACATGGGCGAGTGAGACCGGGCTACATGGTTTCGCTTCCTGATTGGTCGAGAGGCTTTTTTAAAGATGTATCATTGGTTAAAGGTATATAACAGCACACCAAGACCTAGACCAATTGGAACCGTTCCCTGTTTTAACTGGTTTCCGGTAAACTCAACGTTATAGGCCTATAAGCCTACAACTGAGAACACTGTTGTATTTAGCAGGTATAAGCACGCCAGTGATTAGCGCAAATCCGAGTTACCAGGCAACCATAACACACAGCTCATCCATGTGATGCCTTCCTGTCTAATAGACTGGTAAATTATGGAAAACTCTTTTCCTTCGATTGTCATTCATAATTATAAAGAAGGTAGAATACTACCATGACCCAATTTCCTAAAAAGCAGAACTTAACTTGCTTAAAACATTTATCAGCGGAGAACCGCTAACAAGTAATTGTTAATTGCACAGTACTTTGTCTGATGGCGCATTCTGCTAATAAAAATATTTGCTAGGAACCAAAAGCTTTCTTATCAATCGGTTCCTGATTGAAGATGAATTCTATACAGATCACAATGGGCCTAAACCTGAAAATTATATTGCATCACATCGTCAAAAGAGATTTAAATATATATTCTAAATATTAATTTAAACATAATCTGCTTCTCGAATATTATTTACAAACTTACTGGATGTTATTTTGGTTTAATCCTAAACGCCAATGTGTGATAAGAACTGTTTACTTAGTGCTTTCCACGTGTTGTGGGGAAACAGGGTACTCGGTGGGATTCGAACCCACAAAGAGGGGATGTCTTAACAACTAGACCACCGAGCATGCCTGACGAGAGACCATTTCGAATTTTGTAATTAGCAACTGGACCACAAACAATTTTTAAAAGATTACTAGATTTTAAATTTGCATCAGGGATAAAGAATTTGTTGGGGGGTTTACCCATACACCGATGTGTGTAAAGCACTGTATACTCAGTACTTTCCAGAATCCTGTGGAAAAAAACCCACAGGCCTAAATTATACTCTCGTGGCATTCGAACCCACGACCTTTGCATTGATAGGGCAGATGTCCTACCACTAGACCATGCTGAGCTAGCCCGGTGGCTAGAGGCAGTTTGAATCCTATATTTTAGCAGATGTAATGATATAAAGCTAAACAAAAATGATATTTTCTCATCCCGGAAGCAATTATTATAATCTAACTGGGTTTTATTATAGAAGAGAGGTATTCCACATAAAATAATAGATCGCTCTACAACTGCGTTCTGTTTGGAGCACCATACTTAAGGCAGTGAAAAACCAAATCGTTCCCAAATGTAGCAATAATTTTGTGTATGGACGGAAAGCTTGAGCCGAAACCCCTTCATCAATTTCACAATTTATCTTGGGATAGTTTCTGAACGATTCCACCTGAAAAATGAGTAGGTTATTTTCTTTTACAACATATCATTATTGCCCACTCTTTAATTTGGATGTGCAGAATATAGTATGACCTTACGGAATCTAAATTCCACGCTATCAAGTCATAAGCTTTGCTATGGATATTTTGCAGATGTTATTATGAGAATTTTTTTTTTTTAGGCGGGAGCGAGCGTGCAGCGTATAAAGGCTGTCAGGAGACATAGCATTTCTTCATCAATCATTTAAAACCATTTTCTCCATTGCGATGTGGCAGCGAGATCTTGACAAGCCCATCCACGGTGCCACGTAAAGTGGTTCAGACCAGCAGCGTGGCTCCACGGATCTTCCCGTCGGGTCTTAAACGGCTCTGCGCCCCGTCGAAAAACACGCCGCCGAACCCAGTGCTCGATGATACTTTACCTCTCAGTGTTGTTTAGTGCAGACCTTTACAAATGGTAGGTCAATACACATCGTAGTGATACACAGAACAGGTCTGTGTTTATAACGCAGATTGTAAATTAGCTGAGTTATTGCGTGCAACCTAATATCATACCTAAATGGATACCACGTGCATGGCCGTTGGTTCATCAACCAAAATATAACGCCAAATACAAATCCAATGACCTTCAGATATTACATAGCAATTATGGACCTAATCTCTGATTGAACGGAAAATAGTATAAAGAGCTTTAAAAGAGCATCAACAATTAGTGCTTTTAGATAACTTCCCAAAGTTGTGCGTGTTGACTCACCAGGTTGGTTGTATTCTGTTATAATAGAGATGCGCAGAACAATGGATAACTTAATGATGCGTTATTTGGTCGAGCTGCCAGGACAAAAGTATGATCTACTTCAGAGACGCTCTGTCAACGAAGGCTTGTCGAGTACCAAAACGAAATGGAATATTACGTCTAGGCCAATAAATATATACACTGCCGCTCGCCTGAAACCAGCGGGGACGCTCTTGGCCACGTGAATGCATTTTCTGAGCGAATATTTGTTTTATGGTTTACACTGGCATTATGTTCACTCCATGCGAATATTGTCTCTCCGAGAGAAGGAAAAAAAGGGTTCTCTGTGTTTAATGTGTGCCTGCGTATTAACAAACCCCAAGGGACGGTAATGCGAAGTGAATGTGCTCACTCGTTCAATGAAAGAAGTTTTTTTTTCTTTTCTCAGGAATAAATAGGAATTTTATTCAACTTGGAGGACGACTCAGTGAGCGTATATTATGGTGTGGAGGAATTAATGGGCTTTTATGGCTGTTGCGACAGAACGGGCAGGTGCGGTTTTGTACGGACTACACCGGAGGGTTAGTGTGTGTGGGCCTGCGCGCCCCAGCGCTGTGATATTGTGCCTGCGTTGTGTGTGGAGTTAACACAAAATATAAAAAAACATCCCTCGATGATTTTACTTTTTGACAAGAGAGCATGGATTCTTTTACAATTTTTACAAAATGGCGGCAGACTGGGAAGTAGGCCTAGTCCACCCTCGAGATATAACACAGTTGGTATGCGGGACCATAGGTTTGGTTGTGTGTGTGTTTATTGGGTGGCGTTGAGATTACAAAATGATGACGGGGTGATTGTGAGGTATACACCGCGGCAACACACGCAAAGACAGCCAGGGCCTAATGGACAAAAAAATGCCTGTACTCGGGGCCTGTCCTTTGGACGATGATGCTTAATACAACAAGTTTATTTTATTATCCACTGGTATTATCATAACCCAGATCTCTACGATTCGTTTACCTTTTTTTTTGTCATAGACACATCTATTTTTGTATGGAGCTTGGCATACTCTGATGTGGGGAGTTAAGTCATGTCGATCCAAATCAATATTTTTTATGTGGAACGATCGCGCCAAAAATAGACCAAATGGAAATGTATCAAAGTATAAGGTGCTAGCAGCATTTACTCTGAGTGATTTAATTCGCCTAATGCATTGTTTTAAAATTCACATGGATACTCGATGCCCCCCCCCCCCTCAATATACTGGTTTCTTCACACTCTAAATTATGCGTGTTCATACCATGGAATGGTACTGTATGTATCAACTGATATTGTACGAGCGCTGTATTATAATGTACGCTACAACAGCTGCTTATAAATAGGGAGAAGAGAGAAGAGAAAAAAAACGAGAAAGGGAAACTCATCCAAGTTAGCATGAAATCTTATCCCACCCAGAGAGCTGGGTCCTCCATGAAAATTTACTGTGCCCACAAGAGGAGCGACTGGGGGGAAACTCAGGGGTTCTTACGGCCCACTCTGCCGGGACGGTGGGAGCCTGAACACGGTTTGCCGGCACACACTTGTCCGACGACCCGTGGGAGATGAAAGCGAAGCGGTAAAAACACCGGCCTGATTTTCAATGATTACGGCGTGTGAGTGTATGAGGAGGGTGGTGGCTCGGGCCGTCGCGGAATACGACGGCGGTGGTTTGCCGTGTGCGCTCGAAGACAATTTTTCTTTTCTTTCCTTACTTCGTGAAATGTAAATTGCGCATGATGGATCAAAAGTTGGCCTGAAGGGGAGAAAGATCAACGGGTACATCCGATCAAAGAGGGACGGTAGAAGTAGTAGTAGTCGTCGGTTACATTTTACAATAACAGAACTTCTTTAAAGGGAATGAAACATCATTGGTTTTGTGGAAGAAATATCACTTTCATCCTCTATAGTTTTCAACAAACATGCAACACAAGCAACGTGATTTTCATCAAATGTGGCGGTCACGTTTTAGTGCAAAAACAAAATCAATGTTTCTGTTTGGGATTTTACGCACGTTCGTGAGGGCTTAATCAGATTGCTGCAATCAACAGTGATTTGGGGATCTTTTGGTGCTATTTTGTTATTTTGTGTGAAATCGTTTCTCTGGAGGATTTGTACTATGAATTTTATAAAGCAGTGAACTTACCGGTTACAACTCATTTTTCTTTTAAATAACTGCCAGATCCTTTAATTTGACTTAGTGTTGACTGGGGGGGGTACAAAATGAAAGTTCCTACTCTAAAATCTCACCTGATAGTTGATGAATATTCAACATGTTTTTAATCATCCTTATTATAAGCTGTTTGTTAATAACTTTACATGAATTATGAATTTGAAGCAAAGTCATATCATAATAATAACAACAAAATGCTGTAGTCATAGCTGATTGGTTATTTCTTTAACTTTGATATCTTGAAAATATTAGGTTTTGGAACTAAACAATTTGAAGAAAGAAAAACAAGTATATTGTGTCAAATCATTGATTTAATTCCGTTAATTTCAAGAGAGTATAGGCCCTAATTGTATATTATTCAACTATTCCATTGATAAATGCTTAGCTGCGTGCAGATATAATTATTCGTCACAGCTCATACATTATTCATATGCCATGCATAATGCATTAGTAGTATGCATAATGCACTATGTCGCACACCTCGTATAGGCGTAACGTTAATGACATCTACATACCGTATAGTACAGTGTGTACCTTCATTCATCTCGAGTAAAGCTATACGTTTCAACTTCATTGAGAAGTAAGAACAACTGTACCATGTACAACAATCTTTTGGGAGAAGTGTTGGCCTTGAGAATAGCCGGTGCGGTCACATAGGCCTACATACACTGTGCTCGTCTTTCTCCTGAAGACGAGCAGAGTATAACTCTTTGAAACGTCGAGACCACACCGGCTCTTCACAGAACCAACACTTTTCCAAAGAATTCTATACATGGTTGTACCCTCAAGTTTACTATAGTTTTTTTTTTATAAATTATCCACACCATGCAAAGCTTCAGACATCACTTCATGGAGAAGTGGAGAAGTGACACTATATAACTCTGGTATAGACCTAACAGATTAAACAATGCGGTACATAAATACACTGCAGAAACTGGGGGGGGGGGTAAAATTGACACCATGGATGTTGTCACATAAAGATACCGAAGAGAGAATCAAAATTACCATTCATAGAGTGTTAAAATGACACCAATGTAATTGTTTTGGCAGTAATTAGTGTTTGGTATCTATGTGACAACCTTCATTGTGTAAATTTTAACAACCCCGTTTTTGCAGTGTACGATTTGATCCCTGGAAGACTTTTCATCTGAAATATGTTGCATTGTAGTTGGTAAACGAGCATGGCGTAAGTATAACCACCTAGCTTTTTCACTAGTACTATTAGCAATAGCCAAATCGAGGCTGGAAGGATAAAAGAGTCTAGTCCCATCTTGGTATATTGGGAATTTGTATCATTATTTCTGTTGTAGACAGGGAACACGACGAAGATGATGGCTGCCTGACAAAATGTGCATAGTGTGCGTGTATTGATAACCATGATTTGGTTGTTATCAACACAGAGTTATGTATTATAAATATTATGCAGTTTTTGAAGGCAGAAAGACTGCCGTGAAGGACTGTAAATGAATTTTACGTTTTTAAAAACGTTAATGTATAGGCCTACATGCAATTTAGAATGCAGGAACTCTGTCACAATTTAATGTTGGTAAGTATTGTATCATGGCGGGGGGAGGGGGTAGTTGTTGGAAGGAGGGGGTAGTTGTTGGAAGACAAAATGAAGACAAAATGAAGACGAAATGGAGACGAAATGGAGACCCCCACACTTGAAGGTTTTATACAGGATTGGTAAGGATAAACAATATAGTTGTTTAATTTTAGTCTGGAAGCTTACTGATTATGAAATTCTTACTAGAACGATTTTGTTTTATGTGAAGCATTTTTTATGTGAAACTAAGTCATGTTCGAGAAAACTGTATCATTCTGAAAACCTTAAAAAACAGCAACTGCACAGCTGATTTCGGTTGTTACAACCCAAATTAAGGACAATGTGTTTACATGCTGAACATTTTGCATGTTTGTTCACTATTTTCTCCTGACTCACACGATAGATTAAGCCCAATTTTTCACAGTTTTGTTATTTCATGTATTTGGTTGATCACACAAAACATAAACACTGTCTGCGACTATTTTGTCAGCTCTACCAATCCTGTATACTATCTTTAATGTCGTTTTGAAAATGTAGACAGCATTAACAGCATTCGCCTATCGTGCGAAAACCAACCTGCGATTATGCAAGCTGGGGTTTTTCTTCTGTAAAGAATACACCAAAAGTTTAGTTGACTTTTTAACTCTGAAAGGGATTAGCGCACGGAAATCCATTTCAGGTTGTTAATTCTGTTCACTTTTCTTTTCTTTTTTTTCCTTTCTTCTTCTCTCTCGAAATTTTGACAGTTGTCAGGTGTTTGGACCTGCATTCAATCAGCTCAGTTTATGGATGATGCTCGACGCCCGTTTTGTTCGGGCTGTATATAGAGCCATGTACTAACCCTTTCACATTGCCAATCTGTATAGAATTTGTCTGCTTGTCCGTCGTTAAAAAAAAATATATGTATTTATTTTGTTTACGATTTCCTTTTGATCGTATGAGTTATTTTTTCCCCGTCACGGTTCAGTGGTCAGAGGCAGTGTGAATGCTAGAATGCACTGGAAGTGCAAGACACACGTGCTAATTGTTTAGATCTTTTTCTGGTTGGGAGTAGGCCTAATGCAGATTTTTTTGGTAGCCCCTACGTGTATTACTGTATTTTATAGTGGGGGGGGGGGGTGGCACCAACTAAACTCTCCTAAAGAGGCAATGATGATTGTTATGTTTACCCTTTTGTCGCTTTTCTTGAGAATCCTTGGCTTCACATCCATAGTTAAGAAATGAAACGAACAACGAAGCTCATTCTGGAACGCTAATGTAGGCCCCTAGTTTATTAGCAATTTCCCATGACATCGTTGATTATTATTTGTTCAATGAATTGTAAAACAATAATGATAAATCAGTAATGATAAATCAATAATGATAAATCAATAATGATAAATCAAAAAAGTGTCTAAAGGTATAGGGTCTAAAGGTTTTTGTCAGCGTACTGCTGCAGCGTATAGTTAAATAAATCAATAAAGATAGGCTACATTAAAAGTCACCTGTGAAAGTTTCAGTTGAATAGGCCTATTTACTTGTTGAGGAAACAGGAAAAACTGTCATGGTATTTTCATCACAGAACTTCGAATCCATCCACGTTTAGCAGGTACCCATCCGCACCTCTTGCCGTATTGAGCCTGGAAGCATTCAAGCGGACACCACGGACAACATTTCCAAGAGTTGCCTGCACTGGGCGATCTTTTGAGATTCAATTTGTCGACATACTTTAAATGACTTCTAATCAACGGGGGCACTACAGGCGAGGATGCTTACCACCATTACATCTTTAGTAACACGTAGGCCTTTGGAAACAATTAAACAATTTCTTTTCGGGGTCATTACCAAAGTATGACCCTACCTAGACACTGGACACGTTTGGTAACTCAATATATATATTAGCATAACAACTTACTTGGTAACGAGCAACGGAGAGCTGTTGATAGTATAAAACATTGTGAGAAAACGACTCCCTCTGAAGTAACGTAGTTTTTGAGAAAGAGGTAATTTGTCACCAAAATGTTTGAATCTGAGAACAACTTCAGTCCTGAAGCCTTTCTTGGGCATCTGAAAGCACACAAATTTGCGCAACAAAGGTGTTTTTTCTTTCATTATTTTCTTACAACTTCGATGACCAATTGAGCCGAAATTTTCACAGGTTTGTTATTCGACTGGTCTTTGACAATTACCAAACGTGTCCAGTGCCTTTAAGTCCCTTTGTTATTGCTGTTGTGTTTAACATAATTCATAGGCCCTGTGCCTCGCCATATAGATACAAATAACAGACTTAATAATAGTAATAGTAATGAATACTAATATTCAGTGTACAAAAAGGAACCAGACTATTTTTCCATTCAAGACTAAGTTGTTTTACATTGGTTTAAAGAGGAGAAAATCAAGATGGCCGCACCGTGATAAAGGTCTATGGAAGATTATTGAGGTCACATCGGAGAAATGGGCGGGAAGGCGTGGTACCAAATTGGCACGGGATTAAAAGGTACCAGACGTTTTTGGAAGAGGTTCTTCAGTGGAATCACAGTGGACAAAAGTCCGTGTCCGAATTAGCGGCTACAGCTACGGCTACGGCTCAGATTTCCGCGTATGCATTATCATATCCTTAGCAACACCCTTCAGCAACAGTCGTAGCCGTAGCTGTAGCCGCCAATTCGGATACGGCCTACAGAACGGCGCACCATTGGTTACTAGGCTTTCAATCAATCCAAGTGAATTGGAAACCTATCTGCCTATTCATCTGTGTATAGACTGTGCAAGTCTCGCGCATATTTGAACTTCCGGGACCATTGTGGTCCCAACCACATTGAGATTTACGTGGGCAAGATTTTGTTTTGTCAATTATTTTAGTTTAACCTGGTTTATGACCATGAACAATGTTTATGTTGTTGGGAATGTAATGCTTAGTTATAAACAATATGAAAGTAAAATCAATTCAACAATATAACGAAGAAAATCCGGGAATTAAACTTGACCTCAGCATCCGGTTACTGCAAAAAACTAAGAATTTTGTGCTCACCTCCGATCACAAAACTTGTGTAAACGCTTGTTTTGGATGAGCCAAGATAATCGCCAGATGCTGTAATTGCAACGCGAAGCCTTTTTTATTGCAGTCTATGGTTGTTGAGGCATCAGCGTCCTCTATAAACTGCGTCAAGCGGTAATTTTACGCCCGTGTGACAACCGCGAATTCGCGAAAGGGGTTTCTGAAAAGTTAAGATCAAATAAGCACCCTTGTCTCAGAGTTTGAATTTTGTTTAAATAATAATTAACACATTATTTGTGTATTTATTATAAAAACTAAAACTGATTGTATAAACATGTAATGAGTATTTTTGTTGTTCAGAGTTTGTCATTAGATACGCGCGAGACTTGCACAGTCGATAGAGCTACAATTCGTGACGTCACAGCAGTATCACTAACAAGAGCATTTGCCTGATCAAAGATGTGCTTGGGCTTTTCCAAAGGCTTGGCCTCAATTTATGTGTCAAAATGTGGTTGTTTTCACCAGTTCGAAATGAGTATTATTGATTATTGTTATGATTTACCACAATTTAAAAAAACACCACCTCATTTTAATAAATGATTAGGCTGGGATGAAGCTGTTGGAATCCTCGACATGTCTTTTCACAAAAACATGACCGTGTCAGGAAACGAGAGTCACCCGTCAGCAGCACTGACGCCTCGGCGACATGCTTGACCCAGAACACGGCCCAAGTTAAAACCCATCCAACACGGGTGTGTACACAAACTACCAAAACCGGAGACAAATAAGTGTGTTGGCTCGAGAAAGAAAAAACCCTCGGATGTGTTCACACTATTTGTAAACTGAGCCTATATACTCACTGCACTAGAGTGCGGTGTCGAGGTTTCGTTTTAAAACCTACATGCCATACTCCATTGTGTGGAAACAAAACTTACGGAGTCCAATTCTACACCTCGAGAAAACAGGGTGTCAAGAAAGTTAACCTTTTCATTGTTGGTGTAGGATACACCATTTAGGTGTCGGCGAAATGATTAATCCGGTTTTGAATCTACTGTTTAAAGGGTTTGGGTACTTTTTGTACGACACAAAACACAATGTCCACAGATTTACACTAAACTTACACGGTTTAAAGATAAAGATGGTAAAAAGCTTCCCTTCAAATATTACTTGCTGAGTTGCTGTAGTTTTTGCGAAATGAGTAAAACAATGTCACGAAAATAACTTTTGTCTCAGAAGACGAAAATTATGTTAGCATGTACAACGCATTTACCAGTAATGGTATTTACGCGACTCACCTGAAAACATCGCTCTGTGATTTTCACTTTTTTCTCAAAAACTTGACGACTAATGAAGCTGAAACTTTTAACAGGTAAATTATATTACATACATCTTCATTCACAGTGAGTAGGGATTCAGGTCACAGCCAAAAAAACTTGATCTACAAAAGGTACCCAAACTCTGGAACCGTTCGATTGTTTTAATCGTATATTAATGTAGATAAACAATAAAACTAACCTGTGAAAAATTCATTTCAAAAGGTGGTGTAGCGTTTTTGAGATATCGCCGAAAATCAGGAGCGGTTATGTCCACGCAGAAGAATAATCCGTAAATGGAATACACAATCTGAAACGTTAGTGTCAGTAACGCTTCTCAGATTCAAAATTTGGGGGATAAAAACTAATATCCTTTTCCATAACCGCATTACTTCGAAGTGAAATGATTCTCAAAATGCTTTATCGAAAACTTCTGACTTCTAACCAAGTAAGATTTTATTACCATTCATTTCAAGAGCGATTACCAAACGTATACCTTCCCTTTAATGATAATAATTATTATACCACATTTATTGTGCGCATTTCACCCCAATGTTCAAAAGCGCATTGCAATAATAAGCTACAACATAATCAAATGTCAGCACATTGGAGTTAAGCAGCAACGAGAAAACCCCTAATATTAGACACATTTAAAACAAAATTAGCCAAAAGCTTGTTTTAAGAAAACAGTCTTAAAGGCACTGTACACGTTTGGTAATTACTCAAAATATATATTAGTATAAAAACGGACTTGGTAACGAGCAACGGAGGGCTGTTGATAGTATAAAACATTGTGAGAAACGACTCTCTCTGGAGTAACGTAGTTTTTGAGAAAGAGGTAATTTCTCACTAAAATAATAAAAACTTCTTGCAAGAAGTTTTTATTATTCTATCTGAAAGCACACAAATTTGTACAGCAAGGGTGTTTTTTCTTTCATCATTTTCTTGCAACTTCGATGACCAATTGAGCCCAAATTTTCGCAGGCTTGTTATTTTATGCATATGTTGGGATACACCAAGTGAGAACACTGGTCTTTGACAATTTCCAAACGTGTACGGTGCCTTTAAGCTTAGTCTTTAAAACAGAAAGAGACTGTAAGTGTCGGTGCAGCTTGAATAAATGACTCGTCCCCAGTGGATCTTTGCATTTTACCTTTTTGGGTAATTTAAAAGAAACCCGTAATTAGAACGTAACAAATAGTTGGAAAGGTCTTTAGGCAGTATATCAATGATGTACTTTGGAGCGAGGTCATGAATGGCCTTGAAACCGACGCATACCCCAACATTCGTAAAGATCTACAACGCTTAAAGGCACTGAACACGTTTGTAAATTGTCAAAGACCAGTGTTCTCACTTGGTGTATCCCAACATATGCATAAAATAACAAGCCTGTGAAAATTTGGGCTCAATTGGTCATCGAAGTTGCAAGAAAATAATGAAAGAAAACAACACCCTTGTTGTACAAATTCGTGTGCTTTCAGATAGAAATAAAAGGCTTCTTGCAAGAAGTTTTTATTATTTTAGTGAGAAAGTACCTCTTTCTCAAAAACTACGTTACCTCAGAGGGAGTCGTTTCCTACAATGTTTTATACTATCAACAGCTCTCCGTTGCTTGTTACCAAGTAAGTTTTTATGCTAATATTTGTTTTGAGTCATTACCAAACGTGTACGATACCTTTAAGTGCGACAATGGGTCCATCTTTGCATTAAGTTTGCTGGGATTTCTTCCTTAACGGTGTTCATTTCAAATCACGTACGGTAGAATAAAAAAAAACCCGAAACGTTTTAAACTAACGTACGGAAGCGTTTTGCCGCCACATGAATAAAACAAGTCTCTGTCTTATCGTGTACGTACACGATAATTATCGTGTACGTACATGATAAGTGTACGTACACGACAATTATCGTGTACGTACACGATAAGAGAGAGACTTTTGTTTATTCACTACCGGTACGCTTTCGTGCTAACGCAGATACAACGTTGTGACTCAAACGTTGTTTGAGCGCACTCTCGCTCAGGGCCTTGTTGTCACACGAGGCATTTTTTACCGGCAATTTGAACGCAATCTACTTCGCTGCATGCAAAAGTAACACTTCAGTTTCACAAGCGATAAACAGTGTCTTATACTCAAGAAAATCAATCGTGTGAAAATCAAAATGTGAATGGTGTTTTTTTTTCTTTCTAGAGCTTGCCTGTGGAACTGGTTGTCTTTTATTGCCTCGCGTGATATGGTCCCTCGATCGTAGGCATCACTGTGACAAAATCTTGTTCAGAGATTAAAAAAAGTTTATTCAAAAATCCTTGGACATTTCATGGGTTGCGTTCAAAATGATATCTTTTCCCCCATATATAAAAGTCGTTATTTGTTTTAGCATAATTATGTGGTTACAATAATAACATCTGCCAGGGTAGACAATGTTGATGTGAAAGATGAGCTATACGTGCTCCCATTTTGGATGCCGGTGCTGCATACTCCAAAGGAGTTGTGGCGGTTTCAGGAATGCTTAAGGCCAAATTAACAGGGGTAGTAAACAGAGTATAAGGCACTTTGATACAATGTTTAAAATGTCATAATAAATGCCAATTATTATTATTAATACTTAAAAAATGCGCATTATAATAATATGTATTTATCTTAAAGAAATCATTCTAGACACAGCTGATTAGGATATACACTCTGGTGTTATACGCACTAAAGTGTTAATTCAACACTTAAAGTGTAAAATCTCTATAAATGTATAGACGTTATAGGCAAGAGTTAAGTTGCCACTGTGAAATATGCTAGGCGTGATTCTGTGGCCAATTTGACCCGAAAATTTAGGTTTAAATTTTAAATAGCTATTCGTATAGATTCGAGAACAAGTTACAAGCTTTCCTTTAAAGGCACTGGACACTATTGGTAATTACTCAAAATAATTATTAGCATAAAACCTTACTTGGTAACGAGTAATGGGGAGCTATTGATAGTATAAAACATTGTGAGAAACGGCTCCCTATAACGTAGTTTTCGAGAAAGAAGTAATTTTCCACGAATTTGATTCTGAGACCTCAGAATTAGATTTTGAGGTCTCGAAATCAAGCATTTGAAAGCACACAACTTCGTGTGACAAGGGTGTTTTTTCTTTCATTATTATCTCACAACTTCGACGACCAATTGAGCTCAAATTTTCACAGGTTTGTTATTTTATGCATAATGTTGAGATACACAAAGTGAGAAGACTGGTCTTTGACAATTACCAATAGTGTCCAGTGCTTTAAGGTATTGCACGAATAAAGTATCCGCCAATATCCGGTTAGTTAATTGGAAACTTAAAATTAAATTATGTTCAGGATCTTGACATACCTCACGTCCATTAGCCATGTAGGCCCTAAATACAATTTTGCATGCTACATGTATTCTGTGCATTGTCCGTGGCATATGCGAAAGTTTTTGTATGTTTTTCGTTTCGAAACAGCATCATCTGTCAAAATTCGTTCGGAGTGAGAAAAACAAAGTAATTTTGGGTTGAACAAAACAAAATAACCCAACAATTATTTAAAGTTTACCTAGTAAGTTTCCCTTGTAGTTTCTTACCGGTACTTGATTAAAAAAAAGAATAATAAATATGTCTTTCCACGAAAATCGGGCCTTTGAACTTTGAAGGGAAATCTCATTGTAATAACTTTCATTCAATTACTTATACTGACCAAATTTAGTAAGAGTATTGGTTAAAGGGATTGTATGAGTTTGGTAATTGGAATCCACTGTTTGTTTCAATCCACCGTAGCACTAACCTGTGGAAATTTCATTTCAAAAGGTGGTAGCGTTTTTGAGAAATTGCCGAAAATCTGGAGCGGTTTGTCTACGCAGGAAGAATAATCTGCAATTGGAATACACAATCTGAGAAACGTTACTGTCAGTATAAACACTTCTTAGATTCAACGTTTTGGGTGATAAAAAGTGATATCTTTTTCCATAACCGCAGTACTTCGAAGTAAAATGTTTCCCAAAAATGCATTATACAATCTAAAGCTGCTGTACTTCCTACCAAGTAAGTTTTTATTGCCATTAATTTTCAGAGTCATTACCAAACGTATACAGACCCTTTAACTTTTTTGATTTTAGAAGTATACTTGAATATTTACTTACCAAAAACATTCGGATACCATAGATGAAACTGTGGCGACGTGTAAACATTGAATTACAAATAGCACTTAAAAAAGAAGAAGAAGAAGAAGTATATCACTGTCAAATGGCAGAGAAGCACGCACAGCTTAGAAAAACTAAGCTCGAGATTTCACACTGATCTCGACCAAAGGACATCCAGCTTTATAACAAAAATACAAAAGTATTGTACCCAAAAAAGTTACATCATGATGTTGATAGGACGTTTTTGGGGAAGCGCGTCTGCGATTGGTCAAAGCCAGTCAGCGCATATTTTGTGGGTTTTGTAAGGGAGTCCTGACACGTAAGTGGTGAAACATGGGATGAGAGGGGCAGGGACGGGAACCCTTTCCCCTTGCCCCCCCCCATGAGACAACAAAATGTACACATGAATGATTGATACGCTAAATAACCCCCAAACTATGTCTTTGCATCCGCTTGCCCCTCCCCCCAAGATACACACAATCAGTAACGCTCCT
Organism: Plazaster borealis; assembly: GCA_021014325.1. Lineage (NCBI taxonomy): Eukaryota > Metazoa > Echinodermata > Asteroidea > Forcipulatida > Labidiasteridae > Plazaster > Plazaster borealis. Next base: position 4,636,803 of record CM037475.1, on the reverse strand, counting down.
GACACGTGACAACCCCTTCATCACCACTGCATTATCTGATTTCAGAAATGCGCTAAAAGTAGATTAGAGTCTCGACAAATTGTGTACGTTACATTTTTGGTCGACGCAGTGTTGGTGACGTCATCGGGAACCTGCCACACCGACATTGCTGAAACACACACACACCTTAATGCACTCGGGGGGGGGGATGTGATTGACACTCGCAATGTATATAAAACCACATGCAGGTACTTTGTTCACGACGTTGATTCGCAAGGAGGTATAGGTGTATATTTTTGAGGTACCACTGTCGTCGAAATCGTCATGCCCATTTCGTTGTTGACGCCAATCGAAGATATCGACACGGGGTTCTGCTGTTTCACCACCAAGGAACAACTATTTTAGGGGGGAGTTGCCTGGGTTCGGTGGGTGAAGTCACGTGACTGGGTCCACGCAATCGTAGTGACAAATTGTTGATTCGGATAAGATTGCAATCAAACGGATTCTGTTTCATGGCGAAAATATAACGCGCGTTTCAAAAACAACCGCAAAGTTCTGAATTTGTTTGTGTAACACGGGAATTTGACGGCCTTTCGTAACAGCGAATATTTTGAAACAAAAGAAACGAACGCTGTATAATAGTGCATTGTAAAAATGCATGAGATAGGGCCTATTACGTGAAAAACTGTTCAATTATTTGACAATTTGTGTTTTTATAACGTGTCAATTAGCTCCAAGAAAGTTCATCAAAGATCGCTGCGCTAAAAATCCCCCCAAAACGTACGACAATTTGGGGTTTTGATTGTATAAGGCAGGTTTTCCTGGCTATCACCACAAATTATTTCAGTTTCATTAACACCCATTCAAATTCACGCACGTTTCCCTAAATCGTTCACACTATGGGATTTTCTTTTTTAGCTACGACTGCATTCAACTTCGCTTTCGTGCGCTTATGATTTCGTTCTTCAAATTCATGCCTGTTTCAGTCAGTCTACTTCAGACATTCAAGACTACATTTTCACCATTCTTCGGTTGAATTTCTACTGCCCATTGACAATATTGATGACTTTGAAGGGTTGACCAGCCTCTTGCTGCTGGCTTTTGCGAAATTGAATGATTCTTTGCGACCTAATGATTTTGAATGATCTTATTTGACCAGTGGATGCTAAACTGTTGAAATCTACTCTTGACATTTACTGTTGAATGCTGAAGCAACGGAGCATTCATTTTCAAACGACTTTTGAATAAGCCAGGTGTTAAAATGAATGATTTTTACGAAACTTGCCGGGAAAACGCCAGCAAAAACTGCACAAATATTGTTCGTATGTGTCACAAATTAATACTTTAAAAAACCCTCAAATTATTACAAGATTGTATAGGTATCCCGGTCATTTTCGGCAAATAAGGGGCCAATTTACCAATTTAAGTATACTATTTTGCGCAACATTGAAACATCCTCAAAAACTGTCATTCAAATTCACCAATGTAGGCAAAATGTTCTTTTACAAAAGGATAATCATGCAATTTAACAAACCACTCGAACAGCATTCAAATTCGCAGCAGCTTTTCGCAGAAATCTCAACTTGCGCCTACTCTGCTAAACTTACTGCCGATTTGGCATGGCTAAAAAGAACGCCCTATTAGTTTTATTGACTATAAAATGCTCGGCCTATATATAATCGGACGTCTCAAAGAGACATTAAACGACGGTTTCAACTTCAAAAGAGAGACAAAATCGCTTTAATAAGAATGTATGAAAGGTGAAATAGGCTGCTTTCTTTGCCGGAAATTACCAGAAAAACCTATTTAAAATAACCATTGACTTTGAAAATCGACATTGCCTGAACCAACGCTGTGTGTTTGATGGGCAGAATATTGTTTTCACCTTTCACTTCCGAAAATAAATAGGAGTGGGGAAAACAAAATTATAATGAAGCAACAAAAAGTAAGCATAGCCCTGATAAATTACAATGAATATTTATAGCAGTTCTTTTGCACGTTATCTCGACAAAAAAATATCTGACGGCTTTGATAGTGTTCGCATCATGGGGCCGAGCGAGTCGTCCACGGCAGAAATTACCAATAGTGCAAAATGGTCGTACCAGGACCACGTAGGCACGCGCGCGAGTCATCATGCAATCTGGAGATACTCTTGTGTGCTAGAAAGAGCCACGGAGCCATAGAGCTGACTGTCTCAGTATACAGCGGGGGTAAGTTCCATTCATGTGGACGCTACTTTCGCTATTCATGCGGGGGCTTATATCGTCTCATCACCACGAATTCTCTTGAGGATCACACAGGTCTCCTTGCCAAGATCGGAGTGAAGAAGAAGAAGAAGACGACGAAGGACTCGAAGAAGATGAAGACGATGATGAAGAAGAAGAAGACACGGTCCCCTCTCTTGCATCGGGAGCAGGACGACAAATCAGTCCTTCCTCGAGAAAGGCCCTCGGTTAAAAAGCGATCGATGTTGTATGCAGTTTGCCCTCCGGCCCTGTCATTCAACTGAAAATCTGCGGAAAATCCACCCCAGCTTGATTCATGGACTATACATGTGTGTGTGCGTTATAAGGCCCGAGCCAGGCAGGCTAACTAAACTACCCAGGGCCATGTTTCCCAAACAGTATAAAAACCCCAGCAATGGGGCAGAAAGCTTTGGGTCTGGCTGGGGTACAGTCATAGGGGACACTGCACTCTTACCTTCTTCGTAATACATAATATCAAATCTCTGGCGGCCAGCATACAGCCCTCAGAATATCATTGTGGTGCTAAAGTACTTTAAACTTGAAGCGTACGGACACTTACATAGTGAGTGCTTCATAGTACAATGCATTAACCAGTACATCATCCGCGCCTGTTCATCTTTTTTAAAGAAAAAGAAAAACCTCAGAAGAGCAGCTCCTCTATTATATCGCTGAAAAACAAACCAACCATCGATGTAAGATTTCCGTCTTTTGTAAAGGAAGACAAAATAGGCTATGTCCATGGAAAAAGCATTTCCACAGTATACACGCCTCATCGGAAAGTGTGAACACAGGGCCTTTACAAAACAAACACTATAGCCTGGGCAAGAAGTAGAGGGGAGAAATCGACAACACCAGCGCGACAAACCTAATGAAATGTCACAATATGGAGTGCAATGTGCAACGCCTTCAGGCTCCCCCACCCCACCTTCGTTTTTTTGTTCTTTCTTTCTTTTTTTGTATGGGGGAAATTTCTCTGTCCTTTTCCTTGTACGACGACCAATAATCCAACAACTATAACCTCCTGTGTTTGTGTTCACTGAGTGTGAATTTACTTCCAGATCGCGGGGAAATAATTTTCGGGTGTTTTTCTATAGCCCGTGGAAATGAGGGGACATTGCAGTGTTTGATTATAATAGAACGGGATGTCCTGACAAATAGACAGGATCCAGTGAAGAATTATGTTTTAATTGCGTCCTGGGGGATGCCTTTGACAGCTGGACCCATGCTTTCTTAGCGTTCATTTTGTCTTTTCTTCTTTATTCTTGGGTTTTTTTTTTGGCCCTCTCCCCCTTCTCTTTTGTTCAAATGAGGTATGTATCCTGGGGTTGGGCATAGGGTCTGTATGGAGGCGATTAATAGGCCTACATATAAATACACCAATAACAAAGATGCAACCCATTAGCTTCGATTCTGTTGAGGGTTACCACTAAAATAACCTGATGTTAAATCCAGTATATGTCTGAAACTGATGATATATATTTTTTTTTCAAGTAAATTTGTTTTTATTCTGATTTTGCTCATCCGTGCTGTGATTATTATTTTTTTGTTTAAGATTAAATTAATTCCACCACATCCTAAAACCAACCTATGAAAATGTCATCAAATTAGGCGATCACGTTGTCGAGAATATCATAAATACCTGTTTTATTATTTTTCTGGTGCGTCCATTGTGCTTATTTGTTATTATTAAATCTAAAAATATGGGTACAGTTTTCTCGCCAATTGTTTTTCTTTCTTTCAGACGAACATATTACTCAAGATTGTTATACAGCTTTCAGAATCAAAGTTATCAAATTGTTTAAATATCAAGGAAAAAAACCAAAAGCGGAACTGACAATTTGTCTTTGTTCATCCCATAAACCAAATTGTATTTATTAAATATAAACAAAATCACTTTCAAGTACCGCACGGTTTTCGAAACCCCTCTCCCCTTAAAAAAAATAATAATAATAGGCCTAATGAAAATAAAATAAATAAAATAAAATAAATAAAGAAAGAAAGAAAGAAAGAAAGAAAGAAAGAAACAAGAAATAAATATTGTCATAAATATAGATACATAAATAAATGAATGAATGAATGAATAAAGAAATACATAAATAAATAAATACATTTATAAATAAATAAATAAAAAAATAGATTTAAACAAATAACTAAAAAATACTATTAAAAAAAATACGCCCATTTCCATAGATCTGCTCTAGTATAAAAATATTGCTAAACAAAACTGAGCAGGACACCAGTCACATAGTGTTATTTTGGCTGGTAACATTATTCTTGTAAGTATAATGTGTTTGTGCTTAGCTACTTTTTGTGCTCAAGCAGCTCTATTGACTCGAGTCGTGATTTTGGGGCTTTCCATCCATGCACTCTAAAACAAAACCATACAGTGATTAGAAAGAAGACATCTTGCAATGACTTAGACTTTACTGAGGCTCTCATTTCGATGGCTCATGAACTGTACAATAGCATCTTGAGTACAAATTAATGTAATAATGTCGTAAATATATCAATAATAGCGCTTTATAAATGATGTCAATAGAATTTTGGGAGTGGGTATTAATAGTATGATACAAAATTTGTAAAGCGCCATTTTATGACCGAAAATATTCCGAGACGCTGGAAACAAAGAAAATTAAGAAAAGCATACATTACAAGATACTTGGATTATCAAAGTAAACAGAGATGCAAAAGAGAACACTAGAGAGAGATTTGCACACTAACAAAAAACAATTGGATAAACACAATATATAGAGTCAGTCATATGCAATGTCAAACAAATGTGTTTAGAGCATGCTTTTAAAAAGTCCAGAGATTGTGTTGCTGGGGTATTCAATGGTAAAGAGTTCGAGAGTTCGAGAAAAGGCACGATCGCCATAGGTTGTGGTTTAGGGACAGTTATAGAAGGAGTTTGTTTGTCGATCGAGGATTGCGACTTTGGGTAAAGGGTGAGTGAAGTTTCTTAAGGTACGGTGGTGCCTTGTCATTCATATTGAAGATAATTTTTGTATTTTTTTTAAACATGTTTACACCGAACTGTATGAAAGGTTAGATGCAAGCAGCTTACGAAGGAAACAAACAACTGTGCTATTCTGCTCTACGTGTTGTCACATATAGATACTTAAAAAAGAAATCAAAATTTACATCAAAGGGTGTTAAAATAACAATAATTTCTTCCAAAACAATTACACTGGTGTTATTTTAACACCCTATGATGTTAATTTTGATTCTCTGTTTGGTATCTATATGTGACAACACCCATGGTGTCAATTTTAACACCCCGGTTTTAGCAGTGTAGCCTTCGTAACTTGCTGCCCATTGAAAGAAAAAGACTAGATGACAGTGCCTTTAACCTTTTTTTATTGTCGCAATTATGGGGTACTTTGTTGTGTTCAAGAAGATCACTTAAAATTGTATTTCTATAGTTACATTGTTGAACTTGTAAGTTCATTGTTTCATTCGCTCTCTTCATTGAATATACTATTTTTAATCTCGTAAGTATTGTAAATTATTTCTTAATTAGTTTCTTGTTCAAGTAAAACTGTTATTTTGTGCAAGCAATGTTATACATGGAGTTCTATAGCTCCACTTTAACGGGGGGGGGGTCCGAAAATGCAGAAAGACTATATTTTATGGGGGTTCAACTTGCCTAATTTCCGGAGAGGTCCGCAGTGAGGGTGGAGTTGACAGAGGTAACAATGTGTTACTGCCAAACACTGACGCTGTGCACACACACAATGTGTCACCGAGAATCACTGATAAATGCCAGTTTTATGAACATCGAGGTTTCTGTGTGAACTCGGTGAAATGCAATTGAAGGTGGCCTCCCCTTTTTTAATCATTCATTTATGACTATAAAAGGATTGATCAGTGGATGCGTACGGTCCCTATTTGTAAGAATATGAGGTAAGTCTAGGTGCTAGATCTATGTTATTAGACATGTGCAAGTCCTGTTCGTACATCTTGTCAACGTTGAAGTATGTGTTTCTTCATTCTTATGTTAAATACTAAAATAGTGGGGAAGATAGCGGAAATATTTGAGGGAATTGTGCCTTTGATGAAAGACATTTGGCTATAGGGCCATCGCACATTATTTTGACAGAATAGGCGTACAGGTATAGAATAACAAGCAATTTTCAATGTTTTCAAAATAGCTGCCATTGCTTATCGCCAGCCGTCTTTCTCATGACATACGCTGACTATGGCCCTTTTCGAAACGACCGGCTTCGGCTTCGGATTCGGCTCAGGCTAGCTAGGCCCCTCAGTTGTTTTGACTATACGCGTGCTATGCGTTCAGGGATTCAGACAAGAGAACGGAGCCTGAAGCCGAATCCAAAGCCAAAGCCGTGGATTCGAAAAGGGCCAATGTGACCAATTCCGTGCTGGTTTCATCAAAGGCACAATCTCATCACTTGTCAACCGATAATGCCTCCTAAAAGCAAAGTAAGTTTGAACCCTGGTACAATGGGCCAATCACTTCACAAGCCTTTGGAAGGGTATCATAAAACCCGTGGAATTATGAAAACAATTCCATTACAGCTACAAAAATGATGAATCATATCCAAACACCAACCAAACCCCTTAAGCAGAAAATGTTCTGCTTAAAATAAAATAACAAATTTGCACGATATCAGTCACAGATTGTATATGTAACATGCTATTTAAACTGGTAACCTTATTCTGGTCAGCAAAAAGTTTTGTTATCGAGGCCTACTTTTTGTGCTCAAGCATGTCTATGAAATTGGGTTCATGGAGAGCCGAGTTTCAAAGAGCTGCTTAAAGGAATATGACAGAATTGGTTTTTGCTCACAAAACAGTGTAAGCACTTTATATAACCCACCATATACATAAACTGACAATTCTGTAGAAGTTTGAGATCGATCGGCCATATGGGTCACGAGAAAATAGTGAAAAACCGATTACACATTTGCATGTGTTATACAATGCATGAATAAAACGCTCATGAGCGATAAACTCCAATCAGAAATTAGTTTTATTTATTTATCATCAAATATGGCATTTCAGACAGAAATATTTCTAGGGATGTTTTCTACTATCATCATCATTAGACCGTGTAAGTTTTATGTAAATCTGTGATCTTAAAGATAATTTTAATTACCAGTTCTGTAACGTTCCTTTAAGCACAAAAAGTAGCTAAGCACAACAAAATTATAATACCAGAATGCGAAAACCAGCCAAAATACCATTTATTGTGTATCAACTGTAACTGGTGCATAGGCCGCATCCGAATTGGCGACTACAGCTACGGCTACGGCTGTTGCTAAGGGTGTTGCTAAGGACGTCCTATTCTTCAACGCATGATGACGCGGAAATCTAGCCGTAGCCGTAGCTGTAGCTGCCAATTAGGACACGGCCTATTTGTGCTGAGTAGAAAAATGTTCGAGCAATATTGTCTGCTTAAACAGCTCCATGAAATTTCGCCCTGGCCTCTATATTACCTGAAGACTCACAAGTATTATATTCGAGCTTAAAGTCTAATTGTTAAATCTCTAATTAGGAACATCATCATCTTCTTCATATATTTCGAAATGTTAAGATGCATTGTGGAGGCAGGTCTCGTTTTTCTCCTGATGTGTCTCCTCGTTGTTTACGCACCCGGTCATGGATTTACTTCAGGTCGGGCTTTCATTTACTTCCAAATTGAAGAAAGATGCTGTAATGACAAATACAGATTTTGCGGTCACTTCGCCAAATGTGAAGGGAAAATTGAGAGAGGGCTCTCTCTACAAGGATGAATTAATTATAGAAGCTTCAACCACATGGAGTTGACTGTTTTCTTAGATATTAATCAAGACACACATTTAGAATTGCAAACTAGAAAGTCTTAGGGGGAAAAAATGAAACGCAGACATCCCGACGGGCTACTCTCGGGGCATTGAAAGACAATATAGTGATATTTTATTTGTCAGTTGGATAAAACAGCTGTGAGATTTTGTCCCCGCTACTTCTAAAAAGAGTATTTTGATGCTATGACTTTAAAATAGATAATCCAGCGATTTGAAGAATAGATGATGTAAATAAGTATTTGAGAAGATTGCTTCGCATAAATTTCGAACAATCATTAATCGACCTAAGATATTTCAGCGATCTTCAGTTTTCCTTTTTTCTCCGAGATTACTTAAAAGGGTCTTGACGCAGCACGAGGCAACACTTTGGTTACGCAAGGGACACACTGTCTAGTACTTGCTGTATCATCACAAAAACAATATATATAGGTAAACATTAAAATGTACATGTTGTTTCTTTTATTGGTGACTGCCTCAGATTGGTTGCGTGTAAACTGCCTCCTGTCCCAGCGCCAATCGAGCACTTCGCGCCTGGGAAGTTGACCCCTTGCAGACAAATATAGGGCGAAGGAAAGGTTTCTTCGACAAAACACTTAAAAAGTGGCAACCCTCACTTTTTAAACTTGCCTTCGTAACAGGACCGAAATGCACGTTCAAATTGCCATCTGATTGCGGGAGGAACGATTTCGCTACGTTTATCAGAAGGAGAGGCCTATCCATTGCAATTATTTGGTAAATCAAAATGACACCCTAGCTTGGTAAGGAGGCGGGAATCAGATATGATATCTCTGCCGGCAGATAGCACTAGTACACTCTTCCGCAATCAAGACATTATCTTTGTCTTTATCGAAGAAGGAGGTCATTGACGTCTGGGCGGTGTGAAATGGAGACATCAGCACTTGATAACTTCTCTCTGATTTTTCCTTTTTTTTTCTTGTTATATTTTGATTTTTAGAAGACTTGTGGTGGAGAGAAGTAATACTGACTTGGCGTCTTGCTCATTTGTTTTGTGTCTGGTCGAAAAAATATAATTTGCAACAACGTTGAAGACAGCAGAGCGTTACTTTGATGCAGTCCAAGTATACATCAGTACTCCAGAGGTTTTTTACAGCTGACGTCACTATAGCCCCGCCTACCGCAACGGCAGCCATCTTGCCGGTCAGGGTTAGGCTCTTGCCGCTGGTCATTGACCGGCAATATGGCGTCTCAAACACATAGTCACGTCATAACATCACGTGACTGTAAAACCTCTATAGTGGCATTAGCCTCGTTTTGAGGCCTTTTCATGAGAGAGTCTATAGGCTTCTTTAGACTCAAGACTACACATGATTCAACTTTGTGCGTATGGACAGCACATGATCTGAAAAACGAATTGAATACGTAAGAATACAAGCTTCTTTATATTGTTAATGTGGTATATATTTTCTTGTGCTGGTAGAAGAGAAAAACCTTCAACAAAATGAAGCTACTTAATTGGGTAACAGAGCGAGGATTGGCTTGAAGTGATTTAAACACGTTGCCTTAGATTGGGCGATTTGGGCTATAAAAGGCGTTCGAAAGCGTTCGTTATGAAATGAATATGGTTGGAAAGATCTTTTAAAGGTAGAATATAATGATCCACACAAATATGCCTTGACATTGTGTGGTTTCTTTTTACTTTGTAAACTAACACGGTCCGCCATTTTGTAGAACCAAACTTTTGACTCCACAACTGATGGCGGAGCGTGTTAGTTCACGACTAAAAAGGAAAACCACACAATTTCGAGGCATATTTTGTGTGGATCATTATATTCTACTTTTAAAACATCTTTCCAGAAATATTCATTTCATGGCGAACGTTTTGTTATAGCCCAAAGCGCCCAATCCATGGCAACGTGTCCATGTAAAGGCATACTATCGACAAAGCTTCGACAAAATAGACTTTCACAAGGAAATGTTGGTTTTCTTTTTTATTGTGTATATAGGGTTTGATACTTTGGGTGCTACTGAAGCTGCAGTTTAGCCAAGGCGAGGTTTATTAATCATAAGCCTGACACTTCGTGCATGACGTCACAATATTTCAAAGTGTAGTAACGGCGCCCAGATAAGAATAACTTCACACAACGCGTGCAATTGGACACCTTATTATAAACAGGGTACAGATTGCACTTCAATTAATTACATTGACTACCGCGTCCGCAACAGGGTCTATAAAGTTGTAATAAGGGTGAGTTTCCTTTGACCAATTAGGAATCCGTAAATGGGCATCGTGAAAGAGTCTTACGTCATGCACGAAGTACCTGTATTATAACATCGGCCTTTCGTCAACAGTGCGTACATATAAACTTAGGATACCATTTTCTTGTTGACTGTAAGAACCTGTTTAGCTGAAACGCTCGCGGGTTGGTTGTAAATAAACGTCCGAGGACCGTGTACGAATCAAGCGACTTCGGCTACGTCTACGGCTATGGCTATGGTTGTGGCTATGACCAATGGCAACACCAGAAATGTAGCAGTAGCCGCATAGCCCCCTTGCACAACGCGCAGCGTACTCACATGCGCCTATCCTAAGAGAGTTGACACCCAAAATGACGCGCATTGTTCGGAGGTGCGTTCCGCGTTGTGTAAGGGGGGGGGGGCTATAGAAATCAATTGATCCCAGTGATCTCTATTATATTAGAGATCAACGATAGATCCCCCTTGTATAACGCGTGAAACGCTACAGGTACGCTGAGGTCATGTACTCGTTTTTTACGCATAGAGAACAGCTATCGTCCAATGATCTGCCTCCTTTTTGAGAGTGTGACGTCATAATGCAATGGGACTATAGCCTGCCGTCGATTTCACCAAACTCTTCCTAACTTAGGATTAATCCTAGGCAATGCTAAGAGACAGGACTAGTCTTAAGTTAGGACCAGTACTTAAGACTAGTCCTTTCTCTTAGCGTTGCCTAGGATTAATCCTAAGTTAGGAACAACGGCGCACCCAGGATTATGTCTTAGGGGGGGGGGGCTCAAAAAAAATTAACGAGTGGGGTCCAGGGGCCGGCCTGACGGCCCCTGGTGGGGTCCAGGGGGCGAACCCCCTGTAAGCTCTGGGCTTGTGGCGTTTTGGGGATGAAAAATCAAGCCTCTTTATGCTTAAAAATTGAAAAATAGACACACTTTTTAAGCACTTCTGATCATATCGGCCTACATCTTTAATTTTTATTTGAAAAGTCTAATAAACGCCAAGCTTGCGAGAGAATCTCGTGCTGACATCTCTGGAGTCTGGATTGCAAGTTTTCAGTGATGTTCGGCCTCCCTCTTGTTAGAACTTATTGCCACTCAACTGGGTCAGGCAGATAATGCCAGCATGGAGTCCCCAGAATGTTGTGAACGCTGTACATTGTCGGCAACAGTTTTTGTTTTAAATAATAATGCTGCGGACGTTGTGGAAAAGAACGTTAATGTGGGCGGTGCTACCTATTTTTCATCACTGCGCGGCAAATTCTATGAATACGTGGGCGGCAAATCCAGATCCTACAGATAATCCTTCGTTTTGCGAAAGTGGTGTTAAACTGTTAGATAATTATAATTTATATCAGATTACTGTTAAAAAGTGAAAATTAAAAGTTTAACCTGGGAATAAATGTGATGTGTAATTTGGAAAGGGTAGGATTGCAGGCCTTTTTATTCCCTGCACATAGCCGACTTGAAGAAACATGTGGAAAGGGAGCAACGTGTGACGATGTTCGTTTAGGATCTGGTCGATATCCGGTTTAATGCATATTCACTAAAAACTTTGTGGGTTAAAAAAATTACTATCAGGTTTTTTATAAAATTCAAGTGTAGTACTGTACAGGCAATCCTTAAGGGGGGAAAACATTGAATGCCGGAACCACTTGAGACCAACGCGAGACATATTTTATCCTGGACAAAGTGACCCGTTGGTTTCAAATGCTTCATATGTTTTTGTGGCAAATCTAAAGAGTGAGATAGATATCATAAAAGTATGGTGTTCAATATCTGTCATCTTACATCTCGCACCTCGCGTTATCGAATCTCTCATATAAAAGAGTAATTTTGGCAGAAAGAAAAAAATTGCGAATGGCATAGAATGAAAACAAAATCATGCCACCGGAAAAAAAAACCCAATAACTACACATTGCACACACACACTACGACTTTTCTCCCTCCCCTTCCCTCTCCTTTCTTTCCTCCCCCCCCCCATTTTTTTTTCGGGGACCCTCTTGGGGGGGGGGCTCAAGCCCCCCGACCCCCCCCCCCCCTTGGGTGCGCCGTTGGTTAGGAAGAGTTTGGTGAAATCGACGGCTGAGCCGTCATTAATCGGACACTGTCCTATTACGTCCACTCCGCATCTATAATTTGCCAAATGTGCACCCCGTGCGCTGTACCTTTCAGCGGGAAACACCACGGCAATCGAAAGGGACATTTTTTTGCAAGGCCGGCATCCTTAGCGAGTGATCACAGCAGAGCTATACCCCCCCTAACTGTTAAACCCCCTAACTATATGCCCTAATCCATCCGAGATTAACTAGCTCTTCTCAAAATGAAATAAGAAAGGTTAAAACTTGGAAAGCATCTCTCCGATTTTCTACGGCGTGGAAATACGATACAGCACTAAATGGTTCAACCTCGCCAGCACCTGCGCGGGCGATGACATCTTTAACAGATGAATGCGCATACACATATAAAACGACCACAGTCATAAGGTGGGAACATAATGAGGGGGGGGGGGGGAGACTGACCATGTTCTTTTGATTTTGTATGCGGTCCGAACATGGGAGTTCAAAAGTTCGGTATTATGTTGAACACCTTTTGAAGCCGGCATATCACCGTAAAGGAGGCCACGACCTTCCTAACAATGCAACTGCAATCAGACTATATGCATTACGTACATCTTCTGGTTCACTGACATAAGTATTGCTTCAAAGGCAGTGTATACTTTTTGGTAATTGTCAAAGGTTTTCATATTATTTACATTACAAAAAAGCTATAATATTTAATTGGACGATTTTATGAACGGATTCCTTATAGACATGAATCTTTATTACTAATATTGTTATCCACTTAAAGGCATCGTACACGTTTGGTAATTGGAGCCTATTGTTTGTTTCAAACCTTTATGGTTGTAGATTATATACCATAAAACATAAAACTAACCTGTGAAAATTTCATTTCAAAAGGTGGTAGCGTTTTTGGGATATTGCCGAAAATCTGGAGCGGTTATGTCCACGAAAAAGTGATATATTTTTCCATAACCGCAGTACTTTGAAGTGACAAGTTTCTCAAAATGCATAATACTATCCAAAGCTGCTGTACTTCTTACCAAGTAAGTTTTTATTGCCATTAATTATCAGAGTCCCAAACGTGTACGATGCCTTTAAGTCTTGATATTACGTCTAAAATGCGAGGTCGTGAAACTCCCTTTTACCCTTGTGCCCCCATCATTATGCCTAGGATCCGCCCCTTCTTCAAGACATCACTGACACTGACAATAGTGACAGGCAATTTGACAATGGACCCTAGCCCATGATAAAGTATCTTCCACACAGGGGCACATGCTGAGCGCAGAGGCTTGGCAGTGACTGGTTTTTGTTTTTTTACCACGTAAAGTGGTGAGAGCCCAGCTCTCACAATGAGCCAGTGCCCGAAGATTACACTTTTCTCCCCGCTCTCCTCTCCCTGTATTATTAGCGGCAGTGTACGGGCTCTTCGGCGTTATGGAAATGTAATGCTAACTCGCATTAGCTGATACGAAACCCTAAGCTAGCAAATGTTCACTGGATCCTTAAAGAAAGAAAGACGGCAGCAAGAGAGAGAAAAAAACCACGAGAGCCGATTCACTCTGGCACTCTTCTCTTTATGTCTGACAACACCGTGGACTGCTTCCCTCAGACCGGTCGGCCTGGCCGGCTCGGCCGACTTGAGCCTGCGGGAGCTTTTTAGCGCGGCCATACTCACCCGGAGCCCTTGCCTAATACACGTAATCCCATCCCCGATTGTTTTTTCAAAGTCAGTCTGCATTTGCGTGGATTGATTACGCAGCAAGCACCCAGGGCCATGCAGGCAACACAAAAGCTCGAACAAAGCGACCATGGCATGTCTCCAGGCACCACCACAGGGGGTAGAGGGGGGTAGAAAAACCCTAGCCAAAAAAAAAAAAAAAAAAAAAAGGATCGTTAGAAATTCATTTTATACCGTGAATTAAAAAGGGGGAGAGGGCATAGGCCTACATACATGCTTAACGAGCAGCTAGAATTACACCGCATGGATGTCACTCGAGTTGGCAGTGCGAATTTCCCTAATAAAATCGCCTGTTTTGGAGCCTCTCCCTCAGCCGGTTTCTTCATCATCTTCATCGCACCAACCGGGGCACACATATACACAGCTTTTCCATGGCTCACCGTGTTTTCTCGGCACACTGTGCCGGGCATAAGGGTCAATTATTCAGGCGACACCCCTCGTGCCCGGCCTGGTCAGGTATGTCACATATCTTTCGGTCCGTGTCCGTTACTCGCTGACACTGCTGGGGCCACGTGCCGACAGGCATCAACTGCCGCTATGATGGTGTGCACGCGGGTTATACAAATTCAAGCACGGTATGAAAACACGCGTTTGCTTTTGCATATTGATGAGCTAAAATTTGATAACAATTTTGCAAGACGACTATATATTTCATTAATAGTTACTTTGCATGTTTGTTTCCCGGTTACCGTATACGTTTAAATGAGGCAACTTAAAGGTATCATACAGGATTGTTATAACTGCCAGAATAGTCGCAGACATGTGTTTATGTTTTGTGTGATCAACCATATACATGAAATGACAAACCTCTGAAAAATTTGGCTTAATCCGTTGTGTGAGTCTGGAGCTGTCGCGTTTCTTTTAGATTTTCAGGTACAGTTTTCTCAAATATGACCTCATTTCAGAGGGAAATATTTAACAGGAAAAATGGTTCCAGATATGAACTTCATAATCTGTAAGCTTTCAGACTAAAGTTAAACAATTAGTTTTTTATCCTCACCAGTCATGTATAACACCGTACCTTTAAGTTGAAACTTGATTATTTACAATCCAGACAACGTTGTCTATAAAACATCGTGAAAAGGTGGTGTCGGGGGTTTTGTGGAAAACATTCTGTATTGCATGTGCTTCCAACTATTATTGATGTGGTGAATTTCTGATAGCAGTTGTTTGGAGGGGGTTCAGTTTCCGACCTAAAAGCGAGTCTGTGAAAGTTGACCCATATATTGCTGTCATTCATTGATTGTGAATAATTCAGCTATTGTGACCCCTCTAACAAATGAGTTTAAATACAACCTGGTTGGCACTTTTGTAAAATTTATTACAATATTTCTGATTTCAGTAATAACAAAATGTTGCTCATGAAATACAACACTCGGGGTGGAAAATATAACTAATTGCAATCTGCTGAAATTTGAGAAAGATACAAATTTTATTTTTTTGTTAGTTTATTTGTGCCTTCCTGTGTGACGACATTAAAGGCAGTGTATTTTGGGGGTAATTGTCAAAGACCAGCATCCCCACTTGGTGTATCCCAACATAATTATGCATAAAATAACAAACCTGTGAACATGTGGCTAAATTGGTCATCGAAGTTGCAAGAAAATAATGGAAAAAAAAAAACCCAAAACACCCTTGTTGCATGGAAGTGTGTGCTTTCAGATGCCTAAGAAAGGCCTCATGCCTGAAGCCTTTCTCAGATTCAAATTTTGGGTGAACAAATTACCATTTTCTCTAAAACTACATTACTTCAAAGGCGGTCGTTTCTAAGAATGTTTTATAAAATCAACAGCTCCCCAGTGGTCTTTACCAAATACGTTTTACGGTCATTAATGTTTGGATTAATTACCAAAGGTATAACCTCCATAGGGTCTGTATACGTTTGGTAATGACCGTGAAAATGAATGGCAATAAAAACTTACTTGGTAAGAAGTACAGCAGCTTTGGATAGTATAATGCATTTTGAGAAACTTTTCACTTCGAAATACTGCGGTTATGGAAAAAGATATCACATCCCCCAAATTAAATCTGAGAAGCGTTACTGACATAAAGATAGTGTATTCCAATTGCATGATATATATCTACAACTATATATGATTAAAACAAACAGTGGGTTCCAATTACCTAACGTTATCCTTTTAAAAACACTCGTTACCAGTTGGCATGAATGTAGGCCAAGATGCCAGAAGAACGTTGTATTCAGTTTGATGAGGGCGAGTATCTCGAAGATGCAGCAAACCCACGTTACAAGCTCTGATTGATACCAATAATCGATTTCCTACCACATGGGTGGGATTCGAAACGCTGCAAGGTGAAAGGCAGTGAAAGATTATCACTAATTCAAATTTTAGAGTAATCTACTTTTGGTCGGGTCACAAAATTCCAACTAGTCAGACAGAGTAGATTCACTGTGTTTTCATTCTTTAAAGGGAAAGTATACCTTTGGTTTTCGAACCTTTCGATTGTTTTGATCCTATATATAAATGTAGATAATATACAATAAAACTAACCTGTGAACATTTCATTTCAAAGAGGGGGTCGCGTTTGTGAGATATCGCCAAAAAATCCGGAGCGGTTATGTCCACGCATGAAGAATAAATACAATCCGAGAAACGTATCTGGCAGTAACGTTTCCCAGATTCAAATTTTGGGGGATAAAAACTGATATTTTTTTCCATCACCACATTACTTCGAAGTGAAATGATTCTCCAAATGCTTTATCGAAAGCTGCTGTACTTCTCAGTTTTTATTGCCATTAATTTTAAGAGTGATTACCAAACGTACGATATACCTTCCCTTTAATGTCCGTTTGAAGTGAAGGACACTTGCGCGTACATTAAAATTTAAAAATAAATCTATAAAGGTGATCACGTTCCCTGTGGATGCGATTTCCAATAATTATCTCAAGAGCAAGTTTGAGAGAAATCTTCTCATTTCAGCTTCAGATTGTGGTCTTGTGTTTGTAAGCCATTGATTTGTTTTTCACAAAAGGTGACCATAACATTACTGCGTATTAAGGACGTATAAAACGCATCACTGAGCGACTTTGGGTATAGGCTACGGTTATGGCTGTTGGCTATAGCTTCAAAGTTGAAGAATCTTTTCAGCTGGTCATAGCCACTGGTGAAGCCGTCAATTCGAACACGGTCTATAGAGGACACTTTGAGTAACGGCTTATTCATTATTTTTTTGTTAGAATAAAAGGGTTTGTTACACATCGAAGTTTATTACACTATCTCAACTGATATATTTATTCCCCTTCTTGTGATGCAATCTCGTTGGGTTTTTTGTGTGTCTCTCGTAAGCCTATATATCGTGAGTTTGTTTGTCTATCCGTTCACGGATGTAGAATTTGCTCATGGTTCACCTGACGAGTCGAGCCTCCGCGTGTTCACATTGCCATTTTTGGCTTCATGTTGTCGAACACATCTTTCCCCGTCCACGGTGTGGTCGATACAGCCAATAATTCCGAGTTCATGGCTTGGAGTGAGGCACCGGGCACGTCTACCGTAGGGGAGAAATCGTAAGGTTAAGTGACGACCTAAACCCTCACAGACCAGTGACTAAAACCAAGAAGTAGCCGGGAATCTTCTTCCCAATCCTTTATTTCACTTCGTCTTGAGGTAAATCAGCTCTTAAAGGAATAGTAGAGCATTGTTTGCAGCCATTACAAATTCATTTAAACCACTACAATTTCTACGAAATAATTTTATGTGGGGGATTAAATTCCAAGATGGTGCTATACGCTGAGAAGGTGAAATAAAAACAGTTTTGATGAAGTTCAATTCAAGATGCATAATTATCTGCTTATTTTATTGATTGATTTAATTATTTGTTATTTAATTTTTAATATTATTATTCAGGCATAACATTCAGTGAAATCCAATTGTCTTCAATTGGTCCCATTATAAAAAAAAACACCAAATATCGACACTACAAAAACAAATACATTAATTAAAAATATAAGCACCGTGCAATTTGTATTAAAAACCTACAAAGATCTTAAAGAGTGAAGTGATTTTTGTTTTCAATATTAGTAAAACAAAATGTGTTTTTTAAACCTGAAATATCAATCATCTTGTTCAATTCTGTAAAAATCCCATATTGTCACATCAGATCTTCGGAGTTTCGGTGTCTTTCACAAAGAGTTAAGATCGATCTTAACTGTGTATCAGCCTTAATTGCTAAGCAAGGTGTGACGTCACAATACAAATCACTATGGTGATACTGACAACTCATCTTAAGACGAATCTTAGTGCTTTGTGAAATCGAGCCCGTTGCCTGTAAATTAAGTTTAGTGATAAATCTACGTGTGTCTCCTTCCTCCATAATTAAACATTGTTTCTTCAATAACGTGAGCAAAAAAATATAAGTTTTCCCGGGCATTATCGGCACAAAATCAGCCTACTTCAGCCTTTTATGCATTCGTATTAAAACGATTTTGACTCTTCAGTTGAAACCGTCATTCAATTTCACTCTAAGGCATGCGAATTTATAAAGCATTCTATTCAATTAAACTTTATAATGGCGTTCTTTTTAGCCATGCTAAAACGGCATTCAATTTAGGAGAGTATAGGCGCAACTGGAGTCTGTTGCAAAAAAGCTGCTGCGAATTTGAATGCTGTTCGAGTGGATTGCATTGATTGCAATTACATGACGCAAACAAACATTTGCTTACACATTTATTGAAGTTGAACGACTTGTTTTGAGAAGCTTACAACTTCGCGCGAAACTGAACAACGCGATGTTTAGATTGGCCGCTTATCTGCCGAAAATGACCGGGAACACCTATTAAACGGTTTCATAGAAATTTCTCATTAAACGCTTTACGAGAGCGACGGTCTTCCAAAGTGTCAGATACACTGCGAAAACTGGGGTGTTAAAATTGACAACATGGGTGTTGTCACTATAGATACAAAGGAGAGAGTCAAAATTAACATCATATGGTGTTAAAATGACACCAATGTAATTACTTTGGCAGAAATAAGTGTTATTTTATCACCCTGATGGTGTACATTTTGATTCTCTCTTCGGTATCTATATGTGACAACACCCATGGTGTCAATTTTAACACCCCAGTTTTTACAGTATAGCTAAGCCCCCATGGGGTAGACCGACTGGAGGGTCTATCCTGCTGGCCCACAGACGGGTCCGAAAGCTGTCAGTGAATTTTAACCATCTTCCTAATTTCCATCAAAACATCGAAGTATTTCCATTCTCATTTTTGAATTGCCTCTGCATTTGCGAATACAATTCCATAGTCACTTTGTATGTTTGCCCGGACTTACGGCATAGGCCTATCTACAAAATTAGAATTATAGGCCAATAGCTGTTGCAAACTGCTTACTAATCATAAGGACCTATGGTCTATTTATGCAAAGTAAATGGCCTGTCGTTTCGACCCTAGCAGAGTCTTTCTCGGAGGCTGAATGACAACACAACACACATAAACAGGAATGCTAGTGTAAAAGAAACAGACTGCTTCTGTTGCACTAGTCTTGTTTATGTGTGTTGTTTAGCCTTCGAGAAAGACTTTGCTGGGGTCGAAACGTTCGGCCATCAATTTTTGTGTGTGCAGAAATTCAATAACACGGCAGGCCGTAAACGTACATTTTTGTATACCGTGTTTTTTGAAACTGCCACAGAAGCTCGCGTAATGAAAGAATCACGCGACGACTATACACCTGCCGTGGTTCACGCATAATGTCTATGAACGTGAAGTGATTTGCAAACAGCCGTTAAAGCAACGATCACACTAGTTCACGCAAAACGACAACCGTGATTCACCATCCTGAGTCAGGCTGTGGCTTCACGTTACAAACATTCGTGAAATCGACGTTCACAGTTGTTCACTTTTATCACGGTGTATATACGTATTTCAAACTCCAAACGAAATTCTATATTGAAGTTGTTTATATTGCGAAACCACGGTTGCAGCTCCAGGCTCTACCTAATGGCTTCACAAGCCAATCTGAAAGCAAAGGTCTTTATGCAATGTACTTCAAAAATGGTCGTCTGGTCGTTTGGTAGGACCGAGAGCAGCAACTGTGATTTCGAAAAGACCCAATTTCAATTTTAAAATTAACATTTACCCCCACTTCATCTAACAAATAGCCTACTATTTGGGGGGAAATCCATAAAATAAACAGACCGATTCGTTACCGGGTGATTGGGTGGCACAATTTCACATCTGTAAGTTCGTTCCCTCGATGACATCTAACTTTCACTGCTCTAAGAACAGTCGTCCGTTTACACTGCCAATAACTTGAATGCTGCTGTTATAAATAATGACAACCTGAATTGGCAGACATACACGGGTTTTTTTTACAGAGAGGTGCATGTCGGGCTGGGAAATATCACTTCTGCGCCCCCGGCTGACCTAACGTTCAAAAGGTCACCATAGGAACGTGACCCCGACGAGGAGAGGTCAATTTTGTCTGAAGGAATACGCAGACGCGGGCAAGGGATCGGCGCTTCGTATACAGGCGCTGCTGACAGGGACGGGTGGCGTTGTCAGAAAAATGATCAAGTGTAACTTGAAGGATTATGATCTCTGGAGAGGGCTTGAGACGCGACTGTTTTCTGAAAACGTAGATTGTAGAAAAACGTTAGAGCGATTACTAACTATTCAAATATCATTAGTCTCTCTTTCAAGGCGTTGTAATTACTTCATTACTTGTCCTATGAAAGTAAAACTGCAAACCGCCTACTGAATGGGGGTTCGGAAAAAGCCATTGTGATTATCCTAATCGATGGCTATATCCATAAGGGACGGATATATATGCAAAGAAAGCTTTTTCAATCATGGATTTTCTTAATCCCCATTTCGCAAAAAAATAATGCCACTGCAGTGTCTCATTTTGTCATAAGCTAAAGACAATATGACCTCTTAAAGGCACTGGTAATTGTCAAAGATATATTCTCACTTGGTGTATCCAAACATATGCATAAGATAACAAGCCTGTGAAAATTTGGGCTCAATTGGTCATTGAAGTTGCGAGAAAATGTTGAAAGAAAAAACACCCTTGTTGTACAAATTTGTGTGCTTTCAGATAGGAACAAAAGGCTTCTTGCAAGAAGTCTTTTATTATTTTAGTGAGAAATTACCTCTTTCTCAAAAACTACGTTACTTCAGAGGGAGTCGTTTCTCACAATGTTGTATACTAACAACAGCTCTCCGTTGCTCGTTACCAAGTAAGTTTAACATGTTATTTGAGTAATTACGTACAGTGCCTTTAAGGTCATGAAACACAGAGCAATTTACAGGCAACCAGTTCCAGCCAATCTCCAAGAAGAACAGGCATTCACATTTCAATGTTCACCTAATTTTCTTGAGTATAAGACATCGTTACAAAAATAACTCTTGTGCTATCAAAGTGTTCATTTTGCATGCAGTGCTGTTGGTTGCCAATAAAAACTGTCCTTATGTGACATGGCCTTTACGGTTATTTTAAAATATTTCACTATAAGACATTCTCATTCACGGACGAAATATCTATGAGAAGTCGATGAGAAAGGAAACAGCGCTGTATAGATTTTAATTCGAAGTTCAATTTCAAATCAAATATATTTTGAAAATATAAATGCTCACAGATTTGCATGGTATAAAGATGGTCATGGTAGAAAACTTCCCTTGAAATAGTTTTGCTTGAAATGCCATAGTTTTTACGAAATGAGTAAAATAATAGTATTTATCCTGCAGGATAAATTCCGATGTTTGAAAAAAAGTTAAAACACATAAGGGGGTTTTTCACTGTTTTCTCATGACTCCGAAGACCGATTTAGCTTAAACTTTCACAGGTTTGTTATTTCATGCATATGTTGGGTCACATCGAGTTTGGATACAGGTCTTTGGCAATTACCAATGTTGTACACACCCTTTGAACTTCTTCAGACAGCGCCAGTCATTTTCGTCAGTTACCCTATAATGATACCATCCAGTGTTAAGAACTCGTAAATACCTGCTCGTATAGTTAAAGGCATCGTACACGTTTGGTAATTTAGTATTTAGTAATTTTTGGTAAGGTTACGCTTTCACAGCAAGCTGTCTTCATATAATGTGACGTCCCCACCTGATGCAGTCGGTCAGTTAGGCACGCAAGACGTTTGGAAATTGTCAAAGACCAGTATTCTCATTTGGTGCATCCCAACATATGCATCAAATAACAAGCCTGTGAAAACTTTGGCTCAATTGGTCACCGAAGTTGCAAGAAAATGATGAAAGAAAAAACACCCTTGTTGTACAAATTTGTGTGCTTTCAGATAGGAATAAAAACTTCTTGGATTACCTCTTTCTCAAAAACTACGTTACTTCAGAGGGAGTCGTTTCTCACAGTGTTTTATACTATCAACAGCTCTCTGTTGCTCGTTACCAAGTCAGTTTTTATGCCAATATATATTTTGAGTAATTACCAAACGTGTACAATGCCTTTAAGGACTTCTACAGATCTGTAAACTGTCAGTATATTAAATCCCAAACTCTGGAACTCTTTACCATTAAATATCCGATCAACAGATTCTCCGGACATTTTCAAAAGCATGCTTAAAACACATTTTGTTCTTCATTGCTTATGAATGACTCTATTGTGTTTATCCACTTGTTTTTTGTTAGTGTGCAAATCTCTATTGCAAATCTCTATTGCTCTTAATTACATCTTTGTGCTTTATTAATTTTGTCTGTATTGCATGTATTCAAAATGAATTTCCTCCATGGTAGGACCAATAAAATTGAATTGAATTGAATTGAATCCCCTCAGCCCTGTATACTTTGCTTATCTAAGTACTGTTATGACACTATTTTTGGTATGATGGCGTAGTAATATTATGAATACTAATTCAGGACGGGGTAGTATTTAAACCAGGGTGCGGCCTTTAATCACCACAAGCTGTTAGCCTGGTCTGGAAGGTTGGAGTCTCCGTCCTTAGTTATCAAAGTTACGTAAGTTTAGTTATAAATAAAGCAAATGTGTTCTACTTAATAAGAAGTTTCACTGTCCTGTTTTATTTGAAGTTATGTGTATTAGTATCCCGGTTGGCTGACAAAGCCATAATAGTACCTTGATGATACTTTTTTGTTAATTGTTTCCTTTTTTCCAGTGCCTCTGAACATGTTTGAGCATAGCTTTACAAATTGTGTATTATTATTATTATTAATAATAATGAATGCACGAACTCTCCACAATAACCGAAGCTTTCACACTTTCGTAACGAGCATAACGCTGATAACAAAAATGTGAACTTTGGTGCCGGTCATGACAACATAATGACTGCGCCTAATTCGAAATCAATACGTCACGTTATGGACCAAACAGTCAGCACATGAAGGACGCATGCAGGGAAGTTCAAGGGCAAACATTTTAAGCTCATCATACATACAAAAAATATCATTTTTTTTATTTTGGCGGGAAAAGTAGTCATAACATTTCCGGTTCCCCCTATTGTATGCTGATAGGAGGGAGCCCCCCCCCCCCCGGGTCTCGGCAGCGAGATGAAACGGAGTCACCGCCGATCAACCACCGGTGAAATTTCACACGTGAGTTTCTCCCCCAATGTTTGGAAGCTCAGGGAGGGTTCGGTGAACTTGCACGCGGCTTGTCACGGATGTACGATTATCATAATAAGGAACCAAGGACAAGGGGGGGGACTGAGCTTCGAGAACAGCGACGGTCGGGTATCTGCCTCCATAGTGATTGACTCTTCGCTCCAACGCCTTCAATCTAGCTGGCTAGGCTATCCGGTGAAATGAGTGTGTACACACACACAAAAAGGCATTCTACTTTCCAGGGGGAAATAAGTCCCACTCATCTTGCAGCAGCGTAAATCAACGTTTGAGGCCTCACCGCCGTAAATTTCTCTCTCTTATTCTAGCGTAATTATAAGCGACGAATTGTGTCCAACATTCCTTTCTTAATAATTGACAAAAACTCTGTGTTTTTTTGACATCGGCTTTCTCTGAATGTACATTACAAGGCGAAGGTTTTATTAACGCAACTCTTGTAATGATGTGGTAATCAAATATCAGAACTAGAATGTCATTTACAGTGGCTTGCATTCATCGCTGGGCCGCCATCTTGATTTTAATCCATGCTGCGTCACGAAACTGGGAAGATGGAAAGCAAAGGCGAATCTCTTGAATACAAAAAGCGGTAATTTTAAAGTCACCATTGCGAATAACTGCCACCGTTTACCTTGTCAAATGTCAATGGCATAATGCAATGTATACCCACTATACCATGATGTCACGACTATACGCATCAAGTGACTACGTCACAATCTGAGCTATAGCTATAAGCGAAGATGCAACACAACCACAACTGGGAGGTATTTAGTGAACGTTTTGAAATATATGAAATAACATCGAAAAAAACGTACATTATTTTACAACCATGCTAAAATAAAGCAAGGGACCCCTGCTAAGTTGCTCTCGTGTCGTGTAAAAAGGGCTGAAAATAATGTCATTCATTGACATACTAGTTTATCCATACACCAAAACCAGGACGATGCAAATGCTATATGCACCACTCCAAACAAACAAAACCCAAACTCTACACCACCGCATGATATCAGCTGCAACTTCCGTGAGGTGGTTTGAATATCCAAACTCCCATAATCATTTACAAAACATTTCACCTTCCAAAAACGAAAAAGAAAAAAAGTGTATACAAAGCCCTTTGAGGCCCGCGATTGTGACTCTTGAATACACACAACATAAACCGTATAGAATATAAGTTAGTTATGAGCCGCGAGTGCGAAGCAATGGCGTGATTGATAACTCCGTCTATACCGTAGACGAGAAGCAAATCTCGGTGTCGGCCCAGCAGCAGCTGCCTCTCGCTGGGTTTTTTCTCTGCCGGTTGGACGGAGACCGGTCCGCCGCATGCACTCGGGAAGTCAACGCACTAAATCACACATTCGGTTGAGCAGTCTGAGCAGGGGGTTTCGTGTGAATAAATTAATTGCCACTGAATTAAAATTTTAATTTGGCGGTGGTTGGGTTTTTTTCTTCTTTCGTTTCTTTTTCTTCTTCATGGTTTGAAGGGGGAGGCCTTGTTTGGCTGGTATCCGCGTGACTATGAAGTGCGGGGGTTGTTATAAGCGGTTGAATGCAACCAACGGCAGAGTGTTGATATATATATAGTGCTTTCAAATTAAACAGGTTATTGATTAAAAAGCATGAGTTGAAATCCAAACAGAAGAATATCAGTCAGATGGAGGTGGGAGTGGAGGGTTGTGGAAACACCCGCAGACAAAAAATCTTGGAGAACAACAATTTTTAAAAGAAGTCTACAAAAAATACTTCTAATGTGATTCAAAATTCTCGTTATGTTGTCTTCCCGCCATTAAAAGGCTTCAAATCCTACTCACTGTGGTTCTCTTTCACACAAACCAGGATGAGTCTAAACGGAATTAGTCTGAGCTCCTTTATGCATAAGAGCTATATAACCAATAGTGCGTACACGGGAGATCAGACAAACTTGGCCACTGTATAATACAGTCACGGGATCCTCAAATCCTCAAATCCTTTCCATTGTGTATCTTATTTTGAGTGTTTTACGGAGAAAATTCACGTTCTTCATATTTAACAATAGAACTAACAAGATTTCATTCTGTATCATTTACAGAATTGGCATTCTGCAGCAGTATAATCACTCAACACTCTTGCCTGCATAAGAAAACCGATTATCCCTGCAGAGTGTAGACCTGAACTTGATCTATAAGAGCTATTAATCCAAAGAAGGCTAAACGCAAAAACAACTTTGCTTTACCAGGGAAGGGGGTTACCAGCCAAAATACCATATCATATTTCTACACCGTTTGAAACTGGCTTCCTGCTTATTAAATTTTGCTCAGCAGAAAACCGTTAAGCGATATTCTGCATAAGCAGACTAATTAGATTAAGCATAGTATGAAGTATTTGGCATTGTTACCACTAGCGTATTTTTACGTACAATAATGTTCATTCCGCATGACATGATATCCCAGTTGGTTCTGTAGCCCGCGGCAGCTGGTTCTGTAGCCCCGCGACAGTCAGTTCTGCAGCCCACGATACAAAAAAGACTTTAAAATCCCACCCCAACGTCCTCATTACTGTCGGGGGCAACTGTGATTACTACCCCCACCCACCCACGCAAGTTACGCTGCTACGAGTACGAGAAAAAAATGCCCGCACAAAATTTGCAGATTAGAGATAAACAATTATTACAATTTAATGCAGAGACGTAACAGTTCAATGTAAGGTCTACTGTGGACAAAACGGAATCACGTTGACAAATTTATATTCTCCCGTAAAATGTGACACTGCGTGCCATAACTAGGCACTTCCCGCCAAAACTCAAAACTGGGTTTAAAGATTTGTTCATCAGTACACAGAAGAGAAGAAGCGCTTTCAAAGAACACTAGATATTAGGCCTTTAAGATAAGTATATTCCAAACATAAAATGTTTAAAGCATTGTATACGTTTGGTAATTGGAACCCACTATTTGTTTCAACCTATATAGTTATAAGACTAACCAGTGAAAATTTCATTTCAAAAGGTGGTAGCGTTTTTGAGATATTGCCGAAAATCTGGCGCGGTTATGTCCAAGCAGGAAGAATAATCTGCAATTGAAATACACAATCTGAGAAACGTTACTGTCAGTAACGCTTCTCAGATTCAAAATTTTGGGGGTAAAAAGTGATATCTTTTTCCATCACCGCAGTACTTCGAAGTGAAAAGATTCTCAAAATGCATTAGATTATCCAAAGCTGCTGTACTTCTTACTGAGTAAGTTTTTATTGCCATTAATGTTCAGAGTCATTACCAAACGTATACAGACCCGTTAAGACATCACATCACACTGATCATCATGGCTGATACTGCGGTTGTCTTAACGCCATTTCACTATGTCCGAAAAAGTGCCCAACTTTGGCATTGGCTTCTCAGAATTAACAATTCAATTCAGTCGCCACTCGTACTCGTATAACAGATAGTTATAGCCTTTACAAAGTCAACCAGGAACGCACATGTGTGAAATACTTACACCTTTTAGTACTTTCTGCATCTCCAATTAAGTAATATCATTGGAAATATGTTTCTCTAAACATAGATCAGGAAAAAAAAACCTACATTTTCAACGCTGTTCTTAAAGACAGGGTATACTTTTTGGTAATTGTCAAAGACCAGTATCCTCACTTGGTGTATCCCAACATGATATGCATAAACTAACAAACCTGTGCAAATTTGGGCTCAATTGGTCATCGAAGTTGCAAGCAAATTATTAAAAAAGGAAAAAACACCTTGGTGCATAGAATATTGTCGGCTTTCAGATGCATGAGAATGGCTTCATGCCTGAAGCCATTCTCAGATTCAAATTGTGGTTGGAAATTTACCTCTTTCTCTAAAACTACATTACTTCAAAGGGGGTTCGTTTCTAACAATGTTGTATAATATCTACAGCCCTCCGGTGCTTTTTACCAAGTAAATTTGTTATGTTCATTAATTTTTCGAGTAATTACCAATGGTAGACCCTGCTTTTAAATGGGATTTTGTGTTTGCGCAAGACATCAGTGTCAACGCGTAGGCCTACATTGTAAAAGTGAAGAAGTGTTGAACGTAAACAAAAATGATGTGAGAAATGGTGTCGAATATCAAAGTCGTTTTGAACGAGTTAGTTGGATTTTGTTGAACTTACGTTGAAACGAATCACTTGATACGATGTATCCGTTAACAAATCTAAACTGTATGCGTAATCATATCGAAACATGAAACAAAGCAATTGTCCAGTGTAATTCGATAATTAATATATCTTCTACCCAAATATTATATCTTCTACCCAAAGTAGCTATTTTTTAAACCTAAGATACAATTTGAGGCAGAAATTCGCTCGTTAAAATTTCGTTTTTTCTTCCACCAACGGAACAGAGAGTCAACAATAACTAGTTTTAAGCACTAAGACAAATTAAGTATTTAATTCATTAAAAGATATTATTGGTTTTGTTTTAAAACTCGCACGTCTTATAATAGACTGTCCTGATTTAAGCTTAAACTCTTGGAAATATTTTTTTAGAAACAACATAAGTTATGTTTGTATTATATATGCGATCATTTATTGTGTGGTCAATGCATGTACATCATACATACAGCACACTGCACAGCGGACACCAACCAAGTCAATAATGTTCACACAAAGAGTTGGCTTTTGTGTGATTTCATCTTCATAAAGCCAAATTTGTATAGAGACCCAAAGAAAACATAATTCCAACATTATAAAATGCTATTTTTCCCCCTCAAATTGGAATAAAGATCCTTGAATGAATCATGCACAAGTTGTGAAAAAATATATATACACAAATTGGTTGTGTGCATATTGTGCTTCCTATACGGGCGTAGATAGGCAGTGCCATTGAGTTTCATGTTATTCACAAAAGACTGTGTGTTATCACATGGAAGGTGACATGTTTTCTGAAGGCGAGGCCACCCGACATAATCCTAGATTACCGAACCCCACTCCCCCGCAACAACCGAATAAATAGGCAAAATGGCTTCCCATTAGTCTCTCGTTCATGGTTCAGCGGTAAAATTTAATAGGGGCACGGCGTGGCTTGAAGTAAGTGCATGCAGCGCGGACTGCATCACTCAACTCGGTTCTCTATACAGAGCGACAACCGCCTTTTCAGTAGAGTTTTGTCTTCGCCCCGTCTAACTCGTCTCACGTCAAATCACGGCGTGATCCGACCGCCTGCGTGTCTCAGTCTCTCTCCCTCTCCCAGCTTCTCTGCCATCCAGCCCCGGCCCGGGATTCAGACACGAAGCTCCCGTTGGAAACTTAAGCCCCCGTACCTCGGGGCGATGAGCAGATAGCGTAGCATGCTTACCATGCATTCCACACCGCTTACCCACTACGCCAGGCACAATTTTTTGCAAATTTTTTTAAGTCCTACTCGGGGCTAGTGGCGGCCTAAAAATGCAGTCGGAAACTTTGAGGGGTTGTGCCCGTCGGCACAGCTCGGTCCCTCACCTTACAGTACTATCTCTCTCTCTCTCTTCTTTTATTTCTTTCTGTCTTTTTTTCTTCTTCTTTCTTTAAAAGCAAAGCCATACTGAGTGGTTAGCGCCGTGGCAGCAAGAGGGTCCCTAGAGAGCCGCGGAGAACACAGCCGCGTAGCTTAGTAAGCAACGTGTACGCGCGGTGAAATTGCTCGTCAACCACGGCGTGTATGGGCCACGAAGAGGAACCGCATCGGCGTAGACTATGGGATTTATTTGGCGTGATGGCCCTGACAGGCAACACTAACTGAGACAGCAGTCCACCCGACTTGCACTCCAAGCATACGGGAGGTATCATTTTCCAGCCAGTGCAGGAAACGCCTCCATCTGTGTTTCAAGGAACAAGAAAGGCAAGGGTTTTTTTTCCCTCCCTGAGTAGTACGGTATAAGGTCTTGTATTTATGCAGTGGCTACGGTCGGTGAGCTCTAGCTGGCTTCGGGGTGTCATGCCAATTACAGAATTCGTCATTTTGGAAAAAGGCCGATGTGAAAAACGAATACAAATGCCTTCAGTGGTTTTATGACAACAGTCGGTATAAGGACAGGGGAGAGCGAGAGTATGTGTGTGTATGGAGAGGGGATTTGAGCAGTGAGATTTTTTTCCCTTCTTTTGGCTGAGGGAAAAAGCGTCTCTTTCGCGTTAGACTCTGTAGTTGTAAATTGCGAAGATGTAGCGTTCCATTACGTACATGCCCTATGTATAAATCCTCAAGGTACCACACTTGCGCCTGTGAAAACAGAAACATGGATTTCTCTCAAAAGTCCTCTGGTGCCGGAATAACATGACGTCGTCAAAAAAGCAAAACAAAAACAATTTTTGTTTGTAAACAATAGTGTTTTCACAGTTAGTTCAAGGGAAATGAACATCACTTAATAATAACCGAAATGAACAAGCACGTGGGAACTGCGATCTAGCTGAGAGAAGTGACATTAATTCGGAGACTGTGACGACTGAATCAGAGACTAGGGCCTTCGCAAAATATATTTTAGACCCAACATGTTTTGTGCACACTGAATGCTTATATTGCGTAGCAACTGAGGATTTCTGAGTGGCAACTGATGAATGTTGTGTGGGCATTTTTGCTATGACGTACAAAGGAAAAACGTTCAGTTGAATCATTATTAGTGTCGGTGTGTGTTTTTATTATAACAGAAACCACATGCCAACAGCTTTGTCTATTAATTGTTTATGTTTATGTACAAGTTAATTCACATAATATAATTATTTCAAAGTAGGTGATTTGAATGAATGCACTCCCACTCGAAACCGACGGGATGGTGTTACAAGTAAACAATTCCTTCGTTATGATCAACCCATTGTTTGGGGTTTTGTTCAACTGCGAGTACAGAATTTGATCTGAAACAAACATGCGTGAATCTACTCCAGTAACACAATGTACACGTTTCACACACAAATTCCACGGGGAGAGTTTCCATCGAGGATTACCTAATAATATTGAAATCTTGCCAAGAGAAGGTTCCCACTTAATATTGACACGACCTTCTAATATCCAAGGCGACTATGTGGGAATACTATTTAAAACAGGCATTTCTATTTCGCTTACGTACAAAAACCTCCTTTGTGAATTCTTGAATAGACTTTAAGATGGCGTCTTTTGTTGGAGATTGTTTGTCGATGAGGGAGAGATTGATGGATTGTGTCAAAAATAGAGGAGCCACGGTGGTTCGATTGGCCTTTAGAATATTTATCAAATCCTATTGGACACACTTCACAAACTGACACGTTTGTTACGAGAATAAAGCGAACAAAAGTTGGACAGTTTTTTGACATAGAACGGGAAAATCTGAGCGACAGTTGGAAAACAACCACATTCTATAATTTCCAGTGAGTACAGAACTGCGAATATTTCAAGTTCGACAGTGGGAATAATATCTGAATATGAGTAACTGTGTATAGCATGTTATGAAAAACTCAGATTACTCTGTTACTGATGCATAAATCGTTATACGGACAAATTAATGAGACACTCATTATACGGGTGCTTATTAGTTCGTTGTTACGGACTCCGTTTTTTTTTTATTTTTTTATTTTTTACGGACGTATAGTGACTGTTATTAGAGACGCGGTATTATTGCAACGGACACATTAACTGTGTCAGGACACTTAGGCCTAACTTACGGAACCTTAAATCGTAATTACACTCACAATATTCGTAATTACGTATATTCACAATACATACACCGAATGAATGCATGATGCCCCGTTATGATATGTCAACGTCTATTTTTATGTAGCCTATTTACGATTCGTGATAACGAACTCATAACTGCAATCAGGTTTATTTCTGCAAAGCTGGTGTGTTTTTTTTATATAGGTATGTCGGTCAAACGAAATTATCTAATATCTAGCGACGAGTCGCAATTGTGAGGTGGCACTTTGTCATACGTGGGGAGTTTTTTTCTCGTAATCATGAAGCGGTATGGTTGTTCACAAAATACCTCGGACGGTGGACGTATCAAATTCGGGGCTCTGAGGGAATCCCGGTGTTTCGTTTCTACGTCTAATTTTTCCCGCGTGATTTTGTTTAATGGCGGGGACTATTCTCACGTGATTTGGAATACATTATAGGGATGACCGAGTTGCAAGATTTAGGGGGGGGGGGTGTGGTCAGACAGAGACGGTTAAGTTATTCGTTGGTTACCAAATCGACTGCCGTATAAATTTGTATCCCCTCCCACTGGCCCACTCTGTGATGGTCACTCGCAAACTCACTTTTTGGGGGAAAGTTCTTGTAGAAAAAAATACGTACCAAATTTCGTAAGACTAGGCCTACTGCTTTTAGAAACGTACAAATAAAGCAACATGATCTAGCCTGGCAGTGTGAAGAGAAGAAGAAAACCCCCAAAACATATTGGCCTAAATCTTGTTTTATTGCTCTTAAAAAATTACTTGAACGTCAATGTTGTGAAAGGTTTTTGGCTAAAATCAAGTTTTCGTAATATTCAAAAGAACTTACTTTTCCCCCAAACCAACTAAATGTTTAGTTCATTTTTCATGTTCGACATTCTCCGTACTGAGAAATGGATGACAGCAATGTTGGGGCGCATCACGTGATGGCCGCCATGTTAGGTCATGTGATCAATATCAAACTACGTGAGGTGAGACCCCCAGCCTGCACGACGGGTGGGGGGGGGGAGCCAATAACGACGGCAACCCAGAAATTGATTTGGATTTTTGATTTTGCGAAAAAAAATTGGGAAGAAGCATGTTCCTTATGGAATAGCTCCAGTGGTGCACGAACGACGGAAGGGCCTCCTAGTAGAAGCAACCCTTCGCCCGAAGTATCTATACATTAATGTAAGTCCTCGCGGTTTTGCATTACTGTGGTACGTGTGGGCCTACGGTTACGATGGAGAATATAGTACAGCATTTTTATCAATAGCCACTAAGCCAGAACCCACATCTATATGAAAACTGTTGGCGTTGCGAACCGTCTGAGTTTAATGCAAGCAGTTATAAATGTTCGTAAAATCTGTTTACGCTTTGATTGAGGGCTTATAAACTAATGCAAGAGAAAAATTGCTGTCTTGTAAACCCCACTGTTCCAACAATCTAACAGTTTTAGGGTTTTTTCTCTGTTGTGAGTTTTCTTTCTCGTATTTTGAGTGGGTGGTTTTTTTCATCCGGCCTTCCCCCTTTTTTCGCTCCTGAGCAATCCCCATCAGCTCTGAGTGACATGGGGATGGGAAAATGAGTAAGGATCGGGGACATCCCTTTCGGCAGTTTTCTCTCATACAGACCATGTAAACATTTCTTTACAAAAACAGTGACCTTGTACATTCCAGGGCATTTCCTGGCAGGCAAGCTACGGTATACTACACTGGTTAAGTGGGACATTTTTACATTTTGTGTAATAATTTCCACATAAATTCAGGAGTTACGAAAATAACGATAACGGCTGAACAAGTTGAACAAGTTGATAGAAAAAAAAAACAGACACTGCAATCTCCATACAATATCACTGTCAGATGTTAATGCTTTCTTCCATTGAGCTGTGTACAAATCGTGCCTGCACGAAGTCCAGGCTCTGTGGCTTTTTTGTAAACATGATGTCTCAGGGTTACGGTTCTATTGACCACAGATCTTGGACTCTAAACTGCTACATACGCTGCAAAAACCGGGGTGTTAAAATTGACACCATGGGTGTTGTCATTATATAGATGCCAAAAAAAGATTAAAAATTTACACCATTTGTGTGTTCAAACAACACTAATTTCTGCCAAAGTAATTACATTGGTGTTATTTTAACACCCTATGATGTTAATTTTGATTCTCTCTTCGGTATCTTTTATGTGACAACACCCACGGTGTCAACTTTACCACGCCGGTTTTTGCAGTGCACATTCCCTGGTTCCCACCCCTTTACGTCCCCTGCCGGCCCCTTGCAATATCTGTGCTCAATCAAAGCCCACGCACAGAAGCTTTTGTCATTAAAGGGATTGTGTTTGGTAATTGGAACCCACTGTTTGTTTCAACCCTATATAGGTCTAGTTGTATATACCATAAAACTAACCTGTGAAAATTTCATTTCAAAAGGTGGTAGCGTTTTTGAGATATTGCCGAAAATCTGGAGCGGTTTGTCCACGCAGGAAGAATAACCTGCAATTGGAATACACAATCTGAAAAACGTTACTGCCTAACACTTCCCAGATTCAAATTTTCGCTGACAATCACTTGTGTAATTCATGAATCAGAACAATGCGATGTTGGGACCTGAATGATGTCCAACCTTTGATGTTCCAATGCATTTAAATATTACACCAAAACTTTCTGTCACCGTTAATTAACACAATAAATTAAAAAGATTGGTGAAGGCGCATTGTGAAAAATTCTTCATTGTACGAAAAAACCAAAGGCAAAGCGAAGTGGCCATTTCTTGTAATTAAAAAAAATTTGTCAGCACACAAAATATTTCTCAAACAAACACTCTTTTGGGGGCGGGGGAATTTACAAGATTCTGCAAATTTCGATTGGTTTGTACACACGTGACACTTTGTTAAATTTATGAGAAGGATTAAAATCTATTTAAAAATTTTTTAAAATGCAAGCAGATAACGACGATATCGAATACACGTTTCCGTATGTCCGCAAACACAACCAACCAGAAACGGGAAAAACATCACGCCGTGACAAGTGACAATCAAACGGTAGATACATATTCAATTGATACCCAAAGTGGACAAATCTGTCAAAGATAATCATGCTTATATAGCGCATTGACGTAAGGAGTGACGTCATTCCTTAATTTGGAACCCGGGTTATCTTTACTGTGAGTGCTGCAGATCACAACAATAACAAACGAACGGCACCATTTTGCGCACTCTCCCCCACAGGCTGGCTTCAGACGCTTTTGCTGTCGAGTGTCAAGATACTACCCGCTGCACAGACTAGAGTACAGACTTATCCCCGACTCATCGCTCCCTTCTCGTCTGTAGCTCTGCATCCGACACCAACAATATTCGAATTCAATTCTATAGCCACAAGGATATTTACAGTCTTTTTGATTGATTCACGACAAAATATGCCTAATTTATTGGCCGCGTCGCCTTGGCTGCTTGCATGCATGGCTGTGCAATCATAATTTTTTTTCTTCTCTCTCTCTAAAACCCAAGTCTGGTTTCTGACCTCCTGTAGAATATGCATTGCATTAACATGAGGCATCCCCTGGGACAGTCGGTAAAATAAAAATGCACTTCACCGACGTGACCTACGGTTGAGTTGGCGGGGTCTCCAGTCTCAACCATCAAGAACAATAAGGACAATCGCTTACCGGAAAACCCCGCAGTGGGGCCGCGGTCCAGGTTGGCTCCAAGCGTCCCGCATTATCTCACGGTTTTTTCAAGGTAGTCGATGGTATATTATCCACATCAGAGTTCCAGTTCTCAACTCAGACAGATTAAAATCCAACCTGGAGAAGGAAAAAAACACAAATCCCCGCCATGTTGGTTTCCATCGAGGTTTTTTTTTTTTTTTGCAATGGTGGGTCGTTTCCCGGTGGGTAAAAGCGACAGTGAGCTGTCAACGTTGTGAACCGTCAACATTTCAGCAGATCTCAGCTGCTTGTATCCGGGGGCTCAGTGGTGTTCAATCTCCCAGGGCAGCGGTGGGCAAATCCACGCTGTGCAGGCAGCCGTGTACGACGGGCCCTTTTTTCTCTTCCCTTCTTCATCGTCTCTTCATCCGCGTAATGTAAACCCGCTGGAGATGTTTGAGGCGGAGACCGTGTGTTGACAACATCCAAGCAGCCCGGTCAATAGCCCAGTTTATTCAGGACGATTGCCGGTCTCTGAGACGAGCGGCCTTGAACGAGGGGTGCTTTTCAATCCGTTGGGGGTGTAGGCTACCGCATGAGGGAGTAAGGGTGGGGAACGGTCACATTTGGGAATCGACGGGACAAAGCGAGGTTATAATGAGCTCCCTTCGGTGTCTTAGCTGCATGGTTGAAGCGCAACTCCAGGGAGCATCGACGAGCTTCTCAGGAATATAACTCACTGCAGTCTTGACTGTACGACATAAACCAGGAACATTGCGGTTGAAATTGCCAACATGTTTTTTGTTTGCCTCAAAGCGGTGAAGTTTTTTCAACCTACAAAACAAATAAGAATCTACTTATAATTATGTTTTCTTTATGCGGTGACTGGAATTCGGGGTTTTTTCTTGTAAGACCTACCGCTTGATGAGAAATTCCACATGAATTAAATTTTCATAATTTTCTGGATCAATTTTTTTTTTAAATTCAAATTTCAATCCGCGTTCACAGTCCAACGACACTTTAATTAGTGCCAGTATGCCACCTTAAATTTATGAAATAAGTAATAATTTGATACTAACTGTTGTCAAAAAAATGTGAATTTGATAAAACGGAGTTAAAGTCTAAATTGCCTCTGCAGAGGCAATTTAGACTTTAGACCAGAGCTCTGGTCTGCAAGTTCCATCAAATGGAATGCACACTGTGTTGACTGAAAACACCAACCAATTTCAATTGTAAACATTGATAAATTTCCACGACATAATTAGGGCAGTCCGTTAGTAGATTTGGCTCATCGTTGTAAGTAATCACATGGTACAAATTGATGCTGCACATCGCCCATTATGCTGCTACGGTTACTCCAACATCATCACCTTCCACCAGAGCGTAGGGTATCTTGAGGTCATACCATCTTCAACTCGTCTCTCTTATCTTGATGTTTTTTTCATTCTTCCTGGTGCCACTTAATCGCAAGCCTTCAGGAATAACATCAACAGCTCAAATATGCAGACAACAAGATCATGTTAATGATGTCCGGAGTTTCAAGCCATCCAAAATATAACACTGTCGAAACCGTAGAACACATGCCGTAGAGTATTTCCCTCGCACCAATAGACCACTGTGTGAAATATTAATTAACGCCGTAGTGCCCCCGGAGTTCAGAAAATATTAATGCACCCAGTTATTTCATGATACACGCATAATACGTCGACTGTAAAACAGCACGTTAAATTCCGGAGTATGCACACAGTATTATCAATGAGGAAATTTGTTTCCCCCACTAGCCAACCACGATGAATAACCGTACTCCCGTAGAATTATATGCATATATGAGCCCCCAGGGCACCCTTTTCTCTGGAAACGACACATATGCAAATTTGACCGGTACCATGGCGACCATCACCAGGGTTGCCTGGAGGTGGAGACCCGGTGATTGGTTGGCCGGTGAGGGGCTTTTTGCAGACATGCTCGAGTTTGTTTCCCCGCAACCGTAGACCAAAATAAAATGCACAAAAAACATTTTATGAAGGGAATTAAAATTACAGTACTTAGAATCTTTTAATGACTTCTTAAGAAATTACAAATATAGGTCATAGGTCACACAGTTTTCGAGCAGAAGGTATTGTTGACCATTTTTTGTTTTGCCAAGAAACAGGTCACCAGGCACAGTTTAACACCTCACAAGACAAGGGTTTTTTGGGCAGGTAAACTGTTTCTGTTTAAAGGAACGTTACAGAACTGGTAATTAAAATTTTCTTTAAGATCATAGATTTACATAAAACTTACACGGTCTAATGATGATGATAGTAGAAAACATCCATATATTTCTGTCTGAAATGCCATATTTGATGATAAATAAATAAAACTAATTTCCGATTGGAGTTTATCGCTCACACATCATGCAATGTTATAACACATGCAAATGTGTAATCGGTTTTTCACTATTTTGTCGTGACCCAGATGGCCGATCGATCTCAAACTTCTACAGGTTTGTCAGTTTATGTATATGGTGGATCATATAAAGTGCTTAACTGTTCCTTTAAGCTTGTTGAATTCATAAGCTTGCTTTGTTCATGGAATTGTCGACAAGTTTGAAAGACTCTATGGAATTATCGATTTGTTTTTTTAAAATCTTCATGGAATTGTCGACATGTTTGAAAAACTCCATGGAAGTGTCGATAGATTTGTAAAAAGAAGCTTTGTGTTGTGTTTGTGGAAACCCGATAGCAATATTAAACTGTGGCCATGTGTAATTTTACACCTGCAAGTAATTACCTGCAAGTTCCTAAACCTTCAAATTTATATGAATAAATGATTGATAACTTAAAGTATCTGCCTACATTGCAGTTAAAAAACTGTACATTGACCGAATATTTAAAGTCAAACTTACGTTAGTCTTGTGAAGGAAAGGCACAAGTCCAACCGGTACATCCCTTTAAAGTGTCGTGCCAAAAATAGAGGGCGCTCTACATGACCAACACGGGCGCTTTGTGCTAAATTAATGCTAAATTAGTTTAAGGAAAAACTGATGGCAGAAACCCGTCTAAATTGTCTGTGCAGAATATTTGGCCATAAATGTCTTGTTGGTTTTTTTCTTCTTAAACAATCTTTCATGTCTTTCGCAAAACTGTGTGCTTAGGGTTCTGGTAAAAATTTATTAGGTTCACATAGTGCCATTGAAAACATCTGTAAAACTGAGTTTTTCCTCTTCGAATGCAAACCCCGAGTTACTTTTTCATTCACCAGCTACTTTTTAACGGAAGCGTTAAAGGGGCATTGAGAAAAGAAAGAAAGTCATATTTATAAGTCATGACTATGACTTGTATCTCATAACTATTGGATTATATATCATAATTACGAATTAGCATAAGTTATAATTTTGACATATCTTTATAATCTCATAATTATGAACAGGTCATGACATATATATTCAAGTCATATTCATCAAAAATATCTCATATTCATAAGTATATATAAGTCATAATTATGACTTGTACTAGATAATTATTATGAAATGCAAGTATTAATTATGACTTTTCTTTTTCATCTCCCCCTCAATATCCCTTTAACACTTGCATACTTTTTCATTCATTCATTCCTGTGAAAAATTTGAAGGACAACAAGTACTTTTTAAAATTTGTTTAATGAGAGATCGCCTAACCTCACAAGGCCGGGAGGCCACTTCAAGGTGAGGGCTACAATTAACCAATTTGGGCTATCGACCCAAATCAACTGCCACCAGGGACATCAGGGTCACCAACAACTCCTGGGGAAGAAACAGGGTTACCCCCTTCACAGGATGTAGGCATGGGCATCATTCACTAGCAGCCTGGCTGGTAGAGCAGAATGCACTACCTTCCGTATTTTTACGAAGCAATTATGATTAAGTGCCTTGCTCAAGGGCACAAAAGTCATGACCGGGATTTGAACCCACACTCTGCTGCTGACAACACCAGAACTTGGGTCCGGTGAACTAGACCGCTTGGCCACGACATGCCACTGGCAACATCACAGACAAGAAAAACAACAACTAACGGTTTCGTTCACAAGTTTGATTAGTTTAATGTTAATCTCTTTATTTAAATTTTTCTTTGTTGGATTGTTCATCGAGGTGTATCCATCTTCCTCTGAAACACAGTTTTTGTCCACATCATTGTTTTGAGAGACATGACCGGCAACAAGGTCTGAAACGAAGCTCCAGATTTTAGAAAGCAGCTTTTAAAATGATGTCATTGCCACCTTTTGGTAGCCCACTGTAGTTACAGATTCCAAGGAGCTTCTGGGAACAGTATCCTCTGAGCTAGAAATGCAGATCAAACAGCACGATTTCTGTCTACCTGAAGAATATAACAGCTATTTTTTCTACCACGCAGAAGACAGAAATCCTCTGTATTCAGACAGAAGTCTCAAATTTCTCATGCCCAGTTTATCATCTGACAGTCGGTGTTATATTCAGTATTCGCCGACACTTTTTTCCCCTTCAATCTGATAGAAGTTATACCTGTATCCCTTATTGACTTCGAGCTTTAACAACGGCGGGTCGTTCTCGTCGACTTTGACCCGCTTACCCTCAAGCTGTTTCTTCACCATGGCCTCGAGGAGTGGAGGCAGGCGGGCGTAGTTCGGTACGGCGTGGAAGTGCTCTGCTTTTGGTGTGAATTTTGTGAATTCTTCCTCGTCAGTTTTCCGGATTAGTTCCCATTCTCTCTTCCACCAAGCCCCGATTGGAACAGTGACTCCTTCTCGGCTGTATCCTACAGTGAAATGCGACATTTACAAATTTCATTATTTATTATTATTTCGAATTTAGACGCTCTCATCAAAGATTACAGTTCACATGAAGTGCTAGTTGAAATGGTAGCCTTGAATCTAAAGTCAGGCACAAAAATTAGAGACCAGTGAATAGTGATCACAAATCATAACATCACGCACACAAATTAGAGACTAAATAATAGTGATCACACACCAAAAAAAGGTTTAAAAAGGGTTATAGTTTACACACAGGGACATAATTTTACCAGCTTAGTGTAGGTTATGTCAATCACAAATATGCTAAGCTGGTTTGATATAACTGACAAAATGAAAACAATTAAAAAAACAACCCCAAAACAAACAAACAAACAAACAGTCCGAAAGAAATAAAATGTAAATTCAGTGATCAGGCTGGCTAAGTGGTTTCTTTCCCTGCCTTTCACCTTCGTGGACCCTGGTTCGAATCCCACCTTGGACCGCAGCCGTGCATGTGGACCAGGTTTCAAGTCCCTGCCTGGGCCCAATGTCATGGCACTGCTTACCGCCAAATTCTGCACTGCGTTCACCATTCTTTGCATACAGGGCAAGCGCAAATTTCTGCGCTAGCTGCGTAAGCGAAGAATGCCTAGTAACGTTGAGTACTCATTCGTGCACAAGCAAAAAATCCCTGCTAATCTGGGAAATATGCTTGATGTAAGTGCGGAATGTAAGCGCTGATACTTTGCTTACAGTAAGCAGAGCCATGAAACTAGGCCCTGATTGCGTGGAATTTCCCCATTTGGGATTTTCCTCCTACATCTAAAACTAAACATTTCTTATCGTTTCCAAATCACCACTCACCAGCCTGTCATTGGATGTGTAATGAAATGTAAAAAGAAAGAAAGATAATACAGTACAATTTACAAATTTAATTTCCTCACCCCTGTAAGTACACTCCCCCCAGACCTCCCCTCGGTCCAGTTCCTGCAAAGCAAACAAGAAAATAAAGCTTACAAGTTAATAACCAAAAGGAATGTCTGTAGTTATGAAATAAAATTCAACGGTGTGGTCTACAGGTACTGCACCCAAACTGGAATTTTCATAAATTTGTCTGTGACAAACGACATATGGGATTCAAGTTGTGATAATCAAAACACCGCAATAGTTTACAAAGCATTTATTCAATACAGGGCAACTTACACGAATTATGAATTATGGATTATTGTTATTAGTAGTATTATTATTATTATTATTATACATTTCTCATATTAAATCCGAGGTTGCCTCATAAGTGAACTGAATCACTGTAGCTCTCAAGCCTGAGGAAACCTGTAAACAAGGGTGCTTGCCATGTGAACCAGAAACACCGGGGTTAATCCCTATTCTTCCCAGATAGGCCTAGGTGTTTTGGGTTCCTTTACATGCACTACCAATCCCAGTACACAGGACCTACGGCTTGATGTCCCATCTGAAGGACAAAGCAAGAATGGTGAAGTATCTTGCTTAGGGACACAAGTGCCTCGTACCCACATTCCACTGATCAGAAAAAACCAGAGCTTGAGTCTGGTGCTCTTAACCGCTCGGGCCATGACACTACACGCCACTATTATTTCCTTTTGTTCAACAATTCTCTAGACCCACTTATCTTCTTATATGGCTTTGAAATGGCCATGTATTCTATAGTTGTACCTAGCTTTAAAGTATAATGTTACAAAGTTGTGATATAAATTATAAATTACAGAAATATAATTAATATCACCATCATCAAATCAAACATTACTCAGGTTCGAAAAATTGCCCTCCACCAAATGTGACCTCCATTTTTTAAGGTTGCTTGTGAATTGATGAATATCTATTCCCTCAAAAAAAGAAGAAAAAAAAGACTCTGAGCTTCAGGTAGACAAGTTAATTTTAACGTTAAACATTGACCTTTCTAACACACATAAAAATGCAATTATTTGTATTATTACTTATTCGACCATTTCTCACGGTACAAACAATAATAAATACAAAATTGTCTCATTGCACAGGATAAAAAAGTATAATTTCAAAACACAATACAAAAACAAGGACAGCACATATCAGGTTGGCCAAGATCAATAATAAAGAAGGCCAATCCAAACTTGAAAATGGGAACATTAAAAAGCAATTTTTTGAATAGACGAAAAAGATAAGAATTCAAGATATTCTATTGACTGAGAAAATAGTGCTAGTGGAGGTGGGGTACGCGGGTACGGTTACGAGGTTCGTTCCGCTACGAATACAAGCAGTCATACCCACGATAAAACTTACATCATCATCATGTACAAAATCCCATTCGAAACTTTTTGCCCTTGAATTGAGTCGTTTGCATGCCTACACACAGTTCTTTTATTTTAACTAGATCTCGCAAAAATTAGGCTCTATGTGTTCTTATACTCTCATATTGAGCGATCCGCGGGTCCAGAAAATCAACTTGCCTTTTACACTACTTTCTAGCTCCATGGTCTAACTTACCGGTCTTGTGCAGTCAATCTTGACTCGAGTGATTTTGTAGTAACTCGGTTCATCCTGTGGATACATTTGAACCCAACGGCGCCTTGTGACGATTCTACCGACCCCAAAGTTAGGTAGCTCTGTCAAAAGACTAAACAGATTCTTCCCTGTGTACCATGTATGTCTGTGGACGGCTGCCATGTTGCTGTAATTCAACTACTTTTTGAATGAAAATTCTAAAATTGGCGAGGACGACTTTTCACCCCGTGTGAGCAGCCATCTTGGGTTAGATGTTAACATCGGCAGAGGGCGCTACACAAGGTTACCATTGAATTTTAAGTTGAACTTGTGGGTGCACCCCACTAATTCCACTCCCATAGCATTCAGTGCAAAAGGCTAAATATTCAAAAATACACGAAAAATACTTAAAAGTCTCACAGCTTTTTACAGTAAAGGGAAAAGTGTTAATTGACTCTTGAACTTTTATTCTCTGCTCAATTTAATATGGGGAGTCCCTGGTCCCGTCGAGTTATTCTCCCTCCAAATAAAAACACCCTACACCGGTGTAATTTTCCAAACGTCCGAGCATCAATCTTGAAAAATGTCCCTACACCTCTCGGCAAATAGGACCATTTTTTCAGGGCCTATGTCATCCAAAATACCTCAAGTTGGAAGTCAACAACCCCCAGGTTACAATTGGGCAACATTTTTACACTCTACCCCTTTTATTGGGCTCTCAAATCTGTCTAATATAGGATATTTTGAGGGCCTACAAAATATTCACGAGCTCGGCGCTCTGTTTTCTCCATATTTAGTGGGGTGCACCCTTGTCTCTGTGCTACAAAAGAGTTCGTGTCGCCGGGGGGGCGAATTTTTTTCCCAAACGACATTGCTATGATGACCTTTTTTATGATTTTTGATTTTTTTTTCGAT
This sequence comes from Plazaster borealis, assembly GCA_021014325.1. Classification (NCBI taxonomy): domain Eukaryota; kingdom Metazoa; phylum Echinodermata; class Asteroidea; order Forcipulatida; family Labidiasteridae; genus Plazaster; species Plazaster borealis. The sequence continues at coordinate 4,593,830 of CM037475.1, read as the reverse complement.
CGGAATGCGGATGTTGGAAAGAAATAAAATATATAAAAAAGGTAAATAAAAAAAAAGTTTGGGAAAAAAATTCGCCGCCGGGGGTGGAGGAAGATCTGGGAGGGGGACGATCTGGGGGGGGGCACGACCGATCCTCCTTCAAACTGTTTATGTAAAGCCCCAAATCTTAAGCAAATTTGTTATTTTCGAAGTTCTTTTGACTCCGTAAATGTATTGGTTGGAAGGTATTTTTCTTTTTGCAAAATAAAGAAAACAATAATTTCCACTACCAAATTAAGCTATTTTTCACCTTCCTGCCTCTGTCTGGTTAATTTGAATGTGTGATAAACAAGATGACCCGACCATGTTCGTGTGAATCACTGAAGTCAATTCCTCAAAATAGCGACGGTCTCTGATTTATTGCACCCGGAAAGGTTCTCATAATAAACATACTGCGCATTGCACTTTACGGCGGCCGCCGCTGAACCGATGAAACTTTGAAGTGATGGCATTCACTCCAAGACTCTTCTTCTGGCGATCCAATGATCATGAATTAAGAAAACAATACCATATTTAGTAATGATATTCCTGCAAGTTCGATATTCACAAGTTATCCAATCCATCTGCTATCACCAACCAAAACATAGTATTGCTGCATATTTGGTATACGTTTGGCAATGACTCTGAAAATTAGTGGCAATAAAAACTTACTTGGTAAGAAGTACCGGTGCAGCAGCTTTGGATAGTATAATGCATTTTTAGAAACTTTTCACTTCGAAGTACTGCGGTTATGGAAAAAGATATCACATTTTATCCCAAAAATTTGAATCTGAGAAGCGTTACTGACAAACGCTTCTCAGATTGTGTGTTCAAATTGCAGATTATTCTTCCTGCGTGGACATAACCCTCCTGATTTTCGGCAATATCTCAAAAACGCTACCACCTTATGAAATTAAATGTTCACAGGTTAGTTTATGGTACCATATATACAACTATATATGATTGAAACAAACAGTGGGTTCCAATTACCAAACGTATTCATTCCCTTTAAAGGTATTGTACATCTGGTAAGGATAAAAAACATAAATGTTAATTTTAGTCTGAAAGCTAGTACTGATTATGAAATTCATACCAGAACAATTTTTTCGGCGAAATATTTTCCTCTGAAATGAAGTCATATTCGAGAAAACTATCTGAAACGTAAAAAAAACGTAACACTTGATTTCGGTTGTTAAAGGAACGTTACAGAACTGGTAATTAAAATTTTCTTTATGATCACAGATTTACATAAAACTTACACGGTCTAATGATGATGATAGTAGAAAACATCCCTAGAAATATTTCTGTCTGAAATGCCATATTTGATGAGAAATAAATAAAACTAATTTCCGATTGGAGTTTATCGCTCATGAGCGTCTTATTCATGCATTGTATGCAAATGTGTAATCGGTTTTTCACTATTTTCTCGTGACCCAGATGGCCGATCGATCTCAAACATCTACAGGTTTGTCAGTCTATGTATATGGTGGATTATATAAAGTGCTTACACTGCCAGTTAGCATTCCTTTAACCAAAACTAAGGACACTGTGTTTACACGCTGATGCATGGTTTTTCACTATTTTCTCCTGACTCATCACACAACGGATTAAGCCCAAATTTTTACAGGCTTGTTATTTCATGTATATGGTTGATCACACAACACATAAACACTGTCTGCTACTATTGTGTCAGCTCTACCAATCCTGTATGATACCTTTAATAAAAGAAGAAACGATAAAATACCATCTACTAATAAATTAATCTAAAACTTTCGGCCCTTTGCTCAAAGACTTTTGCTTAAAAAATTAAGAAGGAAAATCTATTAGCTAAAATTAAACTCCGCTGCTTTTAGACGAAAACCCTACCCCCCCCCCCCTATAACCATAATAATATGGGGCTTAATGTAAATCGAAAGGCCTTCTGCCCGTCCACTTAAGTCCCAAATCACGGAAGAAGAAAAGCGATCAAGAAGTAAAAACTCATTTTCGTTTCTCTCCCGAACACTAATTCTTACGCCTGGAGCAATAATCGCTTCGTGATACGACGATCCATTCGCAGTCATGTGGCAGCGACGATTCCCTGATTGCATGTCACTTTAGATTAGCGTCAACCGCTGCGTGTACCTTGATTCTAGCGTGCATATAATTTGCATATTAATTCGGAGCATCAGCTGGCTTCTTGGTATCGTTAACAATCAGCGCCATTGGGGAGTTTAAAGGTTTGGTACATGTTAGTATACATGGTTGGTAATTGTCAAAGACCAGCGTTCTCATTTGGTGTATCCCAACATATGCATAAAATAACAAGCCTGTGAAAATTTGGGCTCAATTGGTCATCGAAGTTGCAAGAAAATGATAAAAGAAAAAACACCCTTGTTGTACAAATATGTGTGCTTTCAGATAGGAATAAAAACTTTTTGCAAGAAGATTTGATTATTTTAGTGAGAAATTACCTCTTTCTCAAAAACTACGTTACTTCAGAGGGAGTCGTTTCTCACAATGTGTTTTACTATCAACAGCTCTCTGTTGCTCGTTACCAAGTCAGTTTTTATGCTAATATATATTTTGAGTAATTACCAAACGTGTACAGTGCCTTTAAATAGAGATTTGCACACTAACAAAAGGGTTTGCACACTAACAAAAGGGTTAGTTATTATAAAAACAGAAGAAGAACAAAAATAACAAGTTACACAAAATTATTATTTCCAATTACAAAAGCGCCCTCCTTTTTATATCAAAATAAATCTTACGGAAACAAAATGTGTGTCCGAAATAATGCCAAAGATCAGAAAATGGCAATTCAAGACACGACAAATCCCCGTGTTTTTAAAATCCCTTGAAAAAGTTCCGATTGCCGCAATTGAACGTGTACAAAATCACTTCCAAACATGAACTTGTTTTATGGGGGGGGGGGTTCACTGAAACGTGACCACCTAATTTGATGGCGTGTTCTCGGGTTGCTTGTGCTAGGTCAGTCTTTAAAAAATACATTAATTAGCTTTCCAAAAAACAATGACACACCTTCCTTTTAAATGTAATATCGTGTTATTGGTGAGGATGGGAAACATTAAAGGAATTGTATACGTTTGGTAATTGGAACCCACTGTTTGTTTTAATCCTATATAATTGTAGATACATACCATAAAACTAACCTGGTATGTCCACGCAGGCAGGAAGAATAATCTGCAATTGCAATACGCAATCTGAGAAACGTTTCTGACAGAAACGCTTCTCAGATTCCATTGTTTTTAATCATAAAAACTGATATCTTTTTCCATAAAAATGTTTCTAAAAATACTTTATACTATCAGAAGCTGCTGCTTCTTACCAAGTAAGTTTGTACTGCCATTAATTCTATGTGTAATTACCAAACGTATAAATACAGACCCTTTAAGATGTTACCACAGAATTGGTAAGGATAAAAACACCATTGTTTAATTGTCTGAAAGCTTATTGATTATGAAGTTCATACTAGAACCATTTTTTTCCTGTGAAATAATTCCCTCTGAAAATGAAGTCATGTTCGAGAAAACTGTATCTGAAACAACCAGGACAATGTGTTTACACTGCAAAAACTGGGGTGTCCACACCATGGGTTAGTGTTTGAAGCTTTGCATGGTATGGAAAAAGTAAGAAGTAACTATTAAAAAAATAGTAAATTTGCGGGTACAACCATTTTACACATGATTGTACCCGCAAGTTTACAATTTATTTTTAGTTACTTCTTACCATGGGTGTTGTCACATATAGATACTGAAGAGAGAATCAAAATTAACAGCATAGAGTGTTAAAATAACACACCAATATAATTGTTTGGGCAGAAATTAGTGTTATTTTAACACCCTATGGTGTAAATTTGATTCTTTATGGTAACTATTACAATTGTGACAACACCCATGGTGTTAATTTTAACACCCCGGTTTTTGCAGTGTACATGATGAAAAAAGTGTGTGGATTAAGCCCAAATTTTCACAGGTTTGTTATTTCATGGTTGATCACACAAAACATGTACACTGTCTGCAACAATTTTGTCAGCTCTAGCAATCCTGTATAATACAGACTAGTCTGAGAACTGCCGCTTCTCATACTAAAAATAGCCAGTTTCTAAGAGACGCCAAACCAGGGGGATTTCCTGTACGTATAAGCCAAGTTCACAAATTACTTTCTTGCATAGTTCATGGGATCATAATAATACCCTTGTAATTATCCGCTCTAACTAGAAAGCTATGATCTGAATAAGATCTGCACGATCTTCTCGTTGCCATGACAACTACGGATATAGGCTCTTGCAGTCTGATGTCAGTGGGAATAATTGCAAACAACAGTTGACGGACGAGTTGCTATTATTATTTTGCAAAACACCGTGAGAGTTTTTTGGGTTTTTTATAACACTGTGAGAGATGAGATTGCGAAAAAAAAAAATCATATTTTATGGTTATTTTAAATAGTGGGGGTCAGTGGTAACTTCCCAGCATATCACCTCTGTGGACCCCAGTTCGGATCTAACTTCGGACCGGTGTCGTGCGTGGGATTGGGTTTTCAGTCCCTTACCTGATTGCGCGGGTTTTCCCTGAGGGGTTTTCCTCCCACATCTAAAACTAAACAATACTTCATCATCTTCTCTACTTCTTGAGGCCTATACGGGTCACAGTTCCAGGCGCTTTTAGGGGTTCCTTGGGGCTTATCACCAGATATTGTTGTGCCTGGTGTGGTTCAGTATTTTGTGGCTAGTTTCACAACAAAGTCAAATTACTGGGGCGCGATATTTTGTTTCCTACGAACTTGTTGTCCCCCTATACGGCGAACTGTGTACAAACTTCTTTTGATAGCGCCCTCTTTTGAATCATCGTCCTCCAGCCCATGTTAATTTCCCGTATGGGGACAAAAAAGTTCGTAGGAAAAAAAATCCGGCGACCGGGGCATGGCAATGATCAAAATACAGAAATAACACATTTATAATATGAAACCCTAACGTCTTTAGGGTCACACTCTAAAAGAAAAACCGGGTCAGAATTTACCAGGATCCGGTGTCCCAGGGAAATCTGTCCCCCGGATATTCTGTTCCCGACGGATGCACCCCACTAAATATGGAGACTATAATTATTAGACAGATTTGAGAGCCCAATAAAAGGGGTAGAGTGTAAAAATGTTGCCCAATTGTAACCTGGGGGTTGTTGACTTCTAACTTGAGGTATTTTGGCATAGGCCCTGGAAAAATGGTCCTATTTGCCGAGAGGTGTAGGGACATTTTTCAAGATTGATTCTCGGACGTTTGGAAAATTACACCGGTGTAGGGGTGTTTTTATTTGGAGGGAGAATAACTCGACGGGACCAGGGACTCCCCATATTAAATTGAGCAGAGAATAAAAGTTCAAGAGTCAATTAATACTTTTCCCTTTACTGTAAAAAACTGTGAGACTTTTAAGTATTTTTCGTGTATTTTTGAATATTTAGCCTTTTGCACTGAATGCTATGGGAGTGGAATTAGTGGGGTGCACCCATACGGGAAATTAACATGGGCTGGAGGAGGATGATTCAAAAGAGGGCGCTATCAAAAGAAGTTTGTGCACAGTTTGCCGTATGGGGGGCAGAATCTCCGGGGGGACAGAATCTCCTGCCACACCGAGTCCCGTGGGGCCTGATCCATTTCTGGGTCAGAATGACAGTATCTGTGTCAAAATGACCCGGAAACTTGTCAAATTGACACAAAATCCCAGTCAAAAACCCAATTGTTGACATTGTTTCCGGGTCAGTCTGACCCAGAAATGGGCCAGCCCCCCCCCCCCCTTGGGACCTGGATTTGGGGTCAACTCTGACCCAGGCTTAGAGTGCAATGCACTCAATATGCATCCGATCTTTGTATAATATTCTTTGTAGAAAGTGAATAAATTATTCGTAGTGTTATTATATGAAGGCAATTCTCATCAGTCTGATTATAATTATCCGGTTAATGGTTTTGCTTTTCCTGTTGGCATCGCAACCGTTTGGCTAATGTTGTTTAACTTTCTATCGATTGAACAATTTTTAACAATACCAATAAATTCAGACGCTGATACAGAAGCGGTTGAGCTCAGTAAACTGTGACGACGGAGAATAAAACTACCTGCTGTAGCCTTGTGTTGCACTCGTTGTTGCTCGCATGTGTAAATCCACGTATACCTTATTTGTGAAAGACTCTATGTCAGTTTATTTTACATAAAACTAGAGTTACTGTGACGTGTGATAACAACGTTTCTTCAAAGCATGAATACCATTGTGTTTCATCTCTCGATATTGATGACAATGCAAAGCATTGTTATCGTCTTCTCCTCTTGTCCAACTGGCTGGGTAAAATGGCGTCAGTCTTGCTACATCTTACTCCCTGGGAAGATGAACTGGATGCAAGCCGAGGCGACATGCAAGCGACTAGGGAGCAACCCCATAGTGCCTGATTCAAGAGAAGAAAACCACTTCATCTTCGAGTGGGCAGTGAAAGGGAATGACGCTCTGTGGATCGGCTGCACAGATGCTGCTCAAGAAGGAGTTTGGCTGTGTGGAGGTCAGCCTGCAAAATTTACCAACTGGAAACCAAACAATCCACACAACGACGCAGGGTTGAACTGTGCCCGACTGACTGTATACAATGGCGGGGATTGGTCTGATAGTGTAAATTGCGAGAGTAGCGACACAAAATTAGCTGCCTGTGAGATGCCGGTCCCTATCGTACCAATCTACCACACCCTTCTTGGTCGCGATGGGCGTGTCTCTCAATACTGCCCCCTCAATCACGTCATCGACAACCTGGCAGAAGAGGGTGTGGTTGCTTGTGGCTGGGCGTGTACATCAGATCCTCAATGCCGCTCCTTTAATGTTTGGCAGAGCATCGAGAAAGAGAAGAAATGTCAACTCAATGACGTCACCTTTCTTGAGGATGATCACACCGACCTCATGGATATTGAGGGTTGTGTCTACTTTGAACTTTGAACATTTAACATCACGCCAACTTTTAATTCCTCTTCTCAATGACGTCTAATCACCGACAAAGACAGACATGAACCGAGAGAAAGACTATCAGCGTTTTGGTATCTTTGTCTGCGCATTAAAAAAACAATACACAAAATATTTAAAAAACGACAGACTCTCAGTAAATCTAGGCTTAATGAAACACCATTTTGATGTGCAGATGTATCCAAGAGACACAAAGGATGTCTTCGAGAAAAAAACTGTCGGCCGCCATCTTGTTTGCACCTCGATCTATTTGCATGGGGGATAATCCTACCTCGAAGAACTATAAGCGATCATCCTTGAAGATCACTTTGATTGTAACTTGAGTTTGAGAACAAAAAAAACGTCGAGCTGCATAGGCCTATAGCAGATAAAGTACCGTCAATAATATCAGACTTAGCAAGGCCAATTTAAAACACGAACATTTTAGAGCAGACTTCTCTTCATTATTCAATATCTTACCGATGAAAAGGACACAATTTTTAATACCCCAAAACGGCTCTGCGTTTATCGATTTTCTGCATCGACGACTTCGGCAAGACTATTTTGAGTTGATTCCATACACGAACACTCTGAAAACAAAAATATCACTGTACGCAACCAAAACTGATTGGGTTCTGAACAGACAAGTAAGTGTTGCGAATTGCGTTGTAAGCTACGTGATCACATCGCCATTAACTGTCAGCAAAAGTCGAACTGGTGTTGTTTCATCAAGGTATGAATACCATTCTGTTTCATCTCTCGATAATGATGACAATGCAAAGCATTGTTATCGTCCTCTCCTCTTGTCCAACTGGCTGGGTAAAATGGTGTCAGTCTTGCTACATCTTACTCCCCGAGAAGATGAACTGGATGCAAGCCGAGGCGACATGCAAGCGACTAGGGAGCAACCTCATAGTGCCTGATTCAAGAGAAGAAAACCACTTCATCTTCGAGTGGGCAGTGAAAAAGAATGACGCTCTGTGGATCGGCTGCACAGATGCTGCTCAAGAAGGAGTTTGGCTGTGTGGAGGTCAGCCTGCAAAATTTACCGACTGGCTAAACAACAGCCCGAGAAACAACACCAACTTGAACTGTGCACGAATGACGAAGAATGAACGTTGGTCTGATAATGACAAATGCCAGAGTAACGTCCATAAATTAGTTGCATGTGAGATGCCGGTCCCTACCGTGCCAATCTACCACACCCTGCTAGGTCCCGATGGGCGTGTCTCTCAATACTGCCCCCTCAATCACGTTATCGACAACCTGGCCGAGGGTGTGGTTGCTTGTGGCTGGGCGTGTACATCAGATCATCGATGCCGCTCCTTTAATGTTTGGCAGAGCAGCGAGAAAGAGAAGAAATGTCAACTCAATGACGTCACCCGTCTTGAGGACGATCACACCGACTCCAAGGATATTGAGGGTTGTGTCTACTTTGAACTGTGAGTATCTTGTCATGCACCATGGTCCCTTTCCCATCCTTAATCACACGGACAAACAATCCATGGATGTAAACAACTGGGAAAGTCTATAGTAGAGTATTTATCGTTATGTCTGAATTTGCATTTTGGAAGGATATTATGCCTCATATATAGATAGATATTGACAGACTTTGTACAAGTAGGACTTTTATGTAGATTTATTACGACTTTCTTTGTTTTATTGAAAAAGTCATATAATAGACCGTGCAAATCTCTCGCGTAATGGAAGATTTTTTGGACCACTTTGGTCCCACGTACATTGCTTTAACGCTTGCAGAAAACAAACTCGCGCACTTTATCGGGTCCAAATGTTCGAATACGCGCGAGACTTGCACAATTTATTGCGATTATGGTAATTATGGCGCGTTTTCGTAAGTATATTTAAATATTGATGCATTTGAATAATTCTTCACTTTTACAAGAAGGTTATTATGGAATTTTCTAACATTTTAACGAATTTAAAACTCGAGTCTAAATCACTGCAGCTACAGTTGGGACCTTGATTCGCAGGGTTTGTAGCCAACTGTTTGGTGTAATATTATGTAAAATCAGCCCTGGAGGATGGATTAAAGATGCTAGGTCCGAAATAGTTATGTTTATTTATTCGAGAAAGTTGCAAGCTTTCGTATAAGGTATTGCACGAAAAAAAATCTGCCAACGATTAGTGGTAGCTAATTAAAAAACTAAACATGATGTTGCCAGGATCCTAACATTATCTCACGTCCATCATCCATGTACAAACAATAATTGTGCATGTATTTTGCGCATTGTCAGCGGCATATGTGAAAGTTTGTGTACAATATGTTTTTCGTTTTGAAACAGCATCATCTGTGAAAAGCCACTCAGAGAAAAACAAATAGCAATAAAATATTTTGGAGAAAATCGGGCCATACAATTTTAAACTCTGTTGAAATGAGCAAAAGGACGAAGACATAACTTTATGTTGCATTTGGAGAATTCTTTAAGATGTTTATTCACTCTCTGCTCGTTAATAATCTGAAAGGACAGCAAGGTCACTGTACAAAGGGGCGGAGTTGTATTTCCTGCTGGGCACTTTAACCAATCAGGAAGTAGTGACCATGGCAACTGTGCCGCCTTACAGCCAATCAGCTGTGCAGGCTACACTGCTGATACAGGCATTTATATTTAAATGTTAAAATAGGTATTGTTTAAGATTCAAGAGAATTGAATCTTTCATTTAAAGGGAAGTGTATACGTTTGGTAACCACTCGTAAAATTAATGGCAAGAAAAACCTACTTGGTTAGAAGTACAGCAGCTTTCGATAGTATATAACATTTTGAGAATCATTTCACTTCGAAGTAATGTGGTTATGGAAAACGATATCAGTTTTTATCCAAAACAATTTGAATCTGAGAAGCGTTTCTGTCAGAAACGTTTCTCAGAATGTGTATTCCAATTGCAGATTATTCTTCCTGCGTGGACATAACCGCTCCAGATTTTCGGCAATATCTCAAAAACGCTAGCACCTTTTGAAATGAAATTTTCACAGGTATTTATATAGGCCTACAACTAAATTAGATTGAAACAAACAATGGGTTCCAACTACCAAACGCATACAGACCCTTTAAACGTTAAAATAGTTATTGTTATAGATTCAATTATAAATACTAAATTATAAATTGCATTATAAATACTCGTTATTATTATTATTTATTCAAGAGAGTTGCAAGTTTTCAATTAACGAAAACAAATCTGCCAATAATTAGCGGTATAGTTTATTTAAAAACTAAAATTTTCGGGATCTTAACCTTACATCCATCATCAACTTACGTTCAGGCAATCGCGATAGCCCTATCAGTGCCCAGTTTCATAGAGCTGCTTAAGCAAAAATAGTAGCTAAGCACAGCAAAATTATGCTTACCAGAATAAGGTTACCAGCCAAACTACAATTACACGTACAATTTGTGACTGGTATCCTGCTTATTTCTACTGAGCAGAAAAACCTTTAAGCAATATTTTCTGTATAAGCAGCTCTATGAAATTTGGCCCAGGAGTGCAACATGTGCATCTTTGAAAATTTGATCCTTTTTGGGGGTGGGAGATTTTTTTCAATACTCTTACAAGGCTCTCTGGGTGGGGCACAACCATTACGACAAGAAATGCACAAACAAAAGTCTTTAAAACGACAAGTTGTCAAGTTGTGTTTTGTACCAAAGGCTAAATGAAATTAACGCACTGTAATGGGAACTGTAATTTATTATTACACTGTGGTTTACTGGAATTAAAATCTGTACCAAAAAAGACGAACTCGCATTCTACTTTACTTTTATTTGTCTCTGTCTCCATTTGTCCACTACTATACCCCTGATCTAGATTGAGGGTTGCTAATTAAAATATATATATATATTTTTACTTTAAGTTTGTGCACAGTTTGCCGTATGGGGGGGACAGAATCTCCGGGGGGACAGAATCTCCTGCCACACCGGGTCCCGTGGGGCCTGATCCATTTCTGGGTCAGAATGACAGTATCTGTGTCAAAATGACCCGGAAATTTGTCAAATAATTGACGCAAAATCCCAGTCAAAAACCCAATTGTTGACATTGTTTCCGGGTCAGTCTGACCCAGAAATGGGCCAGCCCCCCCCCCTTGAGACCTGGATTCGGGGTCAATTCTGACCCAGGCTTAGAGTGCAATGCACTCAATATGCTTCCGATCTTTCTATAATATTCTTTGTAGAAAGTGACTAAATTATTCGTAGTGTTCATATATGAAGGCAATTCTCATTAGTCTCAGGCGCGGATCCAGGGGGGGGCGTGGGGGGCGCACGCCCCCCCTTTTCCATTTAAAAAAAAAAAAAAAAGAGAGAGAAGGGGAGGGGGAAATGGGGGGGACACAAAATATATTACACACCCCTGGTATATTTTTCAAAAAAAAGCTACTAATAACCCGTACCTCGTACACTTTGTTTCATTTGTGGACCACTATTATTTCACTGACGGACATTGTCTCATGGGGATTTACACGTGAATCTGTGTGTATGAACAGCGAGTTTCTCACACTGAACACAAAAATACTGAACACTAAACGTATTCATGTATGGTACAACGGTACATGATCCCTTTCTACACAGTAAATCTGTGTGCGTGCGCGACCCGTGCAAATGTATTACATTTTGTTACAATCGCACAATGCACAACATTAGTAAACTATTAAAATTAGGAGGAGCAGTTTGTTTCCCCAACACTTTTTTTCGTCCCCGAATAGTATTGCAGCCTGCAGTTTGATTTTATAACCCAGGATGACCGATTCAATGAAACCTAACTAGAAAAAAATGTTTATGATGTTGCTAAAAAATGTTGTTAAAGTGGTCAGATATTGCCTGAGATCGCACCACAGAGCATCTAGAATCCAAGTTTTTCCGGGGCCCTTAAGTGGGCCCCGCACCCCACGCCGTTGCGGCTTCGCGCTACGCGCTCGCAGGTACCACAACTTGCCTTTGTTTGCTGCTTGGCAAAATTCACGCCCCCCGTTTGGAAAATTCTGGATCCGCCCCTGAGTCTGATTATAATTATCCGGTCAATGCTTTTGCTTCTCCTGTTGGCATCGCAACCGTTTGGCTGTTAATCAAAAATCAAACAACATGTTGTTGATTAACTTTCTGTCGATTGAACACTTTTTAACAATACCAATAAATTCAGACGCTGATACAGAAGCGGTTGACCTCAGTAAACTGTGACGACGGAGAATAAAACTACCTGCTGTAGCCTTGTGTTGCACTCGTTGTTGCTCGCATGTGTAAATCCACGTACCTTATTTGTGAAAGACTCTATGTCAGTTTATTTTACATAAAACTAGAGTTACTGTGACATGTGATAACAACGTTTCTTCAAAGAATGAATACCATTCTGTTTCATCTCTTGATATTGATGACAATGCAAAGCATTGTTATCGTCTTCTCCTCTTGTCCAACTGGCTGGGTAAAATGGCGTCAGTCTTGCTACATCTTACTCCCTGAGAAGATGAACTGGATGTAAGCCGAGGCGACATGCAAGCGACTGGGGAGCAACCTCATAGTGCCTGATTCAAGAGAAGAAAGCCACTTCATCTTCAAGTGGGCAGTGAAAGAGAATGACGGTATGTGGATTGGCTGCACAGATGCTGCTCAAGAAGGAGTTTGGCTGTGTGGAGGTCAACCTGCAAGATTTACCGACTGGGGAAACAACAGCCCGAGAAACAACACCGACTTGAACTGTGCCCGAATGACGAAGATAGGTGGACTTTGGGTTGATGGTATGAAATGCCAGGGTACACAAAATAAATTAGCTGCATGTGAGATGCCGGTCCCTACCGTGCCAATCTACCACACCCTGCTAGGTCCCAACGGGCGTGTCTCTCAATACTGCCCCCTCAATCACGTCATCGACAACCTGGCAGTAGAGGGTGTGATTGCTTGTGGCTGGGCGTGTACATCAGATCATCGATGCCACTCCTTTAATGTTTGGCAGAGCAGCGAGAAAGAGAAGAAATGTCAACTCAATGACGTCACCTTTCTTGAGGACGATCACACCGACTCCAAGGATATTGAGGGTTGTGTCTACTTTGAACTTTGAACATTTAACATCACGCCAACTTTTAATTCCTCTTCTCAATGACGTCTAATCACCGACAAAGACAGACATGAACCGAGAGAAAGACTATCAGCGTTTTGGTATCTTTGTCTGCGCATTAAAAAAACAATACACAAAATATTTAAAAACGACAGACTCTCATCAGTAAATCTAGGCTTAATGAACACCATATTGATATGCACATGTGTCCAAGAGACATGACAAAGGGCGTCTTCAAGAAAGAAACCATCGGCCGCCATCTTGTTTGCACCTCGATCTATCTGCATGGGGGATAATCCTGCCTCGAAGAACTATAAGCGATCACCCTTGAAGATCACTTTGATTGTAACTTGAGTTTGAGAACAAAAGACGTCGAGCTGCATACAGCAGATAAAGTACCGTCAATAATATCAGACTTAGCAAGGTCAATGTAAAACACGAACATTTTAGAGCAGACTTCTCTTCATTATTCAATATCTTACCGATGAAAAGGACACAATTTTAATACCCCAAAACGGCTCTGCGTTTATCGATTTTCTACATCGACGACTTCGGCAAGACTATTTTGAGTTGATTCCATACACGAACACTCTTAAAACATTTGCCGTATATCACTGTATACGCAGCCAAAACTGACTGGCTTCTGAACAGACAAGTTAGTGTTGGACTTGCGTTGTAAGCTATCGTGATCACATCGCCATTAACTGTAAGCAAAAGTCGAATTGGTGTTGTTTCATCAAAGCATGAATACCATTCTGTTTCATCTCTTGATATTGATGACAATGCAAAGTATTGTTATCGTCCTCTCCTCTTGTCCAACTGGCTGGGTAAAATGGCGTCAGTCTTGCTACATCTTACTCCCTGAGAAGATGAACTGGATGCAAGCCGAGGCGACATGCAAGCGACTAGGGAGCAACCTCATAGTGCCTGATTCAAGGGAAGAAAACCACTTCATCTTCGAGTGGGCAGTGAAAGGGAATGACGCTCTGTGGATCGGCTGCACAGATGCTGCTCAAGAAGGAGTTTGGCTGTGTGGAGGTCAGCCTGCAAAATTTACCATCTGGTATCCAAACAATCCACGGAACGACGCAGGGTTGAACTGTGCCCGACTGACTATATACAATGGCGGGGATTGGTCTGATAGTGTAAATTGCAAGACTGACAACCATAAATTAGTTGCATGTGAGATGCCGGTCCCTGATGCCGTGTACCAAACCCTGCTAGGTCCCGATGGGCGTGTCTCTCAATACTGCCCCCTCAATCACGTTATCGACAACCTGGCAGTAGAGGGTGTGGTTGCTTGTGGCTGGGCGTGTACATCAGATCCTCGGTGCCGCTCCTTTAATGTTTGGCAGAGTAGCGAGAAAGAGAAGAAATGTCAACTCAACGACGTCACTATTCTTGAGGACGATCACACCGACTCCAAGGATATTGAGGGTTGTGTCTACTTTGAACTGTGAGTATCTTGTCATGCACCATGGTCCCTTTCCCATCCTTAATCACACGGACAAACAATCCATGGATGTAAACAACTTGGAAAGTCTATAGTAGAGTATTTATCGTTGTGTCTGAATTTGCATTTTGGAAGGATATTATGCCTCATATATAGATAGATATTGACAGACTTTGTACAAGTAGGACTTTTATGTAGATTTATTACGACTTTCTTTGTTTATTGAAAAAGTCATATAATAGACCGTACAAATCTCTCGCGTAATGGAAGATTTTTTGGACCACTTTGGTCCCACGTACATTGCTTTAACGCTTGCAGAAAACAAACTCGCGCACTTTATCGGGTCCAAATGTTCGAATACGCGCGAGACTTGCACAATTTATTGCGATTATGGTAATTATGGCGCGTTTTCGTAAGTATATTTAAATATTGATGCATTTGAATAATTTTGCACTTTTTACAAGAAGGTTAAAACTCGAGTCTAAATCACTGCAGCTGCAGTTGGGACCTTGATTCGCAGGGTTTGTAGCCTACTGTTTGGTGTAATATTATGTAAAACCAGCCCTGGAGGATGGATTAAAGATGCTAGGTCCGAAATAGTTATGTTTATTTATTCGAGAAAGTTGCAAGCTTTCGTATAAGGTATTGCACGAAAAAAAATCTGCCAACGATTAGTGGTAGCTAATTAAAAAACTAAACATGATGTTGCCAGGATCCTAACATTATCTCACGTCCATCATCCATGTACAAACAATAATTGTGCATGTATTTTGCGCATTGTCAGCGGCATATGTGAAAGTTTGTGTATACAGTATGTTTTTCGTTTTGAAACAGCATCATCTGTCAAAAGTCGTTCAGAGAAAAACAAATAACAATCAAATATTTTGGAGAAAATCGGGCCATACAATTTTAAACTCTGTTGAAAAGAGCAAAAGGACGAAGACATAAGTTTATGTTGCATTTGGAGAATTCTTTACGATGTTTATTCACTCGCTGCTCGTTAATAATATGAAAGGACAGCAAGGTCACTGTACAAAGGGGCGTATTTCCTGCTGGGCACTTTAACCAATCAGGAAGTAGTGACCATGGCAACTGTGCCGCCTTACAGCCAATCAGCTGTGCAGGCTACACTGCTGATACAGGCATTTATATTTAAATGTTAAAATAGGTATTGTTTAGATTCAAGAGAATTGAATCTTTCATTCAAAGGGAAGGTATACGTTTGGTAACCACTCGTAAAATTAATGGCAAGAAAAACCTACTTGGTTAGAAGTACAGCAGCTTTCGATAGTATAAACTTTTGAGAATCATTTCACTTCGAAGTAATGTGGTTATGGAAAAAGATATCAGTTTTATCCAAAGCAATTTGAATCTGAGAAGCGTTTCTGTCAGAAACGTTTCTCAGATTGTGTATTCCAATTGCAGATTATTCTTCCTGCGTGGACATAACCGCTCCAGATTTTCGGCAATATCTCAAAAACGATGAAATTTTCACAGGTAGGCCTATATATATACAACTAAATAGGATTGAAACAATCAATGGGTTCCAACTACCAAACGCATACAGACCCTTTAAACGTTAAAATAGTTATTGTTTTAGATTCAAGAGAGTTGCAAGTTTTCAATTAACGAAAACAAATCTGCCAATAATTAGCGGTATAGTTTATTTAAAAACTAAAATTTTCGGGATCTTAATCTTACATCCATCATTATCTTACGTTCAGGCAATCGCGATATCCCTATCAGTGCCCAGTTTCATAGAGCTGCTTAAGCAAAAATAGTAGCTAAGCACAGCAAAATTACGCTTACCAGAATAAGGTTACCAGCCAAACTACAATTACACGTACAATTTGTGACTGGTATCCTGCTTATTTCTACTGAGCAGAAAAATCTTTAAGCAATATTTTCTGTTTAAGCAGCTCTATGAAATTGGGCCCAGGATTGCAACATGTGCATCTTTGAAAATTCGATCCTTTTTGGGGGAGGGAGATTTTTTTCAATACTCTTACAAGACTCTCTTGGTTGGGTACAACCAATACGACAAGAAATGCACAAACAAAAGTCTTTGAAACGACAAGTTGTCAAGTTGTGTTTTGTACCAAAGGCTAAATGAAATTAACGCACTTTAGGCCCAAGGTCAATGTAGAAAGGGGTGGAGTTGCATTTCCTGCTGATTGCTTTTACCAATCAGGAGGTAGTGACCATGGCAACTGGGCCACCTTACAGCCAATCAGCTGTGCAGGCTGCACTGAATGGGCTAGGAATGCCACATGTGCATCTTTGAAAATAGTTACTTTTTTGGGGGGGGGGTTTCTATACTCTTACAAGGCTCTCTGGAAGGGGCACAACCAATGCGACAAGGAATGCACAAACACAAGTCTTTGAAACGACAAGTTGTCAAGTTGTGTTTTGTACCAAAGGCTAAATGAAATTAACGCACTGTATGGGAACTGTAATTTATTATTACACTGTGGTTTACTTGAATTAAAATCTGTACCAAAAAAAAGACGAACTCGCATTCTACTTTACTTTTACTTGTCTCTGTCTCCATTTGTCCACTACTATACCCCTGATCTAGGGTTGCTCATTAAAAATATATATATATTATTACTTTAACCTGGGTTCCGTTTTCATAAAGCTGTTTACACGAAAACAAATTTTGGGGCTTATACTTTAATAGAAAAACATGCATAAAGAAGACAGTGACAGCGTGTGTGCGTTTACAATAATGAGGCTCAGATTACCAGCTAAAATGTAACGTGATGTACCGTTTAAGGCTGGTTCCCTCTGGGACGTTTTAAGAAATCTGTTAGGTAAACGGGGTGGGGGGGGGCTTCCACACAAAGGAACATTTCTCGTCAAATTAGAAAGCAAAAATTGGATTGTTTTGTGAGTCATGAACGGTTTTTAGTAAATTCATGATACACTCTCCTTTAGCAATTTTATGCAAAGATTCCACAATCTTTGCACCCCGCCAAGTCTATCAACAAGAACCCCAAGATCATGTCAGAGGTTTAAGGATAGTAAATCCAACTTCAATACTTCGGGTCAACCTCATCTTAAGAAGGTCAACCTGCACATAAAATCAGAAAAGACGAATAGCCGGGATTTGCGTCACTCTTTGTCAAAAGTTCGTCTCTGAGAGTGAGTAACATTAAGAGAGAAAGTCTTGTATCTCAGAAGGTGTTATTTTTACTTACGAGACTTGATGGCTCATCATGCAGTGAGACAACCAGTGAGAAAGGACCACGGATAAAGTGTACAGTCATGACATTGTAATTTTGACTGGGTACATCTACCGAGCACTCGAACTGGATATTCTCAAATACCATTCCAACACTTTCGTGATCCAACATTAACAAACTTGCATGTGAAAGTTAAAGCTCAACCGGTCATTGAGTAAAAGGCAAATGAAGGGGGAACTTTATGCAGTCAAGAAAATACATGTAGCAAAAAAATGTAGCGAAAAAGAAAGTTGAAACTCATTCTAGTATGTTTTCACTGTTTTCAAGCACTGGATTTGGACTCTCGAGATCAAAACCAATTTTTAATTTTGTTTAACAGTTCTAGCATTTCAAGCAACAATATTATTCCAAGGGAAATTTTACACCATGGACTCTCATCGTTATGCCGTGTATAGGTTGTGGAAAGCTGTGGAAATTATATTTTTAATTTTTACAAAATGTTGTGCACACCCTTTAAGCAAGTTTGTATACCCAGCACTTGTTGTTTTCTCTCCACCCCCCCCCCCCCCACACACACACACACACACCAAGTCTTGGGGAAATTTGGCTCAGATAATTGGGTAAAAACATTTTCAGAAACTGGATAGTTTTTACTTTAAAAGAAAATTGAAATTGCAGAAACTACTTGAGAGACTGATATCCTTCATTGGTATACACACTTTTTTGATTAAAAATTTATTTCATTCGCAAAAAGTCTGTCTTTAGGCACTTTTCATGAAAGCAATTTGTGTGCAAAATACACACTAATGAAGATACTTTCGACAAAAAGAAAACAATAAACAGAAAAACAAAACGCAGCAAACACAGCAAAAAAAACCTAAAACAGCGCATACATTTTGTACGTTTTTACACGTCGGATCGTTTTTATAATAAATGGTCATGTCTTGCGTGAAAAGGGTGGTCAAGTGAAACAAATAATTCTCCAACTTGACAACACTATACAAAAGAAGAAAAAACTCGTAAATTTTTCTCTGTCATATTCCGATAAACACACATGCAGTGTCTTTCAAAGTTCCATTGAAATTTGACCCAATAAAGTTTCGAATAACCCTCCCGTCGCCCGATGACAAAAATGTAAAAACTCATTTTTCCGAAGTCGTCACGGACTCCCCACAGGGCAATAAAACCGCATATTTTGAGGGTTATATTTTATAAAGAATGATGTAAATATTATTCTGAAGCTGTGTAAACACTATTTCAAGACGTTGAACGTGGGTCTGAAAGTTGGCTTCCCTGTAGTTTGGAATTCAACCGGGCCTTGACGCAGGGACTGACTACAATGAAATCAAAGAAGGCAACCGAGAATGTTTATCTTCACCATATTTGGATTTGAAAAGTAGGCATGCACCGTGCTGTGTGAAAGAAGTCATCTTCCATATTAAGTTAACGGTAGGAAACATCTTGGTTTTTGGAAGAGTACATTTTCGTTTATATTTCTCTGTGTATTCAATACCCACATCATAGTGAAAATTTAATGAATAGGTGGGATGAATTGCAAGTTGCAACAATATGCTTTATTTTATTGATTAATTTTGGTTGTGAAGCCAAGGGTTGTCAGAAAAGCGAACTTAATCACTGTACAAGAACCCCATGGAGAGAAGAACAGGAAGGGAGTTCAGTTTTAGATGTGGGAGGAAAACCCCAGAGATTTGTTTCATGGAAAACCCACGCAATCAGATAGGGACTGAAAACCCAATCCACATAGTGCCCCAGCGGGATTCGAACCGGGGTCCCAGAGATGGAAGGTGAGGAAAGATACCAATACGCCAACTCGACCGCCCCCAAAAGGTGTTGTGATTAGTGTCAATTTTCTTGCGCATCGTTGTTTATTAGTAGACTTATTTCTCAGGAATAGTTTGTGGTCGGTTTATAAAAACACATAGGGCCTACTTGTATTTGGGTTTTACCCTTGCACCGATGAGATAAGACTGTGTGCTCCGAGTGCAGAAGAAAACAAATCCACAAACTACTCCGGTGGGATTCGAACCCACACCCCTTGTATTCAAGAGCAGATGTCTTAAAGGTATCGTACACGTTTGGTAATGACTCAAAACAAATATTAGCATAAAAACTTACTTGGTAATAAGCAATGGAGAGCTGTTGATAGTATAAAACATTGTAGGAAACAACTCCCTCTGAAGTAACGTAGTTTTTGAGAAAGAGGTAATTTCTCACTAAAATAATAAAAACTTCTTGCAAGAAGCTTTTATTCCTATATCTGAAAGCACACCTTATTTTGTACAACAAGGGTGTTTTTTCTTTCATCATTTTCTTGCAACTTCGATGACCAATTGATCCCAAATTTTCACAGGCTTGTTATTTTATGCATATGTTGGGATACACCAAGTGAGAACACTGGTCTTTGACAATTACCAAACGTGTTCAGTGCCTTTAAACCAATGAAGTAACAAACATTTATTTTGGTTTTATGGAAGAAACAGTACAGTTATGAAAGAGGGTGTTTAAAGGGAGTTCCAAAAAAAATAGCGGAATTGACCCATACATTTTGTAATTATTTAAAAAAAGTATGAAGCTGGTCCTTCCGCCCGCGCCCCTCGGCTGCTCGGAGCAGCCTGGCTCAGAGGGTTTTAAGGGTTTTACGAAAGTGTTGGTATTTTGTTACACACTCAATAAAAACTACCGTTCTGACCCATTTCTGGGTCAGTATGGCCCGGAATATGTGTTAAAAATGACCCATAGAACTTGGGTCAAACTGACGCAGAATCCGAGTCAAAATCACCCTTTTTTTACCAGTTTATACGGGTCAGCCTGACTCACAAATGGGTCAGGCCCCCTTGAACCCGGAATCCGAGTCAATTCTGGCTCAGTTTTGTTTAGAATGGTTTTCCTCGAGTTCAGCAAAAAGCTTTTAGTGCGTTTCCTGATGCGAAGTGTCTTCCTTTTACCGACACTGACCAGGACCAACTTGCTATGGAAACAAAAGACCTTTCGTTGCTGCAGCAGTTGACTTTACCGAAGTTTGGAGACAAACAACATAATTTCCTTATTGATGCCAATTTTATGAATTGAAAACCTCAAAAATTGTCTTATTAGTTTTAGTGACGCACGACCCCTGCTCGCATTTCTGTGGTCCGTGTCTAAGGTTACGCTTTCACAGCAAGCCGTCTTCATATAATGTGACGTCCCCACATGATGCAGTCGGTCAGTCAGGCACGCAAGACGTGGTTATTTAAAGACACTCAACACGTTCGGAAATTGTCAAAGACCAGTGTTCTCACTTGGTGTATCCCAACATATGCATAAAATAACAAGCCTGTGAAAATTTGGGCTCAATTGGTCATCGAAGTTGCAAGAAAATGATGAAAGAAAAAACACCCTTGTTGTACAAATTTGTGTGCTTTCAGATAGGAATAAAAACTTCTTGCAAGAAGTTTTTTATTATTTTAGTGAGAAATTACCTCTTTCTCAAAAAACTACGTTACTTCAGACGGAGTCGTTTCTCACAATGTTTTATACCATCAACAGCTCTCTGTTGCTCGTTACCAAGTCACTTTTTATGCTAATATATATTTTGAGTAATTACCAAACGTGTACAGTGCCTTTAAAGGCTGTGCACAACATTGGTAATGGTATAGGTTTCACAGATTTCCACATAACTTTACATGGCATAAAGATGGTCATGGTAGAAAACTTCCTCCCATGGAATATTTTTGAAATGCTATTTGCTAAATGCTATTTTTTGAAATCCCTGAAGTTTGAGAAATTTAGTAAAACAATTAGTTTTGATCTCGCGAGTCCAAAAACTGAACGTTTGAAAAAAGTGAAAAAATGATTTTGTTTTTAGTATGAGTTACCGGTATCTGCCGAATAATTTCGAAAACAATCTATTACAAAATTGATGGCTACACCCTCGCTTTGAAGGGTCTGTACGTTTGGTAATTACTCATAAAATCAATGGCAATAAAAACGTACTTGGTAAGGAGTACAGCAGCTTCTGATAGTATAAAGCATTTTGAAAAACATTTCACTTTGAAGTAATGTGGTTATGGAAAAAGAAATATCAGTTTTTATTTTAAAAAAAAATGAATATGAAAAGCGTTTCTGTCAGAAACATTTTATCAGATTGTGTATTACAATTGCAGATTATTCTTCCTGCGTGGATGCTCAAGATTTTCGGAAATATCTCAAAAACGCTACCACCTTTTGAAATGAAATGTTATCTGGTTATGGTATATATCTACAACTATATATATAGGAGTGGGTTCCAATTACAAAACGTATACAATCCCTTTAAGTTCGATCTACCCGCAGTGTAGGCCTACGTGCTCATGACAGTTATTGTCTGTCCTTTGCTTTAGTCTTTAGCACCTTGTAAACCCTTATAAGGTGCTACATAAATGGGTCTCATAATTCATAAAACTTCAAAACCTGGTGTTTCTCTTTGTTCAAACGCCTTGAGCACCTCACTGGTGGATAAGTGCGCTATATATAAGACTCCAATATTGTTTTTAAAGTTTGTTACCGCGTAGCCTATATATAAAAATTGACCGCAAACACCCGATGACAAACACGGTCAGATTAGTTTCGACAAGTTCAATGATTTCCATCTGAGATATTTTTGGTTTGTGTTTTCATGACGTCAACCCGCGAAAAAGGGTTGTTTTTTCCATGGTTTTCATACCCCATGGAGAATAAAGTATCCTCCCGACTTGGCTATCTGAGGTTTGCAGTAACACAATGTACTTGAATATAATATCTCTTATGAGTTGTGGTCTTAAAAGAACCGGTGTTGTAGCAACTTTCTGGATGTTTGCTGCATAGGCCGTCCAGTTCTTTTCAGTACCACCACGACTCATAGAGCGATTGTTTTCAAGTACATTGTGTTACTGGAAACTTTACTATAGATTGTCTCTCCACCATGTAAAGTTTCAAATCCTGTACATGGTGTTACGGCTTACCTGACGAGATTGTCTCCCCATAATGCAAAGTTTCAAACATGGTGTTACTGCAAACCTTACTAGATTGTATCTCCACCGTACAAAAATTCAAATCCTACTCACGCACATGGCGTTACCGCCCTATAGATTGTATCTCCACCATGCAAAGTTTCAAATCCTACTCATGTACATGGTGTTACTGCAAACCTTACTAGATTGTATCTCCACCATGCAAAGTTTCAAATCCTACTCATGTACATGGTGTTACTGCAAACCTTACTAGATTGTATCTCCACCATGCACAGTTTCAAATCCTACTCATGTGTATGGTGTTACTGCAAACCTTACTAGATTGTATCTCCACCGTGCAAAGTTTCAAATCCTACTCATGTACATGGTGTTACTGCAAACCTTACTAGATTGTATCTCCACCGTGCAAAGTTTCAAATCCTACTCATGTACATGGTGTTACTGCAAACCTTACTAGATTGTATCTCCACCATGCAAAGTTTTTAATCCTACTCTTGTACATGGCGTTACCACAAACCTTACTAGATTGTAACTCCACCATGCAAAGTTTCAAATCCTACTCATGTACATGGCGTTACCACAAACCTTACTAGATTGTAACTCCACCATGCAAAGTTTCAAATCCTACTCATGTACATGGGGTTACCGCAAACCTTACTAGATTGTATCTCCACCTTGTAAAGTTTCAAATCCTATACTCATCAAAATTTGTGGGTGAAAATTTACCTCTTTTTTCGAAAAATTACATTACTTCAAAGGGGGTCGTTTCTAACAATATTTAATAATACCACAGCTCCCCAGTGCTCTTTACCAAGTAAGTTGTTATGTTCATTAACTTGTGGAGTAAATTACCAAAAGTACACCCTGCCTTTAAACTTCCTCCCAAAGAAAAAATGCCCTTGCCATGTCACTGCGAAGACTGAGCTTGGGGAAGCTGGCCGGTTTACCGCACATAGCTGTTGTTTCCAATTTGGGTCACGGTAATAATGTCATACGATAATGCAAATGTCATATTGTTTGTGTAGATAAATCATGACGTCTATTTCGGTTGATTGTGATCTGGGGGCAGAACCCATGGGACACAGTGTATAGTTGACTTTCAGACGATAAGAATAATATCTCGCGGGATTGAGGTGTGAAACCGGAATCCTGCGACCGAAGCAACTTTTGTTTCAAAATTCTGTACTATGATTTTTGTCCATGTGATGATTAAATACAAATGTCTAACCGGCTCTTTTCAGAGCCAACACTCCGATCAAAAGAGGTTTTACACATGGTTGTATACCCGCAAGTTTACCATTTATTTTTAGTTACTTCTTATTTGTCCACACCATGCAAAGCTTCAAACACCACTTACAAGTGTCTTGAAAATAAAACAAATTATCTACACCATGAAAATGTATATTGTGTTGCATATTTGTTTTTTTTCTTTTATTAAGTTTTGGGGATAGATTCACAATTTCATTGGAAATAAGTTATTTGGTAAGTTTATTCGCGAAAGTGAGAGCAGGTCAATTGCAACTTATTCAATTATAAACCGAGAGATCCGGCCGTACTTGAAGAATACTTACTAGCGTGGGCATTTGCTATCCGATTCTTAATAAGGCTGGTCCCTTCAATGCGTGTAAATCAACAGCGGTAAGATCAACTAATAAACAAGGCATCAGACAAAGATGGCCCCAAGGCCCGGACGTAGTTAGCCTAGATATCAACCTTCCATTCATTATTTCATTTTTTTAGAAGAAAACAAAAACCCAAGATAGCAAAGGCCGAATTATTTTTAGTATTCTGACAACCTAATCCCTTGACCACTGATTGAGACGCCGAGTGAATGACGGTCGGAGCGGCGACCAGGCATCACGTTTTTTGAGACCAAACCCGGAGTATCCCGCGGACAATGTTTTGCTCCGGGATCCGCCTTGAACTTCCACTAATGATGCACCCACTGCCCTCCGGCGATCGCCGTGGTAATGTCCAGGATGAACGGCGCCGGAACAGGGAACTTTAAAGGAAAATTCTAACCCATGGTCGGAATTCAATATAGCGACCCTAATGGTGTGTGTTAATGAACAACCGTAATGAAAATATTAAAGGGGCACTCTGAATTCGCTAAAATCTAAAATACTAATGATAATATCAATAATAATAATAGTTATCAGTGAGTAGGATTTGAAACTTTGCATGGTGGAAATACGATATGGAAAGGTTTGCGGAAACACCATGTACCAACGGTTCTTTTCAGAACCACCCCAACTCATTTAGAGATATTACATGGTGTTTCCGCAAACCGTTCCATATAGTTATCAGTGAGTTTCTGAATGCCACTCATAAGTAAATGATTTGCAGTTGTTTGCATAATTATGATAATGACTGTTTCCGATACACCCAGTGCAAGTAGGGAAGGGGAAATGCGTGGTGAAGTGCAGTGAAGTGGAAGCATTGGGTATAGAGGGCGTTCACATGGGGATAAACCACCGCACAACGAAGAACACAATAGTGTCCAAGTTTTAAAGGGAATGCAGCGTTTGTTTTCGTTGCATTCTGTGTTTTTTTTTTACCTCTGTTCGCCAGACCGTAAAAGGCATCTGTACCACTGACTGTATATAGTGCTGCAGCACGGTTCTGAAACTACCATAACCACAACCGCACACAGTCTCTGAAAACATACATTGGGTTTTTCATCATTTAAAAATGAAGGCTCAAAACTTAAATCGTCTCTCACTTTTCAATATCCATATGGGTCTGTTTCCTGAAAAAGTGTCAACTTATAACAGCAAAATTAAAAGATTCTCATCAGATGTCCGACACTTTGAAGAGTCCGAGCAGGGAACAGTCGTTGGTCAGTTCTAAACATTGTCATTTCATGTTTCATTTGATTATGATCTTCATTATTATTGCTAATTACAGACGAAGATATCCTATTTTTGTAGTCAATGAAGTGACCCCCTTCTTTTAACACGATGATTGAAGACCGCAAGGGTTAAGGGTAGATTTGCCCTGAAAAAAATCCCCCGCCTGAGTTTCGCCTGTGCAATTCAGTCGAAATATTTTTATAAGGCAGAGAAAATATTTGGTAGTGGCGTATTGTTTCGCAGTTGATTATGCACGCTTTGTTCGAAGTCCAGAGTTATTTCCCTGAACTTCTATAAAACAGATCTGAGGTGGAAAAACAACAACGTTATCTAGAATGTTGTTTATATTTTGGTCCCTGGGTGTGTATAGTTGACGAGCAGTGACGCGAGCTTAGTTGCCGGGGGCATTTTATCTGCTCTAACGGTGCATGGTTGTACGAGTTGACCCTGGGTTAAAATAACTACCGTGAAAATAACCACAATGGCAGCCTCGAAAATGAAAACTCTTCATGGGCTCTTTTTTGCATCGCATGAGCTGGCAAAATAAAGTGCTGTTACCTTGGAAATCGCATGTTGAATGGACTATTAAGAGCACTTTTAATGAAAAGAATTTAGTGACGAAGAACAGCAGAGAATCTGAGCTCATGAGAAAATTGAGATTTTGTCGACAAACTTCATGAGAACCGACCTTTTTAAGAACCACTTTTTGTATCACTAATTGTTATTGTTAGTTTGTAATTACTTGTCTTTTGTTTTGACTGCTTTTATATGTATTTCTTAATAACTTGTCGATAATTAATTGTGCAGCACTTTGTGATGTCTATTGTGACATGGAAAGCATTTTTTTACGAATTATTATTGTTATTAAAATACACAAACGACTGCAGTAAAACAAACACATCCACAAAATCCAATTCGTTTTACTTCATGTTTTATTGCCCAAATAATTATCCCACCCACGCAGGAGTTATCAAATTGGCACTTACAAATTGTTTTAAATATACAATTTTAATATCGTTAGTAAGTCAAACATTTCAGAACGATTAGTTTCCCCAAAAATTAGTCTGAGAAGCGTAAGTGACAGTAACGTTTCTCAGTGTATTCCAATTGCAGATTATTCTTCCTGCGGGGACATAACCGCTCCAGATTTTCGGCAATATCTCAAAAACGCCACCACCTTTTTAAATTAAATTTTTACAGGTTAGTGTTATGGTATTGGTATATTTACAACTATATAGGATTGAAACAAACAGGAGGTTCCAATTACCAAACGTATACAATCCCTTTAATAATTATACCACATAAACAATTATAGAACTCGCATCTCGTGAAACAACAATTCAACTTAAAATCGATAAAACTTATGACAGCAGAATGGTAAATACAATTAAGTTCATTTTTTATTGTTGTTCAAACTGTTACGGGTTGGTGACACGAACAGAAATCGATTGGCAATTACCATTTTATTGAAACCAGAGGGGAAAAATGTGTTTGAACTGTAAACATAATAATAGTTTTGTTTTATAAACATGCAAAAGACTGCACCCGAGCGTATTGACAGTATTTGGCCTTGGGAATAAACGAACTTTGTTTTTGTGTTTACACTCGGAAAAGGCCCCGTAAATTTAATTTGACGACTGCACGCTATACCAAATGACCACTGGAAAACAACTCTGGTCACATTCCTTCCTCCACTTTTAGCTTATTTTGTTAGGTGGCTATTCAAAAGGTAAACAAACTCCACTTTGAACGCATTTATAAACGATCTGAAATCGCACACAAAAAACGGCGGGTACAGCCTTAATGTGATAAATCTATTTCCTTTGTGGTGAAGGTTATGAACGTTATTTCTCACTGTGGCTTGTGTACCAACCATATTTAATAATCTTTCATTCAATAATTTATTCCTTTGGATTTGAGCAAAACGAGCAGCTGTTCATGTCTTCCAGACAACCCACCACAATCAATCTCTTGCAAGGTTGATTTGTGTTTGGTAAGAAACACAAAGCAACGAACCATCGTGACGTAAAAATGTACCAGTCGAATTCACAAAGCACTGTAGGATTCATCTTGGCTATGTTCAATTAAAGGCACTGTACACGTTTGGTAATTACTCAAAATATATATTAGCATAAAAACTGACTTGGTAACGAGCAACGGAGAGCTGTTGATAGTAAAACACATTGTGAGAAACGACTCCCTCTGAAGTAATGTAGTTTTTGAGAAAGAGGTAATTTCTCACAAACTAATAAAATCTTCTTGCAAAAAGGTTTTATTCCTATCTGAAAGCACACATTATTTGTACAACAAGGGTGTTTTTTCTTTCATCATTTTCTTGCAACTTCGATGACCAATTGAGCCCAAATTTTCACAGGCTTGTTATTTTATGCATATGTTGGGATACACCAAATGAGAACACTGGTCTTTGACAATTACCAAACGTGTACGATGCCTTGAATGATCTTGTGAAATTTCAAATTTTTTGACTGCACCGTTTATGAGTAAACACAATTTGTTTACAACGGTACAGTCAGAAGTGATGAGTCGTCAGTATTCTTCCTCCATGGTATTACCAAAGTGATTTGTGTTGTGACATCACCCTTTGCTTAGCAGTTAAGACTGTTAGAAATCTTAAGATCAATCTTAGCTGTTTGTAAAAGCAGGACCACGTCCGTGGTTCTTTCTCTATGGTGAAATCACGCCACCTGGACAACTTCTAAATATAGTGCAAGTTTCGCGTATATTGAACCGGAGTTCACATCACGTTTGGTTATAAGCAGAAGAAAAATGACCATCCCTTTATGCTTAGACAATAATACATATACACTGTACTTTAAATAATTTATAATGGCTAGGTGGTGGGAGTCTCCTGAAAAAGCAAGCTTTTTTGATTAAGTCCCCAAATATTGATATAAACGAGTTCAAGAAATAAATTCGTATAAGGAACTTAATAAGTATAGTTTGAGATAAAATACACAAGGGGGCACAGGACAAACAAAATATACGTACATGGCTTTTTACGCCGGACCCCGGAGTTGAAAAAAACAAAAGAGCACGGCCCAATTTCATAGAGCTGCATTTACGAAGAGAAATATTGCTTAACAAATTTCTGCTGGGCAAACATTTAGCAAACAAATTGTACAATTTGGGAAAACAAATTGTATACGACATGGTATTTTTGCTAGTATGAAACCTGTTTCTGGAGTAGAAAAACGAAAGAGCTGGGCGCAATTTCATAGAGCTGCTTTACCTAGAAAAATATTGCTCAGCCCAAATTTTTCACTTTCAGTCTATAAAGATGAGAAATGTGTGAGTGCCTTTAAAGAAGAGGTAAACCAAAAAGGCAAAGAGAGGAAAAGGTTCTTGTTCAAATAAGGGCTGGTGTCGTGAGACAGCTGCAATGTTGTAGCCGTAGGGTTTGTGGTTCATTCTTGACCCGCATGGCGGTTGATGCAGCGCTGGCCCCGGTGCCATGGCTGTCTTTCGACCTCAACACTCAACCCTATAACGACTGCATGCAGACTGCAGGTATAGACTGTGTACATTATTATTGGCTACATCTCTGCATATAATTACACAGGATAAACATGGAAGGAAACATGCAGATAGGAGCATAAGTATAGTTGGTTATCAACCCAAACCATGGTGGGAGAAATCCCAAACCCAGTTGATCCGTCAAAACCATAATTAGTGCGAAGGCCTAAATTAAAACTTAAAGGCAGTTACGATAATTGTATACAATCCTCGATGCTCACGGTCTGCCGTAAAGGTAGGTGGGAGAATCGTGGGTTATCACAACTAGCATAAAAGAAGAAAACCATTTATTTGTAATGATTAATAGTGGCTTCTTATTATAGCGGTCACCCAGTGACGCTCAAGGCGCTTCAACATTCAGTATTTTCCTGCAAGGTATTGTGGAGTTAAGTATGAGACCAATTCCTTTACATAGCACCATGTTTACAAGGTGCTGCGGCGCAATATAATATTAGTCTGTTCGACTTCGTGCGTTAAACGATAAAGTGCGAGATTGTGTTTCTTTCACAAGTAAAAGCAGTAGTGGGAAACCAATCCAACCCAAAGCTCACGAGACGTTGTCGACATTGCTTCATAATATCAATGTGATGTGCGAGATTGGTAAAAACAAAAATCTCCAGTTTGTCTCTAAAAATAGTGAAATCCGGCCCGATACTTCACACGTGACAACAACGGCAATTGTCTGTCCTTATATGGTTACACACCTATGTTCCGACACCTCTATGTTCCGACACCCATATGTTCCGACACCCCTAGTGTATTTTCCTATCCCTAACCTAGCATGTAAATCACGAGGGGGTTTTCGGAACATGGTTGTCGGAACATATGGGTGTCGGAATATAGAGCAGTGTCCTTATTGCCTTAGCTCCCTTTGAAATGTTCCGAAATTTACTTTTCCTTGCATATAGAGATGCCCTTTACTAACTAAGGAACCACTGCCTTGTCCTTACATGATTGAAGTATACCTGTGAAATACACGAACGTCTTTATATAGAAACCACAAAGGTTACACTTACAACAAATAACTCAAATTCGGTGTGACGACAACACTGCAAAAACTGAGGTGTTAAAATTGACACCATGGGTGTTGTCACATATAGATACCCAAACAAGAATCAAATTTACACCGTATCGTGTTTAAATGACACTCATTTCTGCAAAAACAATTACATAATTGGTGTTATTTCAACAGCCTAAGATATTAATTTTGATTCTCTCTTCGGTATCTATAATGTAATGTGACAACATCCATCATGGTGTCAATTTTAGCGCCCCAGTTTTGTTGCAGTGCAAAGAACAGCTATTCATACAGTATGCCTATCAAGCCACAGTGAAATTGCTGTTTTCCCTCCAAAAAATATATTCATCAAATTTGGTTCACCGGTTGTAAAGACAGATGCAATTACAACAACTGGGGCTCTCCACGCCTTTCACTGTTCGGAATGAAATTGTCAATTACCTAGTATACCATTATGCTTATTGTAAGTGTCAAACTAGAAGGAACGGTAAAGCCACCGCCGGACTAAATGTGACAAAATTTCAACCTCGAAGGCTGCTGATGATGAAAGGAGTGTCACTAAAATAGTCATTTATTTTTAGTTCCAAGGTGAGGTTTCTTCCCGTATTAAAAATCTAGCTAGAAGTTTCCACAAAACCCCAAATCAGATAATCTCATGAGATGTTCAATGAATGGTGAAACTTACGGTTGCTTTGAAATAATTTAAGCGAAGGCGAAGGGTGAAAATTATTTAGACAGCTGGGAAGGTTCTATTTGTTATGCATCGTGCCTTGACGTAACACGACATGTGCGCAGTCGGTGTTTTCACAGACAGGAAACTGTACTATATTTAGATAGATGAGGGTTGGGCCTTGGGAAAACAAAACAGTATCCTGCCCTCCTGCCCCCAAAACAATGAATATTTGACCATGGTTTGGTTTTGCCAACGGAGTTGAATTGACCATGTACATGTACTGTACGGTACGCAAGCACACTACTTGTTGACCTCTCCTAGAAACTAGTACATGAACATGGGTGGGGTGGGGGAAAATCGAACTAAACATTTAAAATTGCACACAGGCATTTTGTCAGGTGCAGCTAGGTACATGTAGTTTAGTCATAACAACAGTCGCACATTCATAACCACAACTTTCTAAATCAATCTTCAGATTCAGAACCAAAAAATTGTCAATCTTCTAAGAACCACCACAGCTCAAAAGAGATTTATTACATGGTGACTTCGCAAACCTAACCCCATTGTATCTTCACCAGCATGCAAAGTTTCTAATCCAACTAACCACAATTTTGAAAAGAAGGCACTTCAGGCGAGATGGATAGATTTTACATCAAACTTCCTCGGGAAATAATGAACTCAATTTATTTTTACGAATCATATGTACAAAGTGTTTCCCTTCAAAATGGACAGTTATAACAATGCATTATTTGAATTTTAAATTGTCGAACAAAATATAACCGAATGAATTATTAAAGTAAATGCCATAACAATGTAATACTGAGTATAATATTTAAGCATAAAATGAATGAATTTTAAGATCAAGATAAATAAGTTATAAAACCATGAAGGTTTAAAATCGTCAAACGAAACAAACGAAAAGTAATTCTGTGTAATATCAGTCGCCCTGACAATAAATGTTAATAACATATATTTTTTAAAGGTATTTTACAGGATTTTCAAGGATAAAAAACATCTTTCTTTTTTTAGACTGAAATCTTACTGATTATGAACTTCATACTAAAACCATTTCATTCTGAAATATTTCCCCCTGAAATGAAGTCAAATTCGAGAAAACTGTATCAGAAAACCTACACAACAGCTGATTTCGATTGTAATACAACCAAAACTAAGGACGATGTGTTTACATGCTGAAAATTGTGCATGGTTTTTCACTATTTTCTCCAGACTCACACAATGGATTAGGCCAAAATATTCACAGGTTTGTTACTGCTATTTCATGTATGTGGTTGATCACACAAAACATTAATACTGTCTGTGACTATTTTGTCAGCTCTATCGATCCTGTATATTAGTACCTTTTTAAAAGCATTCTATATGCCTGGAATCTCATCTTTGAGAGGGAAAGGCCATTTTCATTTTGCAAAGGGCACTTCCGTTGGAATATCTGAAAGTTTATTGGAAACTTATGAAGGGGCACCGAGGCCAAGACCAGGGGCAACGGAGGCCATGGCTTCCGTGTAATTCCAGGCCTGGCATTTAAAAAGAAAGTATATCTTTGTTTTGGAAGAATAAATTCATTCCCATCCTCCAGTTTCCAATTAACACACTGTCCAACCAATCTGTGAAACTTGCATCAAATTCAGTGGTCATCGTTTGAGTGAAAAGAACAAACGGTTTACATTTTGCCGGGGATTTTGTGTACGGTCATGTCAGACTTATTTTGATTGTGGCAACCGAAATAAGGATCAGTAATTTGTGGGTTTCGAATAGTATTTCCTCGACTGTGACAGTATTTATGGCGGAAATGTTTCTCTGAGGGATTGGTACTGGTACACTGCAAAAACTTGGGTGTTAAAATTGACACCATGGGTGTTGTCACATAATTATAGATACCCAAAAAGATTCAAAATTTACACCCCAGTGTTTGCAGTGTATTAACTTTGTATTGCCATGGAAATTTGAGATTTAAAAACAAATACAAATTTTGAGTCAATGATTATCAAACATAACTCGTCTTTACTTCTTTAGAGAGTGGCTCGGAGGTCAGGTTCAGTTTTGTGACGCACTCATTTTATAATACTATGAGAAAATAGATGGAGTCCTTGTGGATTTTTTTTGTACACGTCTCTATAGAGATTTGTCATTTTTTTCAAAACAGTGTAAGATGCCAATTGTACATGTATTCAATATCCTTCCGCTTCCAGTGCGAATATTGTCAAATGACTTCACATTTCAAATAAATGGTTCTGTACACTTTGGTACATTTTTGTTTTATTTTTTATTTTGTTCCTTAATTTTGATGCTATTCAATCAAAAACGCACTGACTTTTACCTTTTGACTGACACACAAAATAATTCATCTTTTTGGAATGTACAGCAGACTTTGTTGTTGATATCCAACGAAGTCATGTTTCAAATTTCGCTCAGAAAGAGTATAAAGTAAAATGACAATTTTACACCATTTTAACGTGAGGTTAGAGATTGCAATTTTTCCACTTTCATTAAAACTCTATCTGTTTGAGTGCATCACAAAACTTAATTTGACCTTGAAGACCATCTTTAAGATGAATATAAATGTATACAAAATGCTAACTCTAAGAATACATTCTCTTCAAATTGTCATCAAAACATTACATAAAAATTGACAAATTTTAAAATATTCCCATCTCCGTTCTATTTGTCTCAAAATATATTCCAGAGGTGGGGGTTCCATGCAAAATATTTCCACATAATTACTTCATAATTTCAAGCAGCAAATCGAATTTCATCCCTTGGAATTGCTGCAATAATCCTCTTGGATGACATTGTCACCCACGCAGCCACGAGGGAATACAGTAGAATGGATAATATTGAACTAACAATTCAAAGAATACGCCTCAAGACAAACAAACAATCAAACAAACAAACTGAGAACTTATGTTTCTTTGATTTGATTCTGATGTAAATTTCGGGAAGCTAGTAGGAATTAGTTAATATCTCTTCCCACTTATAATTACCATAATAATAATACCATAAAGCCACCCACTCTAAAATACGACAGTATTCATAAGCATTGAATGTAGTTCCAAAGAAAACAAATGCCTTCAAAAAACCCACTAACGTTTCTATCCTTCAAAACCAACCAGAGATTTAGAGGTCATGTTTGACTTCAAGAAGGTATACATGGGATCCTACATAACTCAAATTGGTTGATTCTGGTGGATTGAGGCAGCGGGCAAAACTAATAATATTAGTCGTTTGAGGAGGATTGAGACTGTTTCCAGCAACGTGTCTAGGGAGTAAGGGTTGTACGGGGTATAACATTTTTTTATAGGATCTACATCATTACAAAGGGGGGGAGGAGTTGAACCCCCCTGATTGCAAGGTTCACAATCTTCCAAGACAGTTCGAAGACAAAAGAGGATTTGAAAATAAAATATCAATTACATGCCTGAAAACTACCTATAACAAGACAGGATGTCATGTACAGTGTATAGCCTTTGTCATTTCATGTGATGAAATCATAAACTTGTTTTAAATTCTATTGACTAGACTGTATGAAGTAAAACTTCAGAAGTTTTACTGCATCAGCAGTAGTAGCAGACTTTCCAAAACAGAATATTCATGAGTAAACGGTTTTCTTGTTAAAAGGCTAAGGAAAGTCTGAGCTCATTCAATCTTATTCCGTTTTGAAAATCCCTTAATCTGAAAGCCTCTTCTAACAAAACTGGACCCAACACTAAACACTCAAGGCTACCGTTTCTGTTAAAGGGGTACTTTAAGGGGGGGTTGAAGCCAATGTAAGCCTCTCTACAACTCAGACAGGCATAATCCACCCTCTCAGGGCCCCAATTTTAATAACAAAGCAAACCAAAATAAAGGGTCTTTTTATGAGCATAAAGCATGGACCAGATGATCCCACACAAAGGGATCCAGCTGGGAGCTGGGGATTTATCACAAAAGCCGTTACCGGGAACTTTGGACTCTGAAAAATATTAAAGGTTTTCAATGCAGTGTTATTCACTAACAGTGAAATAAAGAAATTGTGCTGTTGAGTGAAATTGTGTTTGACTTTATACTTTAGCAAAATGTCAAGAGCTTTTTGATGGAAAGGAAGTTTTTAAGTGTCTACTTGAAGTCTGTTTACCCTTTTTCCCAACGCAGTTTAGACAAAATATAATTCTGAAGACAATTTGAAAGTTCACCTTTGTGTAGGCTTTGTTCCAACACAGCATGAGTCCATGACCCATTTGTTGATGTATTTTCCAGTAATCCATATTCAAAATGATGTTAAAAAATGGCCTTCTGTTTTTGGGTTTTAAGACCAAATATATTGCAGAACTCATTTTCAAAGACTAAAACTTAAACGATCATGACCCTGTCTGTCTATAACTCTTAAAATGCACAAATTGTTTATGGATGTATCATCATCCTTCCATTGCATTTTACTGTAAATGAATAACCATCTATTATTTGGTTTTATCCATACACCAATGTGTGTACTCAGTACTTTCCTGGAGTCATGTGAAAAAAAATTATCCAATGTACTTGGGAAAGTACTGATTATGCAGTGCTTTACACACATCGGTGTACGGGTAAAACCGAATAAAATTCTTTATCCCCGATGCAAATTTAACATCTATTAGAATATCCATTATTAAAAAAGGGTTTTTTGATCTCGCAAATAGGACTGATTGGTTGTTACCATAATAATGGCACAAATGGTTTTGCAAAAACTCTCACTCTTCAAAGGCAATTGAATACATAATTAATTTTATCTGCACACACAAATCATTTGCTCCTCCGAAAAACGGAACACAACTGTCCCTATTGATGTAGTTCCCGAAACCCGCTGTTACCTCCCTCTTTTCTGACGCTGTTTCGCAAGAATTCTTCTCTTGTTGATCATCTCGCATAGTATATCAAAAACGTTCCCAAGTCCTTCTCCGGTAATTCCACAAGCCGGTATGATCTGAAACGGGTTGTGCTGCCGTAAGTCTTTAAGGCTCAGAAGTTGCTCGATCACCTCCGGACCTGCTGCCTCCCTCAGGTCCTGTTTATTCGCAATGACTAAAATAGGCACGCCGCTGTTCTTCGGAGACCTTGCCAATTTTGTGAGCTCGCTCTTGGCCTCCTCAAATCGTTCCGCGTCGGAGCTATCCACGACGAACACGATGGCATCTGTGGCCCTTGTGTAGGATTTCCAAAGTGGGCGGAGCTTTTCACTCCCTCCTGCATCCCAAAAGCGGAAGCGCACCCCACTCGACGGTCCGGTTTTTACCCGTATTTTCTCCGCGTTGAATCCTATAGTAGTAACAGCGTTGATGAACTCGT
Source organism: Plazaster borealis (assembly GCA_021014325.1). NCBI lineage: Eukaryota > Metazoa > Echinodermata > Asteroidea > Forcipulatida > Labidiasteridae > Plazaster > Plazaster borealis. The sequence goes on along the minus strand of CM037475.1, from coordinate 4,557,776 downwards.
CAAGTTTTAACCGATATAGAATCGTAGTCTTTCCTGAGAAATCCAGTCCAAGGAGAACCACATGAAGGGAACCAAGGAATGGAAAACAAGTATTTGATGATTGAGATGAACCGGTTCCCATGTTTGGTAAATCGAATACAACCAAAGCATACACACCTGAGAAACGTCCTTTTGTCAGCATCCACAATAAGGTGACTGTGCTGTTATCATGTCCTGTCAACCTACATCTTTGTTAAAGTATAGCCATGAGTTGGTGACGACAATTGACCGGCTGGAAAGCACAGCTTGACGGCTCTCGTCGTAGACACCTCGCACAGCCGAAGGTCACGTACTACGGCAGTCACCATGATCTTTGCATGCTAGAAACACAGTCGTCTACGGTTTGCACTCTCATTAGCAAACATCTCTTGACAGTGTGGATGGAATGTCGTCCCTAAAATGGCCGAGCTTTTATTCTTCTCATCTGCAGTCCATTACATCTCCCCGATGCACCAAAGTGATGTCGAAATCCGTTAAGCTCTTTTAGCCGAGGGGTTCGGCACGCGATACTCGGCGATTTGAAAACCAGATCTGGCAGCAGAGAGAGGATCGAGTCACAGTCCACAACTTCGGTTTTATCGTCGCGTTGGCGAGTGGGCGTATACAGACGGGTTCACTCCCGGTGTAAAAAACTCCCTGCGTCCGGCCAGCCTTTGCTCTCTCCAGAGTGTTCGGGTTGCTCCAACCGCGGGCTTTTAACACACTCTCCGCTGTAATTAAACGTGAATGTGCCGCAGCATGGGAGTCAGTTTAGGTTGTGTCAAGCTCCCTTAAATGAACACAAAGTGCTGACCAGCATGAATTCCCTCAACGAGGCTCGCAAATGAATGACAAAAACTGAGGGATCTCCAAACTGAGTAAGCTTTATGCCCGAATCCAGCAGCACTGGGCAACGTATGTGTGTGTTGTTATCACATACACTGTGCACAAACTACTCCAGTTATGGCAGACGACCAGCAGACGTGTGCCTAACAATAGTGAGCTACGTCACTCAATCAATTTGGGTGATAACATTCACTACAAGGGTAGTACATTTCCATACGGGTAATGATGAAATGAACATTGATTTATTTTGTTCTACATTAACACGTATTTACTCACATTAAAACAAAAATCTTAAAGAATCGTATCACATAAAATAATTATCAAACTTATTTTGCAGACGTTCAAAGTAGTATGATAGATTATATCTTTACCGAACCCCTATTATACGAAATGCATAAATCCACCTGTCACAAAGCGATTCCTGAGTACAAAATCGATGCACAAAAATCGTTATTTGTATTCCCTGCATTCAGTGCAACATCGCGTTGGTTGTTTACTCTTGAAGCTGAATGAGCTGGGTAATTACATCGGGATTTTGTGATGACATTAGGCCTAACTGTATGCATTGAAAAGCACAACCATGGAGGTATAAAATTAGGCATCCGTACCCCAACCATAGAGCAAGGATGCCCCCCCCCCCCCAACCGACAATTCCAAAGGGATTTTTCCCGGACTCCCCCTCCCCTTCTTCCTTGTCCGTTTTATAGAAGGCACAGTAAGAAGTGACTATAGTATAAACTTGCGGGTACAACCATAATGTGTAAAATTTCTTTTTTTGGGAGGGGTGTTGGCTCTGAAAAGAGACTGTGTGGTCTATTGTGTGGATGGAAGGCACAGTATTCATTTTTCGGAAGAAAAACCCGACACTGTTAGTGTTAGTGTAATTGAAAATAAGTGTTCATAGAAAATAATTGAATTTGCTATAATTCATTTTCATTAAAAAAACAAAATTCTCTTCAAAAATTAAGGTACTAAACTACAAAGACAATTTTTTTTAAAGACAGATTTCAGAACTTTGGTACTATCTCTGGTTCTTTTCGTGCTCTTTTAAAAAAAAGGAATTATGAACTAAACTTTCCTCTTTAAAAAAAATTATGCCAGATGAAATAATGCCATTTCTAAATTGACTACCGTTTGAGAAAAGTTGGCAGTAAATCTTTACACTGTCAAAGGTGACAACTATTTGATTATTAAAGCCAATATTAAAAATAATTTTAAACGACAATTTGGAAGATTGCTCCTTTAAAGTTCTTAATAAATCTTGTCAATTGGTGGCGCCCTTCAATATTTACAGGCAGATTTCTTGTGTTGTTTTGTGTGTGTGAAACATTGATCTCTATATATCAATGGTGTGAAATGCATGATGAAATTATGACATACGTGCTGATTTGTAATTTGCAATGGCGTCAGTGTTTAGTGGAGCGCTTCGACTGACTGATTTGGACGATTTTATCACTCCTTCTCAGGTATTTTTGACCGTTAAAGAATTGTTGTAGGCCTAAAGTTATTTCAAAATTGTTTTTGCTTGTTAGTCAAACGTTCTGGTTGGCTTGCATATTATGCGAACTCTACTTTTTTTTTACATCAAAATTACTTCCTTGATGATCAACTGCACCCATTTCGTGAAAATGTTCAACTATCAGTACATGCCGACGCCATACTCATAGTCAAAGACAAAGTGTTTTGTTCACACTTAGCTTAACTTTTAAACTATCTTGTTATGTGAAAATAGGTATGTTTATTTCATAAATATATGACATATGCAAATCATGAAATGTATGAATGATAGTGGATACCGGTACTGGGCCCAATTTCATGGCTCTGCTTACCGTAAAGCATGGTAAGCAAAGAATCAGCGCTTACGGAAGCAGGGAATTCCGCGCTTACGTCAAGCGTATTTCACGGGTTAGCAGGGAATTTTTGCTTGTGCGTGTGCGTACTCCACGTCCACGTTACTAGGCATTCTTCGCTTACAGTTACACAGCTAGCGCAGAAATTCGGCACTTGCACAGTAAGCGGAGAATGGAGATCGTAAGCGCAGAATTCGGCGGTAACCAGAGCCAATACCTTATAGGACTTAACAATGCAGCTACCATATGCAATAGGTAAACTGTACTCTCTATTTCTATTTGGTATCAGTTGCGATATTCATAACCCATAATCCTTCTGACAATCGTAAACTGGAGGGTTCGACGAGACGAATCATAGGTTAATATTTGGCATAAATGTTATTGACTTTTTTTTTCTTTTTTCTAAGGGACATGATCAAGAGCCACGATTATCGCAGCTAACTCTGCAAGTGATGTGTACACTAAAATTAATTTATACCAATTGCATCATTGTCATAGCAGGTACATAGCAGGTACTTTGAAATAAACATCCAATTGAAAACTCCCCCTCCCCCAATGCTACATGTATGTGACTGTGATGTAATTAAATCCGATGTCTATACAGGAATGTATCAAACCTGTTCAGGTGGAGAGAATACCCGGCCGTTCCGGACCAATCAAAGTCCAGTCTGATGGAAGCTATGTTCAGATCGGCATTGTAAGTTAATATTTCATTCAGATAGTTTCACCTAAAAGACTTGGGGTTGAACAAAGACAACTTGACTAGAGCGGGATTTGCATCAAGACCTCCGGATTAACGTGCCGACGCTCTACCAACTGAGCTATCTAGCCCTATGTTGGCGGTCTCACTATTTTGTCAATAAGTTTGTTCGGGGATAACATTCAGAAGCCATTCAACATATGGCCAGGGATCACACCCAAGTTAACGATACAACCTGGGAAGCCGCAGCCAGGGGATCACCTTAAGGGGATGCGACTAGATAAAAGACAATAGGATGAGTTTTAAACTTGCCGGGCAATTACAATAGACCACTATCATGCTGCCACCATCTTGGTCATTCTCCTTGTATCCAATAGCAGTAATGAATGCTGATATTCCTTGTATTAAAAAGGAACCAGACTATTTCTCCTTCCAGCCTTGGTTTTGGATACATTGATTTCAGTGGGAGAAAATCAAGATGGCCGCACCATGATAAAGGTCTATAGAGGTCAGTGGGCTATAAAAATGGCTGCAGAAACTGTTACTATTATAATACCTTTATGGTAATCAAGTCGAATCAAGATAAACATTTCAGAGGGCACAAGGGGTGCACCATTTTTTCTAGAGGGGCACTTCTGGGCCTGGCCTATTTAAATGGTAGTTTTCGTTTGCATTTTTCCTAAACAAACCCCTTTTCAGTACTGTCTTTATAGTCTGCTTTGGAGGTAAAGACAAATTATACCTTGTCTGCGTTTAAAAAGAAAGATAGTTTTAAAAATACTGAAAATACTAAAGAAAAGTAAATAAAGTGTAACTTTTTATGGTGACAATTTTTAATCTCAAAAGTCCGATTTAAAATGCCCACTTGGGTCTGGTGAACTCGATTGCTCAGCCACGACACGCCTCAAAGAAATCTCAGTTTAAGATGTGGGAAGAAAACCCCAAATGGGGGGAAAGCCCACATAATCAGGTAGGGACTGAAAACCAAACCCACATGCAAGGCCCCCGGTATGAAGTGGGGTTCGAACTTTACTTTTCACAATTTCAAAAGTATCACATGTGCTGAGGAGCTTATCAACATTTATTCAGGATAATTAATGCTATTCAGGGTAAAACAATTAGTGGATGGTCTAGACGGTAAAACAATCTTCTTTCCCATTGCAGGACGGGCAAGAGACACACCTAAAGAAAGCCCAGATCACGTTAAATGATTGTCTGGCATGCAGTGGTTGCATCACATCCGCAGAGAGCGTCCTCATCACACAACAGAGCCAGGAGGAACTCCTGAGGATCCTTGAAGAAAACAATCAACTTCCAGAGGTGAGATTGGGCTGAACTGTGACATCAGAATCAAGTTCTGTGGGCAGAGGCATCAGGGTGTGGGTTCAAATCCCGGTCATGAAACTTGTGTCCTTGAGCAAGACACTTAACTATAATTGCTTCTCTTCACCTAGGCGTAAATGGGTACCTGTGTGGGCAGCGATGGTTCTTGTGATTTATTTAGCTTGGTGCGCTAGATATTTGGCAGCACAGGCTGTATACTCCCAAAGGAGCTGAGATGGTTTAAGGAATGAAATAAATGGCCCAGTGACCGGGGGTAATAATGTTGGAGCGCCATGAGCATCACTGAGTGATGGATTTGAGTGCTATATAAGAAGCCACTATTGTTAACCAAATAATTTCTTTACAGACCTGAAATTCATTCTGTGACTTATTACCAGTGTTGTAGTACTCATACCCGGTACTACCTAGTACTCAAGTACTACCCGAGTCTTCGTACTCGTACTTGGCTGAGAAGTCGTGAAAGAGCTTTCCAACAAAATATGGGGAGGCAAATATTTAAAAAATGCCAGAGTTTTTAGAAGTTTCACATTCCTTTGGGTGCATGTATTAAACATTGGCTGCATGGTTGGCTCTCATTTTGAGGGTTGAGACCACAATTATGCAGTTCTGGAGTAAACATTTTAAACTCCATAAATTTGACATATTTAGAACCACATAGTGTTTTAAAATATCTTAAATGTACCTGGGCTCATTTTCACGTAGAATGAAGACTCATCGGCCACGACACGTCATATTAAGCTTGTTTAAATATCATTTAAAAGATGTTAAATTTCCATTGAGATAACGAATATTATTTGTGTTGTACCCATACACTGATGTGTGTTAAGCACTGTATACTCAGTACTTTCCGAAATAATATTCTTTATCCCCGATGCAAATTTCCCGAAACAATATTCTTTAACCCCAATGCAAAGTTAACATCTATTAAAAAATCGTTGCGGTACCCGCTGCTTAAATATAGGATTCGAACTACCTCTAGCTATCGGGCTAGCTCGGTGGTGTAGTGGCAAGACATCTGCTCTAGAATGGCAAAGGTCATGGGTTTGAATCCTACCCAGTAATATGCCATTGCCTGTGGATTTTCGTTCACCAGACACGAGGAAAGTATTACAGTGTACAGTGCTAACACACATGGATGTATGGATAAAACACAAATAAGATAAATACCATTTGTTTATAGGTGTAAAATAGTTTTCACTTGAGTACAATTTATCATTGAGTCAATCTTAATCTCTGAAAAAAGGTTACCTCTTTAAAAAACAAATCACCATGGTGATAGTGAAGCTTGTCTTTTAAGATGATTCTTAGTGCTATGCGAAATCAAGTCCTTATCTTATATGGATCATTTATGTAAACATCTTTTCTTTTTCTCCTAGGGTGATGAAGGGAAGAAATTGATTATAGTTTCGGTGTCTCCTCAGTCCAGAGCTTCCCTGGCAGCTAGGTATCATTTCTCAATCCAAGAGACTGCCAAGAGGTTGACTGGGTACTTTAAGTCATTAGGTAAGAGAGGGCCAAGAGGTTGACTGGGTACTTTAAGTCATTAGGTAAGAGAGGGCTAAGAGGTTGACTGGGTACTTCAAGTCATTAGGTAAGAGACCGCCAAGAGGTTGACTGGGTACTTTAAGTCATTAGGTTATAGAGGGCTAAGAGGTTGACTGGGTACTTTAAGTCATGAGGTAAGAGAGGGCTAAGAGGTTGACTGGGTACTTTAAGTCATTAGGTAAGAGAGGGCTAAGAGGTTGACTGGGTACTTTAAGTCATTAGGTAAGAGACAGCCAAGAGGTTGACTTGGTACTTTAAGTCATTAGGTAAGAGAGGGCCAAGAGGTTGACTTGGTACTTCAAGTCATTAGGTAAGAGACGGCCAAGAGGTTGACTGGGTACTTTAAGTCATTAGGTAAGAGACGGCCAAGAGGTTGGCTGGGTACTTGAAGTCATTAGGTAAGAGACGGCCAAGAGGTTGACTGGGTACTTTAAGTCATTAGGTAAGAGACGGCCAAGAGGTTGGCTGGGTACTTGAAGTCATTAGGTAAGAGACGGCCAAGAGGTTGACTGGGTACTTTAAGTCTTTAGGTAAGAGAAACACAGCCATACTGCAGGTTTTGTCCTTTTTTCAGTGACTTGCCAGCGGGCCATTTTATTGCTAAGCAAAGTTTGATGTCATGATATAAATCAATATGGTGAATTTTACAATTCATGTAACTACTTCAGAAGTATTTCCTGTGCCCACCTGTAGTATTATTTTTCTTAACTTTTTGGAGACTCTGGAGTAATTAATCTTTTTCCTTTTAAAATACTGTCGCCACAATGAAACCCAATGACTTGACAAAGGAAAGACAACAATAGTTATCATGATTAGCACTGGGATTTGTTGTTGTCTTGTGAGATGAGTAGGCACTCACCATGATTCACAGAACCTCAGCCATAAGCCACGGCCAATAATCTGCCATGGTATGCTGGAATCTCGAAAGGTTGGACTTAACTCCATTTGTGCCGAATACAATGTTAAACAATAGTTTTAGTCTTTCAATTCTTGTATGCCACATTTGTACAACAACAGGACAAAGGTCTGGAATCTGGGGTTACACAATAACCCACAGATAAAGGGATATTACAAGGCATAATTGCCAGTACCTTCTGTCCCTCTTTGTAGAGTTGTACAGTGTAGGTGCATGCATGTGTGTGCACTCTACTACACAAGTGAATGTCCAGGTGGATATTCACCTCAGCTGTCTCGCTGCCAGCAAAATACTAGGGCGCTCCGAAATTAAGGGCACTCCAAAGAAAAATATTGGTGATTTTAGGGGTGCATAACCAAATCCGTCAAACTCAAGCCGAACTATGGGATGGACTTTGGAAGATTTATTGGGTCGAGTTTTAATGTCTTTTATTATCGTCTGTGAATCGCAGGAGTGCATCATGTATTCGATGAGACATTTGCGAGGGACTTCAGTCTTGTTCAGAGTCAGAAGGAGTTTGTGAGTCGCTTCAGGAGACGGGAGTCTGAGAAGGGAACATTGCCGATGTTGGCTTCTTCCTGCCCAGGTAATCTTAATGACATTGTCACTGCTTGTTCATTTTGCTTAATCCTCCTTTTGTTTGAAAACTCAATATCATCCACTGTGGTTTTGAATGAACTATGCCAGCCTACAGTATGATATCATGTGGTTAATGCATCGGAACAGTACATAGTCAACCCTCCTACTGTGTGACCATTCAATATCATCCACTGTGGTTTTGAATCATAGATTTTTGATTTGATAATAATGATTTGATTATGGCTGTTCATCAAACTGTATTTGGTAATTAAATGTGATGATAATTTTACCAATTTTTTAAAATTTTACTTTGAATGTTTAGAGTTCTTTAAACTTAAAAGGGGTTCTCCAATATCAAATTGTAATAAATAATACTTTTTTGTTTCAATCATTATCTTATTGAGGTATTTTTTAATCAATGTTTTTGAATCTGTTTTAAATTTTCCTTTCTTTCTGCAAAGGTAGAGGTCATAAGCCCAATACTCTGCTGTCAATGTTGAGTTTTAGAATTTAAGGTTCAGTGTTCGTAATTTTGTTATCTACAGACTCAAGTTACAAAGATGGTGGAAGCAAACTAAAGGTCAAATGTCAAACACTCAATTTACTCTTTTAACACCCCCCTCAAAAAACCCAGGATGGGTCTGCTACGCAGAGAAGACCCACGGGTCCTACATCCTGCCGTACATCAGCACCACCAAGTCACCTCAGCAGATCATGGGATCCCTGGTCAAGGAATACTTCTCAGGACAAACCGGTCGTAAGCCAGACCAGATCTACCACGTCACCATCATGCCGTGTTTCGATAAGAAGCTGGAGGCGTCCAGGGAAGATTTCTACAACGACGTGTATCGGACGAGGGACGTTGATTGTGTGATTACATCGGGTGGGTAGTAGAACTTCTCTTAATCCCCCGTTCACACTGGATGAACTTCCCAGGAAATTCCCAGGAAAAATTTGTTGACCAATTCACACTTGACTTGCTAACCCTGGCAAACTCCTTGGAAATTTCCTGAGAAATAGTTAACCCTGTTTTGAAGTAGGGTTAAAGGTATCGTACACGTTTGGTAATGACTCAAAACAAATGTTAGCATAAAAATTTACTTGGAAGCAAGCAACGGAGAGCTGTTGATAGTATAAAACATTGTAGGAAACGACTCCCTCTGAAGTAACGTAGTTTTTGAGAAAGAGGTAATTTCTCACTAAAATAATAAAAACTTCGTGCAAGAAGTTTTTATTCCTATCTGAAAGCACACAAATTTGTACAACCAAGGGTGTTTTTTCCTTTCATAATTTTCTTGCAACTTCGATGACCAATTGAGCCCAAATTTTCACAGGCTTGTTATTTTATGCATATGGTGGGATACACCAAGTGAGAACACTGGTCTTTGACAATTTCCAAACGTGTTCAGTGCCTTTAAGAGAGATATTAGCTTCACAATAAAACAGAGAACTTACTGGTTAAATCTAGTTTGAGACAGTATCAGCAAGAAAAGATCATCTTCGAAAAGCAGAGGGCAAGACCAATAAAGTAGGTAGACTGTTTTGAGAAGATTTTATGGAATTTTCTTTTTACAATGAATTTATTTAAAATATTGTTTAAAGGAACATTACAGAATTGGCTTTTGCTAACAAAACAGTTGCTGGCAGTGTAAGCACTTCATATAATCCACTATATACATAAACTGACAAACCTGTAGAAGTTTGAGATCGATCGGCCATCTGGGTCACGAGAAAATAGTGAAAAACCGATTACACATTTGCATGTATTATACAATGCATGAATAAAACGCTCATGAGCGATAAACTCCAATCGGAAATTAGTTTTATTTATTTCTCATCAAATATGGCATTTCAGACAGAAATATTTCTAGGGATGTTTTCTACTATCATCATCATTAGACCGTGTAAGTTTTATGTAAATCTGTGACCTTAAAGAAAATTTAAATTACCAGTTCTGTAACGTTCCTTTAAAGGGGAAGTTGAAGCAATGCTTGACAAGGAAGGACTAACACTGACAGATGTGCAGCCACAAGACATTGATGTCATGTTCCCCGTCGCAACGGATGGAGAATTAGTTAATCACGTTGGAGGGGGTTCAGGTGGCTATCTAGAGCACATCTTCAGATATGCCGCTCGTGAGCTCTTTGAAGTCAGCGTCGATCAAATTGAATACAAGATGCTGAAGTAAGTATGCGAGAAATCTTTCTTGTCTCTTGTAGTGGCGTAACTAGGAATTTTCATTTGGGGGGGGGGAAGGGGAGGGCAAGGAGGGGAAAAGATATTTGGGGAGGGGGGGGCTTTTGATGTAGCAAACCATAAGGGGTCTTGTCAAAATTAACCCAGGACAGGTAGTCGGATAGCAATTCTCTGATGTCAAATTTTTGTTGGATTTCCGACGGACTGTGTTTCTATGAGAGACATGGTTTTACTCGCTGAAAGTTACACAATCCTCCGATGCAACTAAAGATATGCCCGATGACAATGCACCCCGCTGAGCGCTCTTGGGTTTGACTGGCTGATTAAATGTAGTATAAACAAACTTGCGGTTTTGGAGCAATCTGGAAGGTTTGGAGGTCATTGTATTTAACTAAGATGTGTTGTGTGATTTTTTAGTGAGACACGTAAAGAGAGACCCCCTGCTTGTTTTCCAGTAGATAGCGATCTAAGTCTCTGTGGTTTGTAAAAAAAAATTAACCCCAGGTACTGTGAACTTCTCCCATGTTTTCTCTGACACCCAATTTCAAACAAGGTGAATTAAGGCAGGTAAAAACCTTGTCCTGGACGGTACTTATCCGCTGGTTGTCCTGGACTAATGTTGACAAGGTCCCTAAGTGCATTTTTCACCTAATCCTACATGGGTGCTAAATCTCTCTCTAATGTAATGTGTAATGCATGCAAGAGAACCCAGTGCACTTATCATAAAGAGAAGGGGTTTGCCCCGGTGTTCTGGCATGGTCTGGAAGCAATATGCACTACTTCACCTACTACTATCCCTTGCAAGGTGTTGTATTATGGTTGCTTCGACTCATAAAGTCATTCTGAACAATCTTCACCAGATTTGATACTGCGGAGCCAGGAGTGTCATTTATGACAGACATGGTGCATTATAAATGTAAACTAATGTTATTATTATTTTTAAATAATAATAAAGGCACTGGAAACGTTTGGTAATTACTCAAAATATATATTAGCATAAAAACTTACTTGGTAACGAGCATCGGAGAGCTGTTGACAATATAAAACATTGTGAGAAACGACTCCCTCTGAAGTAACGTAGTTTTTGAGGAAGAGGTAATTTCTCACTAAAATATTAAAAGACTTCTGGCCTGAAGCCTTTTTTAGGCATCTAAAAGCACACAAATTTGTACAACAAGGGTGTTTTTTCTTTCATAATTTTCTTGCAACTTCGATGACCAATTTAGCCCAAATTTTCACAGGTTTGTTATTTTATGCATATGTTGGGATACACCAAGTGAGAATACTGGTCTTTGACAATTACCAAACGTGTTCAGTGCCTTTAAGCTATCATCAAGCAGATTGGCTTATATTCAATATGAATGTGTATACTTTGAAGTTCAGGATTCAAAACTGAATTTTTTATTGTATCCTTCTTTGTCCAGGAACAAAGACTTTAAAGAAGCCACTTTAGAGGTCGACGGAGAAGTGAAATTGAAATTTGCTCTTGCCTACGGCTTCCGCAACATCCAAAATCTTGTACAGAAAGTCAAACGAGGGCGCTCTCAATACCACTTTGTGGAGGTCATGGCTTGCCCTGGAGGTAGAAAAACTTTGTTTTCCTTTTTGAATTATTCTGCTGTTTTTCAAGGAGTCTTTTACTTGCAAGGCGATAAACCAATTTTGGAAACAGGGATATCAACATTTGTTAGTGTTAAGCCTCGGTCACAATGAAATCCACAATTTGTTTCCGTACGAAATATAAATATTTCTGTCGTGGTAACATTTCGTAGGACAATACAACATTTGTGGAAGTGGTCAAATGAAATTTTGAAGCCGGCAAGACAGGAATATGCAGACATAGGAGAAAGTTTTGTGGTTTTGTTGTGAACTTGTCATACGACAATCCCAAGACAGTAGTGCGACAAACTGACCTCTCGTGGACCTTTCGTGGTCCCAATAAGCCACGACAGATTTGTTGTCATATAACACCCATAGGCCACGGAATCGCCTCTTTTTTGTCGTGAACCCGCATATTCCTATCGTGGTCCCATTGTGACCGAGGCTTAGGGGGCATTCAGAATAATCAATGTTTAAAAAGTTTGATCTTTTTTCAATTTTCTTTTTTAATCAACCCACCCAACCCAAAGTAAAATGTTAAATGTCGACAGACTATTTAATATACCTTGTACACTGAAGAACAAACTGGTGCCTCAAATGAAGCAGATTTTAGATCAATGCTCTCCCAGCTCAGGAGGTCTCAATAGCTTTTCCTGGCTTCCAGGAAGCAACTTTGTTTTTGAAACATAAGAGGAAGTTTTTGCCATCTCCCCATCTCAGGCACTGAGGTCGGCTATTGAAACGAAGTTGACCGATGACAATGGACAAGCACAGACAAACAGACATGACAGACATGACAGACAATCTAGAAGGGGCCGCTGAACATCTTAAAAATAATTATTTTAATTTTAAACTGAATTTTGATTTTCAGTTATTTCTTTTGAACATGTATTCTATAGATGTTAATTTTGCATCAGGGATAAAGAATATAGTTTGTTTTTACCCTAACACAGATGAGTATTAGGCACTGTATACTCAGTACTTTCCCGAGTTCTGTGAAAAACAATCCACAGGCAAATCACACGGGTTGGATTCGAACCCACGACCTTTACATTGCTAAAGCAGATGTCTTTCCACTAGACCATCGAGCTAGCCAGGTGGCTAGAGGCAGTTCGAATCCTATGTGTTATCAGCGGGTACTGCAAAGATTTAATAGATATTAATTTTGCATCAGGGATAAAGAATATAGTTTGTTTTAAAAAACAAACTTTATGTATTCTATACTAATGAAGTTTCCCTGCCTCAACCAGGAAAATTTTCCAGCATGAAAACTCTTCCTGAAAAAGAGAGGTTTCCTTCATTTTAACAAGGAATGTTTTCTGGCACAATCTTAAAAATTTCTCTTCCATTTTCATCTTGGTTAGGATGTCTTAATGGCGGAGGACAGATCCGACCTCAAGACAATGAACCACCCAAGGAGCTACTGACTAGGGTCGAAGCCCTCTACAACTCCCTCAACACCAGAAAACCCGAGGACAATCACATGACTGAAAGACTGTATTCTGATTGGCTGGGAGGTGCTGAAAGCGAGAAAGCGAAAGCGATGCTGGACACGGAGTATCACGCCGTTGAGAAGATGAACAATGCGCTGACCATCAAATGGTGATGTCTCCATCAATCAGACAGAAAGGTCATGCTGGGGTCAATATGAGGGAGAACTGAATGTAGTGAGGTGGACATGTGGATTCCACTGGGCCTAAAACAGACCAATCAATTAAGCTCCACCCCTTTAATGCATCAACCAATCACAACAGCGGACATGCAAAAGTCTGACACTAGTCTGAGAATTTGAAAAAAATACATTACAAAATGGAAACAAGTTTCTGCTGTTTCGATTGCTGCAATTTGCTTTGTGTATGGCGCGGAATAGAACAAGACACACGTCTCATACGCAGTACCTATTTTGGAGCCCGTTGATTGGCAGTTTCCATCGTGGGCGGGACTTAATGGGATTGATTGGCATTTGTATACATCCATAATTTAATGTACTATTTGCATATTTTCTGCAGGTCTATGCAATTATGAACTGGTTGTAAGTACTATGGTCTGTTGGTGTAAACAATTTATTCTTAAGGTAAACTTAATGATCTGTATCAGGAGAAAATTTGCAAATTATTTTACATAGGTGCTTTCATTTTTAGAAAAATCTAAGACTTTGAAGAAAATAATTCTTAGAAAAAGTATTTTTCACATAAGAGTGAATAATGATCACCTGTTCCTAAATATGATACTTATTTGTATAGTTTTATAAACTTTAATTTAGGGTTGAACAGAGAAACATTTACTAGAGCGGGACTGGAACCTGCGATGTCCCAAATAACGTGCCAGCACTCTACCTACTGAGCTATCTAGCCCTAATGTTGGCGGTCTCCCTATTTTGTCAATATCTTAGTTCAGGGGTGCCAGTCAGAAGCCATACAACCATTAGCTGCTGTTGAGACAGGGATCACACCCAAGTTTACGATACAACCTGGGAAGCGGCAGCCAGGAGATCACTTTTACAGATTAAGTGCTTTGACTGAGCAGTCTAGCGTACCTGGCTTGGGCTCTGGTGTTATTAGAGAGTGGGTTCAGGTCCTGATCGTGACACTTGTGTCCTTATGGGACGTAAAGCCGTAGGTCCCTTGCTTTGTGTAATGCACATAAAAGAACCCAGTTACACTTGTCACTAAGAGAAGGGGTTTGCCTTGGTGTTTCTGGCATGGTTGGCTGCACCTTTGGGGGCATTGTATAATTTGAAAACAGCTCTGTAAACTTGTAGTTGAATAATGAGCACTCAAGAAATGCTATACATAAAGCGCTATAGAACAATTATGCAATATTATTACTATTGATGGGTGTGGGCAAGCTTGTCGTTTGCTTTCAACATTGCAATTTCAGATCATACAGTAGTGACAAATGGGTGGGATTTTATATTTGTCAACTCCAAGTCTGCCAACTGAGGAATGGTTTTGACTGTCTAAATTGCTGCATCTATGTATGAGTATAACATTATCAATCTAGCCAACATCCATAGCCAAAAGCCACTCATGTTTGACTTGGCTTAAAGCTCCTACTCTTGGTATTATTTTCCAGTGAGTTGACCAACCATATAAAATCATTCAACTGCACTGGATGCGTATGGTGGAGCAACTGTGCACAGAACTGTGTACATGTGTGTACTGTGTGGATGCATTCACAACATGATATCATATTGCAGGCTGGCATAGTTTATCTATCATTCATAACCACAGTGGATGATATTGAATGGTCAGACAGTAGGAGGGTCGACTGTGTACTATGTAGATGCATTCAACACATGATATCATACTGTTGCCTGGCATAGTTTATCTATCATTCCAAACCGCAGTGGGTGATAATGAATGGTCAGACAGTAGGAGGGTTGACTGTGTACTGTGTAGATGTATTCCCCACATGATATATTCCCCACATGATATCATATTTAAGGCTGGCATAATTTGTCTATCCTTCAAAACCACAGCGGATGACATTAAATGGTCACACGGTAGGAGGGTTTGTAATACACTAACAAAAAAGAAACTTTCACCACATGAGTGTACATTGAAGGATTGCTCTTTTAGCTTTATTGTTGAAATATACCTTTGACCCTTTGACAATTAACGGAATCTAAAATGCATAATTTTAAAATTGTATGCAGATTCTTGACAGCAAAAAGGCAATTTAAAAAATAAATTTGTACAATAAAGTTATATATATATAGTGAAAATATCCTGTGTCAAAAGCCTCTTTTTTAATTTTTTTAATTTTTTTATTTGTCATTGTACTTGTCAAAAGTACTTGTGGTTTATAAAATAAAAATGGATCAAAAATCAAAAATGGAATTAAAAATGAGTGAGACCAAAAACTCACTGTATCCGAGAGAGGCTGTATGCAAATTGGGTTTCTATTATTATTAATGTTTGATTATTGGTAGGCCTATATTTTGGAGCTCCTGGTTAATGGAGTTGATGATCAAGAGAGGTCTCCAAAGTAAATTGTTTGGCAAAGAAACATTCAATTTCTAAGAAAAACCATTTGTGAATTTTAATTTATTTTTTCAAATTTAAATGCATTTTGTTAGTTTATCGTCCTTTTGATTATCACCGTTACTTAACAAATGCAAACACCAGAATCTGTCCAGTAATTACTCCAAGGAATATTTTCTCCAGCCCTGATGGGTCTACTCACTACGTATCCTGTTCACGCAAAAAATATACGCTCAACATTCCCTTCCAATGAGCACCATCATAACAATGGAATAGTCTTCCCAATTTCATCAGCGCCTGACCCGCACTGGAACAACTCAAAACTCACGTCTTGCCCGTTTGACTTAACAAACGCAGAGAGACTTTTGTGATACACACTATACAAGAACTGTTGCCAGTTACCTCGGTTAGTAGAGCACCGGCACCTAAACCCAGAGGTCGCACGTTCAAATCTCTCTCTAGCCAATTTTTTGTTGTTGACCCCAAAATCGATTCATTTTACACCAGCGGTCTTTTTTGTGGTATTACTTAATATTACTATTACTTATCATAACCAACGACACAATGGGGGTACAAATTTAGGGGGGCACACTGGGGTGCACCATTTTGTGGGGGAGGTTGGGGGGATTCTGGCCATTTATTACTAGTTTCCATTTGCATTTGTCTTAAACAAGCCCTTTTACAGCGCTCTTGCTATTTCATTTACCATTTTTTGTAAGAGAACCTGACATGGAGGTAAAAACAAATACATTGCCTGCGATGTAAATAGAAAAATAGTTTGAAAAACATTGAAATTGCTACATAAAAGCTTGCAAAATGCAGCATTTTAGTCTTGCAATTTTTGTTATCAAAGCCCAGATTTCAAATGGGAGGGGGGGGGGACACACACATGCCACCCAGGCCCCCCCCCCCAAGGTTACGCCACTCATTATAACCTGGATGCAATAATTACACCAGTTAAATTGCACACACTCTTTGGAATCAAGGTAGTTGATGTTTGTATATTAACATAAATCGCATGAGAACCAACCAAAGTACTATCCCACCATTTCAACTCTCCACAAAGGTGGACAGTGCCCCCATTGGTGTCCAGGGCGGTGATTGCGTGAATATTTTGGTGCAGTATCTGCGAGACAATTGGTGTCAGAGCTCAAATTAAGCTTCTTGCTTGACAAATACGAGTAAGAACACTTCCATTTGTTGTCCGCCAGGCCAGTCAAAATTTCGTTTTTGTCAAAATAATTGTGTGAAGGATTATGGAACAAACTAAGGCCACGTCTGTATTGGCAACGGCTACGGCTACGGCTGGATTGCCGCGTCATCATGTGTTGAAGTACAGGATGTCCTTAGAAACGCCCTTAGCAACGGTTGTAGTCAAGAGCCATGGCAATTCAGACAGTCTTAAACAGGAAACGTGTAGTGTCGTGGCCGAGCGGTCTAGTTCACCGGACCCAAGTTCTGGTGTTGTCAGCAGCAGAGTGTGGGTTTGAATCCTGGTCATGACACTAGTGCCCTTGAGCAAGGCACTTAATCATAATTGCTTCGTAAAAAAGTTGGGAAGGTAGTGCATTCTGCTTTACCAGCCAGGCTCCTAGTGGATGATACCCATGCCTACATCCTTACGGACTGTAAAAGGGGTAACCCTGTTTCAGCCCCAGAAGTAGGTTGCAACCTGCCCCTGGTGGCAGTTGATTTGGGTCGATAGCCCAAATCGGTTAAGTGTAGCCCTCACCTGGAAGTGGCCGTCAGGCCTTGTGATGTAAGGCGATCTCTCATAAAAACTCACAACAAAAAAACAAGTTCAAAATGAGGTACTTACTTATAAACCAGGAACATTATGACTAAAGTTAACAAAAACATGGAAGTTTTGCATTTATATTTTTGGTTTTCCACAATCTGGTTTTACTATAGGGTTTCATACTCTATGTATCTGACAAATGTATTCTTAATGGTCAAAGAAAAAAAATCAAGGGATTTGATTGAACAATTCTGGCCAAAACATGGGGGATTAGTGACAAATCTTGCAGACAAAACAAGGGTTGGAATCACTAGTCCGGCCGGCGAGGAAAATATAAGTTAAGGGAAGCCTCTGAATGTTAACCATGACTTTAGTTACCATGGTTCTGCTCAGCCTGGTTAGTTAACTATTTTGCGCTGATGAAGTTAACAGGCTTGGTTAGTGTCCACTGCGCGCAAGTGGACCTTAACATTATTGACAACTTGAGGTGGTAATTGGACCATTTATAGATAAGTGTGGTTTTTTTTTACACCTATACACTAATAGTCTTGAATATATTAAATCCGCTATGTGCAGTACTGATGATCACACCAGGTATCTGGGGATGCCAATGTAGCTCTTTGATATCACTCTGGCCCTGGTGGATGAATAACAGCTGAGGGGGTATATTGTCAAATCGGGACCCCTCCCCGTCCGGGGCGCCTTCTTGGGCGCCTTCTTGGGCCCCTTCTTGGTCCCGCTCAAGGGCGAGGTCCCAGATTGTGAGCTGGTCATCGGAGCCGGATGCAGCAAAGACTGTGCTGTCCCGGGGGCTCCACTCCACTGATGTTATCGGGCCTGAATGGTGTTTGAACTTCGCCACAGGGGGTGACTTTTTCTAAAGAAGATGGAAGTAAAAATTTTAAAAATCTTGTTACTCCAAGTGTTGCGTGGACAAAATAGCGGGACGAAAAGGTGCAATAATTTGTCATTCAGAAACTAAGCTAGTCAAGAGCAAATCAACATTATGTGGAGATGTGCTTCCTCTCTTTCTTCCTTTTTTCCCGGACATAATCGGATACATTTTTAGACCTCAACCAATTATTATATTTGTCATGGCCTTACCTGAAATTGCCTTAAGTCCCAGACGTTTAAGACCCCATCGTCCCCTCCTGACACAATGAAGGGATCTTTGCTGTTCCAGTGGATAACATTTACGTCGCTACTGTGCGCTTCTTCCATCGTTATCATACATGCCTTACTGGGTGCCGCTCGCACATCCCAGATCCTTAAACTTTTGTCGACTGAGCACGAGGCGAATACCTGTAATGGATGTCAGGTAAAGATGGGAAAAGTTATAGTGAACCCTTTAGAGACCATTCATTTCTGTATAATCATCCCAAAATGCCCAGACATTGCTATAATATTGTTCATAATTAATCAAATGTTGTTAGTAAAAATGTAAACAGAAATAACATGAAACAGAAATTTAGTTTTGTGTTAAGAAATCTTGATACCATGTTAACATACTACATTGGCAAATTTCATATCCGGACATGACCTTTACTTTGACCTTTTTATGTTGAATAGAAGTAGGTCAAACCTTGCGGCCGTTTGTGGCCGCTATGGGCATTTTGGTACAAGACCCTTTTGGCCGCTATGGTCTCCAAAGGGTTAAAGGTATTTTACAAGATTGGTAAGGATAAAAAACATCATTGTTTAATTTTAGTCTGAAAGCTTACTGATTATGAAGGTCATACCACAACCATTTTTTCTGTGAAATATTTCCCTCTGAAATAAAGTCACATTCGAGAAAACTGTTTCTGAAAACCTAAAAAAACGCAACTGCTGATTTCAGTTGTTATAACCAAAAATTACGGGCAATGTGTTAACATGCTGAAAATTGTGCATGTTTTTTCACTATTTTCTCCTGACTCACACAACGGATTAAGCCCAAATTTCTAACAGATTTGTTATTTGATGCGTATGGTTGATCACACGAAACATGAACACTGTCAGCGACATTTTTGCCAGCTCTACCAATCCTGTATAAAACATTTAAGGGGAAACACGTAAAATTTGAAACAAGAATAATTTGAAACTCTGCATGGTGGAGATACAATCTAGTAAGGTTTGTGGTAACACCATGTACATGAGTGGGATTTGAAACTCTGCATGGTGGAGATACAATCTAGTAAGGTTTGCAGTAACACCATGTAACTGAGTAGGATTTGAAACTTTGCATGGTAGAGATACAATCTTGTAAGGTTTGTGGTAACGCCATGTACATGAGTAGGATCGAAACCTTGCATGGTGGAGATACAACCTATAGTAAGCTTTGTGGTAACACCATGTACATGAGTAGGATTTGAAACTGTGCATGGTGGAGATACAATCTAGTAAGGTTTGCAGTAACACCATGTACATGAGTAGGATTTGAAACCTTGCATGGTGGAGATACAATCTAGTAAGGTTTGCAGTAACACCATGTACATGAGTAGGATTTGAAACTGTGCATGGTGGAGATACAATCTAGTAAGGTTTGCAGTAACACCATGTACATGAGTAGGATTTGAAACTGTGCATGGTGGAGATACAATCTAGTAAGGTTTGCAGTAACACCATGTACATGAGTAGGATTTGAAACTGTGCATGGTGGAGATACAATCTAGTAAGGTTTGCAGTAACACCATGTACACGAGTAGGATTTGAAACCTTGCATGGTGGAGATACAATCTAGTAAGGTTTGCAGTAACACCATGTACATGAGTAGGATTTGAAACTTTGCATGGTGGAGATACAATCTAGTAAGGTTTGCGGTAACACCATGCACATGAGTAGGATTTGAAACTTTGCATGGTGAGAATGCAATCTATTGAGCCAACTAGGACTAGATTGCTCAGTTTGTAGAGCACCGGGCACATTAATCCGGAGGTCGCAGCTTCAAATCCCGCCCTGGTCAATTACCTCTGTTCAATCCCAACTCAATTAAAATTTACCCAGTCAGTTTCCCTTGTGGTTAATTAATACACAATGCTCTTACATTTTTCTCCGTTGGTGACCACTGTAAATCTTCTACTGATTCAGTGTGTGCCGAGTAGGCCCTCTGGTCAACGTGCCAATCCCCTCCCTCCTGTAGCTTCCACAGGTGGATATTTTTCCGGCAATCTCCTGTGATCAGATTTCCTGTTGGTGAAATTAAACAAATTATTTGAAATGGTTAGGCAGGGCTCGAAATTTACACTGGACCGCAGGCGTGAGGCCTGTGTTTTTAGCATCGGGCCAGTAAACTCATGACAGGACAAGTCTGGTGGTCTTGTGTTTTTCAACAATATTCACCTCACCTCATCTTTAATTTTACAAATTATGTTCAAATGTTGACTTTGAATCCAATAAATATCTTTAAATTCTGTTGAGTATGAAAGTATTACCCATAACACAAATAAAATAAATCTGCTCTTAGTGCTTGTTCAAATACAAACAGTTTAATTGTGACACTGTGTATATAGTTTTTTCTCATTTTGATTCTGGTTTTGTAACAAATATTCTGGTCCAGTAAAGCTTTTAACTACAAGCCCTGCGGTTTTGTGGATTTTCCCCCAAAATTCGACCCCAGTTAAACCATCCTCATTCACCCATTACAGACTGTTCATTTCTGGACAATCATCACCATTCGACCAGACAAGGGCTATTAGTGTTGATAATTATAAATGTCGGTAAATATTTTGAAGTCAGATGAATTTGCAACAGATCGCAACCGTTTGTGCAAACGTTTGTGAACGATTGGAATGACATCATGACATCAACTAATTAAGTTGTCATTTCAACTCAACCTGACTGCGTTAACAACCACTGAAAACACATTATAATTATACATAAAATACAAAAGGCAAGAGATATAAAAATATAAAACAGATTAAACAATATGGCAAACATTCTAAAGACCAGACAATGGCACACGTGAAGGATTACAAACAAGTAAACTTAATTACTGTCTAGTTGCATATGGTAGGAAATGGGTGGAATGTAGAGATATTTACAAGACTACAACAGCATTGATCACAATGACAATTTACAACTGCTTCTTTAGGTGAATTTTGTAATGTAACCTGCTCATACTTCGCAAAGTACGGAGCTCTGGAAGTGCCATTCAACTTGTCAAGATCTTGACATAATTCAGTGCAGGATGATGACATCATAAACTTAAGATGACGACATTCTGAAATGACGACATCTTGAAAGTAGAATGTTGTCTTCCAGACATCTCGGGATGATGATATCCTGAAAGTTGGATGTTGTCTTCCCAAGTTAATTCATCTTCGGTTCTCAACATTTTCAGAATGTTGTCATCCCAAGTATCTCAGCAAGTGCACATATCTTACTTTCATGATGTGGACATCCTAAGAATCTATCGGGAAGACAACATCTTACTTTAGGACGTTATCATCCTCAGAAAAAATCATCTCAGGATGTCGTCATCTTACGTTTATGATGTCATCATCCTGCGGTAAATTATCTCAGGATCTCAACATGTCGGATGGCACTTCAAGAGCTCCGTAGCAAAGGCCTTCAAAATACTACAAAGAAACCTACCAGGTGTTGTCGGACACCAGTCCATTGCAAACCCTTCGATCTGATGACCGGTGAATGTGAAGAGAGGTTTGTGCGATGCCTGCCTCATGAATCGTCCCATGCGCTGGGCGTTTCCAACCGCCGAAAGGGCTTCGCTTAGATCCCATAAGTGAACTGAACCTGTATCGGACCACGTTGCCGCGACTTGTTTTTGTCCAATGGTGGTACTCTATTAACAAATAAAACCGGGTTATTTTACAAAAATTGACCAAAAAAACCACCAAACACATGAACAATGAGAAGCGGTCTCACACACAGAGAATTTTGAGAGCAAGCACTGACGACTGCGGGTACCTTTGGATACTCACTTTGGATTTGAATCGCTAGAAATGCTTAAACGGAAGCCACAAGTTCCGTTTCAATGTTTAGGGAAAAAAATTATAGATGCACAACACTAAATAATAGGGAAGAATGATCAAGTGAGATTTATTTAGCACATTCTTGTAATTTTGGGGAACCACTGGAAAAAAAATTAATGACTGAAATCATATTTGATGAGTTTGAAAATTCCTAAAAACAGCTTTCAGGCCCGAGTTCCCTCCTTATTCTAGACCCAGAACCTCCCAGATGTTACAATTCAGGAAATCTACAGACTCTGTGAATCACCAGAAATACAAAAAACTACAGGTTTGGACACAATGTGGACTATTTCTTTCTCCCTTTGGTGACTGCTTTACTTCTTTAAAGAAAATTTGACGGTTCAAGGAGATTTTGAGAAAATCCTGAAATCAGGAAAAATCCCGAGAAATCACACGCCTAAAAAGAGTCCAAACGTCCCTTACTCTTATCCTGTTGATCGCTCCGAGGTGTTTCAGCATAGCCGTCTCCAGGTCCGGTTTATCGTCTTCATCTTCGCTCTCGGTGTCCGAGTCACTTGAGTCCTCATCATCCGACGCCTTCTGCCGGGTGCGATTGAGGTTGCTCATCTTCATGACAATGAGATTGTTCAGATGGGCCTTCTCAGCTTGAGTACCTTGCGGAGGTAACCAAAAAAAAGGGGACTAAATTTGATGTAATTATTAATAAATAAGAACTCTTTTACTATCGGTATACCCTCCTGCCCAACTGGAACTTGCCACAAAATACCACAGGAGACTGTGGAGACTAAAGGCCATGTCAACTGGAAGGAATGGTACTTTGTGGCAGTCTGTGGTACCAGTGTCAGCTGTACAAACAAAAGAAACCCAAGCACCCAATGCTAGCCTAGACGGTACTTTGTGGCAGTCTGTGGTACCAGTGTCAGCTGTACAAACAGAAGAAACCCAAGCACCCAATGCTAGCCTAGAAGGTACTTTGTGGCAGTCTGTGGTACCAGTGTCAGCTGTACAAACAGAAGACACCCATGCACCCAATGCTAGCCTAGAAGGTATGGTACTTTGTGGCAGTCTGTGGCACCAGTGTCAGCTGTACAAACAAAAGAAACCCAAGCACCCAATGCTAGCCTAGAAGGTACTTTGTGGTAGTCTGTGGTACCAGTGTCAGCTGTACAAACAAAAGAAACCCAAGCAGAGGCCATGACCTCTGTGCCTCTGGCCTTGGTACCCTTTCAAAACTTCCCCCAAGATTTCCCAATGGAAGTGGCCTTTTTTGCAAGATGAAATCTGCCTTCTCAAAGAAGAAATTCCAGGCCTAATGATGTGAATGTTGAATCGTACGATTCATTAATTGGTCTTACCAGCCACTGTGAATGCTGTGTGGGGGTAGGATTTACGGTCATCTCCCAAAGTGTCTCTCAGAATATCGAAGCTCAGACATGGTGCACCTGTAAAAAATGTGTCAATCAATTAAAAGGGTTTCAATTAAGCAAAGTAAAGAAAAGACCTCAGGAACAAACTTTAATCATATTTTATCTTTTTTGATCATTTCAGAAAGTTCTGAGGTTATTGTACAATAGAAAGGATTTTTACACCTCTCTGGTGCGGCATTAATAAATAAATCCTTTTCCTAAAATATCTTGTTCCAAGCAGCCTTGGTAATGGTTTAGAACTCACTTAAATTTTTTTGTGATCAGGAGTGAGCTTCAATCGGCTACAGCCGAAGCTCCACCCCGCTGATTGGTCGAAAAGTGCATGGTTTAAATAATCATCCAAAGTAGTCTGGTATTCGTCTGGTCTACGCTTGGCATTTCACTCGGTCTCTGGTAAGTTTTTGTCTTTTTTTTCTTCTAAATATTTTTTCAATGATGTTTTGAGTGTTATGAATGGATTCATTACACATTCAAGATCAAATCCGTGTTCTTGAAATGTGGGTCATGATTTTTGAAAGTGGTAAAAATTGGGCAAATCTGGTCACAAGTCTTGAAAAAAAATTCACATTTCACATTTCGCACCCTTTTGCCATAATCCAACTCGTAACCCTCCGGTCGTTCCGACCGTCGGGAGGAGGGTTACGATTATCGCAACTATAACACGGTGTGAATGGCAGCCGGGTGACGGTAAGAATTTATCTTTTTAAAGCATTTTTAAGTTTGCCAAATGAACTTTCTGGACCCAAGCCGAGCTCGATGAGAGTACAAGGAACACATAGAGCCCAATTTTGGCGAGATCCGGTTTGGGAAAATAACTGTCATGACGTAGTAGGTGCAGAAACGTGAAGGGGAAAAAGTTTTGAATAGGATTTTGTACATGTCACTCTAAGTCTATATGAGGTACATCGAGACGATAGCGGATCGAACCTCATGGTTCTAGGAGTAAACATTACTTAACTGTTAACCAAGTGACAAAGTCGCATTGTTTATGATTGTTATAAATATTATAATTAAAAATTCTCACAACATAAAACTAAACTTGATCAAGTTAGTAAAGAAAAGACTTTTTAGACATTCACCATCGAAGTACTACATTCGATACACAAGCAGCAATGAACCTAACTACAAAAACTATAAAATTGTTGATATTGGATGTGAATATCAACAAGCAAAACAATCTGGATTGTCCGTAAACTGGGCACCGGCACACAAACCCTACCTGTTTGTGCTTGATGATACATGTGGTAGGCAGTGTCATCTCGGACAAGCATCTCCCCTTCGTCGAGGGAGTCACCGGGAAGAAAGACCCTCCGCTCCCCACCACCTTCCCCATCCGAGTCCTCCATGTCGCTGTTGTCCGGGTCGACAACCTCCATGATCTCTTCAACTTCCCCCGAAAACGGGGCCTCATCGGAGGTGCTTTCCGAGTTAGAAGCCATGCTTGCAGGAAAAATATAATATAGTCAGCTACCTGTCCACTTCTTACTTTTAAAATGGTGTGACTTACGTCTGGGAACCCATGCTACACTTGTTGACATTTTTTTTCGCACATGTTAAAGGTCAACGAACTTTGGAATGATGGGAAAAACAAATAACAAACTCGTGAGGGCGCTGTTTGACTGAGATCGATGATCGAGCGAAAATGACACAAACAAAATCCAGGTAAATATGTCTCAGACTTTTACTGTAAATTCCAGTTTCTATGTAAGTTTTCTTCCCCCCGTAGAATATAAGAAAGAGGAAAGAATTTAAGGGTTTGGGACACACAGAAAGTGAAAGTGTAACAAAGTTAAGTCACAACACGGCAATAATGTAAACAGTTGAGTTACAGTGTGTGACTGTGAGTGACTTCGATAATCCAGTCTGATTTTCTCACTTGCTCAACAATGACCATCCACCCCGTAAAAGAAAAAATGCATACACATTCCAATCAAGTGTTTAAAATATTTCTTGTCCATTCTGTCTTTCTATTTGAGATTTCCGAGATTAATTTTGTAAAATTTAAGAATTAAGATGTATTTCTTGGGCCGAAATGGACAGAGAAAGAGGGAAGACGGACGTATGAGTGGCAGGGGGTCTCAGCTCCTTTCTCTAGTCTATGGTCTCAGTCAGAGAGGGTTTGGGAGTGGGCGTTGTGAAATCTGTATTTTGAAAGGTCATTGCTTTTTGGCAATGATTTAAGGTTCTTTAAATAAGTGTATAGGCAGGTCTGTTTTTTCTAACTATATCATGTGTATCGGAAAGGTCGTATAAATACACCAAGCATATTAAAGGTAGACCAAGCTGTGAAACTACACACAGAGAAGCAATGGCTGCTGATAACAATTTGATTGCCGACGCCCATTTAAGTTATCATCATCATCTTCCTGTAAGCTGTACTAGGACTGTGCAGAAACCTCCTCCGGAGTATTTTCGCACATCTATACCTATTATTACACCAATTACAAAAATTATTTTGATGATGTTGGTTCAAGTTAGGCCAGTTTTGAGTGAGTAGCAATCAAGGTGAATAAGCATTTTGGGTGGTTGGGTTGGCGTAGTGGTAGACCCAGTAACTGGGGCGCTGTACTCTTTTTTTTTTTGAAATTTTGACAACATTTTAAAAAAAGGAGTACAGCGCCCCCATCTTCTTGGTCTTCCTCGCCTTCCACCTCACAGACCCTTTTTTGAATTCCACAGGGGGGCACTATGTGGATTGGGTTTTCAGTCCCTGTCTGATTGTGTGGATTTTCCCTCAGGGAATAATTCTCTGGGTTTTTTCTCCAACATCTAAAATTGAAACTCACCTACTTTGTCTTAGTCTCCAAGGGGTTCTTGGCTAGTAGTATCGTGAATAAGTTTGCTTTTCTGAGAGTTCTTGGCTTCACAACCAGAATAAATGAAATGAAATGAAATTCATCATACTTCCACAATAAGGATTGTCTGGTTTCCTGTATCTAGGCTATATGATGTAATCATAGGTAATTATATTGCCAAAACAAAAGAGAGCCTGAATATTTGTCCTCTGTTTGGCCCTTCTCAAAACCACGTCTAGGGCTAGGGCTCCATCGGAAATTTTGAAAACGTACACTTTCGGTGCAGGGTTTCAAACAGACGCATGGTGCCTAAGCCAGAGCCAATGCCTAAGCGTTATTTCCAAAATGGCCTACAATTATTACACTCAAATTGAATGAATGGAAAACAGTTGGGCGTTACCATAATATCAAAGGTGTTATTTATAGGCATCTTCAAACTCAAGTGCAGGCCTGATACTTCACATGGAGGCAACAGAGTCAATTGCCTCCGTTGCTCCTGGTCATTGCCTTGGTGACCCTTGAAATGTTCCAATTTCCTCGTAGAGGTTCCCTTTACCAAGGAGAAAACGCCTTGGTGCCCTTGCCCTTGCAAAACCGCAGCATCAGGCCTGCAAGTGTTTTTGTAAAGAAAATAGAGATGTGAGAATTTCTGTTTTTATTGATGTTTAGCAGGAAGAGAAATCGTGACCTGGAAGAGGAGACGGACCTCTTACCATCACCAAAGAGAAATGACTTTAACCTAAACAGGTTTGTATTTCACCGATCTTATTTACTCACAATAAATTGAATTCTTTCTCTGTTAAAACACAACATCTTTGCCGTCCACCAATCAATTTTCCATTTCATGTAATAATTTAGTCAATGACTCACAGTGGGTGATTTTGAATGGTCAGACAGTAGGAGGGTTGACCGTGTACTATGCAGATGCTTTAACCACGTGAGATATCGTAGGCTGGCACAGTTTATCTATCATTCAAAACTACAGTGGATGATATTGAATGGTCACACAGTAAGAGGGTTAATCTTTTTTCTGTGTACCCATTTGTTTGTTTGTTTACAGTGCTCTTCTTAGTAATAATCATTTAAATGGAACTGATGACTCGGACGGCACAAGAGGATATTTACAGGTAACATAAATCTATAGATTTTAATTCATCATTCCCAGTTATTAATCATTTTTCTTGAAATCTGCAAGAGTACTGAGGAATTAAATGAACTTTGTGAGCATACATAACCCCCCTCCCAACCCCCTGACCCCCCCCCCACTCCACCCCAGATCCTCCAAAAAATGTCCTCAGGCTTTACCTGAGGTTGGTGGAATCTGGGCCCATAGAGCTGTTAAGCACAGCTAATAGTTAACCGGTTACCAGCCAAAACACCTTGAAATGTATAGTGTTTGTGACTGGCTCTCAGCTAAATTTTGCTCAGCAGAAAAGTTTGCTGAGCACCATTTTCTGCTGACCAGCTCTGTGAAATTGGGCCAAATTTAATAGAGCTGCTTTAGCAGAATGCTTGACAAAGTCCGACAAAGCAAAAAGTAAAGTAAAACATGTTTATAATTAATTATCTTGGAAAGATAGTTAATTTTTTTCCTGGAGGCATTTCAAGTAATATCAAGTGGTGTGGAAATTAATTTTATTCACATTTCGTTTCTTCAGCAGAATGGTGCGTGCTTCAACGGCCAGTCAGCTGCAGCGGCTCATCAACACTGTTCATCCGATCACAATCTCGCCTCTTCCGTTCCACCGCACCACGTCAACGGCCACTTGCCATCGCCGCACAATCCACAACTTATAAACTCACTAAATATAGATTCCTCCACCTGCACAGCACTCAGTAACCTGAATCTCGTGTCGGGGGAACATGGGGATACGGCCAGTGAAGAACCCCCAGGTGAATGCTCCCACTACGAGACTGTCAACAGGGTTCTACGTAACGCCCACTTTGCAAGGCTATCAAGATCAAATGGTACGTTTAGGGAAGACACATAACCATTATTTGATGGGGGTAGAAATCTAGACTTTAAAATCTATGGTTAGAATCTAGACTGATGCAATTCCGCTTTGGGTACAATCATATGAGGGCGCCCTGTATGCAAAGCAGTGGCTGTGCGGAGGTCAGTAAACACGTACAAACTGGCTAAGTTAAACAAACATTTTTTCTTTCCACACAAAAGACACAAAAAGACTAATTCTCTTTATGTCGCATTCCTTTTAAAAAACAACGACTTGATTTGTTGGAAGTTGTTTCTATCGACATTCAGGTAACCCTAAATATTTATATATGCGTGGTTTCAAAATGCTTTCCTCGGATGCACAAAAACTGAAAAAAGCAATAGAACTGATGATGTCACAGTTTGTTTACCACTTTGCAGAAGAATGGGAAACCGTTTTTTCTGTGCTCAACTGTTGGAAATGCTTTACCCAGTTTACAGCACTTATAAGCATTGCAGTAAGCAAACCTTGACATCAACAGTACAGGGGTCTTATGTGCGTTGGTTATTAGGCCAAATAACAAAAGTAACAAGTTTCTCGTCCGGACTTTTAAAAAAAAAAGGAGGAGGCAGGGCTTTACTATTTACTATATTTCAATTTTTTGCTATTTTTTTCCAAGATGGCCGCCATGCTAAATATGGTTGGCAAAGGTATATTTATTCACAGATATTGTGCTATTTGAGTATACTGATGCAATGCATGACAAAACAAGTGATTTGTATCATTTCAGTCCACTTGCTAAGCAAGTTTCAAAATTCAGAAACGGCTGTTGTATTGCAAAGGTGAAAAAAGAGTCTAGACAAATTCTTAGGCAAAAATAAACCAAGGAACTTCGGGTTTTTTCTTCGAATTTTTTTTTCTTTTTTTCTTTTTCTGAATAGTAAATAGTTTTTTAAAAAGGAGGAGGCGGCCAAAAAGGAGGCGGGCAGGGACGAGAAACTTGTTACTTTTGTTACTTGGCCTTACCAAAGGTTATTGAGCTCTGAAGGCGCAAGAGGGGGAACTGGAGCTGTACCTATTGTTGGAACATGAGATACCCATGGGCGCCATTTCAGCAAGCAAAAGTTTTGTTATAATCATTAATAGCAATGGTCATTAGTCTGCACTGATCTATTGTTGGATCAAAAGAGTTGCTTACTAAAATGACGTCAGTGCACATTTCACCATTCAGCCTAAGTTCCCCATCTTGCGCTTTTGGCGCACTATAATCTTTCGTTATTACTGCCTGTCAACTGCCTCCCTTGAAAAAGATCTCTCACTGGCCGAACTCTTGGTGGCGCACTATATTAAAGGGTCTGTATACGTTTGGTAATGACTCTGAAAATTAGTGGCAATAAAAACTTACTTGTTAAGAAGTACAGCAGCTTTGGATAGTATAATGCATTTTGAGAAAATGTTCACTTCGAAGTACTGCGGTTATGGAAAAAGATAAACTTTTTATCCCCCAAAATGTGAATCTGAGAAGCGTTACTGCAGTAACGTTTCTTAGATAGTGTATTTCAATTGCAGATTATTCTTCCTGCGTGGACATAATCGCTACAGATTTTCGGCGATATCTCAAAAATGCTACCACCTTTTGAAATGATATTTATACAGGTTAGTTTTATGGTATATATCTACAACTATATAGGATTGAAACAAACATTGGGTTCCAATTACCAAACATATACAATCCCTTTAATAAGTCTCCCTAATTCAAGAGATTGTGTTCAAAGCTCCTAGACAACAGAAGACAGCGCCACAATATTGTCAATACTCCATTGATAAACTAGCCATGGATTTATGTATGAATTAGAATCGCTATAGCATTCTCTTCAACATTTTAACACTTTTATAGTTTTTACGTTTTGTTTTGATATTGTGTTTTGTTTATTTAATGTATACATAAATGTAACAAAGTATTTAAAGTTTTGTCGGGCTTCATTATCCCTCCCCTTAGTGATGATGTGTACATAAGATAACTGATTGTGAATATCAACACTAATACAGCCTAATTATTTCCATATTTATAAAGACATTTATCACTAGTTATTTCAAATATTAGTTATAATTATTATAAATTGTGCTTTTTAAGGCAAGTTGCAACATTTTGAAAAAAGGAGAGGGTAGTTGATGATATGGGATGCAGACGTGCTATATTTTTCTGTATTTTACAAGCGCACGTGTTTTATCAGATTTATCTTGACGCGCATCTTGACGCAATCGGCGTTGTTGGAACAGCCTGTACAATTTGCGTATAGCTTAAAATAGCGCAATACGCAGGGTGTGATATGGGCCGTGCAACATGGGTTTATGTCACACCTCTTGTTGGTATGGTTCGACCAACCAGAATCAAGGATTAAAGTTGGCTTGAAGATAATATCTGTGTTGCATGCTACCCTCTCAAATTAATTTTTAAAAAAGGAAGTTGCATCTTATTAGTTTATTAGAAAAATTATATCTAGGTATAGTTTGCATGACTAATTGATTAAAAAAATAGGAGTTTTTTATGATGGGAAAAGGTGATTTATACAGTTAATTTGCATATAAACCTTCACACAAAAACCAAAAACTGTTGTCCACCAAAATGAAAAGTAAAAAGTTTACAATTTTACCCCCCCCCCAAATTAAACTGTCAAAGCTACTCCCCGACCAAAATGACCCTCACGGCCCAGTTTCCTAGAGTCGTTTATTAAGCGGAAAATATTGCTTACTAATTGTCTGCTAAGCAGAAATGAGCAGGATACCAGTTACAAATTGTACATGTGACATGATAGTTTGGCTGGTAACCTTATTCTGGTAAGCATAATTTGTTTTGTGCTTAAGCAGCTCTATGAAATTGGGCCCCGGTATAAATGCAAAAGGTGCCAATGGCCTGGAGAGAGTGGAACTTTTTTATCTGATTTCCTTATTTTTGATTTCTAGCCCGTGCCTTTGAAAAAATGAAAAACACACTACAAATGTCTTTCTGTGCGTGGAACTTTCCTCAAATTTGAAAAAAAACTGCAGTTGCATGCCTGATGATATTGAGGGACCAAGACATTGGCAATATCACACAAAAAAACACCCCCAAATCAATCAATCAAGTTTGATTTCCACTGTAAAACACATTGAAATTGTAAAAAATTATAAAATGGCAAAAAACACAAAATTTAAAGCACAATAAAAGTACCACAGCTAGAGAAATATTGTTGACCCCCCCCCCCACACACACACACACACACGTGTGTAAACACCGGCAATCGTGGACCCTCCTTTGTTCAACTCTTTGTGATAGCAACCGTGGACCACAATGTTTCCTTTGTGATAGCAACCGTGGACCTATTGTCCCTTTTGTTATAGGTCCACGGTTTGAATGTGGATACCTACCCACACCCACACAACCTTACAGATCCAGTTTGTGGGGTCCTGTTATTGTTGTTCTATTAATCCCTTTTCTAACGAATTCCCTTCTGGAGGTCCCAGCTGAACAAAGAATTCCCTTGTGGGGTCCATTGCTCCATGTGTAAAAGACCCCACAAGCTCACAACTCTGTGTTGCAGTCACTCTGTGGACATTCCTTTGTTCTGTACACTTAAGGAAAATCCTATTCCTCAACACTGTAAAAAGCACTGTGTGGAGGCATGGAGGAAAGTCCTCATTGTGTTTCAAGACCCTACATTATGTGGCCCTTCTTTTTTTCTCAGGTCCACACTTTGTATGTAGCGTTAAAACACACTCTTGGTAACATTTTCCATTGAGACCAACCATTTTAAACAGGTTGTGTGGGTGTGCACATGTGTGCCCTCACACATGCTAACTTACGGGATACTTTACACAGTGAAAAAATGCTACCCTACAAGGTTTTCTTTGTTGTAGTGCTACACCACAGAGGATTTCTTCAGAAAACGGAATAATAGAACAATATAATGGAAATCAAGTACCCAGTAACTGCCATAGATATAAGGGTCTGTGTGTACATGTGTGAACGGTGTAGATGCATTCACCATACAGATTACCATGTTTGCATCCCTCAGGAGACTTCGTTTGTTCTTTCCTTTGTACCTGTACTTAAAGGCACTGTACACGTTTGGTAATTACTCAAAATATATATTAGCATAAAAACTTACTTGGTAACAAGCAACGGGGAGCTGATGATAGTATATAACATTGTGAGAAACGACTCCCTCTGAAGTAACGTAGTTTTTGAGAAAGAGGTAATTTCTCACTAAAATAATAAAAGACTTCAGGCCTGAAGCCTTTTATTCCTATCTGAAAGCACACAAATTTGTACAACAAGGGTGTGTTTCTTTCATCAGTTTCTTGCAACTTCGATGACCAATTGAGCCCAAATTTTCACAGGCTTGTTATTTTTTATGCATATGTTGTCATACACCAAGTGAGAACACTGGTCTTTGACAATTACCAAACGTGTCCACTGTCCAGTGCCTTTAAACATACTCCAATTTAATTTTTTACTCATTAATCCTGGGTGATCCATTCAGTAAGAAAGTCTTACTGATCTCCCATGGATCCCATACACTTTGTACACACAATTCTTTGTGGAATATCTCTTTAGAACTCCCTTGTGGAGACCCATTGTTCTATTGTTCTCGGTTTCCACTTGGTAGCAAGTGTTAGAACACATGATATCATATTGCAGGCTGGCATAGTTTATCTATCATTCAAAATACCACAGTGGATGATATTGAATGGTCAAACAGTAGGAGGGTTGACTGTGTACTGTATAAAACCAAAGTGGTTGATATTGAATGGTCAGACGGAAGGAGGTTTGACTGTGTACTGTGTCCTTTCTCTATGGTAAAACCAAAGTGGCTGATATTGAATGGTAAGACAGTAGGAGGGTTGACTGTGTACTGTGTAAAACCAAAGTGGTTGATATTGAATGGTCAGACAGTAAGAGGGTTGACTGTGTACTGTGTCCTTTCTCTATGGTAAAACCAAAGTGGCTGATATTGAATGGTAAGACAGTAGGAGGGTTGACTGTGTACTGTATAGATGCATTTACCACATGATATCATAGTGCAGGATGCCATAGTTTATCCATCATTCAAAACCATGGTGAATGATATTAAATGGTCAGACAGTAGGAGGGTTGACTGTGACAACGACCTTCAAGTTAGATTCATTTAATAGCTGAATATGCATGTAATTAAAAAATTTAGTTAGTAAAATCTATGTATATTACTTGTCAGAATGTCAGGTTATATCAGCTAAGTTAACTAACCAAAAAAGAAATCAAACCTGATTTATTTTCCGGGAAAAATATATACTAACCATATTTATGTGCTTTACTCCAAGGGACAAAATAAACAAGAAAAATAAATACAGGTTGGGTTTTGTTTATAAATGTTTTAGTCCATTGTTGAGAAATAATTCACTTTTGTACATCCCGTCCTGTCTCTAGCCTAGCAACTAACCCCCTATAATTATGCCATGCCCACTCTCTCTCTTACAGGAACTAACCCCAACTATAATACCACGGCCCAATTTCATAGAGCTGCTTAAGCACAGAAAGTAGCTTAGCACAAGAAAATTAGGCTTACAATAAAAAGGTTACCATCCAAACTACCATACCATGTCACTCATAGAATTTGTGACTGGTATCCTGCTCATTTCTGTTAAGCAGAAATTGTTAAGCAATATTTGTTGCTTAAAGGTATTGTACACTTTTGGTAACAGCTCAAAATCAGTGTCCACATTTGTTGTGATTCAACATATGCAAAAACAAACAAGCATGTGAAAGTTTGAGCTCAATTGGTCATCGAGGTCACGAGAAAATAGTGAAAAGAGACCTTATGTGTTTTCTGGGTTTTTTCAAATTATCGCGCGCGATAGCATTTTAGGCAGAAATATTTTAAGGAACCCTTTCTACCATTACTTACTTTAAATCATGTAAGTTATGTGTGAATCTGTGAACAATGTGTTTTTCGATCTTACCAATAGTGTACAGGGCCTTTAAGCAGCTCTATGAAATCGGGCCCTATGGCAAGTGTTCCAAAGGGAAAACAATTTAGCAATGGGAAAATTCGGAAGCTAGGTGGCAGCAGACTTGGCAGGTAAAACTCCATTGTTTTATAGTTCTGAGCATGCTCACATTTCCAAGACCAATGGATATAGACCTTTCTTTTGTTGATAAACAAAGTGCGCCGGTTGGCATGGCGTAGCCTTTAGTCAAGGCCTTCGTGGCTTGGACAGCTTAGAAACAGCGGAGCGATTAGAACGGAGAGACCACGCGCGCGAGTGGTCTCCCCTTCGTGTCGCTTCGGATCGCGGCTCCACGAAGCTGTCCAAGCCACGAAGGCCTTGACAAAAGGCTAGATCGTCTGCTGCTCTTCGGGCGCGTACATAATGTTTGTATGTAATGTTGTAATGGTATTGCCATCAGAGTGGGGACAGCAGAACAAAGGAACACAAAAGGAACAATTCTGTCCTCACTTTGGAATCTTTTGTATTTTTATGTCCTCACATTTTTTCGTGCGCTTAGTCTATGGAGAGTGTTAACTTAGAGGGACAAAGGAAAGTCCTCACATTGATAGCAAAACATTGATACATGTACATAGAAATACCATAAAACTAACCTGTGAAAATTTTATTTCAAAAGGTGGTAGCATTTTGAGATATTGCCGCAGCACTCGCAAACGGAAAATAGTTGGTATTCCAAATGCACGCGCGTTTTCCTCCATCTATCTATATGATTGGAATTATAAGCTCAAAGACTGGTTAGAATTAAAGTACTACTCTTACCATTGTTATATTTATAGAGTATACTTATCGATAATTCATTGTTTTCCTTCCATTTCATTTCTTGGGAGAAGAGGTGGTGGCAATGCTTCAGAGCACGGGAGCTCAAGGCCGTACGGCGCCCGGTTACGGCACTGGTCGCAAACAACATTAGTGTAATTGCCGTCTAATTAGACTACTGAGTGCCTTTGGCTATCTGCGTCGATCAAATTGGTCGTTGGTGGGTAGAGAAAATGGGAAGGCACCATTGTAACGGTCTAAGTACGCAATCGGATGCTGTGTAAAGCACATGTGTGCCGATTATGAGCTCTTCCAGGTCTACAATTCATAAAATATTTAGTCTAAAACAAGCCCTTGTGAGGAAATTGTGTTTCTGAAGCGTATTTATGGGCCAAGTAAATCATGTCAGTAAAATATTAATAATTGAATAATTTTAGCCTGTGCAGCAGCACTTAAAGGGGCACATTGCCTTCGGATTTGGGTGCTTTGGGCTAGAAAAGCGTTTGTTATGATGGTTTGAAAGATGTTTTAAAGGCATCGTACACGTTTGGTAATTGTCAACGACCAGTGTTCTCATTTGGTGTATCCCAACTTATGCATAGAATAACAAGCCTGTGAAAATTTGGGCTCAATTGGTCATCGAAGTTACAAGAAAATGATGAAAGAAAAAACACCCTTGTTGTACAAATTTGTGTGCTTTCAGATAGGAATAAAAGGCTTCTTTCAAGAAGTTTTTATTATTTTAGTGAAAACCTCTTTCTCAAAAACTACGTTACTTCAGAGGGAGTTGTTTCTCACAATGTCTTATACTATCAACAGCTCTCTGTTGCTCGTTACCAAGTCAGTTTTTATGCTAATATTTTGAGTAATTACCAAACGTGTACGATGCCTTTAAAAGTACAGATAGTGATTCACACAAAATCTCACGAGATTGTGTGGTTTTCCTTTTACTTCGTGAACTAACACGGTCCGCCATTTTGTGGAGTCTAAAATGTGGTTCTTCAATTAGCTCACGAAGTAAAATGAAAAACGCACAATTTCGAGGTAAGGGGTTATTCCATGCATTATAATACTATCCAACCCTTTTAGTTTCCTTTTTATACACCTGTAAGTTAAAGACAGTGTACACTATTGGTAATTGTCAAAGACCAGTCTTCTCACTTGGTGTATCTCAACATATGCATAAAATAGCAAACCTGTGAAAATTTGAGCTCGATCGGTCGTCGGAGTTGCAAGATAACTATGAAAGAAAAAACACCCTTGTCACACGAAGTTGTGTGCTTTCAGATGCTTGATTTCGAGACCTCAAGTTCTAAACTTGAGGTCTCGAAATCAAATTCGTGGAAAATTACTTCTTTCTCGAAAACTACTCCACTTCAGAGGGAGCCGTTTCTCACAATGTTTTATACTACCAACCTCTCCCCATTACTTGATACCAAGTAAGGTTTTGTGCTAATAATTATTTTGAGTAATTACCAATAGTGTCCACTGCCTTTAACAGAAGCATTTATGGTCAAGTTTCTTGATCAAGGAGTATATCGTGGCTATAAGGTTCCAACCCAGATTCCAGCCTAGAAACGAGTCCGGTGCACTAGACTAAACCTAAACAATACCCGACATGTGGCAGAGGGAAAAAAACGGGGAAAAACACAGACTTTTGTATTCCCCCCGGTGCAGAACTACCCCCCCCCCCCAAAAAAAAAAGAATCTGAAGAATGCTGAGACTCCCAGAACACAATGAAAACACAATGGGGAGTAGGGGGAGGGGTACACCATGTCACACACCGAGCACCAAAATGCACCAGACAACTTGGCTATATACGACAAACTAATTAACCTAATTTGTTTCTCATTAAACTAAAGTTGGGGTGATCAATTCCCACTTCAATATGACGTAAAGACAGTCTCTAATTTGAATGATACCATTAGGCTCATCCGCTTATTGGTTTTCCAACAAATATTGCGTTGGGTATTTCTTGTCTTTTTTTCTGTCTTTTTTTTTAGTCAGGACGTCCTTATACTGATTGGCAATTTACTTTTACTTCTAAGTTATCGCTTTGTCATTATATACAATTTGTAATGACAATAATTACCACCGAAGGCCAGTTCATTCAAATACTTAGTCACCGTTTGTGGCGATCCAAGTAAATGTAAGTCCAAGAACAATTTAGTTAGTTTAAGGAAGCGGAGTCAGACAACATAATCTACTTCAGATCTGAAGATAAATGCCAATCACAAATGGATGAAAATGAATCCCATATTTTTCCTTTAAAATAACTTGAAAACTGAGAGTGCAGTTTGTTACAAAAAAATATATAACAGCTGGTGAATGAAAAGGGGCCACACGACGGGACTGGAAACCTGATATAGTTTTTGTATGGCCTTAAATCGTTTGCGCTTTGTGGATACGGTGATGAAAATTCCACATTTTCACGAAAAGTGCAGACACTGCCAGACGCGTTCCGTCTTGTGAGCTAAAAGAAGGAATTGTGCCTTGTTGGTGCTGGCTGCATCGAAGAAAGACTGTCAAAATGTAAGTTTAATTTGTTATTGTTATTATTTATGTTATTTATTATTATTATATAGTTCTGGTAATGAAACCAGGTATGCCTCAAAAGTGAACTTAATCACTGTAGCTCGCAAGCCTGAGGAAACCTGTAAACAAGGGTGCTTGCTATGTGAACCAGAAACACTTGGGTTAACCCCTACTCTTCCACGATAAGTGTTCTGGGTTCTCTTAACATGCACTACCAATCCTAGTGCGCGGGACGGCTTAATGTCCCATCCGAAGGACAACTCAACTATGGTAAAGTATCTTGCTCAAGGACACAAGTGCCATGACTGGGACTCGAACCCACACCCTGCTGATCAGAAACACCAGAGCTTGAGTCCGGTCATCGAGTTTGTTTAACACGGAGTAACTGCCCGCTTTAAAAGTTAGAATAATACACTCTTTGAATCAAGATAAGGTATGGTATTTATAATCATGGCAATCTACTTGTGGTAAGGTCATTTTGAACCGGTTGGCGAACTGCCAATTAGGCCTATTCTCTTTGAACGAGTATACATGTACATCATTGGTGATGTTCGCCAAACTGATGTTATTGGTATCTAGCTGTCCTTGAATCAAGATAAAGTACGGCAGTGGCAACATTTTCAAAGCTGCAATGCAGGTATGATTGACAAAAGCAAGACAAACATTTGTAGCACTGCTTGTTGTTTTGTTATGTTTAATATTTATGAATCATGATTTTGATAATTCGGCACTTGTAAAAGAAAACTTCATTCCTTCCTTGCGTAAATAACCGGGTGTCGGTGGGAGTATAATGCGTAAGTTATGACCCGTTTTTGGCGGTGGATCATGTTGGATCATGTGCATCATGTGTGTCGTTGCATGTGGGTGCCTCATCGGAGACAGTGTCACCATAGAGCAAGTGCCTGATAATGGCTAGTTCATTATAGGCACTGGACACGTTTGGTAATTACTCAAAATATATATTAGCATAAAAACTTACTTGGTAACAAGCAACAGAGAGCTGTTGATAGTATAAAAACATTGTGAGAAACGACTCCCTCTGAAGTAACGTAGTTTTTGAGAAAGGGGTAATTTCTCACTACAATAATAAAAGACTTCTTGCAAGAAGCCTTTTACTCCTATCTGAAAGCACACAAATTTGTACAACAAGGGTGTTTTTTCTTTCATCATTTTCTTGCAACTTCGATGACCAATTGAGCCCAAATTTTCACAGGCTTGTTATTTTATGCACATGTTGGGATACACCAAGTGAGAACACTGGTCTTTGACAATTACCAAACGTGTTCAGTGCCTTTAAACATGATTTAATAATAATGTGATGTAAAAAAGAAAGGGGTAAAAATAACGAGAAGGAAGTTATCGTCTTGTCTCAAAATAAACCGCAATGTCGGCGCTTCATTTTATTCTGTGTTGGTTGTGTACATTAAATAAAATAGCCTTATTTTGCTGTAAAATAATAAGTTTGAACACATGGTGTTTGCAAACAATTAGGGACGGATAATGGAGGTGCACGCAGCTCACCCCTTATTGTTTATTTTTGCAGACACATGTTTTGTAAAAAAAAAGGAAAAAGAAAACAAACTGAGTGAGAAAAACAACCCAGTTCAAACTCACTTGCCTCTAAAGATAATCAAAAAAGGCTGAAGACGCACCAAAGATAATATCATTTGTTAGATGTTTCCTGGAGCCATTAAGCGGGCCTCTGGCCCCAACGTCCTGGTTGGCTTCGCGATGCGCACGTCTATAAAGTTTAAGGCAAAACAAAACATTTTTGTCTATAGAGTATCCTCAAAAGGTAAATATAAGTAGAATATAAGTAGACGTATGCGTCTGTAGGGGACACACAAAGGAAAGTTATAATCCGGCAAACAAAGGAAAAATATGGATAAGGGATAAATATGAAATGAAGGAAGCAGGAAGGAAGAGTACGTAAAGAATGAAAATTATAGTTAATGAGGACAAACAAAAGAAGGATGAGTAAAAGATCACATCAAACCTAAAATAACCTTTACAACAATAGGCTATATTACGTAGGAATAAGACAAACCCTCCAAGAACATTGTGTTTCATACAATGCGTACAGTCATCGAATATTCGGCTTAAGTGAAATCTTTACGGTTTTAGAAAGAAGAATACATTTCATTTCCAGTTTGTTAAGATAACAATGCACTCACACTAAACGTACTATTTTTTATTTATTTATGACATTTCATTTTACAATTTAGATGACCTTAGTCGGAAATTTCGTTCATATACGTAGGGGAAGAAATGACGGGGAAATGTAATTATTTATAACAACACTTAGCAATTAAGAGATAACACCGATGAATTTATTTTATGTTATTAATATTTTTAGCGTGTACAATCATCATGCAATTGCACCTCCAACATAAAGCAGGCTTGTTTATGTGTTTATTTGTTATTAAATAATATATCATTGGAATAAAAACATCCCTCCTATAACTATGTGTTATAGTCAATTCGATTCTTTAAAATCGAATATTCGGCTATTACTTTTAGCGAGTGAAAACTTTACGGTTTTAGAAAGAAAAATACAATTCATTCTCAGCTTATTGAGATAAAAATGCAATCACTCTAAACGTTCTGACAATCATTGCATCCCAACGACCCCCCTTTTGTTATCTATAGGGACTTATCATTCGGAACAACAAATTCATCCTCGTCGTTCAGTAAACAATACTAAATACAAAACTAATCCGTACAACAGTTTAAACAATGTGGACTGTTTGCTCCTCAAGTTATTAAACAACCTTAACTGCCCAGTATCCGCACTTTGTGTTAGTCTTGATTGGCGATGCTAGTTTTTGTATTAGTCATCACAGTAGATGGCGCAACATCGACTCGCTCGGAGGGACTGCTCTGGGTTAGTCTACGAATCTGGATCGAAACAGCTCGTTTTGATGCAGATGTTTGTATGATACAGATATCTCTTCTCCAGTAATTCTTGTTGGGCTATCGACAACTACATAAACAAAACGAACGTTGCCCAATCAAGACTACACTTTGTTTGACCCAACATATACATGAAATAACAAACCTGTTACAGTTTAAGCTGAATCGCGCATCAGAGTCACAAGCAAAATAGTAAGGAATAAAACCTTTTTGCTCTCACTGTTTTTAGACATCTGGTTTTCGACATGCGAGATCTAAATACATTTTGTTTTCTCATTTGCATTTCAAGCGAAATTATTTCAAGGGAAGTTTTCCACCATGACCATTTTTATAACATCTTAGTTTTTGTATAAATCTGTGAACATTTACATTTTTATTCTTAACGATGTTGGGAACACCATTAATCATTAATTTCACACCGTTATTTGACATTTGTTGTTGTTGCTGTTTACATCCACAGGCAATTAATCGTGGGTTTGCTTGTAATGATTGTAGGTACGCCTTACTCAAACGCCGGTAAGTTTACCATGTATTGATAATTTATTTACGGGATATAGAAGAAATGTCGAAATTAATCATCCTAAAAATAAAATAAAAATTAAAGTGAGAAATCACACCAAATTTAAGAGGGTTTTAGGGGCCATTCAGAATAGTCAATGTTAAGAAATTTACGAAATTGTGGGTGGGTGGGTCAAAAGAAATAACTGAAAATCGAAATTCAGTTTTGTTTAAACAAA
This sequence comes from Plazaster borealis, assembly GCA_021014325.1. Classification (NCBI taxonomy): domain Eukaryota; kingdom Metazoa; phylum Echinodermata; class Asteroidea; order Forcipulatida; family Labidiasteridae; genus Plazaster; species Plazaster borealis. Next base: position 4,516,403 of record CM037475.1, on the reverse strand, counting down.
TTACATCTATATATACCAGTAGTAGGAACAATGGGGGTTCTGGACCACTTGCTTTGGGGTATATACAAATAGAGCAACATGGGGTTTGCTCCCAGCTTTTTTGATAGGGCTCGCCCCGCTCTCTTGGTGGGCTGCTGGTTCTAGACCACTTTTGGGTTGGGGTATATATACAAATAGAGCACATGGGGTTCTACTAAATTTTCGTATACGAAAATTAGGTTTTAATAGGGCTCGCCCCGCTCTCTTGGCGGGCTCGACCCACAGCCAGTGACTTTCAACCTTAACGCCTCATTTGTATATACAATTAGACATATACACTGCACCTGTATACACGATGGAGTGTGATAAGTGCCACAAATTTTTTAAGAGGTACTACAACCTGAAGAGACACCTGGAGAACCGTAAGACACCTTGCTTACAAGAACCGCGGCAATACATATGTATGGATTGTGGTGGGAAGCTGAGCTGTAGCTCCTCCTTGTGGAGGCACAAGAAGATTTGCCCGGCACACCGCAGAACAAAAATTGTGATATAACAAACTTTTGCAGGCAAAGTTTTCGTCTACGAAAGTTGAACACGAGCTAAGAGCTGTGACAACACCAACGAAAACTGTTGTTTAGCTTTTTCTTGAGATATGTTCCTATGTCTTATTTTATCTCGGCCACAGTCTCGGCATAGCTGTATTTCACTCTGAACCCCAATACCACAGGATTTACAGGGTATTGAAATATTTCTGCCTTTACGGATCTTTACTAAGTGGTACTTACAATATTTACCGCAGCAGCTCCTATTACAAAGATCAACTTCACCAACTTTAACCCAAGCACAAACATTGTGTCCTTTCATTTCGCAGATTGAATATCTCAGGTATACATTTATGTCTAAATGGTTTTTATCATTAGGGAATCCCCAATTTATTGCGCAATGTGCATGGGAAATTCCCTAAGTTTTGTAAAATGAACACTTCAATTAGAGATATGTGTGTTGTAGGTTATGCTATCACCAGCAAACCTCATGCCCTCTACTGTTGGGTTTTGTGTGTTAATGACTCTCTATTAGAGAAATACGTCGTAGCTTATACTATAAATGACGAGTACTTCAAAAACGTTTAGAACGGTACAAGACTACCAAAATGAGATTCTAGAGCAGTTTGAATATAAAGAGACGGATGAGCTAGTCTTTAGGCAGACCCCACGGGTGATCGGGAAATATCTGCGGGGTTGGCAGATGGTTGTGCCCAAAGGGCATCTCCTTAGCGCAGACCCCAGAGCCTTTCTGGACGACGTGCGCTCTCAGATTTACCAAAAACTTGAGGAAGAGCTTAAAGCTTTTAACGGTATTAAGTTTCAGCTGGCTCTCAAGCTTCAACTTCGAAAAGACAACCCTGATGGGAGTGAGGAATACACTGATCCCGTGCTCCGCCACAAACAAGAGTCTGTTTTACAGGCTAACGATATTAATGATGCACTAGACAGGGCCTTTCCCCGCATCCAGGAGACGCTTGAAAAATTTACTCAAAGAGGCTCGGGGTGGACGGTTGACCACGTAGAGATGCTGTGGCTTGACATTGCTCGGTACCAGCCCTTGAGAGGCGGCTCATACATTCCACTACCCGCAGCGGTGAAAAGCAAGAAGGCGGTCATCAACGTGAAGAACAATGATGATCACTGCCTGAGATGGTCCTTACGGTCTGCTCTCTTCCCCGCCAGAGCCCACACGGATAGGCCTTCCCAATATCCCACTGATGATGGCCTAGACTTCACGGGGATCGAGGCTCCTACTCCCTACTCTCAGATCCTGAAGGTTGAAAAACAAAACAACCTAGCTATCAACATATTTGGCTGGGATAAGGGTGTTATCGTTCACGGGCTAAGCAAAAAGCCCATGGACATGCCCAGGATTAACCTCTTGCTGATCGAGAAGGCAGGCAAGTTTCACTACACCTGGGTCAAAAACCTAAACCGTCTTCTCTACCAAGAAAACAAGCACCGGGAGCGTACGCACTTTTGTGAGAGATGTCTCCATGGGTACTCGAGAGAAGACCTCCTAGAAGCTCACAAGTCTGAATGTTGTGGGATCGGTCAGACGGCGGTGAGGGTAGAGATGCCAGAAGAGGGAAAAAATAAGCTGACCTTTCAAAACCACCACAAGCAGTTTCCCGCCCCTTTCATCATCTACGCTGACTTTGAGGCTCTAACTACAAAGGTAGAGGGGCCCGAGCTGGACCCCACGAAGAGCAACACTCGGAAGACGCAGCACCACGAGACTTGTGGCTATTGCTATGTAGTCGTTCGCTGCGATGGACGGACAAAAACACCTGTAGAATACCGTGGACACGACGCGGCGGAGCACTTCTTAAAAGCGATCCAGTATGAGGAGCGAAAGATCAAGGAGGTGCTAGCCAACCCTAAAGCAATGAAGATGACCGCTAATGACCGGCGAGCCTTTAAGGCAGCCACCACCTGCCACGTGTGTGAGAAGCCACTTGAGGGAGATACTGTCCGCGACCACTGTCATATCACTGGAAAATTCAGAGGTGCTGCACACAACGCTTGCAACTTGAAGCTGCGCCTGAGCCCTAAAACCACAACCATACCTGTGGTCTTCCACAATTTGCGGGGCTACGATTCTCACCTCCTGATGCAGGCTATTTCCAAGGTAGAGGGTAAGATTTCTTGCATCCCGAACAACACCGAGAAATACATTAGCTTCTCCCTCGGTCAGCTCCGATTTATCGACAGCGTCCAGTTCTTGCCGTCCTCTCTTGACGAGTTAGTAGCAGCCAACCTGCCCGAGGCTTTCCAAATAACGGGCCAGTACGAGCCATGTAAAGAAAGGCGCAATCTTTTGTTGCGCAAGGGCGTCTACCCGTACGAGTACATGGACTCTTGGGAAAGGTTTGCAGAGCCAGGTCTCCTCCGAAGGAAGCCTTCTACAGCAAGCTGAAAGACGAGTACATTAGCGAGGCCGACTACGTTCATGCACAAAAGGTGTGGGAGACCTTTAGATGCCACACTATGGGAGACTACCACGACCTCTACAACCGCACAGATGTGCTCCTTTTGGCAGATGTCTTCGAGACTTTCCGGAAGACCTGCATGCGGCAGTACGGCTTGGACCCCGCACATTACTACACCAGTCCTGGCCTCTCTTGGGACGCGTTGCTCAAAAAGACGGGTGTAGAACTCAAACTGCTCACAGACTATGACCAGCACCTTTTCATCGAGAAGGGGATGCGAGGTGGTATCTCCATGGTATCTAAGCGCTTTGCGAGAGCTAACAACCCTTTGATTAAGGGCTTTAACCCCTCCGAGCCGAACAGCTACATTTCTTACCTGGATGCTAACAACTTATATGGGTGGGCAATGAGCCAGTCGCTGCCTACAGGCGGCTTTGAGTGGGTGGAGGAGCTGTTGTCTACAAAAGTTTTAACGGAGCATCCGGCAGACAGCCCAGAGGGCTACATCTTGGAGGTAGACCTAGAGTACCCTGTAGAGCTCCACGACGCACACAACGCCTATCCGTTAGCGCCAGAGCGCATGGTCGTTCAGAGAGAGTGGATGTCCGAGTATCAGCACAACCTAATCTTTTGCAAGCAAAAGATTATTTCTACAGAAAAGTTTTCAGGCAAAAGATTAGTTTCAACAGAGGTTGAAAAGCTGGTACCCAATCTCCGTGATAAAGAACGATATGTGCTACACTATCGCAACCTACAGCTGTACCTCTCTCTCGGCATGCGCTTGAAGAAGATCCACCGGGCTCTTCGCTTTGAGCAGAGCCCTTGGATGGAACCCTACATCCGGATGAACACGGAGCACCGGAAGGAGGCAACCAGCGACTTCGAAAAGAACCTCTACAAACTCATGAACAATAGTGTATTTGGGAAAACGATGGAGAACCTACGCAAGCGGGTCGACGTTAAGCTGGTGCGCAGTGATGAAGAAGATAAGCTAAGGAGACTTATTGCCAGCCCGGCCTTTGCTCGGGCAAACATCTTTGATGACAACCTCGCGGCGATCCAGGTTCATAAGAGCCGCCTGGTACTCAACCGGCCCGCCTACGTGGGTATGAGCATACTCGACCTTTCGAAGCACCTTATGTACGACTTCTACTATAATCAGATAAAGGCTCGGTATGGTGATCGGTGTCAGCTCCTTTACACAGACACAGACTCTCTCCTCCTTGATATCCAAACCGAGGATGTGTACAAAGACATAGCCGAAGACCAGAACCTCTACGACACATCTGACTACCCCAAAGAGCACTACCTCCACAACACGGTAAACAAGAAGGTATTGGGAAAGATGAAGGACGAGTGCGCCGGGCGCCCCATCGCCGAGTATGTGGGGCTGCGGCCTAAGATTTACTCTATCTTCGAGGCTGGCGGGAATAACATCAAAAAAGCCAAAGGTGTGAAAAAGTCTGTTGTGAAGAAACAAATTCGACATGAGCAGTATAAAGAGGCTCTATCACAAAAAAAGACCTTCCGCCACGGGATGGATGTGCTGCGTTCTGAGAGACATAGAATTTACGGTCAGCGTCTGAACAAGGTATCACTCTCCCCCTTGGACACAAAGAGGTGGATAGCTGAAGACGGTGTCACCACACTAGCCTATGGGCACAAAGATATTATGCCTAATCTTTTGCCTGCAAAAGATTATCTTTTGCCTGCATAAAAACTAATCTTTTGCCTGCAAAGATTATCTTTTGCTTGCAAACTTTTCTGTAGAAAAGTTTGATTAGTTTAGTTTATCAACGAGATTGTTTAAGCAAAAGTTTAACAGGTGGCACCTGGGTGTTGGGAGGCACCACAAGTAGCTCTTCTCGTACAAACCCACGAGCTGGTACCCCACGATCTTTCATAAGATAATAAAGAACAGGCTCTCCGGGTTTAGTGACTGAACGCCCAAGCCGGTGCACCCGGAGGGACCATACTGGGTCAGTTGCGCGACGACGCCCACCTTCTAGCTCACCTGGCTGGTAGAGGTACCGAACGCCCACGCCCGAGGGGAGCTTTTGCTCGTTGAGACCAACAGGGCGGTCTGCAATGGTAGAGGGCTTTTGTTTTACCGATTTTGCCTTGATGGCTTCTGAGGGCTTTTTTCCGTCAATCTGGTAACCTCTGTGTTCAGAGCTAAGACAACGGCGGGAAGTCGTGCTACCCACTCAGTTGACCTCTCATCATCTGGGAGACGCAGCTCTACCGCATACTGATGCCCAAAGAGCTTTTCTGCTAGAGTTCGGTTGAATCTTTCCACGATGCCCTGCGCTCGATGCAAATCTTTTTCACCCCGTCGGACTTTGACACCATGTTTCTCCAGAGTTTGGGATACGGAGCCCATAAACTCACGCCCAGGGTCAACCTGCAGCACCTTCGGCCACTTTAAAGGTCCCCGCTTGTAAATGCGGGACAAAGCAGTAGCCACCTCGGTGGATTCCTTTGAAGTCAGTGGTTCAGCTTCTTTGTAGCGGCTGGCAACATCAACCACAGTCAGGGCGTATTTGTAAATCTTTCGGCCCCTGGGCAGGCGATCGTGTGGAAGAAACAGTAGGTCAGCTTGGTGGACTTCATTAGGCACTGAAATATCAAATTTTGGGCGAGGCACATGGCGAGGGGCTGGGAGATATATCTGCCATATAGCTTGTCTCTTGAGCCAATCTTTACTCACATCTTGAGTGACTTTTGCAGCCTCGGCTAGTTTTTGTATGGCCGCAAGTCCCTTCCAGTATCCGTTGGGGCTGTAGTACAATGCAGACAGTTTAGTATCCATATAAGTTTACGCCTGCAAAGTCTAACTAAACTTTTCTGAAGAAAAGTTTTTTTTACAATCAAAAGATTATCTGTAGAAAAAAAATCTTTTGCCTGCAAAGATTAGTTTGTGATTGCAAAAAATAACTAAACTAAACCTAATCAAACTTTTCTACAGAAAAGTTTTCAAGCAAAAGATAATCTTTTGCAGGCAAAAGATTAGTTTACTTAACAATCCAAACTTTCGTCTACGAAAGTTTATAGGCTGCGAAGGAAGTAACTCCAAGCCCCATGATAACGAAAGCAATTTCGCGATCACGTTGCTCTGGGGACGGCAAGTAGAAATCTGAGAGTTTGGGTTTTGGTTCTTCTAGCGTGGGGGCCATTGAATCACTGCCAAACTTTTCTGTAGAAAAGTTTATAAGATTGTACTGGCGAATAGCTTCATCAACATTGCGGAAAGTGTGCACGGCATGTCCTTGGCGGCGAAGCTCTTCATTAATCCAGTCTAGGCGTTCGGCCCTCTTGCGTGACCATTCAGACTGCGCAGCTTGAAGTTGTTCTACAGCCTTGTCATGTCGTTTTCGCTCTTCATCGGCACCTGGATCACGCATCATCGAGAACAGAAAATTTGACCCAGAGAACGCAAGTGCGTTCACGACCGCTCCGCCAACAAGCATTACAATAGAAGCCATCAAACTTAAACTTTTGTAGACAAAAGTTTTTGTAGACAAAAGATTAGTTTAACTTATATTTGTATAATCTTTTGTATTCAAAAGAGAAAACTTATACATCTTTACTTTAATATGTCTGCAGGGAGTATCCCTGCTTGACAAGCATGTCTTTAGTGGCCATAGCTAGGCCAACATCTAGTATGACCATGCCAACATCATACGGCGCAAAGTCTAACTTTGGCGTAACACCTTTATGATTTTTTACCAAGAGTAGCGTATCCCACAGCAAGTCCACTTACTACGGCGGAGTGGTACACCAAATTAGCAAGCTGTTTACCATCAGTACTGGGGGTAGTCATTTTTGTTATGCAAGTAGGAGATTATTATTGCATATAATGAGGATTAGTTTGTTTGTCTAATATGTTTGTCTTTGATTTTTGAGATACATTTGGTAATTGTTTTGCAGGCGTATACGAAAACTTAGCATATACCACAGCTCCAACAGCTATAACAGCCCCTGCAAGGAGCAAACAATCTTTTGCCTGCAAAGATAATCTTTGCAGGCAAAAGATTAGTTTCTGATGGCGATGAGATTTCACTTTTATGTTCACGGTCTTTTGTAGATGAAGGATTAACATTATCTTCAGACTTGAGACTCTGTTTGGCCTTTCGCAGCTGCTCTTTCAGCGCTTCTTGTTTTGCTTTTCTAGCTGCTGCACCTTTGCGGCCAGCCTCAACTTTTGTGGATCTTTATTAGTTAAAACTTTTGCTGGCAAAAGTTTAGTCACTCTCTTGACTTTTAACTGCGTCGATGTCGTCTCTAGGTCTTGCGCTGCTGTCATCTCCAGAGCTTGTGCTGCTTCTGTCGATGTCGTTTCCAAGTTTTCTGTCATCTAAACTTTCGTGTACGAAAGTTTTACTTATACTCGTATAAGTTTTGTCTTTAAATTGACAGTGCTTAGCAGTTGTCATCGCTGCTGTAAGCGGGGCTAAGTACATACCATAGCGATAATACAGCTCGCAGCAGGCTGTCGTCAGCGCATGTCCGACAAAGGGGTCCTCCTCGAGGTCTATGACGAGCTGAGGCTTATTTTCGGGTGGAATTGGTAGAAATGTGCTAGCCGCTAGTGCATACATCTGCAGCGCAGACGCCCCGAGAGTTTTTGTCATTGAGGCCCCTAGTCGTGCCTCATAGCGGCTATAGTGCTTAGAAATCTCGTCATCACTCATCACATCAAGTTGTGCAAGGGTTAGTCGGGTTCCTATGTATTTTTGGGCTGTGCCGCCAGCCACAATTGCCGCCAGCCGGGTCCGTTTTTGTTCTTGCAAACGATCCAAACTTTTGTAATCTTTTGCTGGCAAATCTTTTGTAGACGAGGTGCAGCTCAAACTTTTGTCTACAAAAGTTTTGTTTAGCGTCGAGACGGTGGTATCGGTGCTTTCATCGGGAACCTCTTGCAACAATTGGTTGATCAAATCATCACAATCCATAATCTTCTGTGAGCAAAAGATTACTTTTGAGATCAAACTTATACTCTGTATAAGTTTATGCGCATGAGTCTAACATACTTGACAAACATCACAAGAACTACTGCCAGATGTATAGTTTGTATGGCTAGCTGTGTTTGCTCCCACATAGAACTTTAGTTTAGCAAGCTATTAAGCTATGTTAACAACTGATAAGCAACCGGCTGAGCAGTCTTTAGTATAAGCTTAGCGTGTTTAGCTTTAGTTTAGCAAGCTATTAAGCTATGTTAACAACTGATAAGCAACCGGCTGAGCAGTCTTTAGTATAAGCTTAGCGTGTTTAGCTTTAGATAGCTGCTGTCTAAGCGCATCTCGCTCCTGTCTCGTCGGGACAACGTCGTTTTCTCGCAGGCAATCTTCAAAAGAGTCCCTGTCCTTGCAGTGGAAGAGCCCTATCCACTTAGTCTGCTCGCGGAGATCTTTAAGAACCGAGTTATACTTTTGCGTCAAAACCCACACAGATTGAGAGGCGTGGCGCCCCGAGAACGCAAGCTCAGACAGCATGTCTTTCTTTTTGGTCAGAGCTTTACTAGCTGAGCAGTCGTCGATGATGTACAATGTCGGCTCGCCAGCAAAAATCGAGTAAAAAGCTCGCAACCACTTTTGAAGCTGATCGCCAGGGTCGACGATATAGACCTCTGGGTCTGTCCACACCCAGGATCGCTCGTGGTACGTTTTGTTCCAACGAATTGTGGGGCAGAGTATAACGATGTGCGAAAATTCGCCGCAGTAGTGATCTTCGAGAAGGTTTAAGATAAAGACTGTTTTCCCACAGCCAGTCTGGCCACAGATGATGGCCGAGTGGGGTAAAAACTTATCCTCGTATAAGTTTTTACTTTTGTCTAAACTTTCGTGTACGAAAGTTTTACTTTGAACTTTCGTTGACGAAAACAATCTTTTGCCTGCAAAAGATAAGTTTGGTTTAGTAGAGCGCACTGATATATCGACCATTTTCGATGTTGAGCTGAGCATCCATGATAACATACAAATACATGTTCAATGTGCCCGCCGTTTCTGCCTTTTTGGTGATCTGGACTGTGACCCCCTCACTTGCATTTTCTATGCGCCTGCCGCTGCCGTGCAGTGAGTCATCATCGTTGCTTCTCAAGTCCAGCCATAGGCCGTACTTTGTTGTCAAATACTCTCCTACCGTTACATCAGCTAATGCTAAGTCTTTGGTGACCATTGCCGACGTGGGGTGGCGCTTGGTTGAAGGGCTGCTAGCGAAGTACTTTCGAACTTCATCCCACTGTTGGTACCCGCGCATACCCTGGGCATACAACTGGTTTGGCTTCCCCTCGACTATGACCTCAACTTTTTCGATCTTGGGGTTATAGAACGATTCTGTATTTCGGTTAAACGCGGTCGCCGCTCCAGCATCCTCGAAGGGCATGAGTATTCCCTTAAAGCTTCGGGCTGGAATATTAAGATTGACGTTCCACAGCGTATCACTCTTGTTGAGGGTGACCTTTCGGTGGCGCAAAATGCGGTCATACAAGATGGCAACTCGCGCAGTATACTGGTTGCGAATCATTCGGGCTAAGTTTGGCTCGCTCATAATTTCAAACTCGAGAGAGATGTTGTCGATGACGTAGCTAGCATCTGTATCACCTGTTGCCATTATAACGCGGCTGTAGTCATTAAAGGTAAGCTCGTACTCCAATCGGTCACCAAGGCCTGACTGGAAGAACGGCATGTGGCTCTCCAACAGTTCAAAGTCTAGTGGAATGCTAAATCTGTTGCTGTATGCATCTGCAACAGCCTTGTCTTGCGCTGTAGAACTATCACCATCTCCGGCGCCCACCCTCAGTTTAAGCATGTTAGCGTCTTCCGCCACATCAATACCCTGGTAGACCTGAGACCGGCGCTCTCCCAACGTTTTCCAAAGGTCGGTGTAGCAGCCGATAACATCGCTGTCATCTATAGACATGACCTCATTACCACTGATCCTGATTGTCTTTTTCTTCACAACGGCTTGGCCAAGGTTTTGAACCACTGTTCGATTGTCGTCGGTCGAGGTGAGGGCGATGGTAAATGCGAGGCGGGCTGTTCCAGGAACAATCACATCCTGGGCGCCAAGGTTGGGAAAGCGGACCAAGAGCTGCTGATTTTGGTCGATAGTGGAGGGGTTGTTGGTTACAACCACGCTCTGCCGTATGCCTTTGATCCCGAGTGGATCCCGCAGGCTTCTAAGAGGATTCAGTTTGCGTCCGTACTTTGACGATGCCATTTAAACCAAACTTTATCTTTTGTCTATTAAACCTTGGCGAGTGTTCAATATAAGCAAAGCCAACCTTTGTATTCAATATGGCAGAAGGTGGCTTTGAAATAAATGATTTTGATGCACCCGAAAAACAACCAGAAGTCGAAGAAGAAACCAGTTTTATTTCCCCTGAACCTCCTATCGGGGCACCCTTAGATGGGCTATCGCCTAATGAATACGGCGACCGCATCAACCAAGCGCGCGACGACATCCGTACAGACGAGTTGCGAGAACAGCGAGACCGTTTAGTAAATGCTTTCTATGAGGAGATAGGTCTAAACAATGGCCCTCAACCTACGATCATAGAATACAAACGGTTTCAGGTCGGCGAAGATGGTAAAACACTTTACTGGGTAGAAGGTGATAAAAAGGTTCGGATGAGCGCTACTAAAGGCCCTAAAAGTTTTTAGGATTGGGTACTATTGCCCAAAGTTTTGGCTCTGGGGGCTCCAGAGCTATTCGAGATTTTCTCAACCTGCCTGGGTACGACAGTACACTGCATCGTCATTCTCGACCTACCCTTCGCGAGTTAGAAAAGGTTGCTGATAAAGCACAAAATGCAACACAAGCAGATGGTGATGTACTAGATCAGACAGTTAATGTTTTAGATGATTTAGTTATTAGTATGTCATCTAAGCCGCCTACTGAGGAAGAAAATCTTTTGCCTATGAGAGAGATTCTAGGGCTTGACAAAGCCCTGAAAACTTTGCGTGCCACAAAAGCGGTGCAAGAGAGCAAAGTAGTTTCTCTCCAGCAGCTAATCGAGGGCTATCGCGAAGAGCTTAAGCAACCCGGGGCAACTGAGCGAGCGGACCAAATCGAACGTGAAATTACAAAAGCCGAAGATGATCTCGCAGCGGCTCGAGACAGCGTTGATGTCCTCAACCAACAACTTCGGTCACAGTTCCGCCAAATTCGTGAGACCATATCTAGCGTTCTAGATAAAAACAAATCTCTGGCCGATCGGCTACGGACCCTGCTCCGCGAGCAGGGTGTGACCATAGCCACCATTATCACTGCACTGGGCTTTGCCATCAGCACTCTGGTTCTTGCCTTGACTGGTGGGCCAGCTGGCGGGGTTACACCGCCAACACCTCCCACGCCCCCCGCAAGTAAAGATGGGGTAAAAGAGTGGGCGAAAAAACATTTGCAAGCTCTCGGGCGCCTTCTAGCCCAATTAGCTGGAAAGGCTGCAGCCGCACTACCGGGCATCATCGGAGGCATTATATCGTGGCTCCTCAACCTCTTGAGTAAAACTGCTGGCTGGCTCGCGGGAAACCTATGGGCAATAATTGTTGCCATTGGCGGTGTACTGTTAACTTTAATCTTTTATAAATAATAAACTTTTGTAGACAAAAGTTTTAGCGTAGAGCGAGCCAACCGAGACCAAGAGCAACGCCACCAACAACAAGTGCAGTTCGCCCATCATAGTGCGCTAAACTTTCGTCTACGAAAGTTTGTCTTTCATCTACGTCGATATCAGGCTGTGCCAAAACCGGTCCCATCAAACTAACTTCCGGAGTTTGAGCTAGGTGTGCTGGCCTTGCAGGAGGCCCCTCCATATCCTTTACAGGTAACAAATTCTCGACAACTGCATTTATACCGTTGTTAAAGCCCAAATTTTGCCCCTGCTCCGCGATCACAATCTCGTTGTTGTAGTCCTGAATAGTTCCAATCTGCAACTCCATGTTGCTGGGAGCCATATACAAACCAATTCCGAATACATAGTCAACCTTAGAGCGGGCGTATCGAAGCATGTCTTGGTAGCGTGCCACCGCACTCGGGAGATCTACAGGGCTTGAGACTGCATCCTCAACATTCGCTAAGAACTGTTTCTGGGTGTCAAATGCGGCACCGGTGCCAATAATACTCGAGCGAATCTGCGCCTGTGCGCCTAGGATAGCCCACACGTATGTTCGGATAGAGTCGTTGATTCTTTCAACCCCAGGTTGGGTAAAGCCCTCCGACTTGTCGAGAACAAATGTTGTCCATGCTTGGTCTCCTTCTGGCCCCTGACCGATGTAGTCGACGCTGAACGTGGCTGGTCTATCACCAAAGCTCATGCGGTCTTTTCTATAGTCGTTCGACGAAACACCGAAGCTGGGGTTAAGACCCCACTAGCAACCAAATCGTTGCTCACTTCTTTAATAGAGAGCACTGAACCTTTCCACCAATGATACGGCGTTCCAAGACCACTATTTTGGTCGATGCTCTGCCGCCAGTCGGTGTGCGGTGAGACACCAAACTCCGCGCAAATTTGCTCATATACCCTCTGGTTGTATGGGGTATCAAAGGCATCCCAAGTGTCATCCTGTGGGAGTGGCACCTGCATCCCTTCAAGAATCCTTCGCACCTGGTAGTATACGTGAAAGCGGTAGACTGATCGCACCATCGGGACTTTAGAGCTAAGATGGTCTTCTGCAGAGACACCGCAACCTGTGGTAGCACACCACACTGCAAAGTTAATCTTATTTTGCCAAAATTTCATCGGGTTTGAGCTCCACGTGTCCACTACATCATCACTTTGTACGTGTGGCAGCCTATACCGCTCCGCCGACAATATATCCGGAAAGACGGTGTCAAAGCTCGCCGCCCCCGTATCAACCTGTATTGTAACATTTTGCAATACGAGTTGAGATTTTGCGGAGTATACCCCACCTGTTTGGTAAGATGCATCTGTGTTAAAGCTATAAGCTTGGTTAGACATAACTGCACAAACTTTGCTTGCAAAGTTTAAGTTATACTCGTATAAGTTCAAAAGAAACTTTTCTGTAGAAAAGTTAAGTTCGCTATGTTTGTTACACAAACCAATATTCAAAAGAGAGAAGCGCCGCTCCTCCAACCCGCAATTAACAATGTAAATGGTAAACTCTGTGTTGCCCTAAGAGAGTTGCATTTTAAAAAAACTAACACTCTTGATGTTGACTCTACTGTTGATCTTAAGTTTGACAGTAATAATAATCTTAGTTATACCTCGATTAAAGTTGTTCGAGGAATGTACACCTTTGAAGATATACAACAGTTTTTCAAAGCAAATATACCCCAAATAGTACTCCAAATGAACAAAACAACGGGGTTTGTCAGTATCAATGTCAGGAGTTTTTCTATGTTTTTAAATTTGATGATGCAATGTGTTCACTATTGGGCATTCTCTCTAATCTTTTTGACGGTCATTGGTTCCAAGGAAGAGTAGATGGAATTAGACCCTCAAGGTTCCATACCCTAACCTGGTTTCTATACACCTCAATCAACTTGATGCGGCTTTAAATACTATTGATGGCGCCCCTCGTCGCTGCTAACCATAACCCCGTTCAAATCTGAAAGCAGTGTAAACGTTAACCTTGCTTACCCTATGTACAAAAACTTAAAACAGGACACATATATAAACTAAACTTTCTCGTGTTAGATGAATATGGTGAAGATATGCGTGACAATCCTATCTCTATGACTGCAGTACTTGAGATTAAGCCTGTCTAGTAGATGCGTCTGTGTTGAAGCTATAAGCTTTGTTTGGTATAACTGCATTAACAATCTTTCGTAGACAAAAGATTAGTTATGTTTGTGACACTAACCGATATTCAAAATGAAGAAGCGTCGCATCTCCAGACTGTAATCGATAATACAGATGGCAAGCTCTATGCTGCCCTCAGAGGTTTGCATTATGAGGTTAGCCATCGAAATATTGGGCATTCAGCTGGAATTTTGTGGCGTTCTAACTTGGATGATAAACCTCGAAAGATTATGATCCCTGCTGGATTATATACCTTTGAATACCTAAAAAATCTGTTCACAAAAGAGCTGCCCCAAGTATCGGTCGAGATAGATAAAGCAACAAATCTAGTCATGTTCAGCATTCCAACGGGCGGAGCCTTAAAAATACCCTCTGATATACGCCGCCTGTTGGGTATCAGCGAAAAAGGTTGGATTAATGGGAAATACGAGGGAGACAGACCCTCTAACTTCGATATTCACAAGTGGGTATACATACACCTCGATCAACTTTCTACAACCTCCAACATCGTTGATGGCGCTCCTTCAACACTACTAGCCATAACCCCAGCCGCACCCAAAGGTGTTATAAACATTAATCCTATTTGTCCTATGTACAAAAACTTGAAGTTGGGCACATACATCAATTGAACCTTCGCGCGTTAGATAAACATAACCTGTTGCTACAAAACCATAGCAAACCCATAACTGTTGTGCTTGAAATTCGAGAAAATGCCTAAGATACCAACAGCTCCTACCATCGAAACAACTGAGCGATTGTATCCCGTTCTTGAGCCTGAGGACAACAACACAGGCTCTAATTATCGCCTGACTGAAATCCGCAACCTCGAACGCAAACTTGAAAAAGAGATAGAAGACAGAAGTAAGCTGTACAAAAAGTACCGTAGATCTATCAATATCGTTGATGGTATTGACACAGTGTTGATTCTATCATGCCTTGGAATGGGAGCTACTGGTGTAGGATTGCTCTCCACAATTATAGCTGCGCCTATTGTCATTGCACTTGAAGCAGCTGCAGGTGTTTGTGGTCTTGCCGGTATTGCCGGTAAGTTCGTCTCTCGGCGGCTCCTTGTAAAAGCTAAAAACACGATGAGATTCGTGTTCTCGCTCTATCTAAGCTCAACAGCGTTTCAGATGTGATCTCACAAGCGCTACAAGATGGGCACATCTCCCCTGAAGAGTTCAAGCTCGTAATAAACGAAATAAATAAATATCGACAAATAAAAGCTGATATTCAGAAAAAAAGCCGCAAAGTATACGCAGCTCAAACCAACGAAGTAGCAAAAAACGAGCTGATGGCCGAAGCCCGAGCTTCAATAATGAAAGAGCTTGCGGCAACGACACTGAAATAAAGTGCGGTTGCTTTGCCAGTTTTAAATTCAGCCGTGGTAGCAAACTTAACGAACCTCCACCCAGTTATTCACAAACGTAAACGTCTACAGTTGGGTTCACTCATTGTGTATACCGTGCTACACTCCATCGTGTTCAACTTTCATAGACGAAAGTTGAAGCGTTAAGGTTGGGGGTCGCTGGCTGTGGGTCGAGCCCGCCAAGAGAGCGGGGCGAGCCCTATTAAAACCTAATTTTCGTATACGAAAATTTAGTAGAACCCCATGTGCTCTATTTGTATATATACCCCAACCCAAAAGTGGTCTAGAACCAGCAGCCCACCAAGAGAGCGGGGCGAGCCCTATCAAAAAAGCTGGGAACAAACCCCATGTTGCTCTATTTGTATATACCCCAAAGCAAGGTGGTCCAGAACCCCCATTGTTCCTACTACTATACCGCTATATTTTCAAACGAAAAAGAAGAAGAAAAAATACCCAGCTGGCAAAGTTCGTCAATTTCATTCCTGATTAAACTACAAAATTGTTTAATGTTTTTAAGCCAGGAAAAGTCATTGAAACTGATGTTGGATACCTTTGATCTAAAATATCTGGTTCATTTGAGGCATTACTTTGTTATTCAGTGTATAGATTATAGTATGAAGCCATTCAATATTTAAAAGTCGAAATTTGGGGTGAAATTTTTTAACATTGACTTTTCTGAATGGCCCCAAAGTTCGTCGTGAATGAAGGGGATTTTCAAATCATGTTTTAAAGTGGCAATTGTTTATTTGTGTGAATCTTGTTTAGTTGCATGCGATGAGTACGTTATAACTTAAAACAAAGATTTGATTTCAGAGAAAAAAATGTTCTTCGTTTGACGTGTTTTCTCGTTCCGATACGCGCGATACTTGCACAGTCTATTGGTTTTTTTTTATCAAAATGCGTCTTCTGTTTACTTGTCCAGGCAAAGCCTGGGTTTAATTTAAGTGTATTCGTTTGCTCAATTAATTAAATTTTATAATTTGATTTTATCTACAAATTGACAAACTGATAGACCGATTTTTACACACGGGATGCTGGCAGGGTTTTGTCCTTCCCCCCTCCTAACCAAAATACTGACCCCTGTTGATGTTGATTAACACCCCCTCTATCATGACATATGAACTGAGCAGTGTGTACGATGTGGTTAAAACAATGGAAATATTAAAATATGTCAGCATGTGCTGACAGCGGCCCTCACTGCAGTGGTTTCAAGTGGAAATTTACTGAAAATGAATTTATTTTTAAATAAATCCCTAAGTTTCATTTTGCATGTTTTGGAATAAGAAAGTAAAGCCAACACAAAATATTAGAAGTAAAATCCCTCAATTTAAATGTTGATCATTATAGACCCCCTTGCATTGGCCGCCATCGTTGATGAAACGTGCACTCGTGAAAGGCTGTCATTGGCTGAGAGTCGTGCACAGCGCGTACACGCGTGTGTACATTTCCATTGGTTGTCATCAAAGATGGCGGTCAATGACGTCATGTAAAATCCATCTATTGTGATTTCCCCGGGCTTGTTTCTTTAAAAAAAAAACAGTTGAATGTCCATCCGGATGGGATGCCATCGGTTCTCATTGCTACTTGGCCTCCCACACCGACGACTACACATCGCTTACATGGAGGGAAGCGAGGCAAAAATGCCTCGATGCGGGGGCCAACCTTCCCGTGATCGACACCGCTACTGAGTTCAAGGCCCTATACGAGCTCATCAAATTGAATGCGGAGTTGAGCAAAGTGTGGTTACGATGTGAATCTCCATTCTGGGACACATATAAATGCGAAAACCACACCGCGTTCTTCAACTCGGCGAGCGAGTTCAGCGGATACTGGCGTGAGTATTTTGTCGACTATGTTAGTCATGATTGTGGGCGTGTGGGGATTCTTTGGTTAAAGAGGTCTGTGTACGTTTGGTAATGACTCTGAAAATTAATGGCAATAAAAACTTACTTGGTAAGAAGTACTGCAGCTTTGTATACTGTAATGCATTTTGAGAAACTTTTCACTTCGAAGTAGGCCTACTGCGGTTATGAAAAAAATGTATCACTTTTTATCCCCCAAAATTTGAATCTGAGAAGCGTTACTGCAGTAACGTTTCTCAGATTGTGTATTCCAATGCAGATTATTCTTCCTGCGTGGACAAACCGCTCCAGTTTTCGGCAATATCTCAAAAACGCTACCACCTTTTGAAATGAAAGTTTCACAGGTTAGTTTTATCGCCTATATCTACAACTATATAGGATTAAAACAAACAGTGGGTTCCAATTACCAAACGTATACAATCCCTATTAAAGGGAGGGTATACCAATTCATTAATACTCCAAACGCTAATGACCATAACAACCTACTTAATAAGAAGCACTGCAGCCGTTGATAATGTATAACATTTCAAGAAACGATTCCTTTCTAAGAGATGTGGTTTTAGTAGAAGGGATTCAAACATTCAAACATTCGTTGTCCCCTTGACCCCCCCCCCCTCCCTAGTCGGACGCCTATTGGTACCGGTATCCTGCCTAGAGCTGTATTGAGAGAGATGTGCGACAGCTTGCGATTTTAAGTCATTTTCGGCCCCCCCCCCCCAACAAAAAAAAACAAACCCAAAAACCAAAAAAAAAAAAAAAAAAAAGACACCCGCATGTGCGCACATAGCCCACCTTGTTGAGCTGTAATGGCTCTCTTTTAACATCGGTCTTATAACACTCACCATTACAGCCCACCATCCATACATGTCTTAAACGCGTAGTTTAAAAGTACGAGCAAGTCGTACCTCTTTGATCGCAAATTTCTCCCACTTATAAACATCACATACTACTCCAACCTCCCTCACTTTGTTCCTTACATCCTTACAATTTTTTTGACATATTCCAGGGCTCACCAAATGATGCCTTAGTCCAGATATGATGATTTGAAAATGGCAAAAAAAAATTGTGTACAAAAATTACATTGAAGTTCGTCTCGTAACGGGGCCGCCATTTAACTTCTGCTTCACTGCCTGTTGATCGTGAGAAAGTCAGGGCACCCGGCTGTTCATGAATATGCACGAGCGAGGAAGCCTACAGGAAGCGCCGCGCGACGTCACCTTATGCATATTCATGACTTGCCATGCACGCGCGCACACATCGAGCTCCGAAGTACTACAGCTTCCCGTGACGTCATCTGATGCATATTCATAATACGCCATACACACACGCGCGGACAGATCAGCCGGGTGCCCTGACTTCTCACGATCAGCAGGCAGTGAATCATACGTAAGATGGCGGCCCCGTTGCGAGACGAACTTCAATGTAATTTTTGTACACAATTGTTTTTTGCCATTTTCAAATCATCATATCTGGACTAAGGCATCATTTGGTGAGCCCTGGAATATGTCAAAAAAATTGTAAGGATGTAAGGAACAAAGTGAGGGAGGTTGAAGTAGTATGTGATGTTTATAAGTGGGAGAAATTTGCGATCAAAGAGGTACGACTTGCTCGTACTTTTAAACTACGCGTTTAAGACATGTATGGATGGTGGGCTGTAATGGTGAGTGTTATAAGACCGATGTTAAAAGAGAGCCATTACTGCTCAACAAGGTGGGCTAGTGCGCACAAAGACTGACTAGACTGCACATTGGGTTGTGCTAAATTTTGGATCGAAAAATAATGGCATCCAACAAAACACTCGACAAAAGAAAACTGGTGCGTCCCCCGCCCTCTATGCCGCAACTCTCTCGATACACAGCTGTTATACCTGCCGTATACATGTCTTTATCATTTCATCCTCAGTAGTAAGTAGTTTGAAATACTTCAAAGCTTTTATGCACTGGTAGACTCTTTTGTCATTCACGAATGTTGTTCTTCTCTTTTTCTAATTCCGGTATCCCATTCAGCTTGGAAAACAGACCAACCTTCAATACAGAATAGTATTCAATGCCTGGTTCTGAGCGTGGTGGACGTAGCAAACACTGCTGTCTTGATATCAGCCAGATGTGAGGCGGAGCTAAGCTCGACTTTTCTGTGCCAACAAGCGTCCGCAATGATGCAGTCTGCAACAGTTGTTCCCCAGACTGTGCTCACCACGGACCCCGTACGCGAGGTGCAAAGCCCCACGGTAACCACGACGGACGTTCCTTCAACTCTAGGCAAGACTCAGCCCGGGACTACCCAAGCGGCAACCACGGAAGGAATGACCGAGACTCACACAACGACTTCTCCTGTTCTTACTCATGCCGAGACTGCTCCCGTGGTAACCGAAGGGGTACCCACCGAAGGGGTAACCACCGAAGGGGTAACTACCGAAGGGGTAACCACTGAAGAAGTAACCACCGAAGGGGTGCCCACTGAAGGGGTAACCACCGAAGGGGTACCCACCGAAGAAGTAACCACAGAAGGGGTGCCCACCGAAGGGGTAACCACCGAAGCGGTACCCGCCGAAGAGGTACCCACCGAAGGGGTAACTGCAACAGTTCACCAGATTTCAGATCTGACCAAAGCTGAGCCTAGCTCCGAGTTAACCACGGAAGGAGAGACCGAGGTATCGACCGTAGTCCCTGTAAGCAAGACCCCGACTGGAGGGAACCCTGTTGTGACTACACAAGTAGAGGACACCGACCCTGGATCCGAGACGGTGACTGTCGATGTCCCTAGCAGCCCACCAAACGAAGGTAGGTATAGGTTGAACAGATCTACTTTTATGACCAGATTTTAATTGTGCAATAACCGGCTAAGGGCACATACAATACCAAGTCCAATTCATACACCATCGGTTACTCATCTTATAACAACTTTACATAGTTTTGTCAGCAGTTGTCATGTCAGAGGCCGTTTCACACCTTGTGTATGTTCCTTTGGTTTTGGCGCCATTTTACAAGAAGTAACAACTTGGTAAACCACAACAATATCTCCAACCAAATCGCAATATTCTGTAAATTTTTCATTTTGGGCTTTTTGTTTTCTTTCATTAGAATCTGGGACGTGCTACGTCATCATGGAGCCCGATCCACAGGCTAATAACCGCGTTCGATGGCTCGTGCCTCAGCCCGATCCGTGCCTGTGCAAGCGGATCCGTCTTGGGGGTATTAACACCCGCGCCACGGCCCGGCAGTACCCGGTGAAGTTTGTGGACACCGTGGTAATCGGTCGCGACCCAGTTGAGATTGGAAACTGGCTTGGATGCGAACCTAAATAAATCTCCCGCGAACTTTTACTTCGTCACCTCGATTTCAGATGAAACACGAGGACGGGATCGAGTTTCCCTCATGTACACTCGGAAAACCCCCGGGTCAGAATTGACCCGGATTCCGGGTTCAAGGAGCCCTGGCCGATTTACGGGTCAGGCTGACCCAGAAAATTGTTTTCACCATTTTGGATTTTGACTCGGATTCTGTGTCAGTTTGACATGACAGAGTTTCGGATCAATTTGACACAGATTCCGGGTCATACTTACCCTGAAATGGGTCAGGCCCTGTGTGACCTGAAATCCGAGTCAGTTCTGACCGGGAGTTTTTAGAGTGTATAGGGGTCCGTGTGAAGCGCAAAACTAGAGGTTCAAGGGTATCCAAAGTTGCAAAGCTTATTGAAGATCGTTTTCTCAAGTTTTCTAGTTCCTTTTGGGGGTAATAAGCGGGGGAGGGGGGGTGACGAGCCGTTATTTTGAACTTCTTAAGGCTTAGACCCTGCCCCCTCCCCTATATAGGCTTTATAGTTGTAAATAAACGTATCTGATTTGTAAATAAACGTATCTGATTAGAACTTTTCTAGGAGGAAGTTGGTGTATCACTATTCCCAGGTGGGTTTAGCCCTTGTTTTGGGCTTGTTGTTGTTGATGCTGTTGTTGTTGCTGCTGCTGCAGTTAATGTTGCTGTTGCTGTTGCTGTTTTCTTGTTCTTGTTCTTGTTCTTGTTCTCGTTGCTGCTGTTGTTGTTTGTTTGTTTGTTTGTTTGTTTGTTGGGGTGTTGGGGGTGTTTGTTTGTTTGTTTGTTGGTTATTTGTTTGTTTGTTTGTTTTGTTTTGGTTGTTGTTGTTTTCATTTATTCATTTACTTTTTCTCTTGCATTGAAGCTATACAGCTTCATTTATTCAACAACAACATAAACCAAACAATTTATTTACTTATTTATTTATTTATTTATTTATTTATTTATTTATTTATTTATTTATTTATTTTTCTCTCTTGCATTGAAGATATACAGCTTCATTTATTCAACAACAACATAAACCAAACAATTACACATCAGTCCACAATAATATAGCTATTAAATGGCAATCAAGGAGAACAAAATAGATAAAATAAAAACAGATGCAATGATATACAATTTAGCATCAATAATCACGTGAAACGAAGACCCAAACGATAGATTATTAAAATATAATATGATGATACAATTGAAGGTGACATAAATGACAAATGGGGACAACACTAAAACCCAATTACTTGAAAGAGAAGGAAGCTCTTAAAAACCCAAAACTTAACTCACCATTATCATTAAAGAAACACAGCGCTTTGTTTGCTGTGTAGCACGCCTTAAAGGTTTCATGGCACATTCTTTTGTGTTCTAACAATAGAAAGGCCCTCAAATTCCGTATTTGTCGTAGCATTTTGACAACAACCACACTTTGCACTGATTTAAGTTGATACCCCAAAATTCTGTTAAGGTCGGAAAGGTAAAAGTAGTTGTTACCCATGTATTTTCTTAGTAGACATTCGACAAAAATCCAAGCATTAATTGTACACGAGCAGTAAATTAAAAAATTATTTATTTATTTATTTATTTATTTATTTATTTATTTATTTATTTATTTATTATTTATTTATTACTTTTGTTTCTTTCTTTTTTTTCGGGGGGGGGGGGTGGAGTGGCAATACGTGCGGCGTCATACCCCGACCAAGTAGGCCTACCTGAATATTCATTGACATTGCGTTGCATTTAAATCCAATCATTGCAGCAGAGTAATGACAATGTGGATTGATTGCTTACGGTGTTGCCCTGTGTGATTTGAAACACAGTGTACGAGGCAAAGGGTGACATCCAGTTGTCATGTCTCTCAGGAATACACGTTGGGGGCGTCTTAGCTTGAAGTCACCCAGAGCCGTATATTGAGAGACTTGCGACAACTTGCGATTAGAAGCCATTTTGTCTCAAAAAAATGCATTGGCGAATACAGGGTGCCAGACTAGTAGTCTGCCCATTGGGTTGTACTGCATTTTGGAACAAAATGGCGTCCAGCAACCACGTGACCGGAGAAAGCTGGTCCCTTCATGTCGCAACTCTCTCAATACACAGCTCTGAAGTCACCAGTGGTCAAGTTGTCAAAAACCTGTCCTTTTCTTTGAGGGGGGGGGGGTTGCCTCAGTGTGCTTGGATACATTAGAAAAAAAACATTCAAACAATTTTATAAAATTGAATCACTTAATTATAATAATGTCTATTTAACTAAAGTGTGTTTCAACTTGTAGTGTGATTCCAGAAACGTTTTCACAGGAGATGTTTTTAACCGGTTAGTCTTCAAAGATCGCCCCATGGCCACCCAGAGGGATACACTGCAGTCTGTGCATGACGGGGGGGGGGTGCTCTTCGGCCTGTGTTTTGGCACTAGTTTATTAACTTAAACGCTTATCTTTTTTAATTCCCCCCTTCACAGTTCACTTGTATTGAGACTTTTGTTCCATGTGCTCCTAGTAACCAACGGTAACTTTCTTGCATCGCAATGCAACCTCGTTTCTCGGGCTGATCGATCGACCCCAGCACGCACTGCTCGCTCATAACGAGGTGTCGACACGGCACGCTGCATGCCCCACGCGCACGAGGTCGAGGCTGATCATGATGATACTACCAAACGACTATAATAAGCCATTTTGAGATATGGTGGACAAAGATTCTGTCCCCCCATCCCCATACGGCGAACTGTGTACAAACTACTTTTGATAGCGCCCTCTTTTGAATCCTCTCCTCCAGCACATGTTAATTTCCCGTAAGGGGACAGAATCTCCGGTGACAGATTTCCCTGGGACACCGGACGTGCCTGCATCACATACACACGTTATTTCTTGTGATGTAGCTTCCTTCCAGTTGATCAATACGCAGACTTTTGGATCTTGACAGTTTTTCAGAGAGTGTTTTGAGTTGATTCTTTGACTAAACAAACTTCATCAACGCCCATTTAAGTATCACTTGAACCATGGTTTTGTTGGCTATTGCATTTCAGCAGCTTCGGTGGCGTACGGGAACTATCATATAGAGGGATTGTGCAAATTAATTAAGTTGTGACGTGCGTGTCTCACCAGAAAAGCGCACACGTGTTTCGGTTTGGGGATCATTTTGCGCACTGGGCGTGGTTTCATAACAAGTCTGAATCCCATTCTGTGACGTCATGAACACATCATGTGATCTTTTTTAACCAGCTGGGTACTGTTGTTTAGACTCGCATCACATTATACGCGAATGAATTTACTAGCGCTGCGCCCTCTAGCGTCTTCAACACACCAAGTCAAAAATGTCCGGCCATTGTTATTAAGTACTGAACAGTTACAATTATTTGTTCGTCCCAACCAATAAGACAACCACTGCTACTCATTCACACACTTTTTTGTTAAACTGTATGAAAATGCAATTTTAGATGAACACCCTCCTCCCCCACGCAATGTTTGCGTTACATTCATTATACATGATTTAAACCGTATACATAAATCCTTTGCCAATTGTGTTTACAACTAATTTTCACATACTTCAATTTGAGATCGATAACCACCAAGACTCCAAAAATGGGCCATGTTGGCCCGGAAATGACTCTTTGGGAACCTTTACCGGGTCCTTTTAGAGCTGTGTCTTGTTTTAGAGCGTATATGAATTAATTTTCATATAAGAAATACAATCATAAGTGCTGTGTATTATTTTTTTTCAAATTAACATGTCATTAATATTTGTCCCATTAAAGTATAAAATTTGTTACTCCAATTGCACGTTGAGTATTTGACTTCGGCTACGGCTACGGCTACGGCTGTTGGATGTAGCCACAATGAGTGAAGAGTAGAACATTCGTTCGGCGTTCAGGGCACATAGCCACTGCCCGAAGCCATAAATTAACACACGGCCTATAGGGCCTTGTAAACCTCGGCTTGGTCTCCTGGCTCCGGCTTGGGGGTCCATAAGCAAGTTTGGGGAACAGTGTAAATTGTGCATGGTGTTTTCAACATTAGACGGAGCCCGGAGCCCGGAGCCGGAGACGGAGCCTAAACCTAGATTTGGAAAAGGCCCCCGATATATACATTAACCCTGCGTCCCGAGGCTCAAACAAAAAAATGGCTCATTCCACCAGCCTCTTTGGAAGGCACTTTTAATTAAAGGGTAATTAACAATGTTTGGGTGGTCCGAAGGTATTTCCCATGCTAGAAAGACTTTGTAGTAGCCTGATGATGATAGATAGATTAAATTGTGTTGCTGCAGACCTTATCTAGAAATGAAATGCAAGGTTCGTGTACAAATTTGCATAAGTGAAAATCATACGTGTTTTAATGGTATGTTTTTGTGTGTGTGGACATGTCATTTTGGACTGCCGCTGGCAAACTTCAAAGGGTGATGGTGACCTGTTAGTGAACTAAACCCCATGGATGACTATACTATCTCAAAGGGGGGTTCTAATGGAGGATTGCATGTAATATGACCGGATTTGACCGAACGGTTCTTACTTTATTGAAAGAAAAAAATGTGCCTTCCGCTACGAGCCACCGGCTAGACGCAGGGTGAAACATTTTAAATCATCTTTGTGCCGTCCCCTTTTCAAAGCTTCTATTACAACATTGTCTCAAAATCGGGCCACACTATATAAACTTTATTTTTTTGTTTGTACATAGAAAATATTGTTGCCAACCTTTGTATAAAAAAACCTTTCGAAACAGTCGTTTGTTAAAAGGTTATTTTTGTTATTGATGTTATTCCATTCCTAAGTCGAGCTGAATAAAATAGGTTTATTCGTCACCTAATCACAATGAGCGTCCTTCCAATTCTTCGATCCGATTGGCTTAACAGTCTATTTTGGGCAAACTCATTTGCATAATATCAATCATTATTTAATCCCCCTGCAATGACACTTTGGTGTGTCGTACAACGAAATCAAGAAAACCAAACACAAATCAACAGTACAAGAAGAACGCTTGGATTTGCCGCAGCGACCGACTCAGTTGTGTTCAGAGAGAAATTAATTATTTCTGCTGAATATTAAGGAAAAGGGTAAGCTATAAAAATCCTTATTTCTGCGTTAAAGGGAGTTTATACTTTTGGTAAATTTCAAAGACCAGTATCCTCACTTTGTGTATCCCAACATAAACATGAAACAACAAACCTGTGAAAGTTTAAGCTCAATCGGTCATTGCAATCACCAGAAAAAAGTGGGGGAAAACCTTAAGTGTTTTCACTGTTTTCAAACATCGAGTTTTCGACTCATGAGATCAAAACTAATTGTTTTACTCATTTCTCAAAAACTACAGCACCTCAGCCAGTAATATTTCAAGGGAAGCTTTCTATCATCATTATCTTTAAACCATGTACGTTTAATGTAAATCTGTGAGCTTTTCTGTTTTGTGTTTTACCAGAAGTATAGAGACCCTTTAAAGGCAAAAAGGCAAACATATATTTATGTTTAAATGGATTGTATACGTTTGGTAGTTGGAACCCACTCTTTGTTTCGATCCTATAGGGGGGCCTATAGTTGTAGATACATACCATAAAACTAACCTGTGAAAATATCATTTCAAAAGGTGGTAGCGTTTTTTTGAGATAATGCCGAAAATCTGGAGCAGTTATGTCCACGCAGGAAGAATAATCTGCAATTGGAATAAACAATCTGACAAACTTTTCTGAAAGAAACGCTTCTCAGATTCAAATTTGTGGGGATAAAAACTGATATCTTTTTCCATTACCTTCTTACCAAGTAAGTTGGTATTGCCATTAATTTTATGAGTAATTACCAAACGTATACAGACCCTTTAAGTTATTATTATTCCCCTTTAGCGAAATCTGATGACTAAATTAAGCCAATGTGATACACTCTTTTGGGTGTAACATTTATCACCCCCCCCCCGCCTCTCATAATAAAACCTTTATAACAACACGTATAACGCGCACGTTGCCACCCTAAGAGCGTTCGAGGCGGCTGTGTATGAATTTTTTTTTAAATCCATTACACGAGCATAATGAACTATTTATTTGTTTTAATTTAGTTACGAATTCTTGCTTTAAACAAGAACAAGACAAAAACAAAAAAGACAATCAAAAACAAATTTTGCGAACCAAATTTTGCCTAGGTTTTGTTTCTATTTTATTTGGTGCTTCTTCTTTTTTCTCTTCATTTGATTTTATTGTGCCTTGCCATGAATTCAGCACGCCTTCCAAAACAGACACCACGAACATTTGAATCTCCAAAACTCGACTTGAAGGTGATGTTAACAAAAATTCGACATACTTTTTATGATTTCTAATTTTTGAGAGAGACTCTGCTAGGGTTAAAACGTCAGGCCACTAATTTTCGACAAAAGAAAAGCACGCCTGCAGTCGACTTTTGGCAATTTAGTGGTGTCTGTTTGAGTGCTGCCTTGAGTGCAGGCAGAAATGCGGTTGGCACCCGCTGTCACCTCGATAAATGTAGATGGATTCAACGTTCTTGTGAAAACACAGTGACAGTTTTACGCTGTTTTCTCCACAAGTAGACACTGTATTCAACTGAAACTTCACAGGTGATTTAAGTTATCTTTCTTGATAACTTTGATTATAAATCAGCATAACGTTGACAAAAACCAAACGATTACCCTATATACCTTTAAAACACAGTGGACCTATTTTGAGATGGTTCTGCTAATCATTCACGATTTGTGCCCCAAATCGCAAATATTCTCTTAACTATTTACGTGAATAATTGCAATTCTCAAATATTCACGTAATATATATGTACGTCAATATTTGCGATCTTGGGTAATCCACGTAATTATATATGTATGTTCGATGTTCCTTTATGGCCACAATAATGAGACAGTGCTGGGCATGGGTAACATTTTGATCCATGTTCCCCATTTTTTGGTCAACTTCAGATCGTTATTGCAGGTCCGATGGCAAGGCTCCATCTGATCGTACTGTGTTCACTGGTCCTGGCGGTGGCGGGAAATGTGGAGCATCCTTGTGATGAAAGCTGCCACGATGAGCAAAGTAAGCGGTTCTGAATTTAACAGTTCGTAAAATATATTCTAATTTCAAAGATGCCATAAGCAATTTCAATTCATTTCATTTATTATTTCTGGTTTTCAAGCCAATGACTCTCAGAAAAGCGAACTTAATCACTTTTCTAGCCAAGAACTCCATGGAGAGAGGACAAAGAAGAAAGTTTCAGTTTTAGATGTGGGAGGAAAACACCCAGAGAATCATTCCAGGGAAAACCCGCGCAATCAGGTGGGGACTGAAAACCCAATCCACATAGTGCCCACTACAGGATTCGAACAAGGGTCTCAGAAGTGGAAGGCAAGGAAAAATACCACTACCCCAACCTAATAGTTTAAACAAATATATTTAAAAAAAAATAACTGAATTTCCCTTCTTATCATAAATTAGCTGGGTACCAGTCACGCTTGCAGCGTACATAAAAATGCATTTTGTCTGGTAACCCGTATACGTGCTAAGCAGATTTGGGATTGACTTGACCTTTATTTGAATTTGAAATTCGTGTTTGATTCAGGATTTAGTATGGGTTTATTATACCATAATGGGGTAGCGTTGTGTGACATGTTGTTTTGGTTTTGTTTTTTTGTTTCCCCCCAAACAAACAAAAACAGCGCAGTGTGATCTGAAAGATCCTCCTCCAAAATCTGACTGCGACTGTTACACCTGTAAATGTAGCACGGGGAAGGATGCATTGACGTTTATTTATTGCTGCATTGAGTAAGAACCTCTTTTAGTTTCTTTTGAATTGTGGCCAGTCAAGCGTCCTGTTTGGCTTACTGGGTTGGTTTAGACGACTGACTGAGCTGACTGAATGACTGACAGACTAAATGGCTGATTGGCTGACTAGCTGGCTGGCTGGCTGGCTGGCTGGCTGGCTGGCTGGCTGGCTGGCTGATTGACTGACTGATGACTGACTGACTGACTGATGACTGAATGACTGACTGACTGACTGACAGACTGACAGACTGACAGACTGAGTGGTTGATTGACTGGCTGACTTGATGACTGGTTGGTTTGCTGGCCGGCTGGCTGACTGACTGACTGACTAAGCTGACTGACTTGGCTGAGCTGACTGACTGGTTGATGGCTGGCTGGCTGGCTGGCTAGCTGGATTGATGCCTAGCTGGCTAGATACTTGGCTAGCTGGATGCTCAGCTGGCTAACTTCCTCACTGTAAATTCATTTACCTCATATTTAGATAACCTAGTGTTATTCACATAAGCCGGCTGTTAGTGTTACGGGTATCTTTGAAAGATACTCTAAAATATTAGTTTTCATAATCTGTATTCCGATTAAAATCAAATGGCATATCAAGAGCTCCGTACCTGCTTAATTGTTTCGCTCCTTCGAAATCGCTAGAGTACCTTTAAAATAAGATTTCGAGGGAACAAACATGATTTCGTGGGAATCAAAGCATATTTTGAGGGAACGAACAAATATTCCGAGAGAACGCAATTTATACTTATTCTGTACCTATTCTCCTTTTTGTTCCCTTCTCCTTTTTTCTTTCTTATTCTTCTTCATCTTTGCCTGGCCCTTTAGGGGCTCTGGAATAAAAGGAAGGGGTGATGAGTCATTTTTTAAAACTTCTTATAAATGTTAGCCCCCTAACTTTCTACAGCTGCTAAAGACCAAGTGGAGAGACCTATCTTTAAACCAAATCTTGTTTTTCGCAGGACGTCAAATACAGCCCCACTTAGTGTTCCTGCAGACTGCAAAGCTGTTGTGGACACCGACGGCTGTTTTTGGAAGACTGTTAAAAAAGAAGAACCAGATGTGGAATGCCCTGCTTCGTCAGGGGACGACGGTGGATTTTGATGAGGAGTGCGGAGTGTGATAGTGCAACCTGTTTAAAGGCATCGTGCGTTTGGTAATGACTCTGGTAATTAATGGTAATACAAACTTACTTGGTAAGAAGTACAGCAGCTTTGGATAGTATAATGCATTTTGAGAAACTTTTCACTTCGAAGTACTGCGGTTATGGAAAAATATATCACTTTTTATCCCCCAAAACATTTGAATCTGAGAAGCGTTACGCGTAACGCTTCTCAGAGTGTGTATGCAGATTATTCTTCCTGCGTGGACATAACCGCTCCAGATTTTCGACAATATCTCAAAAACGCTACCACCTTTTGAAATGCAATTTTCACGGGTTAGTTTGATGGTATATATCTACAACTATATAGGTTTGAAACAAACAATAGGCCTAAATTACCAAACGTGTACGATGCCTTTAAGACAAAGAAACTACTATAACAGTAACGTGTTTTGGCAGTGGCAAAAAAGATGATTAACTCTACGTTAGTTTAAATGAAATAAAACATACTATAACTGACTGAACAAACTCAAAACAAAATTGCTTAAAAGCTTAGACCAAGTTAAAAAATATGAATGTTTTGTTTCCCCGCCCGCTTCCTTTTTTGGGGGCTGCATGGATTTTATTTTTATTTTTATCAATTTAAAAGTGATATTTAAAAACCATTACATTTCAACTGATACACCAGAAAATAAAATACTTGCAAGTCAGAACTTAGCCTGTGCTGGTTACACAAATAAAACAGATCGTTTAGTTACACATTTACATTTAATTCTTGTAAAGGTGAGCTACAGCATGGTTTTTAGTACTGAACAAACTATTAAATAAAACCACTGTAAACATGTTCAATGTCTTGTCTAACATGTTTCTCTCATTATTGTGTGTTGAACAGTGGAAAAACCAATGGTTGTTCGAAATTTTTAAAAGAATGGCGGCCATCTTGAAAATAGAAAATAAAAAGTAAAAAGCCCCTTCTCCCGCTTCCCTTTTTTCAGGAACCTGAACGCTAAACAAGTTTTTTTACTCGGCTAATGTTCATTCGGATGGGACCAGTGAAGGCCAAAGGTCAAAGGTCAAACTGGCTATAGTATTTCCAATATCTGTCGTGCCCTGTGGTCAATTTCACAGCGCTGCTTAACGGTAAGCAAATTTTCGTGCTAATTTTAACAGAACAAAATTGCTTAAGCCTAAGCGTATTTTACGGGTTAGCAAGAAAATTAGGCGGCCATTCATTTTCATCCAGTAAGCACCGGAAGGTTAGCATGCCTTTTCGTGTGCTTACGGTTAGCAGCGCTAAATGGAAACTCAGTAAGCACAAAATCAGCCGTTAAGCAGCTCTACGAAATTGGCCCCAGGTTAGGCGTTTTGTGACGTCATCGGTACCCTGGCGACGATAGTTTGTTCTCTTTGGTGATTGGGGACATCAAACAGCAACATTTCAAAATTGAAACCTTTCTCTTTATTTGTTCTTTATAATCATTCAAGTTGAGTCCGTGATCTTCAGCGAAAGGGTCTTCTTACAATCATTTGAAAAAAACAAATTTATTATTGACAACTTTCCATTCGAACGACAATTACGAATGGAAGGTTGGTTTTTGAGATTTGCTTTACTTGAAATCAACAACCTCCAAAAATTGCAAAAACATTATATAAAAAATGGATTTCAGGATTGTGTACATGGGAATAATTTGAATAATACATAATTTATTAGAATTAGCACTAATTCAAGTCCGGACGGAAAACCCTAAAAGACATTCTTTAAAAAGAAAACTAAAAAACATCAAATAATACTTAAGTCGACAATTTCCTTGTTTGGTTTTTCTCTTTTGAATGTTTATTTATTTTGTTTATATTTATTTATTTATTATTTGATTTGATTTGTAATAATTTTATTATTTTTGTAATGTTATTATTATTATATATATATAATTATTATTATTTTTATTTTTTTTTTTTTTGGGGGGGTGGTTATTTATTTATTTACTTATTTTTAATGTTGAAAACCTATGATTTGTATAAGTTTTGTTAGTCATATTGGTGTCAAGACTGAAATGTCTTCTTATTGGATCTTTTAGTTTTTAAAAGTAATTATAAAATGCCTTTCGTTTCCTGGTGGCCATTTAAACTAATTTGGTCCAGTGGATGAGTCGTAGCAGTAGACAGACCTTCATCACACTAGCACTGCAGCCATCTTTGTCTGGTTCCATGCCTACACAATACCATTGATGGTTTGGATACTCAATTCATGAAAGGAGCCAGCCTATAATTTTCCCGTCCAGCCTCATTTTGGGTTACATTGCTTTGAATGGAAGAAAAACAAGATGGCCGCACCATGGTAAAAGTCTGACTCCAATTCACTATAGCTTTGGGTTATTGGATACTTTCTGACGCATCTCAACAAAAAATTATTACAAGTTTTGGGTGAAGAATTGAGCACTCTGTGAGCTCCATAAAAATTGAATACACCGAGAAGTTAAAAATGCAGATTTTAGGGTTAAGGATCCTACTTTGTCGCCGTGTATTATATAATTATGAAGGGGTTGAATGCGGCATCCTAAAGTGAAATTTCTTCAACGGAGGGCCTCTTTCCCAAACATTAGAACTATTTTTAACAGTTCTAATAAGTTAACTCACGTAAATGTATCAATATATAACATAATTTAATGATATATCTGAATATATAACACATTATTTAGATAGTAATATTATTAAATTACATATCTGGTTGGTATCTGTACATTCGTATGGATCTCTGTAAGGTTGAAAGTTAATAAATCGACACGTTACGCTAAGCATTTATAATCTTTGTATTGAATGTAAAGGATTTGGATGAAAACACCCTACAACGACACCCTGGTGTTTAAAATAAACCACACTAACATGTCTGTAACATCACTGTGACACCACTCTAACACTACAGTTACACCACTCTAACACCACTGTTACACCACAGTACCACCACTCTAACACACTGTAACAAAAATTTAACGCTAATGTTACACAATTATAACACTACTGTTACACAATTCTAACACTACTGTTTCATCACTGTTACACCACCCTATATAGCACCACTGTTACACCACTCTGAAACTATTGTTACATCACTGTTACACCACTCTTTTACCACCGTTACACAAATCTTACACTACTGTTACACCACTGATACATTACCCTGACGCCAGTCTTATTTCATTTCATTTCAAGACATTTATTTCCACTCCAACAGAGAATCATCATAACAATAACAAAGAACACTCAGAGGATAATTGGAAATGGGGGCATAGCCAGAAAAGCCAAAGCTTGTGGTAGGTATGCCCGGACAAACAAAAACACAAATGGACTAACATTAACAAGTACAGTGCGAGTAGGTTCGATATTAGACAGAATATAGACTCTTTTTGTGAACTAAAGTGGCTACAGAGGGCTGCAACTTATAACAATACATAGGACAAGGCGAGATGGTTCAATAAACAATGACACAGGTGAAATAGAGAAATCACAATAAGGTGAAAATAAAAGGAAGCTCCGTGGACTCTAACACCACTTTTAATTACTGCTTGCTTTGGTTAGATTCTGAACTGTACCTGATCATATCGGACTTTCAGGTTGGCTCAGCGGTTTTCCTTTCCATGATCACCTCTGTGGACTCCGGTTCGAATCCTGGTGTCACGGTCTCAGCTACCCGGCGTGCTCAGCTGTCCGGGTGACGTAGCCGGGCATTTCGGCACGTTGACAACACGGTCTCAGCTATACGACATGCTCAGCTATCCGGATGACGCACGCTGTAGGCCTATAGACCCATTGCATATGACGTCACACTCTCTGTGCGTAAAAACGTGCGCGTGACCTCAGCGTATCTGTAGCGTTTCGCGTTATGCAAGGGGGATCCATTGATTTCTATAGACCCGGAGCGCGCCTCCGAACAATGCGCGTCATTTCGGGTGTCAAAACTCTCTTTTGTGCATGTTTGTATACGATTTTGACACCCAAAATGACACCCAGGATAGGCGCACGTGAGTACGCTGCGCGTTATGCAATGGGTCTATAGTCGTGGTCTCCTGTATGTACGCGTATAATTGTTGAATTAGCAACGAATGACCCTCTTCTGACCCCTGTCGACCCTCTGCATATGTCCCGTTGTTTAAATAGCGAATGGGGCCGTGTCCGAATTGGCAGCTATACAGCTACGGCTACGGCTAGATTTCCGCGTCATCATGCGTTAAAGTATAAGACGTCCTTAGCAACACCCTTAGCAACAGTCGTAGCCGTAGCTGTAGTCGCCAATTCGGATGCGGCCTGATACTCTTGCTCTCTAAACTATCCACGCGTTCACTGCTTGTACCTCTGCTCATGGATGCCGCCATGACAGCTACCGCTCTCCGTCGGAGAGTAGTGCATGTGTATGGCAAAACGACTCAGCACGGCACTAAAATGGACTACTTTCGCTGGCTGTGCGCAGACATGGCATGACGTAATGCTACCGTATTTGGTCACCCGGATAGCTGA
This sequence comes from Plazaster borealis, assembly GCA_021014325.1. Classification (NCBI taxonomy): domain Eukaryota; kingdom Metazoa; phylum Echinodermata; class Asteroidea; order Forcipulatida; family Labidiasteridae; genus Plazaster; species Plazaster borealis. Next base: position 4,482,804 of record CM037475.1, on the reverse strand, counting down.
GCACGCCGGATAGCTGAGACCGTGACACCGGACCGGATCCTTGCATGGGAATGGGGTTTTCCCTATGAGATTTCCTCCCACGTCTAAAACTAATATTTCCTCATCATCTTCTCTACACAGGTGTCTTCATGCCTAATGGTCACAGTGCTATAGTCATTTGTGAGGGTCCCTTTAAAGGCATCGTACACGTTTGGTAATTGTCAAAGACCAGTGTTCTCACTTGGTGTATCCCAACAATGTTTTATACTATCAACAGCTCTCTCGTTGCTCGTTACCAAGTAAGTTTTTATGATAATAGATATTTTGAGTAATTACCAAACGTGGACGATGCCATTAATATCAAAGTTTCTTTACCAGAAAGATAATAAGTTACGGTTATATATCTTTACTAGAATTTGTTAAAATAGTGTCGTGTATTTCGTACATGATTTCTCGCAAAAAAATAACAGAGACTATTTTTTTTTCATGGAATATATGGATGCGACGCCACCACATTTAGCAGGATGTCAGGGCCGTGAATTCAATGTGAAACAAATTAAAAATTATTTGAGATGAATCAATTTTTAAACATCTGTTATTCACATGTCTGGCATGTATTATTTAAAGGTGACGATTGCAACTTTGAGGAAATAGAATTAGCTGTTGCAAATTGCTTACCAACCAAAATGCCCCAAGATATAAATGCAATGTTAATGGCCTCAGGTTTTGACCCTAGAAGAGTCTTTCACATCTTAGCCTTTAAAAAAGACTGGGCTGGGGTCGAAACCTGAGGCCATTGGGGTGGGGGGGTCATTTTTGGTATGGGCCGACTATATCCAAAACAAAATAATGTTAACTTAACAGTGTTGTACTGATCGTAAAATTAAGCTCCAATCTCAGACCTCTTGTCCTGGTATTTTGTTTGTTTGTTTGTTGGGGTGTTTGTTTGTTTGTTTGTTTGTTTGTTTGTTTATTGGGGTGTTTGTTGGGGTGTTTGTTTGTTTGTTTGTTGGGGTGTTGGTAGGTTTGTTTGTTTGTTGGGGCGTTGGTAGGTTTGTTTGTTTGTTTGTTTGTTTAGATGATCTTCCGAACAATAAAACTCGACAAAGCTTCCTCAGTGCAACAGCCAATCTCTCCCATTACAAACATTGGTGTAACATTTATGATTATGAATTTCACAAATTAATAAATATTGTGATTCAGTAACTAGACGACAATACTTACTTATTCTAGTCATTGCAAAATCAGCAGTTAGCTTGGCTGGATTCGAACCAACAACCGTGTGAGTGCAAGTCCAGCAGTCTAACCACTTGGCCACGGTGATGTTACCGTTTTTAAGCCACAAGTGAAAAGTTTCTCAAAATGCATTATAGTATCCAAAGCTGCTGTATTTCTTACCATGTGGTTTGTATTGCCATTAATTTTCAGAGTCATTACCAAACGTATACAGACCCTTTAACATTCGATATCGATCTGTCTAATAAAAGCATGCCGACCGGGAGCTTTATTGTTTCAAGCGGAAAAGATTCCTATAAGAAAATCTATATTTGTTATGTTTGTCAACAGCCCTTAAATAGTCGTATTTATCAACAGGCTCAATATTTAACCACCACTAAGCCATTCCAATGTCACAATATCAACAATGCTCACAAATCCAAAATCAATAGTTTGACAATCGGCACTAAATAGTTATTCTCTTCAGATGATTGGCAGTTCTTCCCAGAACCATCACATCTCATCCTTGAGAGTCCTCAGGGAGGTCTCTATAATAGCTCTGGAAAGATAGACAAATATCGAAAAGTATCTTTAAATCTGTCATGTCTTTCAAGTTTCGATATGGTGACCCTGAAGGGACACAATTACGTCAGATTGTTCGTGGAAAACTACGATTCTGAAAATTTACGACAATTTTCACTAATGTTGACGCCTGTTACATGATTACATTCTGGTTAGCGCCCCCCATGCACAAACGTTTACCACAATAGTTGGGATTTTTTTACACAACAATTTTGGTTCTCTTATTCTTATGTATTGGGCAAAATAATTTGAAAATATTGTTTACTCAACAATTGGTTGTCGTGCCTCAACTAGTGGGCATGGAAACAAATAGTTCAAAGTATTGTGAACATGTGTTTTAACTCGGGGTTGTTTTGCCTTTACCCATCTATGGGAAGGGGGGTGGTGATTACTGCTTATTTCGAAATTGCTGTAGCCATCTGTTGGGCAATATGTTACCTAAATATTGAGTAAGAAAAAGATAAACACATTTTCAAAAAAACAATGATCTCTGCATATTTATATTATCACATTAACAGAAGGTATTTTTAAATTTAAAAAAACATAATCAGTATGAATAGTATCGCCTTTAATTCTAGAACATGTTGAAAACGCATCATAATTTCAAGGCATCGTCGTCTTACATGACAAGGAGATGCTTGGTGGCCTTCTTTGAAAGACTTAAAGGCACTGAACACGTTTGGTAATTGTCAAAGACCAGTGCTCTCAATTGGTGTATCCCAACATATGCATAAAATAACAAGCCTGTGGAAATTTGGGCTCAATTGGTCATCGAAGTTGCAAGAAAATGTTGAAAGAAAAATCACCCTTGTTGTACAAATTTGTGTGCTTTCAGATAGGAATAAAAGCAAGAAGTCTTTTGTTATTTTTAGTGAGAAATTACCTCTTTCTCAAAAACTACGTTACTTCAGAGGGAGTCGTTTCTCACAATGTTTTATACTATCAACAGCTCTCCGTTGCTCGTTACCAAGTCAGTTTTATATTTTGAGTAGTTACCAAACGTTATACAGTGCCTTTAAAGGATTTGCGTAATCCCTGGTTATTGTTTGAAATGAGTCATGGGATTGTGTGTGAAATGCAATCAAAATGGAAGCAGAAAATTCACAATCAGGGACATCCACGTGAAGAGAAGTATTTCATTCTGTAACCGAGCAGACAGGAGACAATAAAACAATTCTGGATTCGTGTTTTATGACTGGTTTACAACATTTATTAGAACTCAAAAATAATATATATTCAAGTTTCTACTTTCGTCTCCAGTTTTGAATTTCAATTCAATTGTAAGTAATTCGTTCGTTTTAAGGTGACTTAAGGGTATCAAACAAGGCTACCAGAAAGGGGCTGTGTACAAACATAAATACATTTTAAATTAGCCATAACCTTTAATAAATACATCTTTAACATATTAATCTTGACCAAGTTGCAAGACGAGCATAAGGGTAATAATCAACCAAATTAATCCGTTCATAATTCAAGACGTGATTGTTTAAAAGTTCATCAATAAATGTTCTGCGGTGCTCTAATTTGACGAGCGAAATGGATAAATCACAGAAATACACTCTGAATAAAACATACTATACACCTCAATGTGGAATATACTGAATTTAAGATCTCGTAATGATGCCCAATAATTATCATCGACTGTAGAGGGGAAATCCCCATAAGAGCATTGCTTATAAATTCAATAACTTGAACCTTATCGTACCTGCGAAATGAGTTCCATGGGAGTAAGTCCAGTAGCAACAGCTAGGCTACTGTTGCGACAATCGCAGGGCAATGTTTGGACAACGAGATATTCTTCTGCACATCAGGTGGATGACAAGTGTGTATCACCAACAATGTAATAACGGAAGGGAAATTAATGTGGCTGAAGTTAGGAAACGGAGGAAAACCAAGAATTAACAGCGCTCTACAGTGATACCCTTCTCCCCGGTGGCAAGTGCAGGAATGACTTCTTTGCAAAACTCGCTGTAACGCTTGCAAGAGCAATGGAATTTTACTTATTTTGTCAATTCTCTTCATTTCACAATTGAAGGAATGCCCGGGGTGGGGCACTGGACATTCTGCATTCCAGTTGGTATTGTGTCTATTAAGTAAGTAATCAAATGACTTTGCAGAATGTAAAGTCGGTTGGTTACAATTCCAAGCTGTGTTATTCTTATGTATAGGTGTATTGCATTGTCCCAATGTACTTGGGGATCAGGTTGGCTCAGTGGTCTCTTTCTCTGCCTTTCATCTCCGTGGACCCCCAGTTTGTTTTGGGTACAATTCTTACCCTTTTTAAGTTAAGAAGGGAACATGGTTGTCAGTTTGGGTAAAAAATATACCCAACTGAAGATGAGTAAGAATTTACTCAGCCCTGTGCAATTGTTTACCAAATATTGAGTAAAAATAGTGTTTACCCAGAAACAACCATGCATAATTTGACTGAGCGCCTGACAGCAGCCACTCAAATCAGCTCTGTATTTGTTTGTTAGTTTCTTAGTATATTGCTCATCAGTTAACAAAGGTTTCAGTGCCATACATTTCCATCGGTGATGCTCGGATAGCTCCCTCGCTGCAAGCTCGGAACTTAGGGGTTATTTTTGATTCATCGATGACACTTCAACCACACATCAACAACATCGTTCGTCTGTCATCATATCACATCAGGAATATTGGTAAGATTCGCAAGTACTTGGACAAAAGTGCCACTGAAAAGATCATTCATGCATTTGTTACTTCTCGTCTTGACAACGGCAATGCTCTTCTCTACAGTCTTCCTAACAACCAGATTTCCCGTCTTCAACGCCTCCAAAATACCGCTGCCCGCATTGTGACACTGTCTAGAAAATCCTGTTCTATCACCCCCATTCCGAAACAACTACATTGGCTCCCTATCTCTCAACGAATCATCTTCAAGCTGATGCTCATTGTCCACAAAGCACTTAATGGCAAGGCTCCCCACTATATTTCTGAACTACTTCAAGTTTACACTCCATCAAGGAATCTTCGATCAAGTTCCATGCTTCTCCTCATTGAACCCAAGTCTCGACACTCAAGGGGTGACAGGTCTTTTTCTTCAGCTGCGCCACGCATCTGGAACTCTCTACCGCTTAATCTTAGATCTTGTCTTTGTACCACAAAATTCAAATCTCTTCTCAAAACTCATCTTATGTCACAGGTTTTCAAGGACTAATTTTGTTGTGTCTGTTTTGTTTCGTTTTTTGTTTTTTTTTTGTTTTTTACTGCGCCTTGAACACCCAGCAGGGTGGATATGTGCGCATTACAAGTCTTATTATTATTATTATTATGTTCCCTGCATGCATGACACAAAAGTTGGGTTAACCTTACCCAGGGGTTGTGTACAAATTCTTAACTATAGATATTGGGTAATTTTATCTTACCCAACACAGTTGTGCTATTCTTTTACCCTTTAGTTGTGTCATTTTAACAAGTTATACAGTGGGTGGGGGGTGGGTAGCAAAATAAACACTAACCATAGCAGTGTATATCCCGATACACTTGGGGCAAAGGTAACTGGAAAAGGGTGTAAAGGGTGTGGGTGAAAACAAACATTAACAACAAAAATGCGAGCAGACTATGTAATAATCTCTTCTTGGAAGCAGTTTGCAACAGAGCCAAACTGCTTACCAACCAAAAGGACCTGTGGTATAAATGCAGATAGTTAATGGCCTGGCGTTTTGACCCTAGCTGAGTCTTTCAAGAAGGCGAAATGACAATCAACACACACATAAAGGGTATAACAGAAGCAGCCAGGTGGAAATAAATGAAAAGAGAGAAAGGCAGAAAGCACTCAGAAAAAGCCGCAGGGAAGAACAATGAAAAAGGAGACAGGGGGGGGTAGAGGGAAGGGGCTGGTTTAACCCTCAAGAGGTTGAAAACACAAAAGACAAAATCAGAAGCGGCAAGAGGGATAACAAATAAATTAGTGATGAGAAAAAGGGGATTTCTGTGGGGAAAAAGGAGAAGGCCAAGACATAAAGTTGTTAGTCATTTTCTTAATAATTATTATTATCGCATTTTTGTAGTTTTTATGTGAGCGGGGATCTATGGGAGATTGGTGAGTTTTTTTTCTTACTGAATGGATCACCAAGGATAGACAAGAAATGAATTAATTTTTTAATCAATGAAACAAAAATACTATAGACTGCATTTTATAAGTAGCGTAACTGGGGGGGGGGCAGGGGCGAGTGCTTGGAACACATGCCCCCCTCCCGAAAAAATACAATAAAATAAATATATAATAAATAATGTGAGAGGTTAGGTTTTCGCCGTGACTATACCCGGTGTATGTGTCCGTGACTGCATAACTGGAGTGTCTTGAAACCAAGACTAATCTCACGTCTGAAAAGTCCTGTTAAGAGTTTTAGACCTAAAGTTATATTTTTATGTTTAAAGGAACATTACAGAATTGGTTTTTGCTAACAAAACAGTTAAGCACTTTATATAATCCACCGTATACATAAACTGACAAACCTGTAGAAGTTTGAGATCGATCGGCCATCTGGGTCACGTGAAAATAGTGAAAAACCGATTACACATTTGCATGTGTTATACAATGCATGAATAAAACGCTCATGAGCGATAAACTCCAATCGGAAATTAGTTTTATTTATTTCTCATCAAAAATGGCATTTCAGACAGAAATATTTCTAGGGATGTTTTCTACTATATCATCATCATTAGACCGTGTAAGTTTTGTGTAAATCTGTGATATTAAAGAAAATTTTAATTACCAGTTCTGTAACGTTCCTTTAATGCAAGTTTCTAGGATTATATTTGCTTGCTGGCTTATATAACTGGTGCGCAAATCCCGTATACACAACAATGGGAAAGGAAAGTTTAAGCTCAAATTGGTCATCTGAGTCACGAGCAAGTACGTTTTCGCGAGATCACAATTTATTGTTTCACTAATTTTTTGAATAACTACAGCATTTCACGCAATCATAAGTTATGTGCAAATCTGCGAACAATTGTATTTGAGAAAAATAGAATTAGCTGTTACCAACCAAAAGGACCTGCGGTATAAGTGCAACAAATAATTAATGGCCTGACGTTTCGACCCTGGCAGAGTCTTTCTCGAAGACTAAAAGACAACACAACATACATAAACAGGTAGGCCCTATATAAGTGATGTAACATAATTTAGCAGTCAAGTGGAAAAACATGAATAGAGAAAGGGGGAGGGAGAGAGAGGGGAGGCATGCAGAAAGCACACAGAAAAAGCAAGGGGGGTAAACAATGAATAGGGACTGGACACAAAGCTTGGGGGTTTGATGAAAGGGGCTGGTTTGACCACAAGAAGTTGGAAACACAAAGGACAAGATCAAAGGTATGAAGAGGGAGAACAAATAATTAATTAGTGAAGGAGGCAGGCTAAAAAAGGGGGATGGATATCTGTGGGGAAAAGGAGAAGGCAAAGACACAATTTATTTGTTCAACCCTGGTTCAACGTTACCCTTTCGCGGACTATTTTTCGTACCGTATTAGTCGCCGGTTGAGGGCGCAGCAACGACTGATACAGAGTGACTGGTTACGGTTTGGTTTAATCCAGATGTTTGTTTTTCTATTAATTCGTGTTGTGATATCGGCGACAACGTAAACAAAACAAACGTTGCCAATCAAGACTAACCAGTGTTTGGATTTCACTGCACACACCCCGTTCCTTAAAACACACTCGAGAAAGACTCTGCTAGGGTCAAAACGTCAGGCCATTAGTGTAACAAAAACAGTTTTATCTACAATTTCTGCAGCTCTTAATTAAAGGTATTGTACACTTTTGGTAACAGCTCAAAATCAGTGTCCACATTTGTTGTGATTCAACATATGCATGAACAAACAAACCTGTGAAAGTTTGAGCTTAATTGGTCATCGAGGTCACGAGGAAATAGTGAAAAGAGACCTTATGTGTTTTCTGTTTTTTTTTTCAAATTATCGCGCGTGATAACAACTATTGTTTTATTCATTTCACAGAAACGATAGCATTTTAGGCAGAAATTTTTTTAAGGAACACTTACTTTAAGTCATGTAAGTTATGTGTGAATCTGTGAACATTGTGCTTTTAGATCTTACCAATAGTGTACAGGGCCTTTAACTAACAACAGAATGATTAATTGTTTCTGATAATTCAAATCCGCTTTGCCGAAGATCACACTCGTTTGAAACTTTTTAGCTGTCTCTTGCGAGAAATTGCTTCTTAAAACCCTATTTTATGGCTGATGAATGTAGATTCGTTATTTCAAATAGTCTTTCCCCGCTTAACAATGACGTAGTTAATCAATATTCTGATGCAAGGCTGTTGACAATGTTGACCAATAGGAACGCATGGAGTTAACGACAATAGCCAATCAGCGTCCCCATTCGGGACAAAGAACGCTTCCTGCTGCGCATACATAATGGCACTGGTACCCTGCGCAGGAATTTATGTAGTTTAGCTATACGCAACGTACGTATGGGGACAGCTACATAAAGAGCAGATTTTTCACCAACCGCCATTTTACTCTGAAACAGCAAGCAGAATGGCTCGTACTAAGCAAACCGCCCGAAAATCTACCGGAGGAAAAGCTCCTCGCAAGCAGCTTGCCACCAAGGCAGCCCGCAAGAGTGCCCCATCAACCGGGGGAGTGAAGAAGCCCCATCGTTACCGTCCCGGTACCGTGGCTCTCCGTGAGATCCGTCGCTACCAGAAGAGCACCGAGTTGTTGATCCGCAAGCTGCCCTTCCAGCGTCTGGTCCGTGAGATCGCCCAAGACTTCAAGACCGAACTCCGCTTCCAGAGCGCGGCCATCGGCGCCCTTCAGGAGGCAAGCGAAGCTTACCTGGTCGGTCTCTTCGAGGACACCAACCTGTGCGCCATCCACGCCAAGAGAGTCACCATCATGCCCAAAGACATCCAGTTGGCCCGTCGCATCCGTGGCGAGCGTGCTTAGATTCCGATTCTAAGCATAACACACACCCGGCTCTTTTCAGAGCCACCAAATATTCAAAAAAGAGATGAAGTTTCGCTGTCTGATATATATTTTATATGTGATATTCCTTTTTATTTATCTTCAGTATGGGTTCTATTAATAAAAACCATCAGTGTGGGATTTTCATTTACACAGCAAAGGTCAAATTATGTTGCGCACCTGTCCTTTTTCATAAAATGTATGGCCTTTGATGTAGATGTATTGTATGTACATGTACATGTGTTATGTACATACGTACATGTACATAGACAGGTGTACAATGTACATGTACACATGTTTATACATAACCACAGAGCTTTGAATTAACCATGGAGGTAGTAACCAGGTACACCAACACTGCTGGACCTACAATTCAAAATTCACGGTCCATTGTTGGGTAGAAAATGACCTTCGATCGATAGGCACTCTTTTGGCTTTTATGAAAGGTTCTTTTTGTAGATATGCTGCGCACAGCGTAATGCTAACGCTAACCGAACAGACGCTGGGTTCCTCTTTAGTATTGCATATTGAGAATGCGAGACTTATTGTTACTCGCACCTCAAGAAACATTTGTCATACTTTCAAACCACGTTTCGGAACGTGAAATCGTGTAGTTGGTGCAACCCTTTCTCTATGGTACAACATGAACGTGGGTAGAGATACAGCTCGAAGAATGCATATTATATTATGCACCATAGCAGATGTTTTCTGACTCGATTATCCCCGTCCGTCTATTATGGGGCGCCGTTTATGACTTTATTACGAAACCAATATATATTGAATGAAACCAATATAAATTATATAGAACGAAACAAAAATATATAGAACGAAATTAAAAAAATATAGAACGAAACAAAAATATATAGAATGAAATAACAAATATATTGAACGAAAAAGTATTTATAGAACGAAATAAAAATATATAGAACAAAACAGAAATATAAAGAACGAAACAGAAATATAAAGAACGAAACAGGAATATATAGAACGAAACAGAAATATATAGAACGAAACAGAAATAGAAAAAACGAAACAGAAATATATTAATAATAATAATAATAATAAAGAGAGATTTATAAAGCGCAAACAGTTGCAGATCGGTTCCGCCTCAAGGCGCTGAAATACAAGCAAACAAAAATGGATTAAACGACATAAATTAAATTAAAAACAATGATAATTAAACAATTTTACAAACAATTACGTCTTGACCAGCCAAAATACACAGTAAGCTAAAAAGATGAACCAGTTAAAAATAGTTGTAGAAAATACTAGATACAAACCTTTCAATAGGTTGCAATGTTATAAAATACTGTTTGAAAAGATGAGTCTTAAGGCGAGACTTGAACAACTCGATGGTCGACGACTCCCTGATGATCGGTGGCAGGCTGTTCCAAAGTGAAGGAGCTACAACGCTGAATGCTCTACCACCATACGAACAAGTCCGTGGAGGAGGGGAAGGTTGATGCAGAAGATTGAGGGATGAAGACCGCAGGTGTCGAGTAGGCTGATGTCGATGAACGAGCTCTTGGAGGTATGACGGTGCTAGCCCGAACACTGATTTGAAAGTGAGGACGGGTGTTTTGAAGATAATTCGATGTGATACGGGGAGCCAGTGAAGAGATTGTAGGATTGGGGTTATGTGTTCATTTCTCTTACAGCGACAGACTAATCTGGCAGTAGACTTGATTACAAGTCTGAGCCTGCGGTTATTTCTCTGCATCAGCCACGCAGAATTCCTCCGCAGATTTGCTATCACGCGCTCTAACTCGCAATCTCAGACTTGACCCTCTTGTGTATACGGGATATTCATTTCACTACTACTACATACATAACAACACTATGCCAGAGAGATGACCAATCAGGAGACCACAAAACTCCCGTTGGCTGTCCGTCCATTCCAAATAGGAATGAACCAGCATTTTTTCTTAAAAAAAAAAAAATCGAGCCATTTTATTTTATTTTGCTTTGTACGTACAGTACGTTTTTTATTTTTATTTTAACATACAACACAAAATTTAAATGAAAAAAAATAAAAAAAAAAAACACAAACAACCTTGATCCTTACTGGACGAAAAGTTGTGATATGTGAATTTTGAATGGTTTGGATTTTTTTTTTTTTTTTTTTTTTTACGTTTTTTGATAAAAATCTTTTTTTCTTTTTTTTTTTTTTTCCAAACTGTGTAACAGAGACAGATTAGTTACACGTGCATCAGACGTATTACAATGTTGTATATTTCTGCCTATAATCCCGTGTTATAAACGGTTGCATTTTATTAAGGGCCTTTTATTTAGGGCCTCGGAGAGTCTGACCAATCAGAGTGTTCCGTCCCTTTGGACCTGTACAAACCGACGTGTGTACAAACCGACGAACAATGTTTCAAGTCTGTGATCAGGTTTGAAGAAAATCTTGTTTTATCCAATAGAAGTATATTTTTCATCAATGGCTTATCTATCAGGGTTGCTACCCTAAATATGGAGAAAACAGAGCATAAAGCTCATGAATATTCATATATATCTTATACAGATTTGAGAATATATTAATAAGATTTAAAAATAAAAGCAATATAAATAAGTGTAAGTGCCCAATTGTAACACTGTTGACTTGTTTTTTGGAGGTGAGGGCCTGAGATAGGTTGTGGAAAACTGGCCCTGGTTGCCGGACATTGGGTGTAGATTTTTCAAGATTGATGCTTTCAAGATTGATGAGGGTCACGTTTGTAGGGTGTTTATTTGAGGAGGAGTATTTGATTTGACGGGAGAATTTAAATTGAATAAAAGAATATGAGTCAAATAATACTTTTCCCTTTTCCTTTTAATTAATACTTTTTTCTTTTTTTTAAAGCTTTGAGACTTTTTTTTTTTTTTAGTTTTTTTTGAATATTTATTGGTTTAGTGCATAGTGTGCACCCATCAGGACGACTACCTCCATGCAGCGACAGACTAATCTGGCAGCGGAATTGAACGAAGCGCCGCCTTCGACGATTAAGGGCCAGTATGCTAGACTTTAATTCAAGTCGTTAGATAATAGAGTCGTTGTGCACACTTCCTTACTGCTGATACGCGTCGAATTATCGATCGCTGTAAGGATGGCTACACGAACACGTTAACTCAAAACTCACAGCCACAGAGAATTTCGGGGCGGGCAAGGGTTCTGACCCTCCCCCTACTGCCCCCTCCCCCGCTGGTTTACACCACTGCGAAGGAGTGTTGATGGGATGTGGGCTTTTTGCTGGGCGGGGACGAGTTTGAGATGAGAGAAAGCACAGTTGGTTCACAAAATTTCAGGACCGGGACGCACATTGTGCCCGCCCATTTATCTCCCCCGTAACTCTTTAAAGCTGCATTCGATCCACCACTAAACCTTTTTACGTATAGACCATTATTTGACCTGATCACAGTGTTTACAAAAGAGCCACAGAGCCTCAGAGCTTCCTGCAGGCACATGTACACAGCTCATAGGGAACAGCGTAACGGTGTCAGATGCAATGTCCGCCATGCAATACTGTCCGCTCCGGACACTTTTGCATATTATGCAATCGTGTCCGGGGCTATGCAAAACCGTCCGGTGGACATGTACATGTACATCGTGAGCGAGCGTGGGCTGACGGAAGGGCATTGTGGGGTCCTGACAACAATAGAACAAAGGACACCGCAAGGTCATTTCAATAGGAACAATGGCTGCCCTCCACACGCGGTTTTGTCCGGGCGCTGCGCCCGTCCAAAATTCTCAAAATACCAAATGCGCCCGGACATACAGTCGTGCGCCCGGACAAAAAAATGTCGAAAAATACTTACGACGAACACAAACCACCGTTTCAATGCGCTAGTAGATCAACCTCGTTCCCATGGTGTACGATCTCGCCGTGCCATTTTGTTTTCTTTCCCAGAATGCCTTGCTCGATTGTACACCCATGGGTGCGTTTTGGCGGCTGTAACCAATAATTGTTTCTGACGTCATAACCAAAACGGTAACCGAGCTCACAACTCGGTTATCGTTCAGTCTGAACAGCAGAACCAACGACCAACAACCGAAACAGTTTTTGGTTACCGCCGCCAAAACGCACCCCTGGAAGTAGCCCATATTATTTGGCTATTTTAATTAGTCCTGTGGTTGATCCATTCTGTGTTAGAGACTACGCAGAGCGCGCTGTCAAAATACGCATCAAGTCATAGGGCAACTGGGGGCATCTTTTTCGATCTTGTGATACGTCTAACTGTATGCAGTTTAGGGAGACCATGTAAAAACCATGCATTTTTACACGCGTTCTACGTGCATTTTTACGCGCGTACTAAGAGCCCGACAAGCGCCCGAAGCGCTCAGATGTTATAAAAACAAGTGTGCACGCAAATCAGTCACTTGTGGGAGCCAATCAGCGTTGATTTTCAGCGTTTCCCTCCCAGGGGGAGTGTTGAGAGGTATCGATACGGAGCTGCCCATGGTATACTAGCGAGGCTGCTAGTAAATGTAGATCGATCTTTTTGTATTATAGTGTGCAGCGACTGGTACCCAGAAGTCAGCTATTTCGTAACGGCATTTCGCGTGCATTTTTCTCTGTGTCGCAGAGAGATATTATTATTGTACATTGTCCATCAGGGCCCCGAGGTTGACAATAGACCTTATGCATATGATGTCATTTCAGTAGGGTGCCCTCGCCCTTCCATGAAATATGTAAATTGCACATCGCGCGTGCGCACTAACACTTTGGTTGGCAAAATGATGGAACAACGCGCCTTTTTGTGTGGGGCCATAGATATAGAATTAAAATAATTAATTCTATATCTATGTGTGTTGGGCTGATAGTCGCGTGACGCAGAAGCGTTTGCGCGTCTGCTTAGTGCACATCTCTATGGCGTTTGCCAACCAATAGGGTCTGTACGCATGCGTGAATGTAATTAGCATATTTCATGGGAAGGGTCTATTATCAGGGCGTTTAATTTACTGCAAGGACGGTTTTGCACGGGGGCGGACACGATTGCGTATGCAATCGTGTCCGGGCGGACACAATTGCATTATGCAGCAGCGTCCGGGCGGACACGATTGCTTATGCAAAACCGTCCGGTGAACATTATTGCATATGCAATAATGTCCGCCGGATAGTATTGCATAGAGGACATATTGCATGCGACACCGGTACCGAAACAGACGACATCGAAGGCACTCTGGAAACAGTCCAGTTTTCTTGCATCGTCGAGTTGTCAACTGCCGCTGGTGTCATCAAGTTTAGATGGATATCATTGACTGTGATTGTTATACACTTAACTATAAAAGGATTGGTCAGTGTGGGGTGACTTTGAGGCAGGAAAAGGCTACCACGGGACCCATGGCCGAAGCCAGGCTCCCATGTCATTACAGTTATTAACAGTACTAGCAGACTCATGTTTGCATCCACCGGTTTGACTTGACGCTTCTCAAAAACTGACAAGTTTTCATCGATGTGTAATTTTAAAAGGGAGTTTGTTTGGCGAGAGACTACTCGTTATAATAATAGGGGTGTCTTATCAGGGATATAATTAAAGTTGATTATTGTCTGTTTCATCAGACGTTATTATACCATCTGTAGCTTTGTTGTTCCGCAGTACAGAAGTTTCCTAAAATTATAATCACCACTGAAGCGTACTCTAATCAAGTCACTTTAACTTCCACTTCCATAAGCCATTTTGAGGTATGGTGGAGACAATACTATGGCACTATTAGGTTTGGGTAACAAACAAAACAGTGCACTTATATTATAGTGTCCACCATACTTAAAAAAGGCAAGTATGGAGTTCACCCGCCCCCCCTGTTGCTGTCGTTGCTGTCGTTGTTGTTGCTGTCGCTGTCGCTGTCGCTGTCGCTGTCGCTGTCGTTGTCGTTGTTGTTGTCGTTGCCAGATGTACTTTTAACCTCGAATCCCATTCAGTCGTAGTTGCGGTATGGACTTGGATATGGATGTGTTCAAACCGGGGGACCTATAACAAAAGAGGACAATAGGGTCCCCAGTTGGGGAAAGGTCCCCAGTTGGAGAGCGTGTACAAAACCAATGGGAGCTGTTGCCAACAAGTTAAAGAATAAACAAAAGATGGACAATAGGAGGTCCCCGATTGCAGGTAATTACACACTTGTATGTGTTGGTGTATTGTACTCTACAAGGTGTTTGATAATGTTAGCGATTTATTAAATACTAGTTCAGCACGTGGTTCACTTGAGGGTACTTTCACGCCAATGTGTTTATTGCGTTACATTCAAGTGACATCGCCATCGTCATATTACATTTTTGCAATTGATTTTAATTATAAATTAATATAAATCGAGGCAGGGTGCGGATTACGAATCCGCAGGGTTTGGTTACATAGAGAGAGAGAAAAAAATGGACGCCATGATTAAAGGTATCACGTTTTGGTAATTACTCAAAACAAATATCAGCATAAAAACTTACTTGGTAACAAGCAACGGAGAGCTGTTGATAGTATAAAACATTGTAGGAAACGACTCCCTCTGAAGTAACGTAGTCTTTGAGAAAGAGGTAATTTCTCACTAAAATAATAAAAACTTCTTGCAAGAAGTTTTTATTCCTATCGGAAAGCACACAAGTACAACAAGGGTGTTTTTTCTCTTCATCATTTTCTTGCAACTTCGATGACCAATTGAGCCCAAAATTTCACAGGCTTGTTATTTTATGCATATGTTGGGATACACCAAGTGAGAACACTGGTCTTTGACAATTTTCAAACGTGTTCAGTGCCTTTAAACTGTGCTGACAAAATAGTCGCAGACAGTGTTCATGTTTTGTGTGATCAACCATATACATTAAATAACAAACCTATGACAAATTTGGCTTAATCCGTTGTGTGAGTCAGGAGAAAATAATCAAAACCATGCACAACTTTTAGCATTTAAACACTTTGTCCTTCATTTTGATTGTAACACCGAAATCAGCTGTAGCGTAGGGAAGTAGGAAGTTTTCAGATACAGTTCTCTCAAATATGATGACTTCATTTCAGAGGGAAATATTTCACAGAAGAAAATGGTTCTAGTATATGAACTTCATAGTCAGTATAAGCTTTCAGACTAAATTAAACAATGATGTGTTTTTATCCTTACCAATCCTGTATAATACCTTTAATTGATTTGTTTTATTCATCTCGTAGAAATCTTGCACAACCTTCATGCCTGCATGGTATTAAGCGGGGGTGAAGCCCCTGCGGTCACGCCCACTAGAGCAGTCCAAGTCTTATTGCAGTAAATGGCAAGACTTACACCCACGGGGTCGTAATCAGTTTCTTTCACGGCTGTACCCTGAACATCTGCATGGGAATTTGTAACCAGTGGGGGAACTTGTCACTTACATTTAAAAAACACCATATCGTTTGCAAAAGTCATTAAATTATCAAACTATTGTTTTATTTCAATAACATCCCCTGTCATTTCAAAGGTAAGGGTCATAAATTTGTAAATACTTCAAAAATTAATTACCATAAAAACTTACTTTGTGAAGTACTGCTGCTGGTGATAAACTATTTTGAGTTGGCTTTGGGTTGGTGTCCGTTCACGAATGCTGCGGCCAGAGATGCAGTTGGTACCCGCTGTCAGCTCGCTAAACGCGGACGGATTTGACGTACTTGTGAAAATACCGCAATAGTTTCACATGTAACTTTAATTGTACCTTTCTTTATAAATTTGCCTGTAAATCAGCGTTACGTTGATAAAAACCAATCTATGACCCTACCTTTAAACATCCTCATAAACAAAATTAAAAACAAGGAAAAAAATGTGAGAAATCTTGAATTGTGATCACACGCTTCATTGAGGTTCATGGCTATAAAACATAAGTCGAATGATTGATATTATGCCACATCGTTTCTTTAAAGGCCCTGTACACTATTGGTAAGATCGAAAAACACAATGTTTACAGATTCACACATAACCTACATGATTTAAAGTAAGTAATGGAAGAAAGGGTTCCTTAAAATAGTTCTGCCTAAAATGTTATCTTTTCTGAGAAATGAGTAAAACAATGGTTTTTATCACGCGCGATAATTTGAAAAAACAGAAAATCACATAAGGTCTCTTTTCACTATTTTCTCGTGACCTTGATGACCAATTAAGCTCAAACTTTCACAGGTTTGTTTGTTCATGCATATGTTGAATCACACGAAATGTGGACACTGATTTTGAGCTGTTATACCAAAAGTGTACAATACCTTTAAAGAGTAGCCGCATTCACATTTGAAGATAACACAAAACATACTTTTTACACTGCGGCCATCTTTGTCTTGTTCCCTGTGCATATATGACAACAAAAGTACTAATTCTCCTACTAAACATAAACGGGACCATACTCTTTTGTACACTCCAATTTCAGTTCGCTAAAAATTGATTTGAACGGAAAAGCAAAGTTGCATAAATCCTCTTGTAAGGTTTGCGGTAACACCATGTATACTTGACAATCTCTCTCTGGTGTTTCTGAAAAGAACATGTGGTGCAACAGCTCAACGTTTCTGTCGGTGGGATCTGATCACCTTCAGGAGGAACAAGTCGAGTTGTTACATCACCAGTTGTTTTCAGACCACCACAACTCCTATCAGATTTATGTAGGCCTACATGGTGTTTACTAGATTGTATCTTCACCATGCAAAGTTTCAAACCCTACTCATGTACATGGTGTTTACTGCAAACCTTAGTAGATTGTATCTCCACCATGCAAAGTTTCAAATCCTATTCAAGTACATGGTGTTACTGCAAACCTTACTAGATTGTATCTCCACTATGCAAAGTTTCAAATCCTACTCATGTAGGGCCTACATGGTGTTACTGCAAACCTTAGTAGATTGTATCTCCACTATGCAAAGTTTCAAATCCTACTCATGTACATGGTGTTACTGCAAACCTTACTAGATTGTATCTCCACTATGCAAAGTTTCAAATCCTACTCATGTAGGGCCTACATGGTGTTACTGCAAACCTTAGTAGATTGTATCTCCACTATGCAAAGTTTCAAATCCTACTCATGTGCATGGTGTTACTGCAAACCTTAGATTGTATCTCCACTATGCAAAGTTTCAAATCCTACTCATGTGCATGGTGTTACTGCAAACCTTAGATTGTATCTCCACTATGCAAAGTTTCAAATCCTACTCATGTACATGGTGTTACTGCAAACCTTACTAGATTGTATCTCCACCATGCAAAGTTTCAAATCCTACTCATGTACATGGTGTTACAGCAAACCTTACTAGATTGTATCTCCACCGTGCAAAGTTTCAAATCCTACTCATGTGCATGGTGTTACTTGCAAACCTTAGATTGTATCTCCACTATATGCAAAGTTTCAAATCCTACTCATGTACATGGTGTTACTGCAAACCTTAGATTGTATCTCCACTATGCAAAGTTTCAAATCCTACTCATGTACATGGTGTTACTGCAAACCTTACTAGATTGTATCTCCACTATGCAAAGTTTCAAATCCTACTCATGTGCATGGTGTTACTGCAAACCTTAGATTGTATCTCCACTATGCAAAGTTTCAAATCCTACTCATGTACATGGTGTTACTGCAAACCTTACTAGATTGTATCTCCACCATGCAAAGTTTCAAATCCTACTCATGTACATGGTGTTACTGCAAACCTTACTAGATTGTATCTCCATCGTGCAAAGTTTCAAATCCTACTCATGTGCATGGTGTTACTTGCAAACCTTAGATTGTATCTCCACTATATGCAAAGTTTCAAATCCTACTCATGTACATGGTGTTACTGCAAACCTTACTAGATTGTATCTCCACCATGCAAAGTTTCAAATCCTACTCATGTATATGGTGTTACAGCAAACCTTACTAGATTGTATCTCCACCATGCAAAGTTTCAAATCCTACTCATGTGCATGGTGTTACTGCAAACATACTAGATTGTATCTCCATCATGCAAAGTTTCAAATCCTACTCATGTACATGGTGTAACTACAAACCTTACTAGATTGTATCTCCGCCATGCAAAGTTTCAAATCCTACTCATGTACATGGTGTTACTGCAAACCTTACTAGATTGTATCTCCACCATGCAAAGTTTTAAATCCTACGCATGCATGGTGTAACTACAAACCTTACTAGATTGTATCTCCACCATGCAAAGTTTCAAATCCTACTCTAAACACTTACAAATGGTCAGATATATCTGAACCTGAAATAGTATGCAAACAATTAATTAATTAATTCGATGCACAGTTATCTTCTGCGCATTAATTTGATACCTCTTTTGTTGCGCTACGATGTTGTTTGGCGGATTTATGGGTACTTGAGTGGCTTAAGGTCGAATTTCAAAAGTTGCAATAGCCCCTATTCAAGCAAGAGCGTTGTACTGTGACGAATAAGATCAGCATTATTTTTGCCCGCCTTTTATTCCCTTCTGGAATTTGGATGAATAGGGGCTTTTGCAACTTTTGAAATTCGACCTTAAGCCACTCAAGTGCCCATAAATTCGCCAAACAACATCGCAGCGCAATAAAAGAGGTGTCAAAATCCGCAGAAGATAACTGTGAATCGAATTATTTAATTATTTTTTGGCATACTATTTCAGGTTCCGATAAATCTGACCATTTGTAAGTGTTTAGATACTTTATTGGCGCAGTTAGATTGTATCTCCACCATGCAAAGTTTTAAATCCTACGCATGTACATGGTGTTACTGCAAACCTTACTAGATTGTATCTCCACCATGCAAAGTTTCAAATCCTACTCATGTACATATAGTGTTACCGCAAACCTTACTAGATTGTATCTCCACCATGCAAAGTTTCAAATCCTACTCATGTACATATAGTGTTACCGCAAACCTTACTAGATTGTATCTCCACCATGCAAAGCTTCAAATCCTACTCATGTGTAACATGGTGTTACCAAAACCTTAGATTGGATATAAACATGCACCATAACATCATCTACTCTGGCCATAGATACATTGTTTTGATTGAAGGTATAATTGCCTGATCGACGGAATTCGTACTTAATAATCATCTATCAGTCACCAATATTCTGCTTTATTTTTACCAGCCAGCGGAAATTAGAATGATAGGTTCATTTTGATCTCCCATCTGCTCATGTGTCGGTGGGAAAGCTGTCTTCAATATCTCAACTGTCAGATCAAAAACAGTCACTGTTTATCACCGATCATCGGATATGTGATGTACAGAAATTAACCAATGTAGCGCCGCAATTAAAGGTATGTTGCATCTTCAGTTTGTTTTTCAAATCTGTCCACAATGGAAGACATTTTTGGAGGACACTAGGTTGCGTTTTTTCGGCCGTAACCAAAAACTGTTTCGGTCATAGGCTAGTGATAAAAACCAATGGCCAATTCAACCAAAACAGTTGTTGATTATTACGACTGCACAAACGCAAACCCTAGGTGGCAGCAGACTTAGTAACATTATTCTAAAAAAATGTGCGCATGCTCAGAATGAGTGCACCCGGTAAATAGTGACTGGATCAATGCGCCGAGCCTCGTAATTCAAAAAGTCCTGCATAATACAGAATTGAGGGGCAATACTTTAAAGGGAAAGTATACCTTTGGTTTTTGGAACCGTTCGATTGTTTTAATCATGTATAAATGTAGATATAATACAATAAAACTGACATGTGGAAATTTCATTTCAAAAGGTGGTCACGTTTATGAGATATCGCCGAAAATATGGTGCGAATTTATGTCCACGCAGGAAGTATAATCCGTAACTGGAATACACAATCTGAGACACGTTACTGACAGTAACGTATCTGAAATTCAAATTTTGGGGGATAAAAACTGATATCTTTTTCCATAACCACATTACTTCAAAGTGAAATGTTTCTAAAAATGCTTCATACTATCGAAAGCTACTGTACTTCTAACTATTAGAGTATGTTTTTATTGCCATTAATTTTAAGAGTGATTATACCAAATGTATAACTTCCCTAGGGAGTGTTGAAATAGGCTCCAGTATTATGTCTTGGATTATTGGCTCTCAATTTGGGGTCGTTTGGGTTAAGCTAGGCCCTGAAAATATTATCCTGTTTTGCTCACAAGCATCCATAGGACCACTTTCCCAAGATGGCTGCTTTTTATGTTTGGAAATCAACACGTTTTTTTTTTGTGACGGGCGTAGCTCGTGACTACCCTGGACCAGCTACCTCCATTAAATTAAAAAGAAAACTGAAGTTTAAATGTTAGGGCCTACTGAACACCTGTGTTTAACTATTTCATATCTATTTATTAATTTTTATTTTTGTATAGCATTTTAGCGTGGGACATCATAAATAGCTTCTATTTTTTGGGATGCACCGAGAACTACGTCCACAAAGAAAATTTACCTGGTAAGTCTGCTGCCACCTAGCGTTCCAAATGTCCCATAATGTCACTTATGCGGTAACGTTTTCGAGAATGCACCAGAATGTCAAGCATGAGCTTATTTCGATTGCTGCAATCGAATTAAGTAACAGTGATGTCGGCAGTCCCAGAGTTTTTGACATTATTTTAGATGGAAACATTTCACTTAAACGAGACCACCTAATTTGATAAAGCTTTTAAGGGGTGGTTGGTAGGAACTAATTTCAACCTTTTAAAAACCAACGATTTAATATACCTTTAAAGATGGATGAGTGGCAGAAGGATGTTGTATCATCATACCTTTATTAATAAAGAATCTGGACCTCATTACAGCGATAGCAGATGTGAAGAAATTTACTGTGCTATCTGACGCTTTGGTGACGCAAGACCGCCCTCCCGTGACGAGTGGTTAAGCTTTCTGCATATGAAATAATATTGGAATTAATTAAGTTGAGCTCTTTGTTTTTTATTGCACTCTCTTATTTAGCATTTTCGTACTGTTGATGCGGTTGTTGCGGCTTGCTCGGCTGGTTGCAACGAGGTATAAATATGGATTTTGACGGTTTGGATTGGGCAGACAGTTCCAGGTTTCATTCTGAGCAGATACTATTCTCAGGCCTTCTCGACGTTCTCCTATAGATTAGTAATCGTCGGTGATTAACAAGACAAAGGTAATATATCACTTTTGCTTTCGTCTGGTGTGAACCATACTCATTTATACAGAAACTGTACAATGTTAACGTATACTTTTACATTTGTTGTTGTTGTCGTTGTTGTCGTTGTTGTTGTTGTTGTTGTTGTTTTTTGTGGGGGGGGTTGGGGGTTCCTGCTGCTGCTGCTGCTTCTGCTGCTGCTGCTGTTGCTGCTGCTGTTGTTGTTGTTGTTCTTGTTCTTGTTTTTGTTCTTGTTCTTGTTCTTGTTCTTGTTCTTGTTCTTGTTCTTGTTCTTGTTCTTGTTCTTGTTCTTGTTCTTGTTCTTGTTCTTGTTCTTGTTCTTGTTCTTGTTCTTGTTCTTGTTCTTGTTCTTGTTCTTGTTCTTGTTCTTGTTCTTGTTCTTGTTCTTGTTCTTCTAGTTCTTGTTCTTGTTCTTGTTCTTGTTCTTGTTCTTGTTCTTGTTCTTGTTCTTGTTCTTGTCCTTGTTCTTGTTCTTGTTGTTCTAGTTCTTGTTTTTGTTCTTGTTCTTGTTCTTGTTGTTGTTCTTGTTCTTGTTCTTGTTCTTGTTCTTGTTCTAGTTCTTGTTGTTCTTGTTCTTGTTCTTGTTCTTGTTCTTGTTCTTGTTCTTGTTCTTGCTCTTGTTCTGTTCTTGTTCTTGTTCTTGTTGTTCTTGTTGTTCTTGTTGTTGTTCCTGTTCTTTTTATTTTTGTTCTTTTGTTCTTGTTCTTGTTCTTGTTCTTGTCTTTGTTTGTTGTCGTTCTTGTTCTTGTTCTTGTTCTTGTTTTACTTCAAAGTAATATGTTATGAGTGGGGCACATAGGGGAAACATTTGGAGGATGTGTGCCTTTGATGGTACAAGCATGGAATTTGGCATACAGTCATAGTATGTCATGAGAAAGATATAATATGACTATGAGCTATCGCGGATTTGTCTTTTTTGAAGAAAATAATATTGGTAGAATAACAAACAACTTTCGAAATTTACAAAATAACTGCCTTTACTCTGACTGAGTACCATAATCAATGATTGTGTTATCAAATGCACAATCCCATCACCTACCCTTTGGCAAGGTTCTCATCGGTGATCTGTTTTATTGGTTCACTATACTTTACACCATAGTTTTCCAATTATGAAAATTGTAAAAATCAGGTGAAATACAGTAGTGTAAAGCTACTGCCGGCGTATTATGGGACTTTGTTTTCATGGGCTAAAGGAACTTGATTCAAAAGAGGGCGCTTTTAGAAAAAAAATATACACAATTCACCGTATGAGGGACAGAATCTCTGGAGGACAAAATCTCCAGCCACGAGGGAAACCTTGCAACGTGTACGTGGATGGGGTTCCAAACCCACCGCGTGCAGTGTGCTACCGGTGTGGCAAGACATTCTGTCCCCCTGGGGTTGAGGTGGGTCTTTTATATCGTATCCGAAATGATGACACCGGCAGTGGCTACGGCTAGATTGCTCAAAATTCGTTATCACTGCAGCCAATAGCCATAGCCGTATCCGAAGTCGCTTGAATCGGACACTGGTTGAAAATTGAAATGTACAATAATAATTATTTAAAAATTATTGCATAAGTTTCCCAACACCCACCGACCCCTCGATATTATCCCGTGCCCTGAGTCGAAACGGCGTCATACCGGTACCAGTCCACTTGATCGTGTCCCCTGTACGCATAATAACGATATTAACACCAATGATCACTAGGTATCAGCCTAATTTCCCACACAGTATCCATTTCGTCACACTTGGGGTCATTGGGCGAAACAGCATGGACAAAGAAAGCCCGCGATAATCTAGGGCTAAGGTGACTGGATATGCCTTTCTTTTGTCCGCGAACTCCGGCCTTCTCGGTGTCCTTCACACCGACCTGTTTCGGCTCGTTCACACGGCATCGCTTCATCGTGGGCGTGGATTACAACCGACTCCTCCTCGTAACAAACATCTGGTTTTTGTTGGGACAGTATTTTATTTTTTACTCCTTCAATCACCAGTTAATCACTATAACATTCAACATTAAAATGTGGCACAACTATAAAGCAAATGAGACGAAACCAAGTTGTCTGGACGGTATTATTTCACTCATTAAAGTGTGTTATTGATAGGGGTAACTTTAACATGATAAACCAGCAATTAGACATTTGCCGTCAGTCGCGAAATAATAGCATTCACAGTAAACCGTGTTCGCTCATTCTTGACCGGGGCCTTCACGGAGCTATGGACAGCCATGGCAGAGCGGTTCGGCGCACCGAAGTCACTCCCTGGCCGGTGCCGAAAAGCTGGTGCGAACTTAGATGGGCACAATTTCAGAACTGCTTAAAGGCACTGAACACGTTTCGAAATTGTCAAAGACCAGTGTTCTCACTTGGTGTGTCCCAACATATGCATAAAATAACAAACCTGTGACAATTTGGGCTCAATTGGTCATCGAAGTTGCAAGAAAATGATGAAAGAAAAAACACCCTCGTTGTGCAAATTTGTGTGCTTTCAGATAGGAATAAAAACTTCTTGCAAGAAGTTTTTATTATTTTAGTGAGAAATTACCTCTTTCTCAAAAACTACGTTACTTCAGAGGGAGTCGTTTCTCACAATGTTTTATACTATCAACAGCTCTCCGTTGCTTGTTACCAAGTAAGTTTTTTATGCTAATATTTGTTTTGAGTCATTACCAAACGTGTACGATACCTGTAAAAAGGTGCATCTTATTATTTTTTGTGGGTTCCTCTTTCCTTTACAGGTCCAATGGCGAGGTTTTACATCATTCTTGCCTGTTCTCTGCTCCTCGTGGCAGGTGCAAACGCCTCCTGTTTCCAAATAAGAAGTAAGTGATGACCAAATTAAAACAAATATTCCATTAATCGCCGAGGAAGGGGGTGGGTTGGGATGAGTTTTGTTTACCCCTTACACTCAAGGTTCTGTAAGTAAACGTATAGTTGAGATGGGCAGACTTCAACAACAACAAAATAACGACGATTGAGGTTTTATGTCACAATAATGTTAGGCCACGTCCGAATAAGCGGCTGCTGTAGAGGCTACGGTTGTTCCACAGTTCTGGAGCGGCTAAAGAAAGGGATCTGTAGGAAGCAGATTGAAGAGATTTGCTCCTTGGTTTATAATCAGCAAGACCGGTGTTGTCTGATGCTGAGCGGAGTCAAGCCCTAGTTTGACTGTGGAAAGTAAAACATGATGCGAGATATGCTGAGCATGTCCATCAAGCATTTATAACATACACCAATATTTTGAATTGAATGCGTTCTTTCACCGTGAGCCAATGTAGCTGTTTTTAAAAAGGAGCTAGGCCTACATGATCATGTTTTGGTGCACAAAATATTAGCATGGCAGCCCTATTCTGAAGATATTGAAGTCTGTTAACTTGAGCTAAATTTGCTCCAAGTGAAAGCGCACTGCATAGACCAGTGTGGAAAAGACAATAGATCTTAAAATACCGCTGCACGTGTCAACAACTAAAACAATCCGAATCCCACAACTCTGAATGGATTACAAATACGCATGCTCATGAGTGCGAGCGACAAGCGCCATTACGCACAAGCCGTCATAAACCAACGCGCCGAAACGGTGTTTGCTTCACTTATCGCGAGTTTTTGATTCGGACTGACGTTATAATGAGAAGTCACATTGTGGATGGATGATGGACCGTCCAAACAATATCCATTCATGTGAAATCAACAAATAATGACAAATTAAAATGACAAATTACAATGACAACCTTGAATTTCAAACAAGAAGTTATTTTGGATTGAACTGCGACTCAACAGAGCATAACGTTACACCTCGTAAATTCCTTATAATTAAACCACTTCCGGATCACTGGATACCCCTGGGGAAAATCGTTAATTTATTTCTTTTGTTATCACTCCTATGCGGAGAGAAGCAGTTTATGGTCAAATGACTTACTGGATCACCTTTGATCTCAGTTCACAATAACATCCTCATCAAAGAAACACAAAGCTGCCACTGGGAAAAAAATGTGCTAACCCTGTCAAAAGTGCCGAGCATATTGTTGTCTGTCTGTGTTTTTTTCGTTGTTTCATGAGGAACAATTTTATAAAGCTGCTAGCCGGTAAGCAAGTTTTTGTGCTTACTATAGCGGAGAAATGTGCGGAAATTGCATTTTCATAAACGATCAAGTAGATTTGACAGTGCTAGACGGCCCTTTAAGTGTCTTATCCAAGACCGCTGGGATGGGCTGATGAGCTTGTACAATTCTTGTTCAGGATGTAGTGATGCATGATGGGAATGATTGTACTGCTGATCGGCGCATGCGCACAGTCACATGTACATGTACACACACGATACGATATTATGCATGGGAGGCGCTCCATGCACAATGTCGGCATGAAAAATCCTTTTAAACCAAAGTTGCAAGAAGAATGTTGCGATCGAGCTCTATCAAGGCAAAGAATGACACTAACTATCTCAAATGGATTTACACATCAGATCTACATTATGCATTATTATTGATTCTCGAATCTTTAGTAAACAGGAAGAGGTGACCGGGGGTAGGTCAAGGGGATTTTCCATTGCGCATGTGTATACGTCAGCCCATCCCAGCGCCGCTGAGGCGCTGGCTGGGAACAAGCAAAGTTCCCATCATGCATCACTGCGTCCTGAACAAGAATTTGTACAATCACATAACAGCCCATCTCAGGCGGTCTTGGATGAGACCAGTGGGGCCAAGCGAAGATAAGGCGCTCAGACCAAGCGAAATAATTGATTTGCATTGTGGCGACACACTTCTGCTTACAAGAACCGCTGGCAAGATCGTTTGCTTTGCTTACAGTAAGCAGTGGTTTACGTGAAATAGAACTTCTGCCAATGGGCTTTACGTAAACGTCTGCTTATGTTTTATGAAATTGGGCTTTGATTGGTTGCAAACGTCATTGGTGGGAACACCATTTGTGGTTCGCTCTGTCCCAGCACTTAATTCAAAGGCGCTGAGATGGGCTGACGTACGCATGCGCATTGATCTATTCCCCTGACCTAATAACCCCCGGTCACCTCTTCCTGTTTACAAAAGATTCGATTATCAATAATACTGTAGTTATATTGTGCAATTCCACTGCAAATAGTTATTTACATTCTTAACTTGTAGGTCTACTTAATCTAGTGCTCGATTGCAACATTCTTCTTACTTTGGTTTAAAAAGATCGTTGACATTATCCATGAAGCCTTCATGCTAAATCATTATTATCGCGTGTTCTATGTACATGTTGTGACTGTGTGTTTATTGGTGCCGATCAGCAGTACAATAGTTCCCATTATGCATCACTACATCCTGTGAACAAGCTCGTTGGGCGCTAAACGCGCTCTTCCGTCATTGTGTGCACATCTTTCGTAATTTCCCAGTTTAAAGGGACACGTTGATTTCGGATTGGGCGCTTTGGGCTATAAAAGCGTTTGTCATGAAATTAATATGGTTGGAAGAAGTTTTAAAAGCAGACTATAATAATCCACACAATAACCTCTAAATACTTCGTGAACTAACAAAATCACAAAATTACGGAACGCGTTAGTTTACGAAGTAAAAGGAAAACCACCAAATTTAGAGAGATATTTAAAACATCTTTCCAACCATATTATAAGTTTCAAAACAAATGCTCTTTATAGCACAAAGCGCCCAATCCGAAGGCAACGTGTCCCTTTCACAGCAATCTCGTCCCCAAGGTGTGTCGAGCAGTACGAGGTTGACCGCTCTCTCACCATGGTATTGGATCATTTGCATATCCAAAATATTTGGATACGTATGCAAATTAGAATTGTCTGGCTGTGAACATGGTGAATACTGAATGAGTACAACTTAACATGTTTACGTTAGACTTGTGTACACCAGTCGTTGTTCAATCAGGGTCCAAGTAAGGAGTTTCCCTCCCAGGGTTTACTATTATAAACAATGGTTGGAAATAAAGTAAACCATGGGGACGAGGTTGCTTTCACAGCGTCTTGCATTGGGGGAATTGTTTCGTACCAATCCTGCGGGGGGAGAACAAAAACGTCAGCAAGAAAGTTGTGGTGATAATATTTATCTTGTGATATTTCTCCACAGTGTCTTGCAAACCGGGCCCATTCTACGGTGACATTCCTGGGGAGGAGGACACACCAAGAAATTGCCTCGATTGCACATGTAACAAAAACGGCAACCAAGTTGGCTGCTGTAATAAGTAAGTAAGGTGGAGTTATTGGCAAAAGTTATGTTTAAAAAATGGTTTGCACTAGGATTGGGTTTTCGACGATATACCAAGTACATCTCTGTCAGATCGTCCTTTGAATTTTGCTGTCTGAAATACTGTCATCTTTCTGAACCTACATTACTTCTCTTATCAGATCAGGAAAGAAATAGGAAACTTTAACAACAGTAGGCCTCCATTCGCCTAGAAAGGCGATTGACTTAATGGGGAAGGCAATTATATTGTTTTTTGTATCCACCTGCGTCTTTGACTAACAAGGCCTATGAGTAACTGTCGCCGGTAGAAATACGGTGTCAGCATTATACAAATATTGGATGCATAAAAAAATGAGTGCATTGTTGCAGCATGTAATCACAGGTGAAATCTGGTCTTTTCCCATTTCACGAGGCGAAGCCAACTAAATTGCTTTTTAGAGCCAGATTTCACCAAGTGATTATATTCTGCGACGAAATACATTCAATACTTTGTATTAGATGACTTACACACACGTTTGGTAATTGTCAAAGACCAGTGTTTTCATTTGGTGTATCCCAACATTATGCATAAAATAACAAGCCTGTGAAAATTTGGGCTCAATTGGTCATCGAAGTTGCAAGAAAATGATGAAAGAAAAAACACCCTTGTTGTACAAATTTGTGTGCTTTCAGATAGGAATAAAAACTTCTTGCAAGAAGTTTTTATTATTTTAGTGAGAAATTACCTCGTTCTCAAAAACTACGTTACTTCAGAGGGAGTCGTTTCTCACAATGTTTTATACTATCAACAGCTCTCTGTTGCTCGTTACCAAGTCAGTTTTTATGCTAATATATATTTTGAGTAAATACCAAACGTGTACAGTGCCTTTACACACAGACCCTTGTCATTTGATATTTATTTTTAACAATAAACACAAATTGAAACGGAAACCCTTCAAACAAACACTCTGAAAGTTCTCTTCTTGGGATCCCTTCTTGACAGCCTCACCGCCTCAATTATAAAACGCTCATGACAGTGGCATCGTTATAGAGCGATCACTCTTATAAAGCGGGGGATTTAGAACGGGCTGGGGCGGTATTGTGTGCGATATGCAGTGGCGTTAAATGAAAATAGCAGTTCGGACAGTTAGAGTGTGACGTCACGTGCGAAGGGTCTAGCCCCCCCCCCCAAAAAAAAAAAGAAGAAGAAGAAGAAAAAGAATAAACAAATAAATAAATATTGGCTCCAGAACCGCGCCAGCTCCAATGAAATGTTATAAACCTTGTTTGTTTGGTTTTTTTGTTTGTTTTCAGCATTGCTGTTCCTGTTGGGTACGACACGGAGAATTGCGTGGCACTCCTCGATGAAGAAAATTGTCGATACAACGTTGTTCGGGTAAATAACCTCGACGGAGAGTGCACCGTCGCTGGCTATAATGGCTAAATAGCGCCCCCATTGTCTAGCTTTATCTCTCGCCAATAAACGACCAATTCGTCTTTTTATCCTTTTTCTAACAACCTGTAATACAAATGGCCTGAAACATTTTTCTTTGTTAGAGAATTACGTCTGTATAGACAATGTGACCTCTGACGTCATTCGAAAATCATAACATGATGCGCGCATGTCGCCGGGCAAAACCTTTGTGTACTGACAGCCAGCTATAAAGGACACGCAATGTTACCATGAGTACGCATCTTCTTGCCCGGCGGAAACATGACGTTTGTCAACAGAGGGCGGTTTGAATGTAAACAGAGGTCACATCGTCTATAGGAAACGACTTTGGCTCACGGCTATGGCTTTTGACTGCATGATACAGCGTTGAAAGAAAAGCCTTTGCCGCGATCTGGGCCCAATTCAATATAGAGCTGATTAAGCACAACAAAATATTATGCTTACCAGAAAAAGGTTACCAGCTAAAATACCATTTCCCATGTAGCATCTGTGACTGGTATCCTGCTTATTGTTGCTTAGCAGAAATTTTAAAAGCAATATTTTCTGCTTGTGCAGCTCTAAGAAATTGAGCCCTGGCCGTAGCCGCAGCCGAAGACGTCAAATTAGACGCGACACTGTTTCCTAGAGAAACTATAAGGCCACATAAAAACAAATTTTTGATCGTCCTTTTTTTGGAGGGAAATGGGGGTGGGAGGGCGGGGTTTTTTTTTGTTTTAAGTGGCAAAATATGAAATAAAGAATAAAGAAATCATCACAATCACTGTCAAACAGAGGGTTTATGTGATTTTGATGTTTTTAATTGTTTTGTTAAACCCATTAACTGCGTTACAGATTACGTTTTCTGTAAACATTTTCCAAAACCAGCCCAAGTAAATATTTGAAGAATTGTTCCCTTATTCCAATATCTTTTCCAACCTATAGATTTTAAAAATATATCAGCTGAAAAATCTGGGAGCCAAATTTGACTGAAAAGATCATTGAAAATATCGTACGGTCGGGCCCGGGACGATCAACAATTTTGTTATTTTATGTGGCCTTTATGGTGCAGCCATTTTGGGGATTGTTTTTCCGTTTAGTCAATGTAACCAAAACGAGGCTGGTAGGACACAATAGTCGACCCCCTTTTTGTTATAACGAGAATCGGTATTCATTAGTGCTAGCGAAGGCGTGGAACAATGCTTCAAAGGAACGTTGAGTCAACCTTCTCTCACCCCCCCTTCCTAAAACAAAGAAGAAGAAAATAGTTAATGAAACACTTAGGAATATGGATTTATTTATTTAAATCATTAAATTCGACACAACTGTCTTTTTTAAAGCGATGTTCAACGTTAATAGTGATTAGCTATGATGAAGAGTATTGTTCAAATGCCACCTAATTAAAATACAACATCAACCCTCACACTGCGCAAGAAATTTGTTCAGATTGTTCTTCGTCTTTTTTTAAGTTGTAGCTGAAATTATTTTAGGTAGAGAATTTAGCTGAACATTTTAAACTTAACGAACATCGAAGACCAAATAATGGTAGACGTGTCCCATAATTTATATTGTGAAAAAATGTCTTGTGCAAAAGTCTGTCGGGACTGTTTGGGGCTTTTGTTTGTGGGTTTGGTGTGTAAGCGTCAGAGGGGTGGGTTAAACTCTGCTAATGAGCAAAGGAGCAAAAAAGGGGGAACACATTAGTTTGCTTGGAGTTTGTAGATAATGTATAAGCACTCAATGAAGCCATCGGTCACTTATTGAGTGTCCGTTTTAATTAAACATTCGATACTCCACCATTTTGTTTTCAAAACAAAAAATATTCCAAGTTCCCCAACTACATCTAGCCAAATATCATGCCAATTGTCTTGTTACCATCGGGTGTTTTTTTTTTCACACACAAAAAATCCGCCAATGACCAGCTCTCCCGAAATTCCCACAGGAATTGTACAGCAGTTACTTGACCTTGGGGTCAATAGCCACTACTGTGTGAAATGAACCGTATGGTTTCCAGATGGCTTCTTCTATATACTTGTACAATGGATGTAAGCATTGACCTGAATTCGTTTTATTTAGTCAGATGGGTCCATATCTAATGGTTTAGGCCATTTGGAAATGATTGTTTTCTTCATACAAATGTATTACACGCTAATATCAAAACGGTCACTCAAAAAGTGACCGATGCTGTCCGATGCGTGAATTTGTTTTGATGATGTCACGCAGGAATAATTTACTGCTCACTTAAAGAATAACAGTAAAGAACGGTTGCATTTCCTACTGGGTGCCTCAACCAATCAGAAGGAATTTACCATGGCAACTGGTTCATACCCCACCCAAGCCAATCAGTAGTCTTGGTGCAAGACGTTTTTTGATTTTCGTAACAGTGCCCGCTATCTTCCGATGGTTCTCTTGTATACATGTAGTGTGCGAATATAGGGAGAATCGCGATAGTCGGGTGGTAATGAACGACAACGCCTTGCACCAAGACTAGCCAACCAGCTGTGTAGTTTACCAGGAGTGCCGCATGTACATTCTTGGGAACTTAGTATGTTTTAAAGGGAGTGGTAATTTCGAACATTAAGAGGTCTCTGGCGAGGGGCACTACACAATTATGTGTGATTTGAAAATCAGTTTGAAAATTTAGAGTAAAATTTGATGAAATTATTGTGCAGCTGTCCAAATATTAAAGATTGGCGTTGAGTTTTCAAGACTTACTTTTTCCTTTTTCTTTCTTGTAAAAACCTAAGCAGCTACAGGTGATGGAAAATCTCTTTTTGGTTTAGTTGTAGTGTAATGGAATTCCTTCCAATAAATTATGATAATCTTGATATAGTGTTTCATTTTATTGTTGTCTGTTCCAAAAAATAATTAATTAATAAATAAATAAGTTAAGGGCCAAAAAGTCCCCCCCCAAAAAAAAAAAAAAAAAAAAGAAGAAGAAGAAGAAGAAGAAGAAGGAGAACTACAACAATGATAAACAAGATACAAGATTACCATTTCACATGTACCATCCGTGAATGCAAGGTATCCCGTTCACTTTCAGAAATTGTCGTTAAAGGCATTGTACACGTTTGGTACAGACACAGCCACAAATTGTTCTCTTTTTTCATGAGAACCTATTCGGTTTTTCCGATGGCGGCTTTTGGAAGTTCAAACTGCCGAAAAGAGACAACGTGCAGCTACCTCACTGGCCCCCTCAAAACTCCAGTGACCACACCTCCTCCAATCAACTGACAGCCTATTATCATCATCGTCATCATCACCGGATGCCAAGTGAGGCTAGGTGAGACTTCATGAAGAAAGCCTCGATGAGCTAGCCTGAACATCTGACGTCACACTTCGAGGCGCGACGGATAGAGACAGGGGACCGGTCTAGCCTTTGGGTGTCCTCAACTGCCGAGCATGGGGCGAAGACTCCTACGTTAGGTTTACCGTAATGAACCGTCAAGGTGACGAGTTGGTATTACTGTTTTAATTTGAAAACAGTAATACCAACTCGTCACCTTGACGGTTCATTATTCATGTAATACACCCACTCGCGTTTTCGTGCCCCAAATAATCTTCATGGCGACATGGGAGTGGGTAACAGTAAAAACCATTCTCATCTCTCTGAAAGTCCGGCTTTGAGACAAATACATTTCTTCTTGCGTGTCGAGTCGTGGCCGTGCGGTCTAGTGCATCAGACTCAAGTTCTGATGGCCGAGTCATCAGAGTGAGGGTTTGAATCAATGTTGTGACATTTCTGTCCTTAAGCAAGGCACTTAACCATAATTGCTTCTCTTGATCAAGGTGTATAAATGGGAACCTGTGAGGGCTGAGACAGGACTGTGTTGGGTTTATGGAGGAAAGGCTGGATTAACCCCTCAGTGTTAATACATGTATAAGCAGCTTGAGGTTGTGCTCCCCAGGGAGTTGAGAAAGTTTAAAGGAACTGTCTTAGTATGCATGATGAACAGGGATGGGCTAGCCCTGGTAGGACGTCAGCGCCTGTTGCACTGTACTGACGTCCTGGGTATAAAGCTTCTCTATAATGCGAAGAAATGTTTCACTAATGTTGTTATCATATTTTTACCTGATTTAAATCCCGTAACGTATTACCGCCCACCCCCTAAGGACCCTTGCTCCGCCCCACCTCTTGCCCAGCCCCCACCTCAAATTATATATTTGCCTCCGCTCCCCCGTGGTCAGCTGATTGTTCAATTGTATTTGTACAGCATTGCCCCAAGTTCAAAATGAGCTTAATTGGGGTGTGGCCTTTCATTTACAGGTGTCTCCTTGGGAGTCCTTGTATTTTACCTCCATGGTTTGAAAGCACCTCATCAGGAACAATTGGTGCTTAATATGGGGCATAGTGCACCCCTATTGTTTCTTCATTGTCTGCTAGGAATCTCAGCCGATTCTTTGGAGGATTTTAGGGTGGTACTTCTTTATAAGAGGAAAATAATGTGTGGGGTAAGGGGGTCGGGCTTGTTATATCAGGATACTCCTAACCAGCAATACCTAACCCCAATCCACTGTCTCGTTTTTCATGAGACCATGCTAGGGCGTCAAAAACGCGAGGCCAAACTCTCCGGCAAAAGAGCTGGGTACAGTCTGTAACCGTTTTTTGCAATGATGTGCCTTTTTTCATAATTCCGCCCATGAAATTTTAAAAAATTCAGTCTTTGGGGTCACCCTCCATCACACCTTCAATAAACACACTGCAGAAGCTCATTATCATAGGGGGTTAGGGTCACCTTGTAAACTTCATTACAAATTCAGCAGTTCAGGCACTCCCCATTGGTTTTGTACACATACCATTACTCAGATAAAACCTGTATTGCAAGGTTGTTAATAAGCAGTTAAATTGCAAAAGCTAATTATATTTCCCTCGCCAATATTTCACCCCATAAACATTCCCTTGTCGCTACAGCGACATATTCGAAATTCAAGTCATCTGAAACACATGAAGTAAACCATTAAAGATATTTAATTTTATTTAAATGGAAACTTAAAACAAGTTAGACGTCTATTATAAAGTAGTAGCCATCTTCAGGTTATTTTTGTTCCCCTTCAAACTTAGCGAATAATTATTCATAGTTCAATTCCAAACGTGTATTGATGTGCAAACGCGTCGTATCGCAAAATCTATATATGCAGCACACAAGAACTTGAACTAATTTCAAACATTAAAGGTATAGTACACGTTTGGTAATGACTCAAAACAGTTGCAGCTTTGTGTTTCTTTGATGAGGATGTTATTGTTAACTGAGATCAAAGGTGATCCAATGAGTCATTTTGACCATAAACTGCTTCTCTCCGCATAGTGATAGGAGTGATAACAAATTTACGAGGCGTAACGTTATGCTCTGTTGAGTCGCAGTTCAATCCAAAATAACCTTTTGTTTTAAATTCAAGGTTGTCATTGTATTTGTCATTTTAATTTGTCATTATTTGTTGATTTCGCATGAGTGGATAATGTTTGGACGGTCCTCCATCATCCATCCACAATGTGACTTCTCATTATAACGTCAGTCTGAATCAAAAACTCGCGATAAGTGAAGCAAACACCGTTTCGGCGCGTTGGTTTATTACGGCTTGTGCGTAATGGCGCTTGTCGCTCGCACTCATGAACATGCGTATTTGTAATCCATCCAGAGTTCTGGAATTTGGATTGTTTTAGTTGTTGACACGTGCAGCGTTATTTTAAGATCTATTGTCTTTTCCAGACTGGTCTATGCAGTGCGCTTTAACTTTGGAGCAACTCAAATTAACAAAATTCAATGTCTTCAGAATTGGGCTGCCAAGCTAATATTTTGTGCATCTAAACACGACCATGTAACCTTTTTTCTAAAACAGCTACTGGCTCCCTGTGAAAGAGCACATTCAATTCAAAATATTGCTGTATTTTTATCATGCTTAAATGGACATGCACCAGCATATCATGCATCATGTTTAACTTTTTACAGTCAAACTAGGGCTTGACTCCGCTCAGCATCAGACAACACCGGTCTTGCTGATTATAAACCAAGGCGCAAATCTCTTCAAAAAAGCTGCCGCCTACAAATCCCCGTCTTTAGCCGCTCCAGGACGGTGGAACAACCGTAGCCTCTACAGCAGCTGCTAATTCGGACGTGGCCTAACATTATTGTGACATAAAACCTCAATCGTCGTTATTTTGTTGGTGTTGAATGTCTGCCCATCTCAACTATACGTTTACTTACAGAACCTTAAGTGTAAGGGGTAAACAAAACTCATCCCAACCCACCCCCTTCCTCGGAGATTAATGAAAGATTTTTGTTGCTTTAATTTGGTCATCACTTACTTCTCATTCGGAAACAGGAGGCGTTTGCACCTGCCACGAGGAGCAGAGAACAGGCCAGAATGATGTAAAACCTCGCCATTGGACCTGTAAAGAAAGAACCCACAAATAATAATAAGATGCACCTTTTTAAAGGTATCGTACACGTTTGGTAATCACTCAAAACAAATATTAGCATAAAAACTTACTTGGTAACAAGCAACGGAAAGCTGTTGATAGTATAAACTATTGTAGGAAATGACTCCCTCTCAAGTAACGTAGTTTTTGAGAAAGAGGTAATTTCTCACTAAAATAATAAAAACTTCTTGCAAGAAGTTTTTATTCCTATCTAAAAACAAACAAATTTGTACAACAAGGTTGTTTTTTTTCTTTCATCATTTTCTTGCAACTTCGATGGCCAATTGAGCCCAAATTTTCACAGGCTTGTTATTTATGTTGGGATACACCAAGTGAGACCACTGGTCTTTGACAATTTCCAAACGTGTTCAGTGCCTTTAACGTACAAGTTACTTGAAGTTTGATGCCATATTGTTCAAATTTATAGATATAACTTGTTGAAGAAAACTCATCAGGCAAAGGCCTACCTTTAACTTGTTTTACTTGTGTGACTGAGTGATTAAGAATCAGGGTATGGTCGTATGTCTATTTTATCTTACTATAGAGGTAGCTTAATTTAACATGTATCTCTAAAGGAACGTTTGTTACGCCGAAAATAGTTAGCGCAACGGGATAGTTGATGTATGCATACTGCTAAACCAAAGGACCGGGGTTCAAATCCTGGTGTTTAAATATGTTTTGTTTTTCTTAAAGGCATCGTACACGTTTGGTAATTACTCAAAATATATATTAGCATAAAAACTGACATGGTAACGAGCAACAGAGAGCTGTTGATAGTATAAAACATTGCGAGAAACGACTCCCTCTGAAGTAACGTAGTTCTTGAGAAAGAGGTAATTTCTCACTAAAATAAAAAAAAATTCTTGCAAGAAGTTTTTATTATTCTATCTGAAAGCACACAAATTTGTACAATAAGGGTGTTTTTTCTTTCATCATTTTCTTGCAACTTCGATGACCAATTGAGCCCAAATGTTCACAGGCTTGTTATTTTATGCATATGTTGGGATACACCAAGTGAGAACACTGGTCTTTGACAATTTCCAAACGTGTACGATGCCTTTAAGTGTAAATAGTAATGACTGCAATAAACAAAACAAAAACATGTTTTGTCTTAAGTTTAATTCTCCCAATAAATATCTGATTGGTTTTCAAGAGGCTGATTTTTTGAGTATTTTTGAATATTTAGCATTATTATTTGCTATGAGGGTTTATTTAGTGTGGTGCATCCATAGACCTTTCTTTTGTTGATAAACAAACCGCGCTGGTTGGCATGGACGGCCGAATGTTAGCAAAACATTCAATCGTGTTAACAGATGTTGTGTCAAAATTCAACATTTCTGTTAACTTTCAATCAACCAAAAATACATACCATGATTGGTTGCT
Source organism: Plazaster borealis (assembly GCA_021014325.1). Classification (NCBI taxonomy): domain Eukaryota; kingdom Metazoa; phylum Echinodermata; class Asteroidea; order Forcipulatida; family Labidiasteridae; genus Plazaster; species Plazaster borealis. The sequence continues at coordinate 4,445,694 of CM037475.1, read as the reverse complement.
TTGCTTCCAATAAATTCAACACTATTTTAGAATATTTGTGTCACATTATTACAAACTGTGGCTATCTGCTTATGCTTTGCATTTATGGCTTTCCATAGTTTTACAACCTCGGTTGGCAAAAACTCGGGCTGTGACGTGTCAAAAGAAAGGTCTATACACACGCGCGAACAGTGAATTTTACAAGGACGCCCTCAAGTGAGGTATTTTTTTCCACAAATACTGCTTGTTGGGGCTCGGTCGAGGGCGCCCTTTATAAGACTGCTCTTCTAATTTCACTTCTCACCTGTCTCCGAAACAGCTACTCGAGTCAGCAAGATTTGGGAGCAGAAAACCACATAATTTTCTGTTCGCTGGGTTTTAATTCTAAAGAAAATTAAGCCAGTGCTCAGCTGTCCGAATTAGGATAAAGTTTGGATACTGAATATGCCGCTTCCTATCCAAATGTTTGGACCGCAGGTAAGTCAACATCATCAACGTCCTTTTTCTTCAGAATCACATCAGAGAACAGGGAAAGAAAATGACATGTTGTGAAGTACAAGTTGAAAAAAATAGTGGCACTGTTATTATTAATGTTGATATTTTAATTGATCTTATTGAGATAAACATAATATAAGAGTATAATATTATCAATTGATATTGTTAAGCCCTGCACCAGGGAAAAATAAATTCCATGGTGGTAGATTTTTTGCTGGTGTGGCAGGAGATTCTGTCATGTCTGTCCCCCTAGCCCAGGTTGGACTCCTCCGTTGCATACAACGCGACGGAGTCCAGGTTATAAAGGTCCCGTACCATTGCGGAAAAAAATTTAACCATTTTTTATCATATTTTTACCTTTTTGAGGAAGCTGAAACTTGACTCACATGTTCCTTGTGTCCTGAACCTTACGCCTGCTCTATTCAGAATTGCCAATTTTATCCTTGGACAGTGTTGGATGACATTATTGTGAAAATAAAATGGAAATTTATGCATTCTCGGTGACAGGCCGAAACTGACAAGACGTGAATGCTTCAGCGCATGTGCGTCCTTTGCATAGCAACCACAAATTTAACGCGGAAGTCGGTCAGGTTGCTATGCATGTCGAGCATGCGCGCCTGAGCCTACACAGTCAATTGGTACACGATGATAAAAACGGTAGTGCACAACTCGGACTTATTTGCTAGAATAATGTCATTCGTGAACGAAATTGTTATTGTTGGACCCATCAATAGTGAGTTACGGACATAAAGAATATATGAACGGAATTTCAGCTTCTTAAATCAGGTAAAATTATAAAAAAAACATTACTTCAAAATATGTTCACATTGTAGAGGCGCTTTGTACCCAGGACGTCAGTGTACACTGACTGACGTCCTACCATGGCTACTGTCCCCCCGGAGATTCTGTCCTCCCATACGGCAAGTTGTGTACAAACTTCTTTTGATAGTATAGAGCCCTCTTTTGAATCATCCTCCTCCAGCCCATCTTAATTTCACGTATGGGGACAGAATCTCCAGGGGGACAAAGTTCCCTGGGACACCAGCACTGGCTTGCTCTTGTTAATGTTTAAAGCATAGGGTCATTGTTTGGTTTTTGTCAATGTCCGTAATGCTTATTCATAATCATATTTATGATATAGAAAACATTACAGAAAGATACAATAAAACTTGTTTTATTAGGTCAATTAAACTGAATTATATCCTTACCTCATACCTGTCAAGAAGGATTGACACAAGATAAAGCCAGGTGAGAGACAAGTTTTAAAACCATTTGGTGTTTCATGAATATTTTGTCCAAAGTGGCTGATAAATAATATTTTTTTTAAAAAGGAGAAGAAAATTACTGACTTGAATTTCAAAGAATGACTGAAAAAATACACACATCTTTTCTGTTCAGTGGCAAACAAATTAACATTGAGGAAAATTATAAAGTGATCAACTGGCGTGATGTTTTTTTCTGTGTTCAACCCAAAATTATAAAAGAATTTACCCAGTCAGGTGGTTTATTACTGGATATTTGAAATTAAAAGTCGCATCCACTTAAGGTGATCCCTCTGCTGCCACTTCCCAGGTTATATCGTAAACTTGGGTGTGATCCCTGGCTATATGGCAGTTACAGGTTGAATGGCTTCTGACTGGCACCTCTGAACAAAGATATTGACAAAAAAAGGAAGACCGCCAACATAGGAATAGATTGTTCAGTTGGTAGAGCGCTGGCACGTTAATCCAGAGGTCCCAGGCTCAAGTCCCGCTCAAGTCAATTTTTCTTTGTTCAACCCAAAATTATTTGAAAATTTCCCCAGTCAGTTTCCCTTGTGGTTTATTACTTGATGGTATTAGTTGTTTTACATGTAGCTGAGTTTTGTTGTTTGATTAATTCTTAGGGTCAGGTGGAGGCAATGCAGGTCGACATGCAGCCGGAAGGTAGCGACAGCCCTGAAGAATTGACCTACACAGTTGACAATCCCACGCTGGTAAGTCAACAACATTTTATAAACATGCTCAACATGTTCAATAAACTGTGCAAGTTTCGAGCGTATTCGAAAATTGGAACCTGTTAAAGTGCACGAGTTTGTTTCCTTCACGCGTTAAAGCAATGTATGTGGGACGAGAGTGGTCCCAAAATGTTCACAAATACGTGCGAGACTTGCACAGTCTAATCAGACCAGGGTCCAATTTCATAGAGCTGCTTAGAGCATTTAACAGTAGCTAAGCACAACAAAGGTTACCAGCCAAAATACCATTTTACATTTGCTGTCTGTGACTGGTATCCTGCTTTGTTTTGGTTGTTTACTTAGCAGAAAATTGTTAAGCAATATTTGCTGCTTAAAGGTATTGTACACTTTTGGTAACAGCTCAAAATCAGTGTCCACATTTGTTGTGATTCAACATATGCATGAACAAACAAACCTGTGAAAGTTTGAGCTTAATTGGTCATCGAGGTCACGAGAAAATAGTGAAAAGAGACCGTATGTGTTTTCTGTTTTTTCAAATTATCGCGCGTGATAAAAACTATTGTTTTACTCATTTCTCAGAAACGATAGCATTTTAGGCAGAAATATTTTAAGGAATCCTTTCTACCATTACTTACTTTATATCATGTAAGTTATGTGTGAATCTGTGAACAATGTGTTTTTCGATCTTACCAATAGTGTACAGGGCCTTTAAGCAGCTCTATGAAATTTGACCCAGGGCCCAGTTCCATTATGCTTAAGCACACGTTTTCTGCTGCTGAGTGATCCTTAGAACAGTTCATAAACACCGCTAACTGTAAGCAAAGCAAAAAAAAGCTCATTTGCTTGCTAACTGTTCTTGTCCAAGCAAATGAGTGACGCAACAATGCAATTATCAAATTGTGGACACGCACACGTGCTGTCGGATCGTCTCTATCGTTTATGAAAAATTTGCTTGTGCATGTCTTTCTGCTATAGCAAGCACAACAATATGCTAACTGGTAAATACATGTAGCTCTATGAAAATGGGCCCAGGGAAGAAAATGGTGCTTACAAAACATTTTCTTCTAAGCAAAAGCTAGCAGGGAACCAGTCACAAACAATGTACATTTCACAGTATTTCGGCTGGTAACCAATTCTGATGAGCAATATTTTTCTGCGCTAAGCAATTTATGTGCTAAACAACTTAAATGAAAATAGGCCCTGGCTCAGATTCAAATGCAGGAAAGTTTTTTTTATTATTATGAAAGAAATGTAATTATTATTCTGTCCTCTCAGGATGTGGATTGCTATGCGATGTGGTACACCGGACTGGCTAAGATAAATCGCTTACTGTTTGTCGCTGCTCACTGTCCGACGCTGAAGATCGAGGCTTTGCGGTTGGCTCTGAGCTACACCCAAACCACGTACAACACACAGATGTATCAAATCATCCAGAGGAAGTTAACAGAAGCTGTGTAAGTGAAAAGAAACATGTCGCTTTGTGGTGCCACAAGTAACTAGGGTTGGGAAGATTAACCGGTTAACTGTAAGCCAGCTCGGTGAAATCCATTTCCAAATTTCTTTAACCCTAACCACGCTAAATGCAACAATATGCACCAAATGGTAATAGTTGTTGTAATCTGTTGCATGTGGCAGTCAACTCAGATGTCATTCTTTGACTGAATTTGTTGCATTTAGCAGTCAAGTGACTTCATATTGGTGTTGCATTTTGTTGTAGTCACCACTACACTTATGTGCATACTGTTGCATTTAGCAGGGCAAACCCCCTTGCTCAGTCTTAACACAAACAACATGCCTGCACAATGCAACAAAATCCCTTGTTGCATTTTGTTGCATTTGGCATGGTTCTCATTTCAACTGTGTTGCATTCTGTTGTATTTGGCAGGGTATGTGGGGGGACCCTGATGGGGGTTAGGGTTATGAGTTTAACAAAGCTGACAGTACAAAAAAACAAAGAGACACTATCCAGGGAGAATGATTGACATCCCTTTTGTTGGTGGAATTTTTCTTATTGTAATCCCCAACAAATGTACAACGTTTTATTTGTTAATCCTTGTAAGTGTGTTGACATCTTCTCCTTTTACAGATAGGCTCATACTTCTGATCGGAATCGGTAGAAATGGTTGAATGGAAGTCACAAGTTTTGTTTAACCGTTTAGGAAAATAAACATCAATGCACAACTCTAAATGAAACACACCATCAGGCCTGATACTTTGTTCTTTTAAGGGCAGGGTAGTTTTTCCTTGGTAAAGGGAACATCTATGAGGGAAATGAATATTTTATACGGAAACATTTCAAAAGGGCACCAAGGCAATGACCAGGGGCATGGAGTCAATTGCCTCAACGCCTCCAGGACCATGAAGTATCAGGGCCCAATTTCATAAAGCTGTTTAGCAGAAAATACTGCTTAGAAAATTTCTTGGCTAAGCAAACAAATGGATGGGGCACCAGTCATAACAAAGTAATCTTTATGGAATGTTGGCTGGTAATCTGTTTCTGCTAAGCAAGATATTCCTGTGCTTAGCATGTTTTTATGCTTACAGGCTTTATGAAATTGGGCCCAGGTCTGCACTGTATTTTTAAAAATACATAATTATCACTAAGGACTAATGAAAGAGTTTTGCATTGCCAGTTACATTTATTTTCTCAACGGTTAAATGGAACTTGTGACTTTTGTTCAACCCTTTCTTCTGTTTTCAATGGGAACTATGAGCCTATCTGTAAAAGGAGCAAATGTCAACACACTTTCAAGGAATTAAAATAGAAACCTGTAACCCAGTATTTACAGTCACAACACCACAAACCACAGTTGGGGTAGGGTACAAAGCAAAATGTCTAGCAATTTGTAGGGGATTGAAAATAATGTATTACATTTTTTAGGGGATCAAGATAAAAAACATTCCATCAACAAAAGGGATGTCAATTATTCTCCCTGAATAGTGTCTGGGGCTGAAATTTTACATAAAGAAAAGAAAGGTCTCTTTTTTTGTACTGTGGGCTTCGTTTAACCGTTAAGGGAATTTGGAAACAGATTTCACCTTTTGTTTACGGTTAAACGGTTAATCGGTTAAACTTACCAACCTTACTAATAATGTATCAATTCTTGTGAGTATTTTCCTCCCAGATGCCCAACATTAGAATCAAAGTCACTGAAATCAATGACTATATTGTTTGCTATTCAGAGGTTTCAACTTTCCGAATGTCCCAAACAAAACTGCCTGAATTTTTGGACTTGCCCCGAACGAGTCTGACATTTATAGCTTATGCATGAAGTAATTATTGGCCACTCTAACTAGATGGCCGTAGACTATGTATATCTGAGAATGTACGCATTTTCAAGATTCTCCTTTTTGTGTACAAATCACTCCCATGTACCTTTCGGAAAGCGTCTCACTTCACAGATCATCTTCATCATCATTTAAGGAAAGCGTTCTCCCTTAACAGTGGTCGGCTGGCCAAATGCCAGTTAAAACATCAGAGGACCAGTCAGAATTCACTCAGAGTGGTCCGGCTGGCTAGTTCAGTGTTGAAAAGCATCCCGATTTCATTTGAAAGATGGAAAAGTGAAAAAGGTGATGGACTAGCGAAGTGACAAGCTGACTGGTCCTGCTGGCCAGTCACTAAAAAAGTAAAGGGCAAACCCTTAAGGGTTGTCGGGTAGGCGTAGTGGTTTCTTTCCTCGCCTTCCACCTCTAGGACCCCGGTTCGAATCCCGCCGGGGTAGCTTGAGTTCACAGTCCCTACCTACCTCATTGCATGGGTTTTCCCTGAAATAATTCTCTGGGGTTTTCCTCCCACATCTAAAACTGAAACGTCCTTCCTTGTCTTCTCTTCATGAGGTTCTTGGCTAGTACATTGATTAAATTCGCTTTTCTGAGAGTCCTTAGATTCACAACCAGAACTAATAAAAGAAAATGAAATCTTGTGACAACAAATTTTCAAGAATTAGTTTCCCTTAAAAACTAAAAGACAATAATAGAGTTGTGCAAATTCTTGATCTTCTTCAGATCCAGTACATCCGTCCTCCCGGATGCAGTCGCGGGGGTCGTTCACAATGTACCACCATTTGATACACAGTGGGTGGAGTCTACCAACAAGAAGGCAGCGTTGAAACTAGAGAAACTCGACACGGACTTGAAAAACTACAAGAGCAACTCTATCAAAGAGAGCATCAGGTAAGTCACGACCTGGGCGCACTTTCTCGGCACTGCTTAACACAGAAATCTCTGTTACCGCACCTTTTTTGTATTACTCCATTCTGGTTTTCTTCTCTGTTTTTTATAAATTGTTGTGTGTCTTTTTTAATGCTTGTAGATTTTTGTCCCTTCAACTTTTATTCTTCCAATTTTAATTTCATTTTTGTATTTTTTTGTGAGTGCTAGGATCAAGTGTCTTTTAATGGATGTGCAATGTTTTCCCTGTCACCTTTTATTCTTGTATCTTAAGTGCATTTTTGTAGTTTCTATGTGAGCTGGGATCCATGGGAGATCATTGAGTTTTTTCTGACTGAATGGATTTCCCGGGATAAACAAGAAATAAATAAATAAATAAAATAGAAAGCACGCGATTCTATGGGCCGTAAGCGCAGAATTCCGCAGTAAGCAGAGCCATGAAATTGAGCCTTGATAAGCAATTTGAGAGTTAGATTGGGTTAATTTCAGGTAATGACTTGCATCTCTAGCCAAAAATACTATGGTTTAAGGTAAACTCACAAACTTACACAATGTGCAATTTCTTAAAGGTGGGTCATACATTGGTAAGTACTCAAAAAAATAATGACCATAAAACTTACTTGGTGAGAAGCACTACAGCTGTTGATAGTATAAACTATTTTGAGAAAGGATTTCCTTCGAAGTAATGGTTTGGATAATTTTCCAACCAAAAACATTTTGATCTGAGAAACTATTCATGTATGAACCGTTTCTCAGATTTCTGGGGTTGGTGTCCCTTCGTGAATGCTGTGGCCAGGGATGCAGTTGGTACCCGCTGACACCTCGCTAAATGTGGATGGATTCGACGTTCGAGTGAAAATACTTGTGACATTTTTTTTGTGGTGTTTTCTCAGCAAGTAGACACTGTATTCAGCTGAAACTTTCACATGTGACTTTTATTATCTGTCTTTATTAAGTTGACAAAACCAATCTATGACCCTACCTTTAAATATAAGATAAGCTGTGTTTAGACGTATGTGGACGCAAAGTTCTGCCAGTTATGAAATTCGAATTTACCAAATAAATATTGGATTATGAAATCATTCGGCATTATTTTGATTGAATTTTCCTATGGGATGGATTTTTCTGCAGGAGGGGACATGACGACCTCGGGGATCACTATCTAGACCAAGGTGACCTGAGCAGCGCCCTCAAGTGTTTCTCAAGAGCCAGGGATTACTGTACGAGCGCTAAGCACGTCGTGAATATGTGTCTCAATGTGATAAAGGTATGTTAACTGAGCTACAGCTGTTTGTCACTTCGGAGAAACCAAAAAGTCAAATCACGCCTATTCTGCCACTGTGCCTGCAGTATGTTTTCCAATGCATTTTTAGTGAAAAATTTTATGTAGTTTTTTCGTAAAAACAAAAAAAATCAAAAGATGTAGATGGTTTGTAATTCTTATTAGTGTAATTAAGAAACTATTATATATTAGTTCCTGAAACTTGGCGAAAATGTTAACAGCATTGAATACAACAATAATTTCAAATACACAATTTACAAAATTTTATGATTTTTGACACATTTGTCACTTCGTGAAAACAACGACGATATTTTTTATGCAAAATATTTTCTGGCTCTGGAGTAATTTAAAGAGCTTCTGGCATCCCTGATTCCCTTCACTGTATCTATTCTCAAAGGTCAGCACTGTAAGATATTCTGCACTTCCGGAAACTTCTACAGTCGACTCCCGTTAATACGAGCTCGCATGTTACGAGGTTCCGGTTAATACGAGGTTTTTTGCCGGTCCCGAACTGCCCCGTGCGTGTTTCAATGCATTTCAATGGATTATACGAGCATGGTAGTAGCGAGAACACGGATAATACGAGGTAATTTTGCGGTCCCCTGGGACAAAATGTATTGTTTTCAGATGTTTGTAGCGAGACCCGGAATAATTGTGTAAGAAAAGCTTACCTTCGTCAAGGTTGAGAAATGACATGAAGCCCTTAAACCCCGAATAGAGGTGATAATTGCATGGTGCTCGTAGAGTGCCACCAGTCTATTCAACGGACTGGTTTACCCAAGCAGACAATAGAGGGCTTAAATCACGCGCGTGGCTCAAAACCACAAAAGGTTAGTCCCTGACAATCCTTCTCAGTTTCAAAAGTGCCGCTTATTTAATAAATTCATGTCGGCGAACGCACTCGGCAGTATTTGGGGGGTTTTAATTATTAATCCTTGCTCGTATCATCCATGCAAAACTGTCAAAAACGTAACCGCTGTTCTAGGGTTTTTGTTTAGTGGAGCCTTTTTTTCAATTAAAAGATTTTATTAATTCAAGAATAACAATTAAAAAGAAATTATTTTAAAAGACACGGATACGCACAGATTTTATTAATTCAATAATAACTTTTAAAAAGAGAAATCACAACACATTATCTTTATTGAAAAATGAAACAATATTAAAAAAGGAAACTGCAAAGTAACTGAAGCAAGTCCATGTGCAACGGAACTCCAGAAACATCTCGCTGGTGTCCCACGCTTGACATGCTGTTATCATATACTTCATGTCAATCACCAACGAAAATGAACGTTCAGTGCATGCATCATGTTCATACCATGCGCTACGGTACAGAATCCGCTGTCGCTGAACGGCAAGTTGATATCTCTTTGCTATATTGTTATCATAAATTGTACAAAATATTAAATTTCCATGATTAATCACTCAATAAAAGACATTTAGTAATGATATTCTTGTGTATAGGATGCTCGTAATAGCTGTTCTGGTAAGCAAACAGCTCTGTGCAGGCTAGCACAAGTGTATATGCACGTACACGTGTTGTGTGCATGCACAATGATGACGTGTGTATCTATATTTAGCGCGCTGCGTTTAAGACGAGGTTCGGATAATACGAGGAAAATGGGCCAGTCCGGCGGACCTCGTTATAACGGGAGTCGACTGTACCTGTACCTTGTTTTCAACAATCTTTACAATCTATTCCAGTTCAAGAGAAACGTGAACTGAAGTCTTCTTTCCCTCTTACTTGTCGATAATTTTATTTTAGCTCTCGCCTTGAGTGGTCTTCTGGCCGTGTGTTGGGCGATGTTTGTATAAAAAAAAGTTTACATGGTGGAACTCATAACCAACTTAATAATTGTATTAATTTTATTTTCACCATATTAATCTTCAAAACACATCTTTCTTAAAACACCATCTTTTTGTTTCTTTACATCTTTGTCTTGGGGTGCGTTTTCACGGTTGACTTGCCATTGGTTAATCAATGGCCAATGACCGAAACAGTTATTGGTTACAGCTGCAAAAACGCACCCACAATTTAGTGTCAAAATCATTTCCCTTCAAGTTCTTTTTATTTGTTTAAAACTTGTTTATTTATTTGTTTGTTCATTTTTCTGTGTATTTTTAGGTCAGTATTCACCTCCAGAATTGGTCTCATGTGCTGAGCTACGTCAACAAAGCAGAAGCTACACCAGAAATATCAGAAAGTCATGTAAGTATGAGGGAATCTATTTCCAAATGGAAATTTACTCAGTATGTCTGCTGCCACCTGGAGTTACAAAGTCGCCAGTCATTGACAAAGTTTGTCATCTGGCGTCATTATTTTGAGGCTTGTGAATGACGCCAGATACCGACTTTCAAAACACATATAGCCCAGTGACCAGGGGTAATAATGTTGGAGCTCCATGAGCATCACTGAGTGACAGATCTGAGTGCTGTATAAGAAGCCACTATTATAATTATTATTTATATGAAATTTCTATATTGGAGTCTGTTTTGTGAATATGGTTTCAGATCTTGCCAAGTTTGTTGAGTTTTACTGACTGTTTTTTCCTCCTTCCAAATCTCTTCACAGGTTTCTTCAGGCCTTCATATTTCATAACTTAGGACTCCTTGGTTGTACAGGCCTGGAAATTCATCTTTTAGAGGGCATCCATTTTTATTTTGCAGAGGTCATTTCTATTGGCAAATCTTTAAAACTTGATGGGAAACTTTTGAAGGGGTACGAAGGCCAAGACCAGGGCCACAGACGCTATGGCCCCCCTCCGTGTAATTCCGTGCCTGCTTGTATTCCCAGAAGTAATCTATAAACCACTGTAATCTATTAACCATTGCGTCCTTTGGATGGGACGTAAAGCCGTATGTCCCGTGTGTTGTGTTATCCACGTAAAAGAACCCAGTGCATTTATCGTAAAGAGAAGGGGTTCGCCCCGGTGTTCTGGTTTGATCGGCAGCATATTGCGCCACAGCACCTTGTAAACCATTACATGGTGCTATGCAAAGGAAAACGGTCCCATACTTCAAAAACGTAGCTCAATATACCTTGCAGGAAAATTACTGAACGTTGGAGCGCCATGAGCATCACTGAAGGACGGATTTAAACGCTATATAAGAAGCCACTATTATTATTTATTATTATTTTGTTTTTATCGACAGAGAGAGTCTAAGGACAATCTGACCATCATCACCAAACTGAAGTGTGCCGCCGGTCTGGCCGAACTCGCCATGAAGAAATACAAACCGGCCGCTAAGTACTTCCTTCAAGCAATATTTGATCACTGTGAATTCTCAGACGTGAGTCTCTCTAATTCATTAATTAAGCCAAATTTGTTAAGCTTTCTTCTCAATGGGGTACTCCTCTACAGGCCTGGGCCCAATTTCATGGCTCTGCTTACGCCCAGCTGCGTCCCATAGAAATACACATGTTACAATGCGCGTAAGCTCAGAATTATTTGGTAAGCAGTGCCATGAAATTGGGCCGTGATGCTTCGTTCTCGAAATGGCAAGGGCCCCAAGCAGTCCTTGTGCTTTGAGGGACTGTATTTGTTGGGTTATTGGAACCTGATGTTTGTTTCAATCCATATAGTTGTAGATATATACCATAAAACTAACCTATGCAAATTTCATTTCAAAAGGCGGTAGCGTTTTTGAGATATTACCTAACATCTGGAGCAGTTATGTCCACGCAGGAAGAATAATCTGCAATTGGACTACACAATCTGAGAAACGCTACTGCAGTAAGGCTTCTCAGATTCAAATTTTGGGGGATAAAAAGTGATATCTTTTTCCATAACCGCAGTACTTCTAAGTGAAAAGTTTCTCAAAATGCATTACACTATCCAAAGCTGCTGTACTTCTTACCAAGTAAGTTTTTATTGTCATTAATTTTCAGAGTCATTACCAAACGTATACAGACCCTTTAAGCTTTTTTGTTATGTAGCCCACCAGGGTAGCGGACTGTGTATTTTACTTGCCCCCAGGAAGTTTTTAGTGGCCCAGATTTTAAACATGTGTTGTCATAGTGTATATTAATGGTAGTGATCACAACCAGTTTATTTGTCAAATGAAATTACATTCTCACACATCAAAAATAACTGAACACTTTTTAAAAACATTGTTATACACAAGTAGGTGGCACCGTTTTTAGTGGCCCACAAGGCAAGTTGATAAGTGGTACTTACTAGCCCATACCAGTTTTTACTGGACATTTTACGCCGGGGTAGTTTTAAAGGCACTGAACATGTTTGGAAATTGTCAAAGACCAGTGTTCTCACTTGGTGTATCCCAACATATGCATAAAATAACAAGCCTGTGAAAATTTGGGCTCAATTGGTCATCGAAGTTGCAAGAAAATTAAAAAAAAAAAAAACCCAACCTTACAAATTTGTGTGCTTTCAGATAAGAAAGAAAAAAGTTTTAGTTTTATTTTTTTTTTGAGTTACCTCTTTTTTCTCTTTCTCAAAACTACTTTACTTCAGAGAGTCAATTTTTTTTTCATCTTGTTACCAAGTAATTTTTTATGCTAATATTGAGTCATTACCAAACGTGTACGATACCTTTAAGAGCGAGCCCTGGCACCAAGGCGCTTTCTCATTGGTAAAGGGCACCTCTATGAGGAAATTGTAAATTTCTGATGGAACATTTCAAGGGGTGTCAAGGCAATAACCAGAAGCAACGGAGGCCTCCCTTGCCTCCGTGAAGCATCAAGCCTGCCTGTAGTTTTCCTAAATCTTCGCACCAATTGTTTATTTTGCACTGTCTTTTACTTTTTGTAAAATTGATATTTATTCTGTTTTGCCATGACTGTTTATGATTGTTTGATGTTGGTAGTGTAGAAAATTAGTAAATATATAAATGGGTTTGCTAAGCAGAAATTACTGAGTGACCAGTCATAAACCATGTGCATTTAGGTATGTTTGTTGTTGGGTTTTTTTTCTCTCCATCTTTGAGAGGGCAAGGCCATTTTCATTTTGCAAAGGGCACTTCCATCGTAAAATCTGAAAGTCTATGGGACACTTTTGAAGGGGCACCAAGGCCAATACAAGGGGCAACGCAGGCCATGGCCTCCGTGGCCTCCAGGCCTGAACTTGCTCCATAAATTTCTTCAGAGAATGTTTGCCTCAAACACATCTCACTTTAGCTGGTAATCTGCTGGCTCAGCCGGTTGCATCGCTCAAAATACCCACTGGGCATTTTCTTGGGGCCTTGCCCTCCAGGGATGACGCTCCGTGCCTCATATTTCATTTCTTGTTTCTGTATTTCCCCCCTCCTCAGTTGTTATCGGCCAACAACGTAGCCATGTATGGGGGACTGTGTGCTTTAGCTTCGTTTGATAGACAGGAACTGCAGAAGAATGTCATCTCCAGTAGGTCAGTATCAACTCCTCTAGTGAAAAAGATGAAGATCTTTTGATTTTGGAAGAATGTATTTTTTTAACTAGTTCGCTTCAGAGGATTCAATAAAGAGCAAAACTCTTACGCAACACGCAGCGGCGTTTGTTTTAAACTGGCATTTGAGTTTCTGTGCATGTTTTGCCGGTAGTCGTATCAAGGCGCCAGGTGTGGTGAGGCGTATTGGTGCACAGTGGTGTATTAGCAGGGCAAATGCTCAGTGTCAAGGCTGGTGTAAAACCAGTTCACAATTGCTGCATTTAAGCAGGATTGTCATTTCAGCTGTGTTACATGTTGATGCATAAAGCAGGGTTTTTTATTTTAACATCTTTTCAAATTTACGCATCATCTAGGAACCTTAACAACGTGGCATTTTCTTCATGAACCAATTGCTTTAAAAGAAAAATTTCTTCTTGTAACTATCCACTCTGTTTTGTTCGCCTAGCTCTTTCAAGTTGTTTCTTGAGTTGGAGCCCCAACTACGTGACATCATCTTCATGTTCTATGAATCCAAGTACGGATCCTGTCTGAGGTTCCTCGATGAGTGCCGCGACAATCTCCTTCTAGACATGTATCTGGCTCCTCACGTCAACACACTTTACTCCCAGATTAGGAACAGGGCCTTAATACAGGTAAGAACCACGCCTATAGAGGTTTTACAGCTGACGTCACTATAGCCCCGCCTACCGCAACGGCAGCCATCTTGCCGGTCAGGGTTAGGATCTTGCCGCTGGTCATTGACCGGCAATATGGCGTCTCAAACACATAGTCACGTCATAACATCACATGACTGTAAAACCTCTACAGTTGGTCAGATTGACCCAAACACAATGTTTAAAAAAGCATCGGGGAACCAGAGGTCACACTCATAAACTCGCCAAATCAAAACCCAACATAGACATCCGGAAAAACTTCTACATCCAGAGAGTGGTAAACCCATAGAAGTATGCTACCACAAAGTGCGGTCTCCACCCCTACACTCCTAAGCTTCAAAACCGAACTGTCGCACATGGGTTTATAATGGGCTACCAAGCCCCCTAACCCTGCCACACTCTCATCAATGAAGATGGAGATGTGGCGCTTCAAGGCATGTTCAAAGTATGTTCAGGATATATTTTATGGATCTTGCTTTGCCATTAATATTTCTTGGAAAAACGTGAAATGACCATAAAGGAAGGGGAGACCTACCAGAGCTGCCAATTATCCCTGATTCTACAGAAAGTTCCCTTAAAATCAACTAACCTTTCCATAAGTAGGATTTGAAACTTGGCATGGTGGAAATACGATATGGAAAGGTTAGCGGCAACACCATGTAATATCTCTAAATGAGTTGGGGTGGTTCTGAAAAGAACCGTTGGTTTCAACTCGACCTTTCGATTAGTATGCTCTGATCGTCTTTCTCCAGAAGACGATCAGAGCATACTGATCGAAACGTCGAGTTGAAACCAACCTTTCCATGTTCTGATGAACAAATTTGACAATTTCCCTGATTATGGAAACCCTTTCCCTATTTTGTTGAATGTAATTCTGAATATCTTTCCGATTGTTGAACAAAATCTCCCTGATTTCAAGATGCCAATGTTGGCAGCTCTGACATAGCCCTATTTGGCGTGTTGTGGCTGATCGAACACACCAGACTCAAGCTAAAAGGCGGCTATCGACAAAAGGAAGATACGGAATTCCACTATGTCTTAAGTAATGCGGATCTACACAGAATCTGTCCGACAGAGGACATAAGTGAGTTTACCAAACGCCAACAACGAAAGTACCTTGCCCACAAAGCTTGTCAACCAAGTACAAAAATAATGAGCCATGTCTGTTACAAATACTATATTTTAGCAGCGGATTGCCACAATGATATAGGATTCGAACTGCCTACAGGGCAAGCTCACTGGTCTAGAATGGTAAAGTTCATGGGTTCGAATCCCACCCGAGTAATATGCCCTTATGGGGTTTGTTCACAGGACTCGGGAAAGTACTGAGTAGACGGTGCTTAAAGGCACTGAACACGTTTGGTAATTGTCAAAGACCAGTGTTCTCACTTGGTGTATCCCAACATATGCATAAAATAACAAGCCTGTGAAAATTTGGGCTCAATTGGTCATCGAAGTTACAAGAAAATGATGAAAGAAAAAACACCCTTGTTGTACAAATTTGTGTGCTTTCAGATAGGAATAAAAGGCTTCTTTCAAGAAGTTTTTATTATTTTAGTGAAAACCTCTTTCTCAAAAACTACGTTACTTCAGAGGGAGTTGTTTCTCACAATGTCTTATACTATCAACAGCTCTCTGTTGCTCGTTACCAAGTCAGTTTTTATGCTAATATTTTGAGTAATTACCAAACGTGTACGATGCCTTTAAAAGTACAGATAGTGATTCACACAAAATCTCACGAGATTGTGTGGTTTTCCTTTTACTTCGTGAACTAACACGGTCCGCCATTTTGTGGAGTCTAAAATGTGGTTCTTCAATTAGCTCACGAAGTAAAATGAAAAACGCACAATTTCGAGGTAAGGGGTTATTCCATGCATTATAATACTATCTCAACCCTTTTAGTTTCCTTTTTATACACCTGTAAGTTAAAGACAGTGTACACTATTGGTAATTGTCAAAGACCAGTCTTCTCACTTGGTGTATCTCAACATATGCATAAAATAGCAAACCTGTGAAAATTTGAGCTCGATCGGTCGTCGGAGTTGCAAGATAACTATGAAAGAAAAAACACCCTTGTCACACGAAGTTGTGTGCTTTCAGATGCTTGATTTCGAGACCTCAAGTTCTAAACTTGAGGTCTCGAAATCAAATTCGTGGAAAATTACTTCTTTCTCGAAAACTACTCCACTTCAGAGGGAGCCGTTTCTCACAATGTTTTATACTACCAACCTTGGTGCTTTCTTCTCAGTATTTCAGTCCCTACGTCTCGGCCGATATGTCCAAGATGGCAACATCATTTAACACCACCATCCCTGAGCTAGAGGATGAGTTGATGCAGCTCATTCTGGACGGCCAGATCAATGCGAGGATTGACTCACATAATAAGGTCAGTACAGTGGGTCAAATACGGCAAATCAAAGTCAACCTTGAGGGTCATATACATCGGCATTTTAGAGAGTCAGTTTTCCTTGGTGTCGATTTTACAAAGAGCTGAGATTGTTCTTTACTGCAAATCACTTTTACTAATCACTACAGCAATACTGACGACTCATCTTATGATGAATCTTAGTGCTTTGTGAAACCGACCCCAGGTCCTGTATAAGCCTTGGCTTTTCCCTGATCCCTCCATTTATCACCATTTATATCTTATTCATGTATTATGAATCTTGTACAATGCTGTCTGTCTGATTTTCTTTTCTTTACTATTTGTAATTTTTGAACTTTTTCTAATCTCTTTACCGTACTCTCTCTCTCTCTATATATATGTAATTTGTTTTGAAGGTTTGGTTATGTCTTTTGTCTCTATTTGTTTTTGCCATATTTAGTTTCTTAGTCGTTTACTGCAGTTAGATGACTTTACAAAATTGTAGGTCCGATTTTAATGTGTGTGTATTGCAGTATTGGTTAGCCTGAATCTTGTCGTTTTGACTGTTACTGGCTTCTATTTATTCCATCTTATTTTTAAAGTTATCTAAACTCCCACAAATGCCTCTCTTTTGCTTTAACTGCAGTGCGATGGTGTGATCGTTTGTGCATGTTTAGTTTTGATTGTTTTGTTCATGTTTTATTATCATGCGCCCTGCTTTTGTGATGTGTTTTACATTTTTGTAACTTTTCGTTTAACCTTGTAAGATTTTTGTTTTGCTTTACACTCAGTGTTTTTATTTTTGTACACAGGGCCCTAAGGGATAGCAGTTGCAATACTTATAAGGCTAACCTGTCTAAATAAATCAGTTACAAAAAGATAGAAATAAATTGTCTAGTTTTGATATATATGGACAAATTTACAAACAAACAAACAAACAAACAAGTAAGTTTGTTTTTTCCTTCAATTTTTAGATTCTGTATGCCAGAGACGTTGATCAAAGGAGCTCCACTTTTGAGAAATCACTGGCCATGGGTCTGGCCTTTCAGAGGAGAACAAAGGTACGTCGTAAATACGTGCATTAGGGCGAGG
Organism: Plazaster borealis; assembly: GCA_021014325.1. Classification (NCBI taxonomy): domain Eukaryota; kingdom Metazoa; phylum Echinodermata; class Asteroidea; order Forcipulatida; family Labidiasteridae; genus Plazaster; species Plazaster borealis. The sequence goes on along the minus strand of CM037475.1, from coordinate 4,428,314 downwards.
GGCAAGGAGATTTATTTTATTAGTTTAATTATTATTTTTATTATTATTATTATTGTTATTATTATTATTATTGGTTTAATAAAAACATTCAAACATCGCAGCCAAAGGCTGAACTGTGTTTAAAATACAACAAGAGTTTTATACAAATAGATTAATCTTTCTGGTACAACATGTCTAAAAATAGGTTTTGGTATAGCAGTGTATTACACTGGGCTCAAGCTCTGGGTTCAATTTCATAGAACTGTAAAAAGCAGGATACCAGCCATAGATGGTGCATATGTGACATGGTTTTTTGGCTGGTAACCTTATTTTGGTAAACCAAATTCTGTTATGCTTAGCTTCCTTATGTGCTTAAGCAGCTCTGGGCCCGATTTCATACATGTAGTTGTGCTTAAAGGCCCTGTACACTATTGGTAAGATCGAAAAAACAAATGTTCACAGATTCACACACAACTTACATGATTTAAAGTAAGTAATGGTTGAAAGGGTTCCTTAAAATATTTCTGCCTAAAATGCTATCGTTTCTGAGAAATGAGTAAAACAACAGTTTTTATCTCGCGCGATATTTTGAAAAAACAGAAAACCAATTGAGCTCAAACTTTCACAGGTTTTTTTGTTCATGCATATGTTGAATCACACAAAATGTGGACACTGATTTTGAGCTGTTACCAAAAGTGTACAATACCTTTAAGCAGACAAAAATATTGTTTTACAACAATCTGCTGAGCAAAAATGAGCTGGATACCTCTCACAAGAAGTACCACGATACATGGTATTTTCACTGGTAGCCTCATTCTGTTAAGGATAATATTGTTGTGCTTGGTTGCTTTATGTGCTTAAGCAGCTCTATGAAACTTGGCTCTAGGCCAATTTCATAGCGCTGCTTAACGGTAAGCAAATTTTTGTGCTAACTATAGCAGACAAATTTGCTTATTCATAAGCCTATTTCACAGGTTAGCAAGAAAATAAGGCGGCCATCTTGCGTGTTCACCATGGATTTGCATTGTTACGTCATTCATTTCCATACATAGTAAGCACCGGAAGGTTAGCATGCCTTTTCGTGCGCTTACGGTTAGCAGCGCTATGAAATGGAAACTTGCTCAGTAAGCACAAAATCGGCCGTTAATGAATTTGGGCCCTGGTGTTTTAGCGGGTTTGCTTATAAGCAATTTTCTCACACTTTTAATTTTATCATCTTCTTTGTTCTTTGTCCACAGGGACTGATTCTCAGATCTGCCATGCTGAAGAATAACATTCAAGTCAAGGTAGGCACCAATTACTCATGATCGCATGCTTCAATCTTAAACACAACTTCCCTCTAATGTTACTTCACAATATTCCTGACGGGTTCTTGGAGTCTTAAAAGTATAATTAGTGTTCTGTTTAAGAAACTGTTAATAATTGCCCCACAAAAAACATTTATTACAGTGCCACCATCTTGTCTTTCCAATGTTTAGTTTAATGTATCCAAAACGATGCTGGAAGGATAAACAAAATGTCTGACTCCATTTTGTTTTTATGAGAAGTAATGTTATTGAACATAGAGAAATGACAAAGTTAGATGCAGCCAGAAAAGGGTCTTTAAAAAAATCCCAAATTGGCTCTCTTTTTTTTCTTCAAAGGGTCATCCAGTTTGGGTTGCATTTTGAGTTTGGCCAGTGGGTATCAATTTTCTACGTTTTAAATGTCTGCAATTAAATTGAATCGAGTTGAATTGAATAAAAACTGACAGAGGGAAGACTTTTAAACTATTATTTAAGCTTCGGATTATTCAGGTTTGGCTTGGCTTGCCAAGGGCGCCCTTATATGCCATGCTCTTAAAGGATATATAACCATTGTACACAAATTCTCAGTCTAGATTTGTTATGATCCTTCTTAATATTTCTTTCCTCTACCCAAGATGTTTAACCTATAAAACAAGGGAATTTGGGAATTTTGAAATTTTCTTAAACTTAGAAAGGAATTAATTTTCAATACTTGCTTATAACTGTTATATCTTGGAATCTTTTTAAACATTTCGTTTGTCTTATGTTATACAAAGACCATTTTGAAGGCCGTTAACTTTAACATTGCTGTCCATACTGCAGACTTTATTCTTATAAAGTTGACTCGGATACACATTAATTATTAACTTTTAAGCAACCCAGTGATTACAAATTGCAATGTAATTTGGAAGTTGATGGGTGTTTTTTGGAGAAAGAAATAATGCCCCAAATATCTTTTGAGATTTTTGAAAGGATGGAACAACTCAATGTGGTTTTTTTCTTTCCTGCAATTTAGTTTTCTGATGTGTTTTGGAAATTATGGGATTTGATTTGAATAAAAGCATTTTCCCCAATGATGTTCCAGCCGTTTATCCCTGCTACATTTTCCTGCAAGTTGACCACCCAATTGAAACCATTCGACTGCATGGGTTGTGTATGGTGGCACAACTGTGCACAGAACTAAACTGTGTACATGCACTGTGTAGATGCATCCACCACATGATATCATATTGCAGGCTGGCATAACTTATCTATCATTCAAAACCACAGTGGATGAAAGTGAATGGTCGGACAGTAGGAGGGTTGACTGTTTACTCTATAGATAAATTCAACACATGATACCATATTGCAGGCTGGCATAGTTTATCTGCCATTCATAAATACCCCAGACAGTTTCGCTATTCCTATTGGTGGAGAGCACGTCATGGGGGTGTTTAGACGGCTGATAAAGACATAGCTGGAGCTGTTTAAGACCGGCTGGCTTCACGTGTTGGGCGCGCAAGCTCATTTACGCCAATTTACTTAATTACTCAATTTACTTAAACGCGGAACGCAATATAAAGCTATTAGTACCCGCGCGTAATCTTTTTGTACACGCGCGTACACACAACCCAATGCACACAAAACAGAATTTTACAAAAGTTGTTGAAAATGTACAAACTTTGAAAATTCACTAAACAAACAGATTGTCACAGATTGCCTACTTGTAATTTTGTTTTCGCTTTTTAACAAAAGGGCATTTATGAATGGGAATAAAAGAGTAGGGACTCGTTCTTAAACGACCGTTTAAAACCTTGCAGGGTCATTGCCCTGCGATAAAGGCCCTCGCCTTCGGCTCGGGCCTTTATCGCACGGCCATGACCCTGCCGGTTTTAAACGGCCGTTTCAGAACTCGTCACCACTCTTTTATTCCCTTATTCAAAACTACATTTAGATCATATGAATGGTCAGACAGTATGAGGGTTGACTGTTTACTGTTTGGATGCATTCACCACATGATATCATATTGCAGGCTGACATAATTTATCTATCCTCCAAAACCTCAATGGATGATATTGAATGGTCAGACAGTAGGAGGGTTGACTGTGTACTGTATCCATAGATAAATTAACCACATGATATCATCTTTGAAGCTGGCGTAGTTTAGCTGTCACTCAAAACCACAGTGGATGATATTGAATGGTCAAACAGTTATAATGACAACCAAACCTCACTTCAGCAAAGCACAGTTGTTTCACTGAACCTTTTGTGTGTTTCCACCCACTTCCCGTCGTTTGACCTGATATAGTTTGCTAATGTGAGTGTGAACGGAGGTGAGCACATATCCATTCTGACAACCCTGAACCCTTCTAGGGGTGTGGCCATGTGACCATAATACAGGGGGACATTAGTAACCCCACCCCAAAACAACTGTTGTCTGTAAAGATCTTTGATCAATTTCAAAACAGATCTTGAGGTGGTGAAGATATTTTTGGTAATTAGTTCAGCAGAAAAAAAATTGCTCAGTAAAATCTGCTAAGCAAAAAGGTTTCAGGGCACCAGTCATAAACAATATTCTTTATATGGTGTTGTGGCTGGTAACCTGTTTCTGCTAAGCGAAAATGTGCTTTACTTGGCTTACTTGTGTGCTTAAGCATTTCTATGAAAATGACCCAAGGGTCCAATTTCATAGTGCTGTTTAACCACAAAATAGAATTATTCTTACCAGGAATGGGTTACCGGTCAAAACACCATAAAGGATGATACATGTACAATGTACATACTGTTTTGCAACTGGCTTTCTGCTTATTTTTGCTCAGCAGGAAATTGTCAAGCACTATTGTCTGCTTCAAGCAGCTCTATGAAATCATGCCCAGGTTTAGCTGGTAAACAACATTGGTACCCACCCTACCAATTTGGAATCAACATGGCCGCACCCATGTAGATATTGTTGTAATTGTTGTATTGCATGAAGATGTTAGTGTACAAAAATGTCAAGTCTGTCAGGGAAGGCTTCAACTACTAAGTTCTAACCTTTTGTTAACTACATTTGGACTGTTTTGGTAAGCACAGAAGTATCTGGCTAAGCATAAACCTGCAGGAACGCCAACCAGTAGTTTGCTGTTGAACGAGTAGTACTCTGTGATGTAAAATGTGTAGAACATGTTGAATGTCCGTTTTGCCTTGAGTGGATGTCTTTTCCTTTGAGTTGATTTTTATCCCTGTTTTTTTCCTTCTGATTGGAGTTCTTTGAAAAGAAATCCTCCTCACCCTAAACATTTGTCATAGTGACGTTTTGTAAAGAACGTATTCCTGTGCTTGTATAATGATGTGGTTTTTTGTGGCTCAGTCAGTAAATTTTCTTATATTTGCTTGAATTGTGTTGGAGTTCTGATCCTAGTAGAATGATTTTTTATTTTAAACAGCTACTTGAGCGAAATAATTGTTAAGGGGAAGTTACTTAAACTTGTTTATAATGTGTTCGTTTATCATTTAATTGTAATTTTGATATTTGTACACTTCCGAGTTTTTTTGTAATAATCGATCAAAAAATTAAGCCCTCCAACCACAAGGTTTTGAAAACTTAGCTACACTTCTGCCGTTGACGGCTTGCATCAAAATGGCAATACTTTGACCTCATCTGTGGGATGTTGCTTTGTTATACCTCCATGCTGCAACAAAGTGGCTATACAAAACAGAGCACCAACAAATGATGTAACATGATTGATGACGTCACAGGGCTTTTCACAAATCTTTCTGAAAAGCACCGGAGAAGGATATTCAATTATTGTACTCTCATGTGAACTCAATTTCATTAAAACGCATTTTAAATGAATTTCAGCAAAGATCATTTGTTGCCGTTTTCGTTCAAGCTGGTCTTTTAGTAATCAAATCATAACAAAAATGTCATGATTCCCCCCCCCCCCATTTTGCTGTTTTCCTAAGGTTATCTGACCTGGCTGTAACAATAACTTTGTATACTGGCAATCTTATTCAAACACAGGGCTCAAATTTGAGGTGGGGGGATCCACAAGACCGCAGGGATTCCTAGCCCCAAATTTGTACTAGACCAGAATGTTTCAAAATGAGAAAAAACTATCTACACAGTTTTATTTGAACAGGCACTAAGAGAAGATTGATCTCATTTGTCTTAATTTATGAGGAAGTATACTTCGATACTCAACAAAATTGAAAGTCAACACTTGAGCATTAAATTGATTTATTTATTTATTTGTTTATTCTATTACACATCCAACAGCGCAGTAAGCGCCAATAAGAGGATAAATAGGAAACAAGAAGAAATGTTCAGTTTTAGATGCGGGAGGGAAAACCCCAAATGGGGGAAAACCCCAAATGGGGGAAAACACTAGCTATCAGGTAGGGACTGAAAACCCAATCCACATGCAAGGCTCCGGTCATCAGCGGGATTCGAACCGGGATCCACAGAGGTGAAAGGCAAGGAAAGAAACCACTGTGCCATTGTTTATCCCCAAATAAATTAAATATATTCAATTGCAATTCAAATAATAATTAAATTAAAGATATTAAATCGTGTCTGCAATCCAGTGTGAATTTGGAGTCCTGGGGCCGTATTCTTGAAACTACTTAAGTCAGAAAAAAACAAGCACCCCCACTCAAAAACCAAACTTACTTACTAAGCGGTAACTCACCACTTACTTTCACGTCTTGAATCTAAGTGTGGTCCGACAATGATCTAAGTGTTCTAAAGTAAGTGGGGTACTTGGATATTTCGTGATCAAGTACCGGTCCCCAACTTAAAGGCACTGTACACGTTTTGTAATTACGCAAAATATATATTAGCATAAGAACTGACTTGGTAACGAGCAACAGAGAGCTGTTGATAGTATAAAACATTGTGAGAAATGACTCCTTCTGAAGTAACGTAGTTTTTGAGAAAGAGGTAATTTCTCACTAAAATAATACTTCTTGCAAGAAGTTTTTATTCCTATCTGAAAGCACACAAATTTTGTACAACAAGGATGTTTTTTCTTTCATCATTTTCTTGCAACTTCGATGACCAATTGAGCCCAAATTTTCATAGGCTTGTCATTTTATGCATATGTTGGGATACACCAAGTGAGAACACTGGTCTTTGACAATTTCCAAACATGCTCAGTGCCTTTAATCATGGTGCCGCCATTTGTTTTTCCTACCACTCAAATCAACATAAACCAAACCGAGGCTGGACGGACAAAATAGTCAGGTACCTTTCCAGTAGAATGAGAATCAGTATTCAGTAATACTATTACACACAGGGAGTAAGACCAAATACAGCGGTAGTCTATAATCAAGACAGAGATCGACTTTATAAATTAGAATTTTGAGTCTTTGCCATACATTCATTCAAATGTACTGATGAAATTTCTAATTTCCTGTGCAATTTGTTAAAACTCCAAAAACTTTCCAATGATTTTAACCACTTTTGAAGAAGACTTTTTTTTTTTTTTTTTTTAACCTAGCAATACTTCCTTGGGTGTTCTTTAGGGAGAGCAGAACGGAAGTCCTTTCTGAAGCACTAAACCGCAAACCTATTCAGAATCGTATTCAGTTTCATAATTTGGCGTCGCTGTTCGTTATGACCAAATGTTAAGCCGTTCAGATTGTCATAAAAATGTTCATTGCTACACTTGATTGCTGCGTTATTAAGTATATGCGCCTCTGCCAAAGTAGCAAATATTACACCCTCTGGACGCATCAAGTCTTAGTTCTTGGAACGGAATCGCTCTGAGATATCCTTAAAACCCTTCTGCTCTTGGTAACATTTTCCTGCAATTTAACAACCATTTGCGTTCATTCAACTTCATGGGTTGTTTACAGTGCACAGTTCTGTAACTTTGTACATGTGTGTACTGTGTACTCATCACTTGATATCACATTGCAGGCTGGCATAGTTTATCTAGTATTCATAACCACAGTGGGTGATATTGAATGGTCAGACAGTAGGAGGGTTGACTGTGTACTGTGTAGATGCATTCATCACATGATATCATATTGCTAGCTGGTATAGTTTATCTATTATTCAAAACCACAGTGGATGATATTGAATGGTAAGACAGTAGGAGGGTTGACTGTGTACTGTGTATATGCATTCACCACATGATATCATACTGCAGGCTGGCATAGTTTATCTATTATTCAAAACCACATTGGGTGATATTGAATGGTCAAACAGTAGGAGGGTTGACTGTGTACTGTGTAGATGCATTCACACATGATATCATATTGCAGGCTGCTATATTTTATCATTCAATACCACAGTGGATGATATTGAATGGTCAGACAGTAGGAGGGTTGACTGTGTACTGTGTAGATGCATCCACCCACATTATTTTAAATTGCAGGCTGGCATAGTTTATCATCTAAAAACACAGTGAATATTATTAAATGGTCAGATAGTAGGAGGGTTAAGGAAAAAATGAGGATCTTGATTTTCAATAATTACAAAAACAAATTATGTAATCTGCTCCTCAATATGAACATTAAAACAAAAATCAAACTCCGAAGATATAGACAGAAAATCCCCAGAAAGCTGATAAAAAAATAATAATAATGTTTATGAAAGATTTTTAAATGTTTATAATTTGGAGTAAAAAAATTGTTTTTACTAAACCGCAAGCATCGTCAAATTTCTTTTTAAACACATCTGGAAAAAAATAATAAAAGATGTTGGGGAATGGACAGTGTAACACATTTCCGAGTGGCTGGTAAATGTATGTATTATGCGAGAAATGTGATACTGAGACCTGCTTCGGGCAAAGGGTAAAGTAGTTAAGCCATATAGACTCATTCTCTCACTTTAACTGTCAGGGAAAAAAGGCCTCGGGTCTAAGCGAAAATTTATCATCCCCTTTGCTACGAACTCCTCTCATCACAAAGTCCTCAACGAGGAATTTATGTGGAGCGCTGGCTTGTACAGGGTGTGTGTAATTGCCAAGAAACCGCTGTCGTGATATCCTTGTTTGTTTTTTGTCATGGTGTTGGATTAGCCGACGATAATTGATCCATCACGTTAGGATTGCTTCAAAGGAAACGTGTGGTCAAATTGACTTTACTCAGGTGTGTGCGGTGCGATTAAACGCGGCAAATTGCTGTCCTGGTCTCGTTAAGCTTTTAGTAGCTGTGTCAATGGTTGAGTAAACTGGAGGGCAAGGGATGTAGAGTTGGGGGGGGGCTGGGGAAACATGGTCTAAGATAAGGTACAATTTTTGTTGACAATTTTTATAGAAAATGTCACTTATGGTGAGGCAGATGGTGGAAATGTTTTGGGGAATTGTGCCTTTGATGAAACTAGCATGAAATTTGGTACACAGTCAGAGTATGTTATGAGAAAGTTTTCTGGCTGTAGGGCCATCGCAGATTTGTCCGTTGAACAAATATCGGTTTAACAACGATTTTCGAAACTTTCAAAATGGCTGTCTTTGCTTGTTATTCTACCTATATTTTTTTCAAAGGACAAATCTGTGATGGCCCTATAGCCAAATGGCTTTCTCATGACATACTCGACTTTGTGCCAGATTCCATGCTTGTATCATCAAAGACACAATCCCATCACCTAATCCCCTACCTCCCAAATCCCCTACTCTCACCCAAACCCCAAACCCCTTACCTCCCAAATCCCCTACCCTCATCCAAATCCCAAACCCCTACCTCCAAAATCCCCCACTTCCCCAACCCCTTACCTCCCAAATCCCCTACCCTCACCCCAACCCCAAACCCCTCCCTCCAAAATCCCCTACCCTCATCCCAATCCAAAACCCCTTACCTCCCGAATTCCCCACTTTCCAAATCCCCTACCTCCCAAATCCCGACCTTCACCCCAACCTCGACCCCCTACCTCCCAAATCCCCTACCCTCACCCCAACCCCAAACCCCTTCCTCCAAAATCCCCTACCCTCACCCCAACCCCAAACCCCTCCCTCCAAAATCCCCTACCCTCACCCCAACCCCAAACCCCTCCCTCCAAAATCCTCTACCCTCACCCCAACCCCCATCACCTACCCACCCTACGCTCTCCCTTCCCCATTTTCTACCTCCCCCTTTACCTCCCCATTCTCCTACTCCTTCATATCCAACCCTCATCCTCATATTCCATTCCTCTACCCTATTCCCCTACCCCCCTTTAATTTGCCACCTCCTTTATTGATCTACAAACCGTAAACTGCAACCCGGCAGGGCTCCAATTGTGGGGGGAAATTCACAAGACCTCAGGGCTTGTAGCTCAAAATTTGTACTGGACCCGAAGACCAAAATCAAAATGGAAAAAGAACTATCTACACAGTTTAAGATATAAACTGTTTTGAACATATAAACTGTTTTTTATTTGAACAGGTATAGAGAAGATTTATATCATTTGTCTTAGGGACAAGTATAGTTAAATACTCAACAGAATTGAAAGATGTTTATCAGACAGAAAGTCAACATTTGAACAATACAACTATTGAAAAATGCAAGACTTTCCAGTCATGAGTTTACTGGCCCGGGGCTTGAAGGCACTGGCCTCAGGCCTGGGATCCAGTGTTCGATTTCAAGCCATGCCTGGAAATACTGAAATGCATGTAGATTCTCACTTCCCCTGTACTGAAAGATACAGCAATTAAACACAAATACGGAATTGTTTTTATTATGTTAGAAACGCTCCTCGGGCTAAATAGGTTTATTTTAATCCCTCCCTGCCAGGGCGAATAAGTTTGGATTGAATCTGTCTGCATCTGATGTAGATTTAAAGATAAAGAAAAACCTTGAATACTCATATGAAAAAAAAAACCACAAAAATAAAAAAAAAACTTCTCAATTTATATATTCACAGATAGGATCAGATTCTTGGGGGAATTGGGAGGTGTTTGTTTATTCTAAAATGGCTTTCTCTGTACGTTTAAGTACATCAAATTCTTATTTTAAAATGGCATTGGCTTTAATTGTTTAAGTTACAGGAAAGAAATTCAAGAAACCGTTAGGTGTTTGGCATATCCTAGAGCGCAATATCAAGGCTATGCTCATCTACGCTTACGGTCGCGTTCTCCGCTTAATTTTAGTGCAAATTTTCTGCACTACTGCGTAAGGGAAGAGTAACGTGTGACGTACCAAAATGCTGATGCAAAAAGAAAATTTCTAACCTGTGAAATACATTGACGTTAAGTGCTGGTTTTTGGCTTGTGGTAAGCAGAGCCATAACATTGATTAACAACTTTTTAAGCACAAAATGTTTGCTTCTAGAGCACAGGAAATTATGCTTAGCAGAAACGGGTTACCAGCCAAAGTACTATGTAATATACACTGCATGTCACTGGTTCCCAGCTAGTTTTTGCTTAGCAAATAAAATTACTTGGAATTGTTTTTCTTCAGCTTAACAGGTTTATGAAACTGAGCATAGAGCCCAATTTCTTAGAGCTACTTAAGCTGAAAATTTTGCTTAACAATTTACTGCTTAGCAAAACTAAGCAGGAAACCAATTAAAGATGGGATGTGTGATGTGGTATTTGTGGCTGTTAACCTTATTTTCTGCTAAGCAAAACTGTTTTAAGCAAATTCAGGTGAATAGCAATAAGGTTACACCTTTAATCTCAATGTTGAACCATCGAGAGGGTCCCTGTAAAATTCTGCCCGTCATTTGACCTAGTTTTTTTCCAGCTCCCCCGAAGTGTGATGTTTTTATGGAGTTGGGTGGAGAGGGAATTTAGACTAAATGCCTGCCATAGATCGAGTACCGTCTGGGGCTGTAAAGTGCTTTGCCAGGTTACGTACTTTTTTTTCTTCATTTTCATTCTGATATTTTACTGAATGAAAGCTCGTTGTGATGGATTCCTTATTTTCCATGCAGGTCTCGATGGTCATCAGTACATTTTTAACTGCTGTTTCAAGCCACTTGGCTTTTTCATTTACAAGTTTTTGGGCAAAGAAATGTAGAGAAAAATCAGTCATTTTCAGAAATTGTTAAATTTGATTGAAACATAAATCTTTCATTTCATTTTTTTACTATTTAAAGTTTTTTTTTGTAGTCATTCGTTGTAGGTAAATTTCTTATAATTGATTGATGCAATTTCAGTTGAAACATGAAAGCCTGTTGCGTCAGCCCATAGAATTCCTTGATCGTCCTAGTCTTGGTAATATTGTCCAGCATGTTGACCAACCATTTGAAAACCATTTAAGGTAGAACTGTGCACGCAACTCTCTGTGTACTGTGTAGATGCATTCACAACATGATATTGTGTGGCGCGACGTGGCCGAGCGGTCTAGTTCACCGGACCCAAGCTCTGGTGTTGTTAACCATAATTGCTTCATAATAAAAAGTTGGGAAGGTATTGCATTCTGCTAGCTGACATATTTTATCCAGGGTTCTCCTCAGGTTTTTTTTTTAAACTGGGGCATTATGGACCCCAATTTCTGAAGTTTGGCCGAAGCACGCTGAATTGAAACAAGGTCTTCAGAATGTTTTCTACTTGGTGTTTATCTTAGTTTTAAAAGCCTACTGTGCAATCTAGAGCATTATATATGGTTTTCTTGTTTTTCTTCTTCCTTTTTTGTGTGCGTATCGGCTGAAATTTGCACGTATTGGCATGCAAATCACGTGTATCGGCCCGATACGCTAGCTTGTGCATGAGGAGACTCCTGTAATCCATCATTCCAAACCAGAGTGGATGATATTAAATGGTCAGACAGTAGGAGGGTTGACTGTGTACTATGTAGAATGCATTCACCACATTGATATTATATTGCAGCCTGGCATAGTTTATGTATCATTCATAAATATCCCAGACAGTTTAGGCACAGCCTGTCGTTTAAGACCTCGTTGCCATTCTTTTATTCCACTATTCAAAACCGCAGTAGGTGATATTGAATTGTCAGACAGTTTTAAGGGATTGGAGGACTACAATCTCTTGTTTTAATTCCCTTATGAAGCATTGAAAAAAAGCAAATTCACCATTAAAATAACCGCAGGAAATTTCACCTCAAAATAGATTTCCACATTTTCAATGAAAAAAAAAACTGTACAATGTTTTGGTGCAACAAGGAGCAAGTTTGGGTAGGGTACCAGAGTCAACTAGGCTCAACCATAGTCAAGCTAAATGTCAGCCGAATGCTGCTTGATTTGATTTGCTAGTCCAACTGGATCGATCTAGCCCCGGAGCACTGTTTCTCTCTAGTCAATTTCGCAAGTTACATTACAATTAACGAGTAATTTAACGATCACGGCAAATTTATCTTTGCAATGAGATAATGAATCAATAATTGCACTAAAGTCGAGAAAATAATAGAAAATGAAAATGATGTACCAACCTTTTGCCTCGGTAATGTTAATGTTAATTGAACCATCTCGCCTTGTCCTATTTATTATTGTAAGTTGCATCCCTCTGTAGCCACTTTTAGTTCACAAAAAGAGTCTATTCTGTCTTAGTTAAATATCAAACCTACTCACACTGTACTTGTTAATGTTAGTCCATTTGTGGTTTTTGTTTGTCCGGGCACACCTACCACAAGCTTTGGCTTTTCTGGCTATGCCCCCATTTCCAATTATCCTCTTACTGTTCTTTGTTATTGTTATGATGATTCTCTGTTGGAGTGGAAATAAATGTCTTGAAATAAAAAAAAATACGTTAATCAAATCCTCTGCTCAACAAAATACAATGACTAACTGTTTTGACTAGTGGATCGGCTAGACGAATCGCAGTGTAAAACATACAACGCACATGGTATGGTGTACATCAAGCATGCATACACGCATGCTTGATTTTAAACGCAAATTGACAAAAGGTTGGCACACAAACTTGTTGATACTTATTTTTAATTACCTTAAACGAGACAGTTGTAAAGAAATCTCCTTTAAAAAAAATCAGTTTTAGAGTGGAATATTTATCAAGAGGATTTCTACAATAAACTTTTGAACCACAAGGAAAAATTGCAGAAATACAAGACTCTATAATAAAAAGCCACATACTACAACAGCACTCTCATAGGTTTACATGACAGATTATCTCTGGATTAGCGGAGCAGGCAACAAAATGCCTGCGCTAAGTGAGTTATTTAAGTCGGGATTTTAGTGGAATATAATGACGAATATCCCGAAGCGTTTAGATCTAGTGACATAATTATCACCATGGAAACTGAGAGCTCTCGGAAAATTATATCGTGTTTTGAAGTCTGATGTAGTTACAGTGCATTCTCCATTTCATACAAACTAGCTACATTGATTACCAGAAGCCCATAGGAAAATGCATTGAGCTAGTGTTTTTCTTTAAGGATTTCTGTCTGAAAAAAACACTTGTTAGAAAGTCTCAAAGTTCTCTGCGGAGTTGTCCGTTTCTGTCTTATAGGCAGGATATACTTTTGGTAATTGTCAAAGACTAGTATCCTCACTTGGTGTATCCCAACATGTATGCATAAAATTACAAACCTGTGAAAATTTGGGCTCAATTGGTCATCGAAGTTGCTAGAAAATAATGAAAGAACAAAACACCCTTGTTACATAGAATTGTGTGCTTTCAGATGCTTGTGAAAGGCTTCATGCCTGAAGCCTTCCTCAGATTCAAATTTTTTTGAGGAAAATTACCTCCTTCTCTAAAACTACATTACTTCAAAGGGGGTTGTTTCTAACAATGTTTTATAATATCAACAGCTCTCCAGTGCTCTTTACCAAGTAAGTTTTCACGGTCATTATTTTTATGAGTAGTTCCCAAAGGTATACCCTCCCTTTAAAGGTATTGTACAGGATTGGTAGAGCTGACAAAACAGTTCCAGACAGTGTTCAATGTATTATTCAGTTTGCGGTAACACCATGTGTGTATATCTTTTTGGCTGTGTAGATGTAGTCTTTGAGAACTTGTCTTAATGTTTTGTGTGATCAACCATACATGAAATAACAAACCTGTGAACATTTGGGCTTAATTCGTTGTGTGAGTCAGGAGAAACTAGTTTTAAAAAAACATGCGCAATTTTCAGCGTGGTATCACATTGTCCTAAATTTTTGGTCAAAACAGCCGAAATTAGCTGTTGCTTTTTTTGTTGTATAGGTTTTCAGATACAGTTTTCTTGAATAATTATGACTTCACTTCAGAGGGAAATATTTCACAGAAAAAAATTGTTTGTAGTATGAACTTCATAATCAGTAAGCTTTCAGACTGAAATTAAACAACAATGTTTGTTATCCTTACCAATCCTGTATAATACCTTTAAATGATTCAAACAACATTGCAATCATGTACATATAAAAAGGGACAGACAAAGGACCTGTCATTAAACACAGTGGCAGCTTGCATGTTGTACAGATTAAATTCTAATCAACCCACATACACACATCACTTGTATCCCACAACCCACATCCACCACTAGCAATATATTTATCGACACGTCGCGCCAGGCTGTTTTTTATCTCGGCCTTTTAACCGCATCATCACATTTTAAGCGAGAAGACAAATAAGCATGTCAATACAACAACGTGATGTCAATATATTAACGGATACGACCAGCAGCCACTCTGCTGTGAAGATGGTCTGAGGACCGAGTCGGTGTTGAGTGACGGATGAATCAATACTGGTGCCCTGTCTATCCCCGGCTTCCAAACCCAGGCCGACAAAGACGAGACGACTGTTTTCACACGAGCTTCAGAATGTTTTGACGGTATTTTCGTTTCCTCTGGAGATGGACTGTTTTGTGTTCTCTGACGAGACCAGAGTACAAGTCGACGGTTGAATCGTCAAGTACGGCTGATCCATATTGGGGAAAAAATTTAAATAATGGATTTGTTTTTATTAATTTATTGACACAGCTGATCTTAAAAGGTTGTATTGAGTTTATATTATGTATTATTATTTAGATGAATATCTGTGAAACTTATCCACCCACCTAGATGACATTTTTCTATTGGGAAAAAAAACCCTATTGAAACCTTTTAAACAGTTGTAGTACCCCTTGCTACTCGGTACTCCTACTTGACACTGGTACTCGAGTACTACTCAAGTACCAATTTGATGTCACTCATACTCGTACTCATACTCAGCTAGCAAAATACTTATACTCGATTACTCTACTGACAAATAATCTGTACTTGAAGTCATCAGGCGTGGAATTTCATCCTTGAGAGGGCAAGGCCATTTTCATTCTGCAAAGGGAACTTCCATTGGGAAAATCTCAACGTCTATGGGAAACTTTTGAAGGGGCACCAAGGCCAAGACCAGGGGCAACAGAGGCCATGGCCTTTGAGTAATTCCAGGCCGTAGTCATGTACTCGATACGCGACTGAAAAATAACCTGTTCTCAATATCATGAAATCGATACTCAACTTAGTATGTACTCGGATTCAGATTTCAAGTACTTGTGGTCAAAATACCATTTTTCTTTTCGCTTTCCTATACCTGCGTTAACGCAAGGAATAGAGGAACAAAGCTTTGGAAAAAGTAAAAGTAAAGTTGTCTATTATGTATTGATGTTTAAAACAAGACACCATTGCTGTCTAGAAATCATTCAAAAAACAATAAATGTATTATAATTTTGTTTTGATCCTTACACCGATGTGTATTAAGCACTGTATACTCAGTGCTTTCCCGAGTTCTGTGAAAAAAAAATCCACAGACAAATCACATCAGTGTAAGGGTCAAAACAAAATTATATTCTTTATCCCCGATGCAAACTTAACATCTATTAAATAAATGTATTCATACCTCATTTTGTAATATTTTATATATAAAGTACTCGTACTCAAACTCGTACTCAGAGATCCAAGTACTTGGTTTTCAGGTGTTGGGCTCGGTACTCGGATTTTGGATTACTCAGTACTCGGATACTTCTCGTACTTGATGACCCAAGGAAAAACTGCACACTTTAATGGATCCCAACATTCAAATTCGTACTAGAAATGTGCATCTATAATCAGGCTATTGACCTCTTGGATACGCCCCCATAGCTGAGGTCAAATAATGCGCGACTATCAGCAAATGATGTCTCTTCTTTTTAGTTCAAAGAGGGAGCCATTTTTACACTTTTGATGCACCTTTCTTTTATGAAGTGGGAGCTTCTTTGAAGAAAATTCAAATCTTTACCATGGGTGGAAATAAAATCAATGACCTACGTGACTGCGCAAGTGCAACTTATTTGAGGAAAGACTCTTCTGCATTTACATGTAACACTATCAAAAGATCATGCTCGCCCATCGGGGTTGCCACCGATTGTGCAAATACCCAAACCAAAAACTGGCTTAACTTCACTCTAGCGCCGCCGTGGAACAGATTAATGTGTTTCAGGATAAGGTTGTATTGTATGTTTTACAATCAAACATGAGACTGTACTTTTTGTTGTATTGATGTTAACATCAGCAATCTGTGTTTTTGAAAATTTTGTTCATGAGGAGCAGATGGTTTGAGACTCTAGTCTTCATAATTCAAAAATCCTTTTGATTTAACCTGTTGCTACTCATTTGAAACGATCATCCAATAAAGCATACAAATTTTGCTGTCAAATTTGTATCCAAAGAAAAGTCAGACTGGTTCTGATTGTTCTTGTCAGTAGAAATTTAATTTAACCTCAACAATTATTTTTGAAAGAGACATTGTTACGAGAATCTATTTTACCATCTTAAAATTGTTGATGTTTAAAAGGTACTCAGTGGCATAATAGTGGGCACTGGAGGGCTCTTGCCCCTCCCCCAATTGATGTCCATGCCCGCCCCCTCGGTGCTCCCCCCACCCCCACCCCAAAAAATTTGAAATATGTGGACTTTTAAGATTCAAAATTACTCAAATAATAAGTTACATTTTATGAGTTTTTATGTAGTATTTTCAGCGTTTTTAAAAATGTTGTTTTTCTATTTACACTCAGACAATGTATTTGTGTTTTACCTCCACGGCAGAATATCTGGAAAAAAATTGTAAACGATAAAATAATAGCACTGAAAGGGGACCTTGGTTAGGTGCAAACGGAAACTAGTTTGAATGGCCAGCAGTGCTCCCCTAGAAAAAAAAATGGTGCACCCCTCTTGTGGCCCTCTTATATTTTGCCCGAGTTTTACACTAAAGGTACGTCAACAACAACCCTTTTTCCTGTCCTTTTTTTATTATTTCACTTTCAGTTTAAAAGCTTCTTGTTTGCTTTTTGCTTGTTTGCCTTTCAGTTGCTTTCGTTTTTTTAGTTTGAGGGGTTGTTTTCCTTTTTGATTATTTTACAGATTCAGCCCCAGGGGCAGGCTCAGCCTTGAAATCAGAGTAAAAATAACTGGAAGTAAGTTCAATTTGTGTTTTTCCTTTTCCTTGCTTTCCGTTTTCCTTCTGAGTTTTTCTCCCCATTTTCTTTCTCAAAGAAAATTGGCACATATTCACTCAATAAATTCTGATATTTGTAAAAGTATATTTAATTATTGTCAATTTGAAATTGTTTTTGCCTTTTTATTGTTCTTTGCTCTCTATGTTATGTATTCCCTCTGGCCTATTGGCTTTCGTGTACATGTACCTCAAGTTAAGTGGTCTAGATTTTCATTGACTTGGAAATGTTGACCATTCTCTTTTTTTTGAATGCCATTTTGTCACCTTTTGTGCTTCTTGTTGAGGAGAACTGAGCCGCTGGTGTGCTTCTGCTGAGCGATTGGACTTAATTAGATTCAGACAGAACACAATAAACCCTTTGGGAGTTCAAATTGAATCATTTCTGGTACAATGGCTTCGTTGGTCACAATTGAATTCGGATGTTGGATCCATCAGATTAAATCTAGTGTTGCTAAGTGTATGTCACGTGGTTGAGAGCAAGCCTTTTACATAGCAACCTCCAGATGGGTTAAGCTTGATGCCTTTATGCAATACACATTCACTGAAAATTGTTTAAGGGCGTGCAAGGATTTGAAACTCCGCATAATTATTAGTTATAATAACTAGTTCTTATATAACAAATTTTGCAATAATAAATCAATGCACTGTACATTTGTGCCCTGGTCATTTGGCCAATAATAATCCTGTAATCTTTCTCAGCTCTCTTGGGGAGTATACAGCCCCGGGCTGCCGTGGCACTCCCAAAGGCGTTTTCAGGCACACCTCTACCCTCGCAGGTACCCATTTATACCCCAGAGTAAAGAGAAGCAATTATAGTAAAGCATCATGACCGGGATTCGAACCCACACCCGGTTGACGTAACCACCAGAACTTGAGTCCAGTGCACGAGACGGCTTGTCCCCAATACGCCACGCTGCACTACGCCGGATTTGAAGGATGCAATCTACAGGCGTGATATTCTTCCTACTTTAGTCTGATTTTTGATTTTGATTTGTTTTTGCCCTTGGGAAAAATCTATGATTTAATAGCCTGAGTAGTCTATTAAGGCCTACATTATGTGTACATGTACATGTAAGTCAGACCTTGTGCTCAATAAAATGTTCCTACTTTCATCCATGAACCAAATATCATGCCTGAATCTAGAATCCAAGAATGCAAAAATACCATGAAAATAATCTCTTTGGAGTTGTGGTTCTGAAAAGATGTGGTGGTTTTAAAACTTTATGCTCTGATCGTCATTCATGGTGTTGCCAAGCAGGGAATTCCGCGCTTACTTCAAGCGTATTTCACGGGTTAGCAGGGAAATTTTGCTTGTGCGCGTGCGTAGTCCACGTTACTAGGCATTCTACGCTTACACAGCTAGCGCAGAAATTCGGCGCTTGCTCGGTAAGCGGAGAATGGTGATCGCAAGCGCAGAATTCGGCCGTAAGCAGAGCCATGAAATTGGGCCCAGGTGGCCTTCACTGCCTTAAACGCACTGTACACGTTTGGTAATTACTCAAAATATCTATTAGCATAAAAACTGACTTGGTAACGAGCAACAGAGAGCTGTTGATAGTATAAAACATTGTGAGAAACGACTCCATCTGAGGTAACGTAGTTTTTGAGAAAAGAGGTAATTTCTCACTAAAATAATAAAAGACTTCTTGCAAGGAGCCTTTTATTCCTATCTGAAAGCACACAAATTTGTACAACAAGGGCGTTTTTTCTTTCATCATTTTCTTGCAACTTCGATGACCAATTGAGCCCAAATTTTCACAGGCTTGTTATTTTATCCATATGTTGGGATACACCAAGTGAGAACACTGGTCTTTGACAATTACCAAACGTGTTCAGTGCCTTTAAGCAAAAGACTGCCCTCCCCCCCCAAAAAAAAAAAATACTATCTGCAGCATTCTCCCTAAGTAGTGGTTCACTGGCCAAATGCCAGTTATAACTTCTGAGGACCACTCAAAATTCTGTCCAAAAGGTCCTGCTGGCTAGTTCATTGCTTCCAAACACTTCATGTAAACCACTGACTACACTGATTGTTCGTATGGGTCCAAACTCAAGTCCCATACAAATGACAGTAGAAAGAAAACCTTAAGGTAAGGACCGGTGAAGAAGCTGGGGGACCAGTTAAATTACAAGCTAACTGGTCCCGCTGGCTAGTCACTGAAAAAGTTAAGGGCAAACCTAGCCTTGCTACCATGGGCAGCGCTCTGTATCGATACCTCTAAACTAAAAATCAACGCTGATTGGCTAACCAAAAGTGACTGCTTTGCGTGCATGCTTGTTAATAACATTCGAGCGCTTGTAGGGCGCTTGGCAGGCGCTTAGTAGGCGCGTAAAAATGCACGTAGAACGCGTGTAAAAATGCAAGTATTTCAACGCAATACATTTCAAATAAATCATGTTTTTATATATGGTCTCCCTAAACTGCATACGTGTAAGACGTATCACAAGATTGAAAAAGAATGGGAGGAGCCAGTTGCTCTGTGACTTGATGCATATTTCGACAACGCGCTCTGCGTAGTCCCTAAAACAGAATGGATCAACCACAGGACTAATTAAAATATCCCTTATATTTGGATACTTTTAAAGTCACGCTTCCAGGGGTTACAATCGAGCAAGGCATTCTGGGAAAGAAAAACAAAATGGTGCGGTGAGATTGTACACCACTGTGAACGAGGTTGGGGTTAACCCTGATCTGACATTGCAGCACTGTCTTTAGTCTGAGGGATTCAAAATGTAGCATTCTGTTGTCACCAAACAAGTCATTGTACCAGACATTTTAAGGACCGAGGGGCTCATTAGAACTTATGTGGTGATTTTATTTTCGTATATTTTATTCAAATTGTTAAACTCTACACCCACACCCTTACTGATTTAGGAAGAAGATATTTTTATAAAGTAATTTTGTTCATGGCACGACTTGAGTGAAGGTATCTTCACACCGCGTCCATCTTCTTAGGAGTTCTACTTTTACTGTCGGCAACGTTGGATGGAATCAATTGCAATTGCAAATCCCTGGAGGATTGGGGTTTGCAAAATTCAAAGTCACGTCGCTGTAAGCTGCGGCATATTTACAATGCACGACGGAATTGAATTTGTAGAACACTGTATTGATCTTTGCATAAAATTCTGCCGTGCGTACGAGGGATTATAAATTTTAATTTTTAGCATCAAGGCTCAAAGTGTGTTTGGTTTTGTAGTTAAAGATTCCACTCAAGGTCTTCTGTAAACAAAAAAAGAAGAAGATCACTAGACAAAAGCTGGCTTCGTTTTTGTGGTAAGACTTAACATAAATATTGTATGTATGGATGATATTCGTTGGTCAAAAGGTATGAGGGTTAAAAAAGTGATTTTTTTTTGTTGTTCTTGTATGCCCACTCTGACATTTGTGGACATTTATATCCCTGATGTACACATAGTTTCTATACCTATATTCTCATTGTAGTTTTTGCTTACTTTGTCATTGTCATTTTCTCCAGTAGTTCGTTCGTATGTCTGTATGTCTGTCCGTCTGTGCTTACAAGAGCTACATTGAGGGGCTACTTGTAAGTAGGATCTGTACTTGTGGGCTTTTCTCGTGTTGTGGGCTCATGCCCACAATGTTTAAAACAGAAAAGATTAAAGAAAAGGGATCATAGTCACAACCTGTGGAATGCCCACTATGTCACTCTCCTAAACATGTCTGTCTGTCTGTTTGTCTGTCCGGTCTGAGCTTACAAGAGCTACTGAGGGGCTATTTGTAAGTAGGAACTGTACTTGTGGGCTTCTCTCGCGTTGTGGGGTCATGCCCACAATGTTTAAAACAGAAAAGATTAAAGAAAAGGGATCATAGTCACAACCTGTGGAATGCCCACTATGTCCCTCTACTAAACATGTCTGTCTGTCTGTCTGTCTGTTTCGTCTGTGTTTTGTCCTAAGCATTTACCTTTAGTTTGTCTATTTTGTTATGTAAAGGCAAGCCGCTACAAGCTACCTGGCTTATTTTGGGCCTTGCCTCCACGCGTTTTCCGCCAGTTTATTTTGTTTTCTATCACTTATATATACCTGTATGTATTACTATAATATTGTTTTGTGGAAATAAATGTATATTGAATTGAATATGGGGGACCCTTATGACAGCACTTTCCTGGGTTTTCCCACTTCAAAGGTCTACCTGTTTGTTTGTCGCTGTATTTAGAGGAGTCTGTTGCTAGGCAATAGTCAAGGATACCACATAAAGCCTCCGGGGAGGTTATCAATCTGGTAGAGGCTTTTGTCCGGCTTCAGCGAAACGTTGGATGAAATCACGGATTGCGAGGTCGGTGAAACTGTACCCCTTCAGCCGAACCGGCTGTAGATTGGTCTTTCTCAATGCCTCGCTATAGGGACCCATATGCAATCTCTTGCGGGGATTGATAAATCAAAAAAAGTACATTATGTAAATCTAGCTGTAGTAGAATTGGGAACTTGGCATGGAGAAGGTAGTTTTGTGGAAGGCATTGGGACAGAAGAGAAAATAGGTTCATTTTTTAACTTAGTATGGACATGGAGGAAGAATATGGAGGAGGCGAATTTGTTGCAGGGGCTGGTTCAGAAGAGATAATTTGTCATTTTTTTACTAAGTATGGAGAAGGTGAACTTGTAGCATGGGTTGGTTAAGAAGAGAAAAATTTGTTTATTTTTTACGTTAGCATGGAGAAGGTAAATTTTCTACTGTTGAATTGAAGAGTCAGCTTGGGAACTGTATTGCAGAAGCTGAAAACTTTTTTCTTTTTTTTCTTTTTTTATTTATTTCATATTTTAACTTCACATATCACAGTGTCAAGACTGGCAAGACATGTTTCTCAAGAAAACATTTCATCTATATTTTAGGGAATACTACCAAAGGGTAACATTGGGCATGATATTTCGCCTACTATAGTCTGTTTTCCGATTTTTGTTTGCCCTTGGGAAAAATCAGAACAATTGTTATTAATAAGGCCTAATGTAGAGCCCACACCATGTGTACATGTAGGTCAGCCCTTGTACTTGATAAAATGTTCCTACTTTTTTCCAAGGACCAAATATCACGCCACTAACAATGTGTTTATTATGATTATTATTATTATTGTTTCAATTTATCACAGCATGCAAAAGAAAGATCACATTTTCCTTTGTGCCGTCAACTCCTCGAGTCGGGCTACGTCCCGTAGCCTTAGATCTCAAGGGTCTTTCTCAGGATCCTCGCTGTTCCTAAAAGCGCCACCTTCCGTATTAATATTGTTGTTATTATTATTGTTATTATTATTATCATTATATATTTCTGGTAATGAAACCAAGGATGCCTCATAGGTGAACATAATCACTATAGCTCGCAAGCCTTAGGAAACCTGTTAACTGATATGAGTTTAACATAAATCAAACAAAGGACAGAAATAACAGAGGCTGCAAATCATCATCGTCCTGTCTTCATCTTCATGTCATCCTCTTCCTGTACTGCCCGGGAAACCTCCTCTGGAGCATAATCGCACATTAGTTGAAGTGCAAACAAGCAGGTGCAGACAAAACTCAAGGCATAACGAAAAACCTAGCTACGTAGTGCAAGTTAAAAT
Organism: Plazaster borealis; assembly: GCA_021014325.1. NCBI lineage: Eukaryota > Metazoa > Echinodermata > Asteroidea > Forcipulatida > Labidiasteridae > Plazaster > Plazaster borealis. The sequence continues at coordinate 4,405,241 of CM037475.1, read as the reverse complement.
TGTTATTTAGTATTCTGGCACATACATTTAAAGGGATTGTCTACGTTTGGTTAATTGGAACCCATTGTTTGTTTCAACCCTATATAGTTGTAGATATATACCATATAAAACTAACCTGTGAACATTTCATTTCAAAACTGGTAGCGTTTATTGAGATATTACTGAAAATCTGGAGCGGTTATGTCCACGCAGGAAGAATAATCTGCAATTGGAATACACAATCTGAGAAATGTTACTGCAGTAACACTTATCAGATTCAAATTTTTGGGGATAAAAAGTGATATCTTTTTCCATAACCACAGAACTTCGAAGTGAAAAGATTCTCAAAATGCATTATACTATCCAAAGCTGCTGTACTTCTTACGAAGTAGGTTTTTATTGCCATTAATTTCAGAGTCAATTCCAAACCTATACAGACCCTTTAATATAGGTTTTTTTCTTTACCTTACAAAAGAATACAAACAATAGATTAGGCGGGTAGCCAATGCCCTGGAGTCATCTCCACTGGTTGAATGGCGGTTCAGTTAGTTTTAAAGAGGCTGAAGCACTAGACTTAGAGCTCAAGCAGCGGGTTGTACTTTATCGCAGCCAAGAGGGCTCCACAACCCATTCAAAAGACAGTATCGTAAATTTGAAGGGTGTTCCCTCTAAAAGTATTTTGTTAGGCTCTCCTCGCCTCGGAGCCAAACGGAAGACTTGTACTGAGATTGAATCAATTTATTTATCAAAGTGGATTGCAAAATGGAGCCGGATATCATTAACTCATTCAGTGCCAAAAAGATCGTACATGTACGATAATGGCGCTTTCAGAATACATAAAATCGATTGTACATGTACGATAATGGCGCTTTCAGAATACATAAAATCGATTGTACATGTACAAAAAGTTGAATAAAGGTGGCAATTAGTCACAATTCATCAAATAATATATGAACAAAATTGCCTTGCATTTCAGTCCAACAAATTATTACGAAAAAAGGGTTCTAAGGGGTTCTAAGGGGTTGCAATCCACTTTCATGTACATGTACAATCGATTTTATGTATTCTGAAAGCGCCATTATCGTACATGTACAATCGATTTTATGTATTCCGAAAGCGCCATTATCGTACGGGTACGATCTTTTTTACATACTCATAAAGTTTCATCAATCATACATGTACGACCCATGATATACATGTTATCACGAGAGGGCAATATCACTCAAGAAATGCTATTGACTTTGGGATGTACCAGGGCAACGCAAATCAGCAAGATACATTTGTTCGGTGAGAAAGACTTATTTATTTATTTGTACACAGAATTTCGAAAAAGCTCAAAAAGCTGGGCATTTTAGGTTCCAAACGCAAAACAAAAGCGGGCACTGAAAGAGTTAACTTTGAAAATACTCCATTTTAAGTTAAATCAACACCCAGTGTTTGGACTTGGATGAGCAATAGTCATTTAAGCCCCAAAATCAGCAATCTACGATTGTCTTCCACTTTCAATTTGTGCCTGTTTACAGTCCGTGCACCGACATTATGGAACAATCTCCTTCTTCACATCCGTCAGGCCTCATCTCTTGAATCCTTCAAAGCCATGTTAAAAACCCATTTGCTTGTAATTTGAGTGAATTTTAATTTCATTTAGGTTTAACTATTGTTGTTTGTTCTTTGTAATATCCTTTGTAAGGTTAAATTAGGTCATTTTGTACAGCACTTTGGAACCAACGTAAAAGCCAATTTATAAATATTGTTATTATTGAATAATAATAACAATATTTATAAAGTGCCTTTATTATTATTATTATTATAGTTATTATTATTATAGCCTTGAAGTGCCATATCCTACAAATTCAGACAACTTCATGAATAGGACTGTAGAGGATTTGGGACAATTATGGTTTAAAGTAAAGGGTTTACACAGGGTATTCCTTGATGAGATATGCCCCTTTAAAGGCAGAATATACTTTTGGTAATTGTCAAAGACCAGTATCCTCACTTGGTGTGTTCCAACATATGCATAAAATAACAAACCTGTGAAAAAATGGGCTCAATTGGTCATCGAAGTTGCAAGAAAATAGTGAACGAAAAAACCACCCTTGTTGCATAGAATTGTGTGCTTTCAGATGGCTGAGAAAGGCTTCATGGCTGAAGCCTTTCTCAGATTCAAATTTTGGGGTGAACAATTACCTCCTTCTTTAAAACTACATTACTTCAAAGGGGGGTCGTTTCTAACAATGTTTTTTTTAATATCAACAGCTCTCTAGTGCTCTTTACCAAGTAAGTTTTTTTTATGGTCATTAATTTTTCGAGTGATTACCACAGGTATACCCTCCCTTTAAAAACAAATATTTACACTGCATCTAAATAATTTCTTCACTGAGAAATTACACCGGGATTTATCTCACTAACAGTAAGACGTCAGATATATTTCAATCATCAGAATGTGGTTGTGTGTTGATTTCCCATGAGATTCCATTTCCGTATAGATTGCACTCTGGTGTGGATTTCTTTTTGCTTTTTTGCATCAAAACTTCCACTCGGAGCATGTCCACCTCCCCCCCCCCAACCCTTTCTTCGGCAATGTTTGACCGCAGGTAAAACTTGAATTGAATTCTTTTCACCACCCTTTCACAATCGAGAAAATTATTCATTGGTGACTGTGGACAATTAATCAAACCGAAAAAAAGAAGAACATTGTCGGCAGGAAGACTTGACTGTCGCAAGTTTAAGACTTAAAGGTATCGTACACGTTTGGTAATGACTCAAAACAAATATTAGCATAAAAACTTACTTGGTAACAAGCAAGGGAGAGCTGTTGATAGTATAAAACATTGTAGGAAACGACTTCCTCTGAAGTAACTTAGTTTTTGAGAAAGAGGTAATTTCTCACTAAAATAAAAAAAACTTCTTGCAAGAAGTTTTTATTCTTATCGGAAAGCACACAAATTTGTACAACAAGGGTGTTTTTTCTTTCATCATTTTCTTGCAACTTCGATGACCAATTGAGCCCAAATTTTCACAGGCTTGTTATTTTATGCATATGTTGGGATACACCAAGTGAGAACACTGGTCTTTGACAGTTTCCAAACGTGTTCAGTGCCTTTAAAGATGTCATATGCATGTTTAAAAAACAGTCCCAATGCCCCGGGATCCAACTGGACAGGTTGGATGGTGTTCGGTTTAGTTTTAAAAGGTCTGAAAAATCAACTTTAGTACAAGTGGGATGTCACTTGCAGCTGAAAGGCTTCCACGACACATGCAAAACAAAAGGAAACATCGCCGTGCCCGCATTCTTTTTGTCATGGATGTACCTTTCTGGAGGTGTTTCTTAAAAAGGGGCTTCAAGTTTAAACTGATGAACTCAGTTTCCCAATAGATTCATAAAAGTGGGGGAAAACCTCACATTAAATTGGTGTAAATGCCATGTAATTTGATACTCTTGATTTGAAACATGACGTCATCGGACAGCAAAAACAAATGGGTCTGTACATTCCAAAGAGGAATTTCTGCACCAGTCATAAGCTTAAAGGCACTGAACACGTTTGGTAATTGTCAAAGACCAGTATTCTCACTTGGTTTATCTCAACATATGCATAAAATAACAAGCCTGTGAACATTTGGGCTCAATTGGTCATCGAAGTTGCAAGAAAATGATGAAAGAAAAAACACCCTTGTTGTACAAATTTGTGTGCTTTCAGATAGGAATAAAAGGCTTCTTGCAAGAAGTCTTTTATTATTTTAGTGAGAAATTACCTCTTTCTCAAAAACTATGTTACTTCAGAGGGAGTCGTTTTTTCACATTGTTTTATACTATCAACAGCTCTCCGTTGCTCATCACCGTTAAGTTTTTATGCTAATATATATTTTGAGTAACTACCAAACGTGTACAGTGCCTTTAAAATGTCGATTTGATTGAATATCATCAGAATTCTGTGATAAACTGAAAATTCTCTGTTCAAAAATGTACAGACCATATATTTGAAATGAGACGCCATCAAACGTTTTTTTTTATTTTGACAAAAATTGTACTTGATCTTGTATCAAACAAAGTGGCATTTTACACCATTGAAACAAGAGGTTAGAGATTTGTAATTTTTTCCATTTTCATGAGGGGTCTATCTGTTGGAAAATGAGTGGATCACAAAACTGAATTTGACCTCTTTAAAGTTTTTGTTAGGCTCTCTCAAACCTGAACTGTACGGACGACTTGCACAGAGACTGAAAAGCTCAAAAAACAGTCCCTAGATGACCGTCAGAAGTTGAATTAATTATTTGTGGTTTCTGGGATAGTTCCATCTTTGGAGACACATGCAAGGTTTCTCACATTTCATGGATGCACCACAGTCCTCAAAACTCTGGTTCTTTTAGTGATTTTCTAGACATGCCATTTTGAAATTTGTCATTATGAATAATAACGCAAACATATCAGAAGACAGAAATAATCGTGATCCTTGAGAAAGCCAGATGTCTGCTACCTTTTTTGGATGTAACTCGAGTATTCGTGCCCTCAGGTTAAAATATAACAGAGGCGGCAATTATATCCCACAATCTAGCTCTGCGCTGTACGCCAGAATAAGGCAATCGAATTTCACATTGTCATTCTGACAGAAATGAGAAATTTCAGATGTTTTTCAGACTTTATCTTTTGTCTGCTTGTTAAAAAATAATTAAGTGCGTTTTTCTTTCTTAAGGTATAGGAGAGATCATCAATAGACATCTAGACACCCCCACCCCCCTCCTCCGACAGCATTGTCCTTCAATCAACTGTCATGTGAATTTGATTGGAGAAAATGTTTCGACACCCCTATGTTCCAACAACCCTAAGTTCCGACAAACCTATGTTCAGAACACCCTATGTTCTTATAACTTGTTATACAATACATGCTAGGGTTAGAGTTAGGGTTAAAGGTATTGTACACTTTTGGTAACAGCTCAAAATCAGTGATCACAAGAAAATAGTGAAAAGAGACCTCATGTGTTTTCTGTTTTTTCAAAATATCGCGCATGATAAAAACTATTGTTTTACTCATTTCTCAGAAACGATAGCATTTTAGGCAGAAATATTTTAAGGAACCCTTTCAACCATTACTTACTTTAAATCATGTAAGTTATGTGTGAATCTGTGAACATTTGTGTTTTTCGATCTTACCTATAGTGTACAGGGCCTTTAAGATTAGAGTTAGGATAAGGAATATACCTTTGTAGGGGTGGCAGAATATACATGTAGGTGTGTCAGAAAACAGAGGGGTGTCGGAACATAGGTGTGTAACCGTTTGTAAAGGCAGATGAAGTGTTTTTGACATCAGGAAAATGTGCTAAATACGCAACAACCTCCCAACAATTGAAAGGTTTCATAGCAACATGGTCCAGTCTCAAGGCACTTGTGTTGTGCGTACGTCTCGGGAATGAAACGAGGAATATATTTCTTGTTGCAGTGATGCTTTCATTGTTAAGGTTGTTATAGGCATGGGTTGATTGTCTTTATTACTGGGGGGGAGGAGGGTGTCTGGACTCACTCGGCAAGACCCATTTTAAAACCACTGCTTTAGCTTAGAATCTGGTAAACAGGTTACCAGAAAAGGACACACATTTGTCAGTAAATTTGTGTGTATTTATTTATTTTTATTATTTTTTTTGGGGGGGGGGTGAATCTTTTTGGTTGATAGGCCCTATTTGAAACTATGGATTCAGCTTTGCTCCGGCTTGACTGGTTTTAGTTTATACAGGAGCTTTTTGTAACCACAGCTTGGTGTTTAGGCTCTGGACAATTTATTACCAGAAATGGACACACATTTGTCAGTAAATTTGTAGGGGTTTTTTGGGGGGGTTTTGTTGGGGGGGGATGAATATTTTTGGTTGATAGGCCCTATTTGAAACTATGGCTTTGTCTTTGCTCCGGCTTGACTGGTTTTAGTTGAAACAGGCCCTTTTCGTAATCACAGCATGGTGTTTAGGCTCAGGAAAATTTGTTACCAGAAATAGACACACATTTGTCAATAAATTTGTATGTATTTATATATATATATTTTTTTGGGGGGGGGTGTTGAATGTTTTTGGTTGATAGGCCCTATTTGGAACTATGGCTTCGGCTTTGCTTTGGCTTTGGCTCCGTCTATAATTTAGAAAACATACTTTTTCAGTACAGGACTTCGAACACGTGGACGACGCCTAACCCATGGTTTCGAAAATGACCAGATTCTGCTGTACAGAACAAACTAATTGGCAAAATCTTGTCATTATTCCTTGAAAAGGTTTCTGTTGATTTCGAATTTTGGATGTGTTGTATATTTGCAGTCTCAGTGACTTCATATGTCTTCAGGAACGTTCATTAGTATGTCTTGTGCTCATTTATTTCGATCATTTAAGCCATGTGTGGGTTGCCTACCGTCGATTCCGAGGTAGATTGTTCTTTAATTTATGCTCAGAGCTTCCTCAATTGTCTGTTATGCCGTTCCGCCGGAGACTTGTTGTTTTTCATCCTCAAGCCAAGATGAATAAATTTGTTAGCAGTTATCTGCTGATTCAGCACATCTATATCATGTTTCCCGTATACCATAGCAATCTTGACTACTGATTTTGATTATACTAAAGAGAGACCAGACTGTTTCCCCTCCCAGTCATTGAATTGAATAGGGGAACAAAAAACAAAATGGCTTCACCCTGAGGAAGCTTCATAGTCAATAAATACAAAACAAATTAGATATGCGAGAACTATTGCTTAGAGTTGTTTGTCGGACATAAATATTTATGTTGATGAATAGAAAAGATAAGTTGAAATTCACAGGTTGAGGCGTTGGCGCTAACACTGTCCATATAGCAAATGTGTATGCTGAGGATCTTGATGATGACATTTGCTAACTGATAAGTGCGGGTCGACTGTTGCCGCTGGACCCTTTTTTTGTGTTTGCAGGCGGGTATTAATTGAGTAAGACGGTGCGCAGGGTTTGTTTTCATTGCTCCACCAGGGGAGATTTTAATGGCACTGTCCTGGCCGGCCGGCGTTAGATCTCTGGAGTTATCTTCCGTTGTCTGATGACATCTGCTCTTAAGGGAAATGATATTTTTATTGTACGTATACGATCATGTCAAGTTGACAGGCGTGTTTTTGTTGTAAATACAGGGCTTTCATTTGGTTTAAAGGTATCGTATACGTTTGGTAATGACTCTGATAATTAATGGCAACAAAAAACTTACTTAGTTAGAAGTACAGCAGCTTTGGATAGTATAATGAATTTTGAGAAACTTTTCACTTTGAAGTACTGCGGTTATGAAAAAAGATATCACCTTGTATCTCCAAAAATTTGAATCTGAGAAGCGTTACTGCAGTAACGTTTCTCAGATTGTGTATTCCAATGCAGATGATTCTTCCTGCGTGGACACAACTGCTCCACATTTTTGACAATATCTCAAAAACGCTACCACCTTTTGAAATGAAATTTCACTGGTTAGTTTTATGGTATATATCTACATGTTTACACAGTATTTTGTTTGCACTTTTTTGATAAATTTTGAAGCTTCACATATTGCAAGAGATTAAAGGAACACGTTGCCTTGGATCGGAGGAGTTGGTCTATAAAAAGCATTTGTAATCGTTTGTTATAAAATGCATATGGTTAGAAAGATGTTTTAATAGTAGAATACAATGATCCACACAAACATTGCATGGTTTTCCTTCTTAATCGTGAACAAACACGGTAGGCCATTTTGTGGAGTCAACTTTTTTTTGACTCCACAAAATGGCCGACCGTGTTAGTTCGCAAAGTAAAAGGAAAACCACGCAATTTCGAGGCATATTTGTGTGGATCATTGTATTCTACTTTTAAAACATCTTTCTAACATGCATTTTATAACCAACGAATACAAACGCTTTTTTTTAGACCAACTCGTCCGATCCAAGGCAACGTGTCCCTTTAAATTAGTGTGTGGGTGACAAAAATGTAATAGTAATTTCTGCAAGGAAAATTCAGGAGTGAGTTTTCAACAATTATTCTCCTAAATTTTAAGAGGATAAATTCTAGTGACGTTAGCGGTTACATCCTAAAAATATTTTAATGACTTGTGAAATATAGTCGCATCCCCTTAAGGTGATCCCACTCCTGCCCCTTCCCAGGTTGTATCATAAATTTGGATGTGATCCCTGATAAGGCCTATTTGGCAGTAGGTTGAACGGCTTTCAACTGCACCCCCGAACAAAGATATTGTCAAAATAGGAAAACCACCAACATAAGAGCTAGATAGCTCAGATGGTAGAGTGCTGGCACGTTAATTCGTACAGGTTTAAAACCCGCTCTAGTAATATTTTCCTTGATCAACCCCCAAAAAATGAGTTGTGATGGTTCTGAAAAGAGTCGGTGGTGTGTCAACTCAGTATGAGAAATGAAAAATTTCAGACTTTTATCTGAATCCAAACTTGTTAATGTCTTCCTGGTGAAAAAAAGGTGGATGAATATGTACTTCAGATATAAGAAATCATGCGTTTTGATTTACTTCTGCTGTTATCAAGATACTGCTCCCAAAAGCTCCTAGTCTACTATACTCCAGGGGTTACCAAAAGGTGGAAATGCCGCATTTCAACATTACACCTAAAAGTTTGGATGCTAGTTTCAGATTTTGTTATTAGCAGTGACTTTCATCCCTGGTGATTTGATCAGTACGCTCTGATCAAATGTGACACTTCATGCAAAAACTAGGCATTTCCCGCCAAAACTCAAAACTAGGTTGATTTGCTCATCAAATAGATAATAATAATACCAATACTTATATAGCACCTTAATCGTGCGGGCATGCTCTAAGGCGCTGAACAAATGGCACTAGTCAAACACTAAACAGGTACAATTGTATGGACAAACTAAAATACATTAAGAAAATGAATTATAACAAGTAGGAGTAAAAATTCAAATACACAATAAACCTGAAGTAATAAATTGAATTACCGAGGAGTAAAAATGCAATTTGATCTAAGGATATAACACAAAACGTTATAAAAAAATACGTATCATAAACTGTTATATAGCAGGCTAAAATTACATATTGCATATTGACATTAAAATCTATTCAAGCAATATAGATGAGAATAAGAACTTAATAAAACCTAATCAGCCATTTTGAGACATAGTGGACATATTATAATTGCACTGTTTGGTTTGGGTAAATCTGCCTGTACACACCCAAACCAAACGGTGCACTCCTATAGTGTTCTTCATATCTCAAAAAGGCTAATTAGGTGTTCCTGCAAGCACGAACACCTCATTGGGTTTTTTCTGGCTTTTCTTCATCTTCTAGTTCTTTTTTTTTTTTTTTCTTCTTCTTCTTCTTCTTCCACGGAACTCTTCTCTAGAGTATAACTCAAGATTGAAATTGAATTTAACATTGAAACTCATCAGACAATTGAACCTCAATATGAAGACGGCAAAAACTTGATGACGTCATGATGACATCATCAGGTGTCAAATTACAAGGGTTTTAAAGTTGAAAAATGACCATTTGCTATTCGCTGGATTGTAAATATCCAATATGTGGTTCAGGAGTTATGACATTTTCAAATATTGAAGTTTTCAAATATTTGGGTGACCGCAATATACAAAGAAACAACGAGCGACGCCAAATGTATTGGTTTTTAAAATGTATACATCATTGTTAAGGTCTTCAAAAAGTCAACAAACGCTGCACAAAGTGTGAACCCATTTGACCTTGACTTCCAGTTCAAACCAGAAGTTGAATTTTTATAATGAACAAATCTAACTCCTGAACCAGAGGTTGGATTGATAAGGTAACTGTCGACACCAATTCACTCATAATTCACTCATAATTTGATGATATTACTCTCGAACACCTTGTTTTTGTGATGTCACAAAAACTGAATCTCTAGTTATCATTAGGTGTAAGGTAAGTACTTCTCAACATGTAAAATGTTTGTAAGACATCACATCACCTTCAGGGTTTGAAATTAACACTGGACCACAGGCCCGAGGCCAGTGATTTTAGCATCGGGCCAGTAAACTCACGACCGGACAAGCCCGGTGGTCTTGTGTTTTTCAGTTGAAGAATAATAATAATAATAATATTTAAAATTTATATTGCGTCCCTTACACACAAATGATCAAAGGCGCACAACATATGTTAAAATGCACAGAATGGCAGAGAAAGATAATAATAATTCACTGTGTAAATAACACCTTTGTGAAAAATGTTGGCTATGAGTCTGATTGGTATTATCTCTTTCTATTCTGTTGAGTATCGAAATGTACCCATCAAAGTAGACAAATGAGATAGATCTTCTCTCAGTGCTTGTTCAACTTATTTTAATTCTGGGGTCGATTTCACAAAGCTCTATGATTCATCTTAAGATGAGTTATCAGTATTACCATAGTGATTTGTATTGTGACATCACTCTTTGCTAAGCAACTGCGATGGATTTGCAGTTACGATCAATCTTAACTCTTTGTGAAATCGAGCCCTGGTCTTGTAAAACAAAATCCTGTCCTGTAAAATTGTTGAGCTTCCAAGCCCTGCATTCTTGTTGATTTTACCCCCAAATTCGAGCCCAGTGCCCAATTTCATAGAGCTGCACAAAAAGTAGCTAAGCACAACAAAACTATGCTTACCAAAATATGGTTACCAGCCGAAATGCCATTTCTCATGTACAATCTGTGACTGGTGTCCTGCTAAGTTTTGCTTAGCAGAAACTTTTTAAGCAAAATTTTCTGCTTTTAGAAGCAGCTCTATGAAATTGGGCCATGGCCTTGCAAGAATGATGTTTCACTTTTAAAGCCACTTCACTATTTCCGAGAAGTGACCGATTTTGCCTTGGGGCGTCACAAATGCATTCAGGAGAAAGCTCCGCTCCCTGTATTTCAATCAGTTTCTAAGGATTTGTGTGTCTTTACGTTTCTTATCCAGAGCCCACCAAAGGATGGATGTAGTTCAGCAGATACTTTGATCACAATGAGCACAGCCACGCCGTGACGACAACACTCTAAGCTTTGTATACAATTAAAGAGCCCTGGTGAAGCTATACTATTCCAAATGGGATATACTGTTAACCTGATTGGAACCTCTTTTCCCTCCCTGTGGGGGTATCAAGGGTACCCAATCGGGGGCAAGTCATGGGTGACAACATGTAACCAATTTAGGCTAACATTATTATTGTCAACCAACTATACCAAATGGGGTATACTGTTACCTGGATTGGAATCCTTGTCTCCCAGTGGGGGTATCAATAGTCCCCAAATCGGGGGAAATGTAATTCGACAACAAAACCTACCCAATTTAGGCATACACTAGTAGCAGGATCATTGTCACATAAGCTATCCCAATTGGGATTTACTGTTACCCTGTTTGGAACCCTTGTCTCCCAGTGAGGGTATCAAATTGTTCCCAATCGGGGGAAACCTAAGTTGACAATGTCACCTGCCCAATTAATAACCAACAGGATCATTGTCACCTAAGCTATCCCAATTGGGATATACTGTTACCCTGATTGGAACTTTTGTTTCCCAGTGAGGGTATCAATGGTTCCCAATCGGGGGAAACCTAAGGTATAATGACACCTGCCCAATTAATAACCAACAGGATCATTGTCACCAAACCTATCCCGATTGGGATATACTTATACCCTATTTGGAACCATCAACCCCCAATGAGGATATCAATAGTCCCCAATCAGGACCTTCCCTTGGGTACTTTCTTTGCGGATGAGTTGGTTCCTCAGTAACCAAATATTAAAATCCCCTTTTCAACTTCAAACTTCACCTGTCAGATTGTACATAATGTATTATTATTATTAATATTTCTCAGTGTTAAGTTCATAACTGTGTAAAGAGGAGCATACACAAATGATTTAATTAAGAGTTAAAATTGTCAAGGACAATAATGTATTATATCAGAAAATGAAATGTGGTCAACAAATAATAAGCAGAATTTTCCCATCAAAGACATTAAAGGGATTGTATACGTTTGGTAATTGGAACCCACTGTTTGTTTCAATCCTACATAGTTGTAGATATATACAATAAAACTAACCTGTGAAAATTTCATTTCAAAAGGTGGTAGCGGTTTTTGAGATACTGCCGAAAATCTGGAGCGGTTATGTCCACGAAGGAAGAATAATCTGCAATTGGAATACACAATCTGAGAAACGTTACTGCAGTAACGCTTCTCAGATTCAAATTTTGGGGGATAAAAAGTGATATCTTTTTCCATAACCGCAGTACTTGAGAGTGAAAACTTTCTCAAAATGCATTATACTATCCAAAGCTGCTGTACTTCTTACCAAGTAAGTTTTTATTGTCATTAATTTTCAGAGTCATTACCAAACGTATACAGACCCTTTAATGATCACTTTGCAGTTGCCATCATTTGATGAGGTATGAACCATTAGGTTAGCAATGTGTTAAGATAGATCCCACTTAACATCACAGTGTAAAGTTGGCCAGTTTTACTGGCAATAATCAATCATTTTGTGAACGCTCAATTATTAACTATGCCTTATGCGCAAATACCATGTGTGGCGCGCAGGAGTTTTATCAAATTCCTTGCATGATTGGTCGGTGAACCACTGGGCTGTGTAGAAAAGTTGTAAGGTTTGACGAAGCTCAAAGCCAAAACCCAAGTTGCCCATAAAGATGGCGATGACCGGATTGCTAAAAGGGCATAGGCTGTTTCCCAAATAACGGCTACGGCTACGATTGTTGCTAAGGGTGTTGCCATGGACGTCCTATTCTTCAGTGCATGATGATGTGGCGATCCAGCCGTAGCCGCCAATTCAGACACGGCCATATTCTGTAGTGCTGTCACTGCATTCAACAGCCATAGCCACAACCTAGCTTTTCCTTCTCTATGCTTTAACACTCATTATACTAACCATGGACTAACGGTCGCAAATGTTATAAGTAGTTAAAGACTCCTTTGCACCGATGTCTTTCCCACTGTCTGCCATTTTTGGAGTCGACAAAAATTGCGTGTAAAGATACGGTGTGCGTCTGTATGCGTGCGTGTTGCCTAAAATGTTCACATTGTACAGTAACACATGGGGATAGCGCAACCAAGAGCGCTATCGTCGATAATGACGTCAGATATGAATTGGGTCAACAGGTTTTGCCTTTCACTTTTCAGTGCCTAGCCGGCGGTACCAGTCAGCTTGTCATTTCACTAGTCCCCCAGCTTTTTGCTAGTCAATATTTCATATTGATTGAGGATGCTTTTTAACACTAAACTAGCCAGCCAGACCACTTGGAGAGAATTTTGACTGGTCCTCGGGGTGTTTTAACTGGCATTTGGGCAGCGGACCACTTTTAAGGGAGAACGCTGGTCAATAGCTTTGAAGAAAAAAAAGGGGCTGGAATTTAGAAATATGGAGAATAAAATATTGAAGCATCTTGGCAAGCATTTAGGTTAGACGCTGCAATTTTAAATATTTATAGAAACATGCCTTAAAATAGCCATCTCACGTATTAATGTATTTATGCAATGACTACGATATTTGTCAAAAGTTGACAATTTAGTTGGTGAGTCAATAGATCACACATGTGGGTGTCTGCTGTATGCGCAAGGTTTATACTTCAGGCTCCACAACTGGCATATGTTTCTGTGTAATTTTTACCAAAACACCGTAATTTCATTCTTCATTGGCATTTCTTATGACAGAAACTGATCAATCTGAGATAGCCTTGAGACTTTGTGAAACATGTACAGAGCTGCCAACTCTACCTGATATCGTCCAGCATTAGTCATATTATTCTATTTACTAGATTCAAGAGCCGTTAACCACATGATATCATATTGCAGGCTGGCATATTTTATAAATCATTCAAAACCACAGTGGATGATATTGAATATAGAGCCATCAACTCTCCCTGATTCTGCAGAGAGTTCCCTGAATCTTCCCATGTTCTGATGAACAAATTTGACAATCTCCCTGATTATGGAAACCTTTTTCCCTATTATGTTGAATGCAATTCTAAATATCTCCCTGATTGTTGTACAAAATCTCCCTGGTTGCAAGATGCAAATGTTGGCAGCTCTGCATGTATTTGACAAGTCCAATAATACTTTTCTTTCTTACAAATATCCTCAATGAATCATTTTCTATGAGGTGCTGGCCATCATTGGAGCCAGTTTATGTGAAATGAGCATGACTTACATTGGAATTGCGTCACACTTCATGAACAGCCGGTCCCATTTTCATAGAGCTTCTTAAGCACATAACTACGCACAACAAAATTATGCTTACCAGAGTAAGGTTACCTGCCAAAATGGTATTTCACATGCACCATCTATGGTCGGTATCCTGCTTAGCTTTGCTTAGCAGAAAATTGTTATCAGTATTTGTTGCTTAAAGCTGCTGTTGCTTAAAGCTGCTGTATGAAATTGGACTCGTTGGAGAAGGGTTTGCTATTAACTAAAGTCAACTGTATAATTGCATAACAAATAAATGATAAGTGATGACTTTGAAATTTACAGTGCTTTTTTGTGCTTTATTTGTCTTTGTATTTATGGGTGTATGGGGAATCTTTGGTTAAGGGGTCAGAGGGGTTGATTTGCACAAAATGTTACACAGATAAAAACACAAATACTGATTTATAATACTGGCTAAAAAGTATGTCTTGCTTCCTCTGTCCAATTTTTCTTCTTCTTGCAGTGCCTGAATTTTGCCCTCTATTTTGCACGAATTTGGGAGGGCAGTTTGTTTGTATTCTTTTGTACAGTTCAACAAATCAAAGTGAAAAACAAGTTTTGTTATGGAGAGAACAGAGCAGTGTTCTTAGAAATAAGGAGATTTGTTATTTGTAATGAAATATTTGAGACTGGCTACTGTGGAAGATTGAAATATCGAGTTAAGTCTGAAAGAACACCTTGTGGCTTATCTCACTGTCGCTGAGTGTTATCGGCTGTGATCCTTATAAGAACCATATATTAAGGATCACAGCCAATAACACTCGGCGCCTGTTCTTAATTGACGTGCTAATAGCATGGGGCACGTGGCGTGTCATGAGCGAGCGGTTAAAAGCACCGGACTCAAGCTCTGGTGTTTCTGATCAGCAGAGTGTGGGTTTGAGTCCTGGTCATGACACTTGTATCCTTGAGCAGGATACTTTACCATGATTGCTTTGTCCATCAGATGAGACATACAGCCGTAGGTCCCATGTACTAGGATTGGTAGTGCATGTAAAAGAACCCAGAACACTTATCGTGGAAGAGTAGGGGTTAACCCCTGTGTTTCTGGTTCACATAGCAAGCACCCTTGTTTACAGGTTTCCTCAAGCTTGCGAGCTACAGTGATTAAGTTCACTTGTGAGGCATCCTTGGTTTCATTACCAGAAATATATAATAGTAATAATAATAATAATAATATAGAAAATTTGTTTAAATCTTACACTGACGTGTGTTAAGCACTGTATACTGTCCGGAGGCCTGCTAGTTCTTGTCTTGGTTAGGAGACTTTACACTAAGATTGTTAAACTCAAGTGTAAATTTATGCGATTTAAGTCTTATTTTCTATATCAGTACGTCCTTGCAACTATACATTTCTGTTCCTCACATATTGCCTATATGCCAATTTTTTTTTCCTGTTTTAGACCATGGAGAAAGGAGGAACTCCTTGCCATGTGATTATTCAATTTTGCCGAGTCTGATATGATACTGATAATAATTGATGTTTTTACAGCGACGCCTGTATCTGTCTATTTTGATTCTTATGGCACATGAACGTATTACCCCAGGTCACTGGGCCATTTATTTCAATCCTCAAACCATTTCAGCTCCCTTGGGAGTATACAGTCTGCGTTGCCAATTGTGTAGTGCATCAAGCTATAAATCAATTGCAAGAACCATCTCTGCCCATGACAGTAAGGTTAGTTTGATATTGGACATTTGACATTTACATAGGTTTGTACAGTGAATGTCGACTTTCTATTTCGATATTGGACATTGGATGCTCACATATGGGTTTCACATTCGCATTCGCTTTACAAGCCTATGTGAATGTCCAGTGTCCAATATTGAAATAGAAAGTAGACATTCACTGTACAAATGTATGTGAATGTCCGATGTCCAATATCAAAAATAGAAAGTAGACATTCGCTGTACAAACGTATGTGAATGTCCAATATCGAAATAGATTGTAGACATTCACTGTACAAACCTATGTCAATGTCCAAATTATCAAATTGGATCATGTAATCATAGTAAAATAAAAAAGGAACAGCGTGTTCGTCCAAAGGACAAACACCTAGTGTCTAGTTATTACTGCATCTCTTTGGACCTCCTTGCCTGGTGCATGTTTCCCTCCATCCTACAATCTAGACTGTTTTAAGAGGAATATCAATTCCTACATTGAACTCCCCTGAAATATTTTCATCTTAAATTGTTTCTTCTTGTAGCCCCTTTAAGCTTTTAGCCTTGTCTTGGGCGAACTTGCATTTATAAAAAATATTCAAAAAATAAATTTAAAAAACAATACTTGAAAAGGTTGCTTACAATATAATCAAATTAAACAAATACCTAAACAATGCATTCAGAGGGCCAGAAGAAAGCAGAAAACCCCACATGTGATGCCATACCTAACAGAAAAGTATTTGCCTTCTCTTCATTTTGGAAAAACCTGTTCATATTTTCATCTAATGGTAACACCTTTTTCGTAAATTTAGTTTGTAGAATAAAAAATCATCAGGCGTTCTGAAATCAACACTTCATTTATTCCTTCACCTTTTTCCAGAAAGAAAAGAACAGTAAAACCCCACGACTCGCATAAATCAGTTCGCCTCAAAGTTAACCAGGGGTATGTATGTGGGGAGGCTTTTTAACTTAGGCCTTTGAAGCCAATATGCCATGTATGTACATTACATGTTCCAGAATGTGCAGGTGCTATTTGCGCTCTCTATCCGACCGACCGCAAATGCCCATGCATGTCGTATTTGTACGTGTAGTTGAGTAAATATTTCTGGTGTTGGCCAAACAGGATCTACAGCCCTTTTTGAGTTGATGCTCGGAAATGCACAACATTTTGAGTTGATGGGTTTAATATCAGTCTTCCCCTTGAGTGTGAGGGGATGCCTTAAAGGTAGGGTCATTCATAAATTGGTAAATACTCCAAAAGATAATGACCATAAAAACTTACTTGGTGAGAAGCACTGCAGCTGTTGATAGTATAAACTATTTTGAGAAAGGATTCCCTTTGAAGTAATAAGGTTTGGATATTTTTCAACCCAAAATGCATGAATCGTTTCTCAGGTTTCTGAGGGTTGGTGTCCGTTCGTTTATGCTGCGGCCAGAGATGCTGTTGGTACTTGCTGTCATCTCTCAAAACGTGGATGGATTCGACATTCTTGTGAAAATACCTTGACAGCTTGTTGCTGTTTTCTCAGCAAGTAGACACTGTATTCAGCTGAAACTTTCACATGTGACTTTTATTAAATCTTTCTTTGAAATTTTTCCTATAAATAAGCATTACATTCACAAAAAAAACAATCTATGACCCTACCTTTAAAGGGAAACAATTACATCAGTTTTTTGATATTTTTGAGTGGACCTTATCTGTCAGAACCAGGGGGGGTTGAATTAGGCCCCTCCCTCCTCTCTTTCTTACCTCCACCACCGAGCAAACACAAATAATGTGTGAGAGGAGACAAAATGTTAAGGGTTGCTTATGGTGATCAAGGGATGTGGGGGGGGAGTAATAAATACCTTATCTGTGTCAAGTTACTAAGCTTTAGTAAAACATTATTCTCCTCTCCAATGATTGATGAATGATAACGAGCGACCCAGAAGATTGGTGAAATTTGATGGATTTGTTAAAGTCTTATTTTATCTAGTTCCGCTATAATTCGACACTCAATATATCAAGTGTTACTAAAGCGATCTTTGAGACACCCTCGGGTGTGATAAAGCGCTATATAAGACCTGCATATCATTATTATTATTATTATTATTAAACCTTGGCTTTTATTCTAACTCATCTGTCTCATAAAGTGGCGTATCATGCCAGCATCTAGAAAACCACACTTGTACCAAGGATACAAATTAAAACGGCTCATATTCCCTTTATTTGAGGGAATGAAAGGGAAACTTATAGCTCGTTGTTCCCCGCGCTGATTTTCATTTATGTTAACATCTTTGTCCCTGAAATGTTCACTGAAATTAAAATAAAATCTTTTCAGATAATGTCAAAACTGTGGCCCTAAAGAATAGGGTGACTGCTCTCGGTTCCAACACCCCTATGTTACGACACTCCTATGTTCCAACACTCCTATGTTCCAACACCCCTATGTTCCAACACTCCTATGTTCCAACACCCCTATGTTCTGACACCCCTATGTTCTGACAATCCCTATGTTCTGACACCCCTATGTTCCGACACCCCTATGTTCTGACACCCCTATGTTCCAACACCCCTATGTTCCAACACTCCTATGTTCCAACACTCCTATGTTCCAACACCCCTATGTTACGACAACCCTATGTTCAGACAGACCTGTGTTCCGACAACCCTATGTTCCAACACTCCTTTGTTTGTTCCAACACTCCTTTGTTTGTTCCAACACCCCAGTGCTACAACACCCCTATATTCCATCAACACCCCTATGTTCCAACACCCCTATGTTCCAACACTCCTATGTTCCGACAACCCTATGTTCCGACACCCCTATGTTCCGACACCCCTATGTTCCAACACCCCTATGTTCCAACACTCCTATGTTCCAACACTCCTATGTTCCAACACCCCTATGTTCCGACACCCCTATGTTCCAACACCCCTATGTTCCAACACCCCTATGTTCTGACACCCCTATGTTCTGACACCCCTATGTTCTGACACCCCTATGTTCCAACACCCCTATGTTCCAACACCCCTATGTTCCAACACTCCTATGTTCCAACACCCCTATGTTCCAACACCCCTATGTTCCAACACTCCTATGTTCCAACACCCCTATGTTCCAACACCCCTATGTTCCAACACTCCTATGTTCCAACACTCCTATGTTCCAACACCCCTATGTTACGACAACCCTATGTTCAGACAGACCTGTGTTCCGACAACCCTATGTTCCAACACTCCTTTGTTTGTTCCAACACTCCTTTGTTTGTTCCAACACCCCAGTGCTACAACACCCCTATATTCCATCAACACCCCTATGTTCCAACACCCCTATGTTCCAACACTCCTATGTTCCGACAACCCTATGTTCCGACAACCCTATGTTCCGACACCCCTATGTTCCAACACCCCTATGTTCCAACACTCCTATGTTCCAACACTCCTATGTTCCGACAACCCTATGTTCCGACAACCCTATGTTCCGACAACCCTATGTTCCAACACCCCTATGTTCCAACACTCCTATGTTCCAACACCCCTATGTTCCAACACTCCTATGTTCCAACACTCCTATGTTCCAACAACCCTATGTTCCGACAACCCTATGCTCTGACAACCCTATGTTCTGACAACCCTATGTTCCGACAACCCTATGTTCCGACAACCCTATGTTCCGACAACCCTATGTTCCGACAACCCTATGTTCCAACACCCCTATGTTCCGACAACCCTATGTTCAAACACCCCTATGTTCCAACACTCATGTTCAGACAACCCTATGTTCCAACACCCCTATGTTCTAACATGTGTTCTGAATTACTTGTCAAAGTTGAGGAAATTACATTTGAAGACTCATAGAAATCATTATTTCTTATGTTGATTGCCGCAATAGAAGCCTGGTATATGAACATGCACAAAATCCCTGAAGAATGTAAACTCTTTTTTCTTTTTTTCCATAGAACACGGTCATCGAATTTGATGAATTACAGGTTTTTGTCTGGTTTGTTTATTGAACTAGAGAATGAGTATTAAGCTACTCTGCGAATAAAAAACAATGATGCAGGCCTGGAATTTCATCTTTGAGAGGGCAAGGCCATTTTCATTTGGCAAAGGCGGCACTATTGGAAAATCTTAAAGTCTATGGGAAACTTCTGAAGGGGCACCAAGGCCAAGACCAGGGGCAACCCAGCAGGGTGGATATGTGTGCATTACAAGTCTTATTATTATTATTATTATTAACAGAGGCCGTGTCCTCCGTGTCCTCTGTATATTATTCCAGGCATGATGATGTAATTTATCTTTTAAAAAACCCCACAGATTACTGATGCAGTAGAGTGCCTTTAATGTGACTGTGCGATTTATTCCTTGCACAGCGTTCATGTTTATCCACCAAATTGAACTTCTTGAGTGCATCAACGGAGAGAAGAAAATCGGCGGAGTCTTTTGCCGTAATGCCTTCTTCACAGATCAAGATGAGATTGTAATACACACAGCCACAGATCATATATGCCTAGTCACGCTTGGCCTTTTATCACACCACTTGACAAATGTACAAGTAATATTCCTTTAATATTCATCTACGTAATTGCTGCCCTTTCGAAAGATGTATATTTTCATGCCTTTTTTTTTTTTTACCGGAGTCTTTTATAGCGGACGGATCTACCAATACTCAAGGTGCTGTGAACAAAGAGAAACATTTAAGACACTTTTTTTGAGATATTAAAGTTGTAAGACTGATTTATGTAGCGCCATGAAGGGTTAACAAGGCGCTCGGTGTATTTAGCAACCACTGCCAGAAACACCGGTAGTTATTTCTTCTCTCAGCGATAATTGTTAAAGTGGCGCAGGGTGGGGATGGCATTGCTTTCCAGTGGGGGGGGGGCACAAGTACTCACAAAGGAGTAATATTCCATCGATAATCATTCATCCAAACATTGAGAAGTTGCTAAAATGATTTTTTTTTTTTTTAAGTGCTCTAACTGAAAATTTGTGAAAGCAATTTAGAAACCCTGCTTTTGACTAGCACACTCAAATCACAATGCTTGATAAACGTTTATTTATGTCTTGAAAAGTTGCTGGCCTGTTCAAAGTAACAATGAGGGGTTTTTCTGGTGTTTTTAAATTCAGTGCTCGGACTAAAAGTTTGTAAATGCAATTAAGAAAACGCTTTTTCTGACCAGCACACTCAAACCACAACGCTTGAAAATTGTACAAATAAACTCCCGCAGCCCGCCCCCCCCCCCCATCCCAGTAGTTAATAAGCAGGACAGTTCTTTTGAGAACTAAGCAGTCTCCCAAACTCTGAAATCCACTCCGCGGCACCGTGAATAAATAGAAAGACAAATTCTCAAAGAACAAAATCTA
The DNA here is from genome assembly GCA_021014325.1 of Plazaster borealis. NCBI lineage: Eukaryota > Metazoa > Echinodermata > Asteroidea > Forcipulatida > Labidiasteridae > Plazaster > Plazaster borealis. The sequence goes on along the minus strand of CM037475.1, from coordinate 4,384,078 downwards.
CACAGCAAAGTAGATGGTACCGTGTTAATACAGCAAACTGAATGTACATTGATACCTCACCATGCACTGCCTCAAAACCCATATAGTAATATTCCATCGCTAAATATCCATCCGTTGCAAATTCGCTGCCCTCTTGGGAGATAAACGCATTTTCTGCCAGTTTTTAACCTGCAGTGTTTGGCTGAAGGTTAGTCATGAAATCCCCCTTGGGATTCATAAATGATTTTTCTGATCCCTACTTGACAAAAAGTGACCATGAAAATCGACAAAAGAAGAATGGTCTGAATGGAAGTTCGTAACAAATTAATCTTGAACACAAAAGCCAAGTGAAGTTACAAATGGATGTGAGTGTCATTAGTCAAATGCATTAGACATACAAGGTTGGATTCAGGGACAAACAAATGAAAGCCTACTTTTGTTGCAACATTTTTAAAAATAAAACAAAAAAATTAACCAAAATTGAAGACAAAAAGGCCTTTTACAGGCATGTTATTCTTCCTTCATTAGTCTGTATTTTTAAAAAAAATGCCCTTGGAAAAATCAGATTTTGTTTATTAATAAGGCCTGAAAAGTCAATTAGAGCCTTCACCATGTGTACATGTAGGTCAGCCCTTGTACTCAATAAATGGTTCCTTATTTTTCCCCAAGGACCACATATCATGCCTGGCTTTTACAATTGATAGAAGGATACAACAGCAGCTTTTGTAAAACAAAATGGGAAATGAATCTCTGCCTTTTGTTGTCAAGATATCTAACAAGTGAACAAATATATCTTTGGCTCTATTTATTGAGGCAGTGTGTTACCATTAAACAAATATTGTATGACATGTAAAAATTGAAGAAAACCTTTCAGTTTGGTGTTTTGAACCATTTTCTCAAGATTTGGGACACTAAGCCAGAAAAAATCAAATGTGGTCAGAATTTCAAGCCAGAAGTAAAAAAAAACCTGTGACTTGTTTTTAATCATTTTCTCAAGATTTGGGACACTAAGCCAGAAAAAAATCAAATGTGGTCAGAATTTCAAGCCAGAAGTTAAAAAAAACCTATGACTTGTTTTTAAATAAAAATAGAGTGTATTTCTTATGCATTTTTTCAAGGCCAGGAGTCCCCCTCAAAGCACCTTACAGTATTATTCCCCATGTCGGGCCCTAAGCATTCCTAAAAACCATCTCAACTCCTTAGGAGTATGCAGCACCGGCAACTGAATGGGCGTTCACGATGCTAATCATTCACATCAACAATCTCTACCCTCGCAAGCACCCATTTACTCCTGGGTGATGAGAAGCAATTAGTAAAGTGTCTTGCTCAAGGACAAAAGTGTCTCAATCGAGATTTGAATCCAAACTCTGGTTACTTTAATCACCAGGGCCCAATTTCATGGCTCTGCCTTAAAGAATCAATGGTTATGGAAGCAGGGAATTCCCCGCTTACGGAAGCGTATTTCACAGGTTAGCAAGAAATTCTTGCTTGTGCCCATGCATACTTCACGTTACTAGGCATTCTTCGCTTACACAGTAAGCGCAGAAATTCGGTGCTCGCCCTTTAAGCTGAAAATGGTGATCGTAGGCGCTCAACTCAGCAGTAAGAAAAGCCATGAAATTGTACTTGTGTCAGATGCGCTAGACCGCTTCACCACGACTCCCACAAATTTAAAACCAATTTTGTCTAGAGAAGATAACAAAGAGAGGTTCTAAAGATTAGACAAGAAGTAGCATACAGGACGGGAAACCTTGTGCTGGGGACGTAAATGCTTTCCAAACAACAAAATTGTGAGGCTGAAAATGTCAGAGACTTATCTTCTTCCTTTGAAAGGATTCTGAACAGATAAGATGCAATGGAAGATTCTTAATTGTTTTGATTGTAAATAGTCGCACAAACATAATGGTTAGGTCGATGCAATTCATATTTTGTTTTAATGTGTTCCTTCTTCAATTTTATTTACATACTTTCCCCACAAAAAGGACAAATAAATTTATACCAAATACTTCTATTGAAAATAGTTTATTTTTCATTGCTGCAAGAGAAGAAAAAAAAACAAGCACACTGCAGGCATGATATTTGTTCCTTGGAAAAAAGTATGAACACTTGAGTACAAGGGCTGACCTGCATACATATGGTGTAGGCTTTAGTAGGCTTTTCAGGCTATTTAGTCACAATTTTGTTGAGGGCAAAAACAATCGGAAATCAGACTAAGTAGGAAGAATATCATGCCTGACACTGAAAGAATCAACTGTTTAAATCTTTGTTTTCAAGCATTTATTGTCCTGAACAACTGACAACTGAGTACAAACTTAAAGGGTCTGTGTACGTTTGGTAATGACTCTGAAAATGAATGGCGATAAAAAATTACGTGGTAAGAAGTACAGCAGCTTTGGATAGTATAATGCATTTTGAGAAACTTTTCGCTTCGAAGTACTGGGGTTATAGAAAAATATAGCACTTTTTATCCCCAAACATTTGAATCTGAGAAGCGTTACTGCAGTAATGTTTCTCAGATTGTGTATTCCAATTGCAGATTATTCTTTCTGCGTGGACATAACCGTTCCATATTTTCGGCAATATCTCAAAAACGCTACCACCTTTTGAAATGAAAATTTCACAGGTTAGTTTTATGGTATATATCTACAACTATGTAGGATTGAAACAAACAGTGGGTTCCAATTACCAAACGTACACAATCCCTTTAAGCACTGTTGTCAATTACATTAAACATATATGTTGCACACATACAAAATAAAACATGTTTTTCAATACATTTACCTTTATAATTAATAAACTTTTATATTTACAGTAGACTGTAAGCTCTACATCTCTAAATAATTATGCAAATGAAGTCATTATAGCCCCTTTTCACACCAGAATACTGCTTTCCCTGTATGATGTTTGAAACTTTGGATTGTCTGAAAAAATAAGAAGTAACTTGTAAACTTACAGGTACAACCATATGTAAATCTCTTTTGTGAGGAGTAAGTGATGTTTGAAGCTTTGCATGGTCTGGAAAATAAGAAGTATGTAAACTTGCGGGTACAACCTTGTGTAAATTTCTTTTGGGAGGAGTAAGTGAGTGATGTTTGAAGCTTTGCATGGTGTGGGAAATAAGAAGTAACTATAACTTGTAAACTTGCTGGGTTTTTGTTATGTATAAAGTTCATTTTGGGAGGAGTGTTGGTTCTGAGAAACGATTCATGGTTGAATTGATTCTCAGGTTCAAATGTTTTGGGTGACAAATTATCCGAACCATATTACTTCCAAGGGAATCCTTTCTCAAAATAGTTTATACTATCAATAGCTGCAGTGCTTCTCACCAAGTAAATTGTTATGGTCATAAATTTTTGGAGTACTTACCGATCTATGACCCTACCTTTAATGGCAAGTCACACTTGCTTATCTGCCAGGCGATTTAAGTGCACAGACAAAGGACAGATACATAGAGGAAATTTGACTACCTTTTCCTAAATTTCAGCTGCACCTTCTTGTACAAACGTAAAGATCAATGGCTTTTAATGCAATTTTCAAGGCGTTTACACATTATAGCCAATATTTACCAAACACTACCCTAGCATCCAAACAATGCAATAACTTCACGTCTGCACTGAATGGTCCCCTCAAGTCATTTATAACACCCAAAGCAAACAGCAATTAATGGGGTCTCAATGAAAATATTTTTAAAACAACAGCTTCTGGGAAAGACCTGGTGACGAAAGCCATTTATTTTTCAGTAATGCCTTATGATTGGTTTGCATATTTCTGATTATCATGACAGAAAGGAAAATATTTGTTTGGGAAAGTGTAGGATCTTTCAAATCCTCTGATTTTCATGAGTTAATGAGGAATAGAATTTCATCACCACATGTCGTCAAACATTTCTATGAAAACATCCTTAAAAATAAACAGTGTTTAGGCCGAATAAAATTAAAAATTTGTTGATCGTCCTTTTTTAGTGGGAAGTTAGGGTGGGAGGGCGGTTTTTATTTTTATTTATTATTTATTAGGACATGGCAAAATATGAAATAAAGAATAAAGAAATCATCACAATCACTATAGAACAGAGGGTTTGTGTGATTTTGATGTTTTTAATTGTTTTGTTAAACCCATTTAACTCCTAGATGACATTTTCTGTGAACATTTTCTTAAAGACAGTGTACACTATTGGTAATTGTCAAAGACCAGTCTTCTCACTTGGTGTATCTCAACATATGCATAAAATAACAAACCTGTGAAAATTTCAGCTCGATCGGTTCGTCGGAGTTGCAAGATAACTATGAAAGAAAAAACACCCTTGTCACACGAAGTTGTGTGCTTTCAGATGCTTGATTTCGAGACCTCAAGTTCTAAACTTAAGGTCTCGAAATCAAATTCGTGGAAAATTACTTCTTTCTCGAAAACTACTCCACTTCAGAGGGAGCCGTTTCTCACAATGTTTTATACTACCAACCTCTCCCCATTACTTGATTCCAAGTAAGGTTTTGTGCTAATAATTATTTTGAGTAATTACCAATAGTGTCCACTGCCTTTAAGTAAATATTTGAAGAATTGTTCTTGTTTTTGCCGACACAATCTTTCTTCAAATATCTATTTCCAACCTATGGATTTTGAAAAAATATCAGCTGAAAAATCTGGGAGCCAAATTTGACTGAAAAGATAATTGAAAAGACCGTTTTTTATGATTTAAAAAAAAAAAAAAAAATGGGGTCGAGGGGTTTCGTAGGGTCGGGCGGGGACGATCAACAATTTTTTTTTTTTATGTAGCCTTATGTAGAGGTCACAGAAAATAGTCACAGAAAATTAGCCCAACCCTATAAATTTTTAATTATCTTAACTGTTTCATGCTATGTGACCATAATACCTAACCCAGAACCAGCATGAAACAGCAGTGATGCACCCTGGAGACCACAGGGAACTTGTGAGTTGGCAGTGCTTGAAAATCTTGAATGAAAGATTACAACACAAGCTTTTTCTTGAACGGCAACCAACTCATTTGTTTTCCTGTTCCTTTCATTTTCAGTCTTTCCATGTAAACTAACGTGTGTGATGGACTAATGTCATAACGGGTGTAACATTGACATTTTTCATTTAGAATTTTTTTTTTTAAGATGAAGAAGGGAAACGAAAAAATAAACGGCCATTTAATACTGAAAGTCAATCCACCCAAACACCTCCACTTCTCCATCCCGACTCGATGAACATCAAGCGTGTTTTTCTAACACAATCACAAACATCTACCGATCTGACCGTTCCCATGACGCGAAACTGCAACAAAAAAAAAACTTGAATGGGGTTGTAATTATACTGGAGGTTGTGGCAGCTGGTTCCCCCGGTCCCACGTGTCAATACCTTCCTATGAACCGTCCACCAGGGATTGAAGAAAAGTGAGATAGCGACAAGTCCCACTCATTTTAACTTCTGCATGACTTGCCCTAACGTCAGGTTTATAAGTTATTAATGAGATTCAAATCCTTTCATATCTCTCAAAATGGATATCAACCGACCCGTGTGTCCCAAGGTGCATCAGTAATAGTTAGGAATTTTAAATCATTTTTCGGGACAGCCAGGAGAAGTCTATTGCACAGGAGACTTGCATGGATTAAACCGTTTATGAAAGTGAGTTGTGCAAAAATAGAGAAAATGTAGCAAAATTCCCAAATTGAGTTGTCTGTGTTTATTTATTTCACATCCAACAGCACAAAAAACGCCAATAACAGGATGAAAAGAAACAAGACATTTTTCAGTTTTAGATGTGGGAGAAAAATTCCCACACAAAAATAATAATAGTTTCTTTCTTGTTGTTATAATCTGAATAAATATGACTTTAAAAACAAAGAGGAGAATGCATTTCCTTTCCATATAGTGACTGACAGAATATTATAATAAAAATTGTTTGAAAGGCACTGGACATGTTTGGTAACTGTCAAAGCCCAGTATTCTCACTTGGTGAATCCCAACATAATGCATAAAATATCAAAACCTGTGACAATTTGGTCTCAATTGCTCTTCGAAGTTGCAAGAAAATGATGAAAGAAAAAACACCCTTGTTGTACAAATTGTTGTGCTTTCAGATTACTGAAAAAGGCTTCAGGCCTGAAGTCTTTTGATATTTTAGTGAGAAATTACCTCTTTCTCAAAAACTACGTTACTTCAGAGGGAGTCGTTACTCACAATGTTTTATACTATCAACAGCTCGTTACCAAGTAAGTTTTTATGCTAATATATATTTTGAGTAATTACCAAACAAAGTCCAGTGCCTTTAAGCATTTTATTTCATATGGACTGAAAGAATAAGGAATATAAAAAAAGGTTATTTCATTCTACTTTTCATTCTTCAACAAAAAATAAAAAACTCACATTTATTTAAACACACTTTTTCAAAGTACATTCCAGATAAATACATTGCATACAAAGAAAACGCAAACTAAAAAAATAGAAATTCAAAAACCCACAACAGCAATCCACTGACTCTTTTTTACATAAAATAAATAGATTTGGATAACACTTTTTATTTTTTATTTTTAAGAAAGGACATGAATGAACTTCTGTTGTATCTTTATAAGAGGGAAAGTGCCAGTTGTTTTTAAGAGTAATGAAATGAAGAAAATAGTTCACTTTTATGTATCTCCATCAAAATATGGTGTTTAAAATAGTAACGTTTAGAACGGTTCAGTAAAGTCAATCTTACCTATACAGGACTTGAATTGGGGGGAAAAACCACAAGACTATACCATGACTTGTAGCTCAAAATGTTTACTGGACCAGAATTTGTTTTACAAGACCACAATTGAAATGAGATAAAAAAAAAACATAGGCCTATACACAGTTAAACATTTGAACTGTCTTAGTTTGAATTATATTAGAGAAGATTTATCTCATTTATATTATGGGTAAGTATTCTTCAATACTTCAACAGAATTGAAAGATACTTATCAGACTGAAAGTCAATATTTGAACAAAAAGACCGCCGATTTTGACGAGTCATGAGTTTATGGCACTAAAATCAGTGGCCTTGGGCCTGCGAGTGTAAATTTCAAGCCCTGGACCAATGAAATGTGTGGATTTTTTTCCTGGTTTCAGACTTTGTACATCGACCTCCCTTCACCTTCAGATTTTCTTGAAAGAGGTGAAGATGGAAGTACAAATAAGAAAGACACGGATCCCTAGATGAGAGCAAACTTCTAGATTTCTATTTGTAGAGATGTAACAAGCTGCGAAATACATGTAGCACAATAAAATATGGCAATACGCATTAGTATGGCGATACAATGCAATAGTATGGCTATATATTGCAATACTACGGCAATATAACGCCAGAAAAAAGGGAGAAAAAAGACAGGGTTCCCCCATGCACAAGCTAGCGTATCGGGCCGATACGCGAAAATTGCGTGCCGATACGCGCAAATTTTGGCCAATACGCAAACAAAATTATATAATATTATTATATTATTTTTTATACAGTAGTTTCACAAAAAAACATGAAAAGGAACCCATATAGAATGCTCTAAATTGCACAGTAGGGCTTCGAAAACCAAGAAAAACGCCAAGTATAAAACATTCAGAGGACCTTGTTTCAATTCAGCGCGCTTCGGCTTGCTTGGAATATCAGGAATTCTTTAGAGGATTTTGAGGGGGTACCTCTGTACAATAGTTTGTTAAGGTATGGGAACATTGGAGGGGGTATACCCTCTGCCCCATATCGGGCGTGGTATAATTTGTTTTTTAAGCTGTGTTAAAAATCATATCTTGTACACTATAAAGAAAACCATGTCACAAGCGACAGGGAGACAAGGTCCAAATGGCAGAATATCAGAATACCCACTGGACCACTGGCCAGAGTTCAGGAGTTTTCGCACTTGGCCAGTAACCCCATAACCCAAAAAGTCTTGCAAGTTGCAGTCTGTTAAAAATGTAATATTGACTCAATGACTTATTTATACTACAGCTTTTCAAGTACAAACTTCATCCTAAACAAATACACCCCCCAAAAAAAGCAAATCGTTGTAATTGTGGTCTCTTAAAAATATTTCTTGGTCCAGTAAATTTTCTGAGCTGCAATTTTCTGTAGGCTTGTAGAAAATTTCTTGAAAAATCGAGCACTGCATAAAAATATCCAGGTGAGCGCGTCCCATATTGGGAGTCAACAAAGTCCGTTATCTGAGTCAAAAACACACTTCTGCGACCCAGATTCCTGGTCAGTCTGACCCAGTGAACAGGTCAGTACGACCAGAAGATGGGTGTGGCCCATTGGAGGTCTCCTGACCCCGTCAATAGGTCACACCGACCCGAATTTTGGTGTGTAGCCCACTGGGATTCTTCTCCGCGTCAATCCTGAACCATGTGACGTTTTAGAATAAATGAAGAAAAAACAAAGCTAACCGACCAGAAAGCAGCAGCTGTATACACACTCTAGCTCAAGTTGGCCGGTACCCGGTAGTACATTGTGGATTAGAGGCGGATAACATCTGATCAGTCAAACTCCGAACCGATTGTGATGCTGATCTGACCTGGATGAATGCGTGTCGTGTGATACCACTGGTTTGTATCCAGAACAACTGCAAGAAAGACAGACAAAGGAATAAATCCGACATTGTTATTTTGTGTCCACAAAAGTCATTCTTAAATTAGGCGGATGGGGAAAATACAATACAGAACAACTTTGGTGAAAACACCCCCAAAATGCACAACAGAGAGGTGTTTTTAATTTTATTTTTTGAGCCAGAAATTGTGACACCAAATCTTCAAAATCCCTTGCTTTTTTGGTGTGCTTTCTGCCTCTCTCTTTTCATTTCTTTCCACTTGACTGCTTCTGTTATACCCTAAATACCCTTTTATGTGTGTTGTGTTGTCACTTAGCCTTCCAGAAAGACTCTGCTAGGGTCAAAACCTCATGACATTAACTATTTTTTGCATTTATACCATAGGTCCTTTTGGTTGGTAAGCAGTTTGCAATCAGCTAATTCGATTTTCTCACATTTTTGTTTCACTGTACAAAAGATGTTGATGTTGATACTCAGATCAAATCTGAAAGCCTGTTATTTTAGGACCTCTAACTATCCATGACCCAGTTTCATAGCTGCTTAAGCACAAAAAGTTAGCCAAGCACAACAAAATGATGCTTACCAGAATAAGGTTACCAGCCAAACAACCATTCCACATGTACCATCTTTGACTGGTATCCTGCTTATGTTTGCTTAGCAGAAAACTTGTAAGCAATATTTGCTGTTTACGCAGCTCTGTGAAATTGTGCCCACGATGTAATTCATTAAAGATACATGTAGCGATCAGGTTTTTTTTGTAAAGACAGTCAACAATGATAACTTATTACTATTACGATTCAAGGTAATTAGGTTTGCATATTTACCCCCCGTGGTTTCACACATGGCTAACTGTCTGCCCATTGTCTGTCATTTTGGAAGTCAAACTGTGTGTCAATATATGATATGTGTCCATCCGAGCACGCATTGCTTTATTAAAGTTTGCAATACACAGTAACGCATTGGGAATTGGACTCCCAAAACGGCGCCACCAAGATTTATCGTAGGGTGATGACGCCAGGTTAATTGGGTCAATCGCATACATGTACATTTAAACTGGCTTTAAAAATCTTGACAAGCGCACGATTTGCCATTAATTATTGAAGGTCCGGTCATAGATTGACGTTTGTCAACGACATGCTGATTTATAGGCAAAATTAAACAGAACGATACAATAAAAGTCACATGTGAAAGTTTCTGCTGAATACAGTATCTATTTGCTGAGAAAACCATATTACTTCGAAGGGAATCCTTTCTCAAAGTAATTAATTAATTATATACAGCCACACAGCTTCTCTCACCAAGTGGTTTTTAATTTTTAATTTAGGCAGAATTTACCAATACCACCCTACCTTTAAATCGACGACTGTGTCAGTCTCGCGCATATTTGAACTTCCGGTCATTGTGGTCCCAACCATATGGAGCAAGTGGATTTTTTTTTTTTGTTTATTTTTTTTTTAGTTTATGACCATGAAAAATATATGTGTTGTTGGGAATGTAATAATTAGTGGTACAAAATATGAAAGTTAAATCAATTCAACAATATAACAAAGAAAACCAGAGTATTAAACTTGACCTCAGCTTCCGGTTGCTGCAAAAAAATAAAGAATTTTGTGCTCACCTCCGATCACAAAACTTATATGTAAATGCTTGTTTTGGATGCGCGATGATAATCGCCAGATGCTGTAATTGCAACGCCAGCCTTTTCATTGCAGTCTATGGTTGTTGAGGCATCAGCGTCCTCTATAAATGGCGTCAAGCCTAAATTTTACGCCCATGTGACCATCGCGAATCCACGTAAGTGGTTTCTGAAAAGTTAAGATCAAATAAGCATCCTTGGCCCAGATTTTTAATTTTGCTTCAATAATAATTAACACATTATTTGTGTATTTATTATAAAAACTAAAACTGATTTTACAAACATGTAATGAGTATTTTTGCTGTTCAAATTTTGAATATAATATTAAAGATATAATTTAAAACAAAGATTTTGTTTCAGAGAAAAAAATGTTCTTCATTTTACGTGTTTTCTCGTTCCGATACGCGCGAGACTTGCACAGTCTATAGGAAAACATTTCATTACTACTAACTGTTTCTTCAATACTAGAGGGTTTAAAATAGCACGCCCCCAAAAAAGATTCCAACAAATGGTATCCTTCATTTTAAGTCTTTCACAATTCACGCTTCCCTGAATATGATCAAAACCTGCAAACTGGCGTGATTTCTGAACCTCTTATAAGCTGACCTAAACATGACCTTCAAGTCAGCACGGCTAAAAAAAAAGAACCTCAATCGATATTTTCCTTTGACAAAAAAAGAAGAACTAAGTACAGGAAAAGATCAGAGGGAAATGTCTTTCTTCTCGATGAATAAAAGCATTATATGCCCACAGTGAGGAAACACACTGTGAATATATTTAGCAATATGATTGCAGGTGTGTGAGCCAACATCACTAGTAGAAAAACAACCACGGGCATTTGTGAACATTTTACACCTCAATTAGAATCGACAAGAGATTTCAGAAAGCCCCTGACCATTTCGGAGCTCCTCGAGATTGGATTTTGTTTTCTTCTTCTTCTTGTCATTGGATAATAGCCAAGCGCCTCGTTACAATTGCCCCACTTTTCCCTTGTCTGCTTGGTGCTGATGTTGCGAGAGTTTTATTGGGAAGAGAGAGGGGCCGTCACGTTTGCTTTATTTGAAGATTAGCGTGTTGTAGCGCAGACAGACGCCTTTCGGGAAAAGATATCACCTGCCTTTGTTCTCAAAAGGTTAGCAACCAGGACTTTATTTGCACAAGTATCAAGTTACTGTGTGCAATAAAGTCAAATTAAATTCTACGTTTTTTCTTTTTTTTTGGGGGGGGGGGTTTGAAAGGGGGAGTATTTTCTTTGCTGTACATAAATATTTTCATAGTCCCACTCAACATTTGCTTTATCTGTAAATCAACCGAGACAAATATAGAAGCAGGAATGTCATCTTCATTCGACTGGACTACTCCCGGTTTCTAAAATGGCAATTACAAATTAGACAAATTTGCAAACATTTCTTCGGGTTGGATATTCTAAAAGTCACTTCAGATGGTTTAATAACTCTATTTTTTTCCCTGAAGGGCATTTTGAAATATGCTTTTCCGAAATCAGAACTCAATGTATCTGAAAGGCTCCCCCACCCGGATTTGGGAAACATGAAATTGAATTTGGCCATTTTTTCCCAAAAAACTTTTTATTATATTGCCTTGGAATCAGGTTAGCAGGGGTTTTTCACCGGCTGCATGTTTGATTTTAAATTTTGAGAAAATGAATATTAATATCATGTAAAAAAAATTCTCTCCTGATGAAGTAGCGATTTGGTCTTTTACATGAATCTAAAATCACAAACAAATACAACGCTCATAGGGTCTAAACTGGGGTTGTTTTTAAGCAACTTGTATTGTACCATTGTTTCATGGTCCTTTGTAATGATTGCAACCGGTCTCTTGTCGCCTTGTAGCCTATATTTAACTCCTTGTATCTTGTAATTTTTTGTAATTTATGGTATACGGCCAGTGGATGTTAAATTTCTGTTTTTAACGTGGACAATAACATATATCTATTATTCTATGATATTTATAAAGCAATTGAATATCTGCCAAGGCCATGTAAAAATAATTGTATGTTTCTTGTCTGGACTTTTTAAAAAAAGGAAGGAGTAAGTCCTTGTTATTAGTGATTTTCCATTTTCAAGTATTTTTTTCCCCAAGATTCTCGCCGTGTTGATCTCATCATTAGATTTCAATAAATTTATCTGTACATGTATACCGATCTCATTATACCGTAATAACTTTTTAATTGTCAAATAAAACAGATAATGATATAGTTTAGTTGATAAATTCCCAAAAAAAGAAGAAGGTATACATTACTCTACAAACTACTTAGATGGAAGACTTCAAGAGGGGCTAAAAATTACGTTGTTTTGGGGTGGGTTTTTTAAGAACTAAAATAAGGAGAAAATTTAATCAGCAGTTGCAAACTGCTTGCCAACAAAAAGGACCTATGGTATAAATGCAAAAAATAGTTAATGGCCTGACGTTTCGACCCTAGCAGAGTCTTTCTTGAAGGCGACGTCAAGAAAGGAAGCAGGCAAGGATGAGAAACATGTTATTTTTGTTACATGGCCTAATAGGCTAGCTAACCAAGGAGGTGAGAAAAAAAGACACAGAAATAGACAGAGCAGTCAGTGTTAAGGTACATGGTACTTGCCTAATGACTTAACTATGCAACCACGCTTTAAAAGGAAAGTATTTCTTTGGTTTTTGGAACCGTTCGATTGTTTTAATCCCATATATAAATGTAGATTTACAATAAAACTAACCCGTGAAAAATTTCATTTCAAAAGGTGGTCGCATTTTTGAGATATCCCCGAAAATCCGGAGCGGTTATGTCCTTGCAGGAAGAATAATCCGTAATTGAAATACACATTCAAACGTTACTGACAGTAACGTTTCTCAGATTTCAATTTTGGGGGATAAAAGACTTACATCTTGTTCCATAACCACATTACTTCGAAGTGAAATGATTCTCAAAATGCTTTATACTATCGAAAGCTGATGTACTTCTAACCAAGTAGGTTTTCATTGCTATTACTTTTAAGAGTGTTTACCAAACGAATGTATACCTTCCCTTTAATGAGGTTATGTAAGATAACGGTCATGTGTGTTTGTTTGTTTGTATGTTGCTGTTTTGTGTGTGCAGTTTATTTTTTTTGTGCTCACCTTCTTATCGGATTCATGACATTAGGCAAAGAGCCCACTTTCATAGACCTAGGCACAAAAGGTAGCTAAGCACAAAACAATCCTGCTCACCAAAAACAGGGGACCAGCCAAAATACCATGTAATGTGTACCATTTGTGACTGGTTTCCTGCTAAATTTTGCTTAGCAGAAATTTGTTAAGCAATGTTCTCTGCCAGTTTGAAGTTTTATAAAAATGAATTAGGCTCCAATTTCCATGCAGACCCCCACCCTCTAAACAGGGCTCAATTTCATAAAGCTGCTTTAGCAGAAAATTCTGCTAAGCAAATATCTTTGCTAAGCAAGAAATGAGTGGGTTACCAGTCACAGCAATGGTAACTGTATGGTATTTTGGCTGGTAACCTATTTTTCCTAAGCAAGAGTTTTCTGTGCTTAGCTAGTTTTTGTGCTTACATGCTTTATGAAATTGGGCCCAGATGTAGCCATGAGGCAAAGTGCAGATGTCCCCGCCACTTCTGCATTTCCTGTCCTTTTAGCACGGCTCAGTTTCCTCCTCTTAGTTCCAATTATGAGATATGATATTACGAGCCACAAGCCTTAAATCCTTCAACCTCAGTCCCAATTTTATATAATATTGCCCTCGGGGTCCCCCCTTTTCACACACAGATCTGTCGCCAATTTGGGATGTTGTACTTACTTATATCTCCTGTGTTGACGGTAACCTGGAGAACGTGACAGATATCTTCGCATTCCGGTAGAGGGAGAAGAGTCCAGGTTTTCTTGCCGGAAAGCTGGGCCTGCCAAGATGGTTTCTCAACATTATCTAACTAGAAAGGGAGATCCAGGACATTTTATTATTTTTTCATAAATTTGTCTCTACTTCACAAAGTGCCTTTGAATAGTAAACTAGAATGATGCCACTCTAACAAATGCCTGATGATTGATTGATTAATCATTAATTTGATGATTTTTTTTAAGCAAGTGGATAACTTGGTATTAGATTGATGCTTGCTGGCACATTTTATTAATATTTTATACAAAATTATGTTCAAAATATAATATTCCTGAAAATTGATTTTTCCTCTCCTGCCTAAAATCTTGAGAAATTCATATTAAAGGCAGGGTCATCGGGTCATACTTCGATAATGACCAACAAAATAATTGGGTAATTTTTATCCGAAATCCTACTTGTTAAAAAGATGGTAATGGTAGTAAGCATACTACAAAGTTATTGTTCTCTGAATTCTCCCCCGTTTATTCGAAATCAATGCAAGTGTGTCGACAAATTTTTGAATCTCCAAAGATCACCTGAAGGCGATTGCTTTTGGAGATTCAAATTTCCTTGTTGTCCCTTTGTGAACACTGCGGAAAGAGATGCGGTTGGTACCCGCTGTCACCTCACTTAACATAGATGGATTCAACGTTCTTGATGAAAATACCGTGACAATTTTTCCCTGTTTTTTTCAACAAGTAGACCCTGTAGGCCTATTCAACTGAAACTTTCACAGGTGATTTTATTAAATCTTTCTTAATAATAATTTTGCCTATACATCAGCATTGCATTGACAAAAACAAAACGATGAACCTACCTATAAGACAAAAGACAGTGGAAACACGACACCATACCACACTACATGTGTTTTACCTACTAAAAAATGTCAAAATTATTTCCATGACATTTTCGCAGCCAGGCTTCAAAAAGGGTTTTCTTCAAAACTTGACAATTTACACGAATCTACATGTACTCTTCCCCCATAAAAATCAATGCCGTGCCGTCCCTTTAAGAATTTTGTCTTCATGGGGGGAAAATCGATTGCTCAGTATGTGAAACACCCGGAGCATCAAATTTTGATGAGCACTTTCAAGAAGGAATGTTTTCGCTGGCGCGACATCTGACGCGTCAGTTCGTAGAGTGTATGGTGGTATTTTGGATTGAGGCGACAGGTCACATAGCTTACATGTGCCACATGTGGCTTCGTACTCTAGGTGTTTCATTAATGAGAATTCTTAATTGTTAATGAGAAGGTGGTAAAAGAGCGACATCAACTGGTTAGGTCAAAATATTAGTCCTTAATGGCTGACAAACAATAATTTTGAAAAGTAAATAGCCCTGCAAGTTAATTGGCACAAACATAATGTGAGTGATTTTTCACTTTTCAGCTCACCTCACATTTTTCTTTCATTCTTTTGTTTTTTGTTTGTTTCGCCAATTCAGTAAAACGAATTGCTATTGACTTGATTTCTTAAAGACCTAATGTTGGCGAAATTCTGGATTTTTATTGGAGAGGGATCTCAAAAAAACATTTTGGGGGGGGGGGGGTTACACTAAAATTAGTATTTTCCTCAGTGTTTGCGTTGATTATAAAATAAGAAAGCCTTCAGCTTCTTATCAAAAATGCATATCATCAAAAAATGCATATCATCAAAAATGCATATAATAATAATAATAATAATAACTACATGTAGTTCTTATTATATTTAATGAATGTATCAATGCACTTTACATTAGTGCCCTGGTTAATATGGGCCAATAACATTCCTGTAATCTTTTCTCAGCTCTCTGGGAGGTATACAGCCCTGGGCTGCTGTGGTGATCCGAAGGCTTTTTCAAACACAATATCAACCTCTACCCTCGCAGGTACCCATTTATACCCCCGGGTGAAGAGAAGCAGTTATTGAAATGCATCTTGCTCAATGACACAAGTGTCATGACCGGGACTCGAACCAACACCCTGGGCCCAATTTCATGGCTCTGCTTACCATGAGCAAAGAATCAGCGCTTACGGAAGCAGGGAATTCCACGCTTACATCATGCGTATTCCACGGATTAGCAGGGAATTTTCGCTTGTGCACG
Organism: Plazaster borealis; assembly: GCA_021014325.1. Lineage (NCBI taxonomy): Eukaryota > Metazoa > Echinodermata > Asteroidea > Forcipulatida > Labidiasteridae > Plazaster > Plazaster borealis. The sequence continues at coordinate 4,367,971 of CM037475.1, read as the reverse complement.
TGTGTACTCCACGTTACTAGGCATTCTTCGTTTACACAGCTAGCGCAGAAATTTTGCGCTTGCACAGTAAGCGGAGAATGGTGGTCGTAAGAGCAGGATTTGGCGGTAAGCAGAGCCATGAGATTGGGCCCTGATGATGTAACCACCAGGGCCCCATTTCATAGAGCTACTCAAGCACAAAATGCTGCTTATAAAATGTCTCCTATACAAAAATAAGCAGGGAACCAGTCACAAACTATACATAATAATGGTATTTTGGCTGGTGGTTACCTCTTTCTGCTTACCAATTTGTTTTTTAGCTTAGCTGATTTTTGTGCTTAAGCAGCTCTATGAAATTGGGCCCAGAAATTGAATTTGATTCACTTAACCACTAGGCCATGACACTCCAAAGGGGATTTGGGGTGAGAGTTGCAATTTCCCCCCCCCCCCTCCTTCCCCTCCCCAGGCTATGCCCATGCCTTTAGGATTAAGGGACGCTAAGTGAATGCTTACATGTATGCCTGCTCCTACCCCCGGTCCACCCATGAATATCCAGTCCAACGCACTGGACTCTGAGCTCTCCGGTAAGAAATAAGGCCTCTGGTAATGCTTCCGTAATTTGACCGCCACAACTGGGTCACAGTTACTCCTGCAGATGTATGTAACAAGAAAATAATTCAATATAAACTCGTAATTTAACCTTGTTAAGTTCGATCTTGTAGATCTTTTTTACATCAACAAAAGCATCACTTACCGAAGCAATTCTTGTTATGAATTATGTCAAGCAGAGCAGTATTGTAATTTATTTGTGGTGTGGACTTGAACTACTATCTACAAAACTAGGTTAGGAATAATTTTTGTAAGTTATGTTGGAAGCTAGCAGAAGATATATCCAGTGCAACAAACATTGATTTTTCAATAACAAAGTTCAATAACAATTTTGTTTACTATTTCACAATTTACAATTTGGCTTAAGATTTATATTTGGCAAATGACTAGTGTGAGATCTCAAATATTTACAATCTGGCCTTATTTAGTGGCCTATTTATTAGAAAATTGTATTGCAAAATTTATTACAAATAAATCTGTTATGAAAATAACATGATTTAAAAATAAGAATTCATACTTAAAACAATTTTTATTTTATTGTTGTTTATGTCAAAATTCTGAATGATGTTCAAATGAAAAAATAATTAATACAAATTAACCCAGTCAGTTTCCCTCGTGGTTTATTACTTGATATATAAATTATTAAAAAATATTTGGGTAAGAAGAAGATCTGGCTCAAGTGTGGACAGGAGGCAGAAATGTTATTAATAATATTAAAATATTAGGGAATATTATATTTGTAAAAAAATAAAATCAGTAAAAAATTCTTAATACAATAGGCCCTAAAAATATTAATAAAATCTCTACCTGTCCATACTTGAACCAAATCGTCTTTTTTACACAAATATTTTTTATATCAAGTAATAAACCACAAGGGAAACTAACTGGGTAAATTTTAATTCATTATTTTTTCATTTGAACATCATTTGGGTTGAAGTTGAACCCAAAATTAAAATTATTTTTAGTTACAATTATAGAAGTGACACGACAGGTGTAAAAATAGTTCTTCTTCCCTCTTTCTTTTAAGTGTCTTTATTCTACTTACTAGCTACTAAGTTTGTTGGGTTTTAATTTTTTAGTTTCAACCTTACCAGCCGAAATACCAGTGTTTCTCTCCCTCCTTTAGAGCCGCTCTATCTGCCTGCATCTCAAACGCATCTTTCAAAGATCCAAATTCCGTATTATACGGAAAAAACTGGCACTCCTTCTCTACGGCATCCAACGCCTCGGGATGACTTTCATAAAGTTCCTTAAAGAAATCGTAACTAAATGTTTCCATTGCGGTCCAATTCGCAGTTGCCCCCGTGACGAGAGCGGGACGGATGTTGTAAGCGTGTTTTGTGACGAACTCCGCCGGGGTGATCGTCTCGTACGTCGGTACCTCGGTGAGGTTGCGACACAGCTCGCACGGAGCGTTTGGCCGGCCGATCTCCGCAAATATAAAGTTGCTGCCGATAATACACGGATCGTCGAACATCAGGAAAATCTCCTCTCGACATGCAAACACAACAAGTCCAAGTGCGATTGGAATACATGTCAGAAAGAACCATCGAAAGTTCGCTCTGAATTTACCACCATTGCAACAACCACTTGTTGACGCTCGGTGGTGGGCGTTCAGCGCTGCATCAACTTTTGAATGTGCGAGTCCACTTTCCACAGATTTACTTCTCAGTTTGCAGATCTCGGCGATCAGATTTTGTCGTGCATCTCCTTTACCTTTTCCATTCCCCACAGAGTGGCTTTTGCCATTTTTCGTCATGGTGTAAAATGAAGACGTTACTTTCGAAAGAATTCACAGGATAAGTACAAATTAACAGACCATCTTTCCCTCTTCGATTCCTGTGTGTGCATTAACTTAGCACACACTCGGTATGTGGTGTAAACAGAGAGACCAACATTTCCGGAGTCAATAAACCAAGCTTTTATTTCCGTGTACGTGAGCGAATCAACACTGCACGTGTTGTATAGCGCCCTCGCACGTTGAAAAGAGGTTGCCCCATTCCCCAAATGTTCCTATACTTTATCACACTCTTTACCTCTTGTACAGAAGACCCCCTCCCCTAAAATCCACTTAAGAATTCTTGAGATTCCCAGAACCAATGAAGACACAATAGGGGGGGGGTACAACAAGCCTCATATCGAGCACTAATTGAGAACATCGGGGATAAAGAATATCATTTGTTTTTACCCTCACACCGATGTGTATTAAGCACTGTATACTCAGTACTTTCCCGAGTTGTGGAAAAAAACAAAAAACAGGTAATTCACTCGGGTGAGAACAGTTTGTATGTATAGGGGCCTAAAGTAATACTAATACTAAAAGTTTTTAACAATAAATTGGAGATAAATTTAAGCGAGCATGAACTATAAAATTAAAATAAAAACCTTAAAGGAACGTTACAGAACTGGTAATTAAAATTTTCTTTATGATCACAGATTTACATAAAACTTACACGGTCTAATGATGATGATAGTAGAAAACATCCCTAGAAATATTTCTGTCTGAAATGCCATATTTGATGAGAAATAAATAAAACTAATTTCCGATTGGAGTTTATCGCTCATGAGCGTTTTATTCATGCAAATGTGTAATCGGTTCTTCACTATTTTCTCGTGACCCAGATGGCCGATCGATCTCAAACTTCTACAGGTTTGTCAGTTTATGTATATGGTGGATTATATAAAGTGCTTACAGTACACTGCCAGTTAGCAAAAACCAATTCTGTAATGTTCCTTTAAATAATGTATTGAAAAGTTTCAGAACTTTTTCGTTGCCTCTGCCTGGGTTTTTTGAAGTGTTAAAACACCATTGTATATCAAAGAATTTTGACAACCGTATTCAAGAAGAATACCAGTCATCTCGCCCCCCAGATGTTAGGGGGCGACTGTGTCGGGGGGCGACTTTGTCGGGGGGCGACTTTGTTGGGGGGGGGCGACTCTGTCAGGGGGCGACTTTGACAGGGGGCGACTTTGTAAGTGAGGGGGCGACTTTGTAGTGGGCGACTTTGCTGGGGGGCGACTTTGTAGTGGGCGACTTTGCTGGGGGGCGAGATGACTGGTTTCCGTTTTCTTCTCGTCTGGGATCATTGTGGAAAACAAGTTCATTAAACTCAGTACTTCAAAGTGCATTTCAACTACGAGATGAATAACTAATGCTTACCTTCTGGTAACATTTTCCGGTGAATCGAACCATTTTAACCCATTCAACATGAACAATTTCAAACCATTCAATAGGCTATGAATGGAGTGATTTCGGCAACAGCTATAAATGACGTTGAAGATTAGGACTTTTTGGCGTTCCATCCGTAGCCAATTATGAAATCTTTAATTTAATAAAAACCACGGATGATGTTGAATGGTCAGACAGTAGAAGGGTTTTAAAATAATATTTTTTTTTTAGATTACGATTTAATTTCAGCTGCCTCCACAGACTTTTCCATCAGTTTCGGAGCAGTGTACATTTGGCACGGCATTCCCAACATTAAGTGGAGCCCGAGGCAAGAGACAGAGCATCGGGCTGGAAATCCATGTGTCTGTCATGCATTGTGCATAATGCTCATTACATTAAAATGAAAGTACACGACCAGCAACGCACATAATTCCAAGTATCCGTATTGTGTTCTCTGTAAAAATGTGCATCGCTTGGTGTGTATTTTCATTTCAAAGAATTGCCCACTATGCATTACGCCAAATGCACGACTGACATAGATTTCCAGCCTAATGATCTTTCTCAACCTCCATCCCAATAACACTCAACCCAAACAAAGCACCCCTAACATTGTGATGAGCCATAACAAGTTTACATCTACTTTACTTAACACATACATAATAAACACAAAGAATCAATTATTTCTTTGCCAACGATTTCTTTATTTTTCACTTTTTCGTCAGACAGTGATAACTTTTACACAACCGAAAGAGAGGTCAGGCATATGACTGCCAGTGTGACTAAACTTAATCAACACATAGGTACTGGTAGATAGTATTATCTTGAAAATGCCTTTGTATGCTGACAAACACAGGGATGCTGTTGTATCTTCCTTTGCAGTCAATTTTACAAAATGCATTTGCTGAATTTGTATTTTGGTATAGATTGATTAAACTTCAAAGAATGTATTTCTGAATCCCCAAAATGGGTTAAGAGATAGCTTGGTAAACTCCAAATCCAATAAAGATATATTTCTGTAGAAATATTTTGTGGTGACAATTGTCGTTTCCCGCAGTTGAGGTGTTTAGTTCTTGTAACCTCTGCTGGCGCGTCTTCCACGAGCTCTCTCGAACTTCCTTCCCTTGGAGCGAACGTATGGCCTGTTGAAATAACATCAAATAAAATATTAGGCATTATCAAATGAACAAAAAAATGGGGACAAACTTGAAGTCTGGACTGCCCATTCATTGCCAGTTTACTGAAAATTGACCGAACTTTAAAAAGATACAGCGATGGAAAATTCATATCCTTGGTTTATTACTCTCATGTCCCTCGACTTCTTTTTATAGATTTTCATATTTTTCAAAGTAAAAACAGGAAACATTTTCCCCTTATAGAAAAAAGGTCAAGGCCTGTGATGTGACAACAGTTTATCAGTAATAAGTACCTAATTGTCAAATTCCTTAAAACAGGTATGACTCTAGATAACAGGGGTGAGAGTCATTGCTAACAAACAAGTCAGAAACTTGTTGATAACCCCTAGAGTTATAGATTTCAAGGAGCTTCTGGGAACAGTATCCTCGGCACAAGAGAAGCAGATCAAAGAGCAGGATTTATCTTAACCTGAAGAAAATTTTGGGTTTTTTTTTTATCAGGGAGACATAAAAAAGTCTGAATTCAGATAAAAGACTAAAATTTCTAAACCCTGATATAACTTATTAGCAACAACAAAGTAAACAAAATAAAAGCATTGAAGTTAAAACAAAAAGCTTACTTGGTGTGAGAGTGTGGAGTTCCTGGGGCCTTGCCAAAGTGTCTGTACACCTCACGTGCTTTACGGGGTCCTGGAAAAGTAATACATTAAAACATACAATTCAATCATTATTCCTCGATAAAGAGACAGGAAAATATTGAAAAGTGATGAACAATTTGCATGGCAGTAACATTTTGCCCCACATCCTAATATTAACTAGTATTGAAAGATCATTTAATGAAAACTTTTTAAAGATGATATTTGAGATGCCCCATGCTAAAATCAGGCCCCCTTTTGGATATAGCATTAAAAGTGAAGACAACATAAACATCAGCCATGATATTGATGTGATGTGATTCTATACTTTAAATGCCTTATATGCTGGTGGTAGCCAAGCAATCTAGTGCATCGGACTCAAGTTCTGATGGCTGGGTCCTTGGAGTGTGGGTTCGGTTCCCGGTCTTGACACCAACATCCTTGAGCAAGGAATTTAACTACAGTTGCTTGTCTTTTCCCAGGTGTATAAATGGAAACCAGAGAGGGCTGCAAAAGTTTTGTGTTGGACTATTCCTTTACTGCTAATTTAAGCAGCTTGGGGTTGTATGCTCCCCAGAGAAATGAGAAAGTTTGAGGAATGGTCTAAAAGTATGCCTGAGGAACAGGGATAATAATGTTGTAAAGCACCTTGATCTAGCTATCAGGATATGTGTGCAATATACGACCAAGTGTTATTATTAAATGGATGTAATTCAAAAGCTTTTCATCTCATCTATTTGATGAGCAAATTGACCCCAGTTTTAAATGTTATCAGGGACTGCCTGGTTCTGGCCCAGTTGCGACATTGAGCGTCACATTTATTTACGGTTGGGTGAAATACCTTGTAGGAGGACGGTGTTCTGTCCTTTGGGTGCCTTCAGAGCAAGTTGGTCCAAGGTCATGATTTCTCCACCAGCTTTCAGGATTCTGGCCCGTGCCCCGGCAGTCACATGAAGAGCACACAACTGATAAGGAGAGAAAAAATAGTCGGTCAAATTAATCCATTGCAAATAAGTATCACAAATCAATGTCTGATTCCTGCAAAAGGTTTGTGTAAATAAAAAAAGAAATGATAATGAATACTTGGTAAAGTGCCAGTATTCAGCAACAACGATAACATGATAACAGGAAAGTGTGGTTATGGGCTTGAGTTGATTTTGGAGCAAAATGAACAGTGGACAAAATTATCAGCCACTCCACAGTTCTGTTCAAACCACCTCTAAAATAATTTATTTCACAAATACAATTTTTTGTTTCTTTCAAATTGATGTGTATGCAAGACTTAAAAGAAGATTTTGGCTCTTAATATATAAATTTTGTTGACTGTAAAAGATTCATTCTATTGGTAGCCATCATCACTGATGTACTTGGAAATATTGTCTTGGCTTTTACACAGTACACACATGGTCTTGTGCACGAGATGACATCTTATAGGGTTGTTTTCATGTAATTTTTTTGATTTTTAGAGGCTAAAAACAGGTACAAATGCTAAAAGATTACCATTAAATGAAACTACACTTTGTAAAAACTGAAAAACATAGACCAACAACAGCAGCATAAAAAAAAATTGAGAAAAAAAAAAAAGACACAACAGACATTGCATCCTCCTAAAGGAATGCCGAAAAAAACCTTAACTACTACCTCGTTGCTTTCCAAGCCTCACAGACAAACAAGTGCGTCAAGACAAATTACAAACAACAGACTCGAAAACCAACAAAAAACTATGGCAACAGCAAAAAAACACACACAAAAACACAAGGATAACACAAATTGAGTCACACCTTGAGCTTGGGGATTTCAAAGATGCGGAGATCATCGGTGACTGCTCCAATAATGACAGCTGTCTTGCCCTCACGTCCCTCCGTCTTCATCTTGCGGATCTACAGAGAAACACGGACAAGCAAAGGAATGAACTCAACGACAAGAAATATTCGGAAAACACTTCTATACCACCAGTATGAACATACATTTTAAACCTCAACTACCTCAAGCCATTTACTATCATTCTCAGGCCCTTTTCGAAACCACGGCTTGAGCTTGGGCTCAGGCTCTGTCGGTTAGTCACGAAGCCCCAGCCAGAGCCCAAACCGAGGCCCTGGTTTCGTAAAGGGCCTTAGTATTACTAAATCTAAGCCTGGGCCACAAGGGCAACTAGTGTCGAAGTTGCGACTATTGATTGCTATGTCTAGTCACCACTGCTGTTTTTCAACTACCCAGTTAATCGTGCCGCCACAACTACTAAAAAAATAGTCGCGACTAGTGTTGAAGTCGTGACCTAATTGAAGCCCGACTAGTCGGGTAGTGAATTTCACTAGTCGCCCAGGCCTTACTCTCACTCATTGTCTGCGCTCTGATATATTGTTGCATCAAAAGAATTGCTAACTGAAATAGCATCCATTGCAATGCATATTTCGCATTTCAGCCTGAATTTTACCATCTTGCGCCTGCGGTGATCCAGTCTTTGGTTTGGAAAAAAGTCGCGACTAGTGTCGAAGTCGCAAATAATTAGCATTGTTGACTATAATTCATGTACAAATCAGCTGATGGTTGCGATTCTTTATAACATTGTTGAGCGCAAAGTAGAAAACAGCGTGTGCAGGTTCCTGCTTTACGCTAAACAACAAGAAACCATAAAACAAGTGAAGTAAACAAACAAAAAAATTGGAATATTCTTTGAATTATCAAAAATTCGAAGTAGTTGCGATAATCCAAGTTCCCTTATCCTCTTTGACTGTCGTAGGTCCGAGGGACGACGTGTCCAAGCCAGCAAGAGACTATGAGTATGTAGACCCAGTAACTGGGGCGCTGTACTCCTTTTTTCGAAATTTTGACATCATCGGTCATACTAGCGCCCCAGGAAAAACTTGTATTCTCTCAAAGCAAAACTCAATTTGGCGATCACACTCTCTGCAGTATCCACGGGTGCCCTGCCTTAACCGTGATGACCACGCGGTTGAGGCAGGGCAGCTGTCAAAGTTTAGACGAGTGCCCTGCCTCAACCGTGACGACTACGCGGTCGAGGTAGGGCACCCGTCAATTAGACGGGTGCCTTGCCTCAACCGTGATAACAGCGCGGTTGAGGCAGGACACCCGTCTAAAATTTGACAGGTGCCCTGCCTCAACCGCGTGGTCATCACGGTTAAGGCAGGGCACCCCTGTGGGATCGCCAAATTGAGTTTTGCTTTGAGAGAATACAAGTTCTTCCTGGGGCGCTAGTACGACCGATGATGTCAAAATTCTAAAGAGGAGTACAGCGCCCCGGTTACTGGGTCTAATGAGTATGATGATTATTGCAGCTAACTAGAGCTAACCTAGGGCCCAGGAATAGATACTTACCAGTCTGGCCAATGAGACAGGCTGACGGTTGGCTCTGCTCATAAACAGACGTCTGAGCACCACTTTGTTGAACTTGGAATTCGTACGACGTGCAAGGAAACGGTATAACTAAAAATGTTCAACAAGATCAAATTCAATCAGTTGTTGATGCAAGTGTACAATGTTTTCAATTAATAGAAAGCAAAACAATTATTCATTTAATGGCAGCTTAACGCTAGCTAAGCTAGCTCACGAATGGGTAGCCCACTTTGTTGAGCTGTAATGGCCCTCTTTTAACATCGGTCTTAAACACTCACCATTACCTGATTACAGCCCACCATCCATACATGTATGGATGGTGGGCTGTAATGGCGAGTGTTAAGAGAGCCATTACAGCTCAACAAGGTGGGCTAACGAATGGGCTATTTCCGTCGAGATAGAGGCTGCTAACTCAACTGGTTCAAATATTAGGCCTAAATAAACTTTAAAATTACACAGGTGAATGTATCACTATCACTTTATCAGGCCTGGAATTTCATCTTTGACTTGGGGGAGAGGGATAAATTACAAAGGGCAATTAGAATTACCATTTTCATTTTAGAAAAGCCATTTTGATTTTTTTTTTTTCTTTTTAGAAAAGGACACTTCCAATTCCAATTCCAATTTAATTTCATTGGAAAAATTTAAAACAAAATTTTAAAAGTCTATCGAAAACTTTTGAAGGGGCGCCAAGAGCAAAACCATGGCAACAGGCCATGGTCTCCGTGTAATTCCAGTAACTATACAATTATAAATAATACAAATAATATAGTGTTAAAAATTAAGTCTCCCAAATCGAATACGTTAATCCAATCATTTCATGTACATACCTTCACCAAGAGTCTGAGATAAATATCTCGACTCTTCGGCTCAGTCCTGTGAACCCGTCGCTGTGTTGAGTGGTCCAAATCGATACCCTAAATATCAAAAGAACAAAAAAGAATAAAAAAAAAATTAATTTAATGATGTGATGTGAAATTGAAGGATATTAAACAAAGATGGGGAAGATATTTAACGATCTTTATTGTAACATTTCTGACGTGTGGCTCACCATTTTGGAGATCGGCTGAAAAAGGCAGAAAAATGCATTGTGGGATATACCTTTAGTCCACATCCACTAGAAGGAGAACCCTTATGATACGTCATTCATTAAACTTGTTGTTAGTCAACCGTTAACTTTGTGAGGCATACCCCAACTCTGTGGGCGTGGTTACAGCTTAAATGTTAAATGGGCCCAGGGGTGCGGGGGGGGGGGGGTGTCTCTATTGATGTAAACTGTTTAGTCAATTTGTTTTACTTTAGTCGCAATTATTGTTTCATTTCAAGTTTCAACTAAAAAGTACCCCAAGCTGAAAGCTATATATGTATGGATTTTTTTTAAACATTTATTTATTTATTTAGAGCCCTCTTTATTATTTGAGCGGGTAACCCATCCAGCTCAACTGATCACTTGGGGCTCATGTTTAGAAAAAAAATCAAAATTCAAGTATACTTTTATGATGATTTTTGACCGGATTTTGGTCTGATTTTTGACCGATTTGACCGGAAAATTTTGATTACATTGCATGCCTAGAATTTCCTCTTTGAGAGGGCAAGGCAATTTTCATTTTGCAAAGGGCACTTCCATTTGGAAAATCTTAAAGTCTATGGGAAACTTTTGAAGGGGCACCAAGGCCAAGACCAGGGGCAACAGGCCTGTTACATTTTAAATGGCTATTTTTATAGATTTGGGAAAATTAGAAGTTTTTATTCAAGGTATTTCACACACAAAAAAGTGTCAATGATAAGTAGTAGTTATTTAAACTAAAAATGAACTATTCTCGGGACCCCGACATTATCTCATGTCCATCAGCCATGTACAAACAATTTTGCAGGTTACATGGATTTTGTGAATTTTCCGTGCCATTTATGCAAAATTTATTGTATGTTTTTCATTTTGAAACAGTATCATCTGTCAAATTTCATTCAGAGAAAAAATTATACCAACAATATTTCTTTTGGCGAAATTCGGGCTGTACAACTTTAATTTTTATGATGCAAATTACTTGCCAGTTCCTTCCCGCAAATTTGATACTTTGATTTTGCTTGCAGTTTCTTTCCTCCATGCTTTCAGTTTTAGTTATCCGTCGAAGGATATGCAAATTAAAATAATTTCACGTTTACTATCTTCCTTCATAAAAATCTTCATTCAGTAAATGATTTTGACAAATTTGGTAAACTATCGATATCCGTTTGAAAAGGGAGAGACTTGGCCAAGTTGAAATGTGCACTCAGCGCGCATCCTTAAAGCGTATGGGTTATACATGAAAATTGTCATACTTTTAAAGATGGCGTCAAATTCACAACATGTGGTTGAAAATGTTCTGAAACAAACTGCACTCCTTGAGAAGAAACTCAAAACAACCGAGGTTGTTAAAGATATAGATGTTGAATTAGATCCTGGCAATCTCTTGTCTGTTGATCCTAACCCAATAAATTCGAAGGAATTTAGGTAAGTTGTCGGTTTTTAAATTTTAGACAAGTAGTTTGCATTTGGCCATTGCATTGCCCATGTTGCCCATGGTTATTTGAGTTCAGTGCTAATCCAGCCTGCCAGCCATGCCAGCACTCAGCATGCAGCACCAGCAGCCATGCCCATGCCCATTGCATGATTGGATTTGCATTTGGTGTGCTGAGTAGTGCTTGGCATGCAAAATAATGATGAATGGTGGAACTGGCAATTGGCAGTCTTCACATGAAAATGAATGAATGGTTTTTTAAAAAAAAAATAAAAAAAGGTAAAGTCAATCAATGTCAACAATACTTTTTTATGCGTATATTAACTGTCTTCGGCTTCAATTTCAAAGTCAAATACTTAATTTATTTTAATGAAAGTGTAGACGAACTTCCTTGTTAATTAAAATCTATTCCGAGTTACTGGATCCAACAAAGCTTTGTTATTATGACATTTTCTGGTGGCATATGTAAGGTCTGACATGTCCGAGTTAGCTCCGTAAGGTACACAACCTTCAGATTCAGATTGTGCTAGTCCGAGTTACTGGACCCAACAATGCTTTTTTAACATTTTGACATTATCTGGCGTATGATTGTAGGGTCCGAGTGAACGCTCATTTGTTTATTGGTACCACTGTATTCAAAATCCCCAAGCAGGGAGTGACAAGAAACTGCTCCAAAATCCATCAAAATCCTTTACAATTTACGATAAACTCACCTGAGGTACGGAGGAGATGTTGCTGCTAAATGGGTGGTCTGATTGTGTCAGATACATTTATCAAAAAAAGAAACATTTTCTGCTAGTAAAAATCTGATCCGATTTCCAAATTGGATCGTGCGTAATTTCTGTTGTGAGTCGATGCTGGTGGAGCGCATAATTTCTCATTTTTTGCTAGTTAAAACTCTTTGAGGACCAGTTAAAACTCTCTACAAGTGATCCGGCTGGCTAGTTCAGTGTTCATAGTTGAAAATCATCCACATTTAATATGAAAAAAGGACGAGTGAAAAAGCTGGCGGACTAGTTCAATGACAAGCTAACTGGTCCCACCGGCTAGTCACTGAAAAAGTTTTTAAAATTTCTTCACTCCAGACACTGTCCAAGTGTTTAAAAAAAGCATAATGATAGACCTATGTTGTTGTAATGTTAGACTTCCCCATGGACTATTCACGAATCTGGAGGAAATTAACCAAGGAAGTACAAAGTTGTTCTAGTACCAAGAAGGTTGCCTGTCTCAGTCTGTGGTTGTTTATGCAAATCTTCAATTGTTTTATTCTTACAGACAAAACAGGGAGGCGTTTCTCAAATCTTTGGCGAGAGATAATACACAGCTTCTATTTAACAATATATGGAAGGTGAGTATGATATGAAATAAGTAAGATAGGGACAATGTGATCCATGCAAGGGAAACTGAAGATGCAATTTTTTGTGGCATGGGAATTAGATATTTATATAATGTGGCGTGTCGTGGACGAGCGATCAAGTGCACTGGACTCAAACTCTGGTGTTTCTGATCAGCAGAGTCTGGGTTCGAGTCCCGGTCTTGACACTTGTGTCCTTCATCAAGACTTTTAACCATTATTGCTTCGTCCTTTCGATGGGATGTAAAGCCCTAGGTCCCATGTGTTGTGTAATGCACGTTAAAGAACCCAGTTTACACTTATCGTTTAGAGAAGGGGTTTGCCATGGTGTTTTCTGGTGTGGTTGACTGCTGATTGCGCCACAGCACCTTGTAAACCAAACATGGTACTATGTAAATTAACGGATCTCTATGTAAATAAATGGATCTCATAAAAATTTCCGAAGTGACTAGGAAAATAACTTTTGCATAATATCCAGCTTTACGAACTCTTCTGATCAAATTTTTCGTAAAGAATTGCTGATTTCGACTGCCACTTTTTCACTCATTGTGATTAAAAACATAATCATATCTGGGTAAATATGAAACTATTTTTGGCCTTTTACCAATAGTATATATGTACTTTTAAATTTGAAAGAAGTGGCAAATTTGTATTCAATTGATTTTTGTTTGTGTTTGAACAGATGACATTTTAAACCAATTTGAACAGAACAAGAAAAGGCTCAGACTTTCGAAATCAGCATTGGCATTTTGTTTTCTTGTTTCTGCTTTTACAAAAAAAGAAATTGTTTATTGAGTTACAAATGCACTATTCAGTTGTTGAGTGTGAATATTCTTTGTCTTATGATGTTCACAGATGTCTTCGAGCCTGGATTTTGTAAACATTGTGGTTTCTACTGTTCTTGTCTTTGCCTTAACCCTAACCCCCATCAGGGTCCGTCCACATACCCTGCCGAATACAACAGAATGCAACACAGTTGAAATGAGAACCATGCCAAATGCAAAAAAATGCAACAAGGGATTTTGTTGCATTGTGTAGGCATGTTGTTTGTGTTAGGACTGAGCAAGGGGGTTTGCCCTGCTGAATGCAACAGTATGCACATTATAAGTGTAGTGGTGACTACAACTAAATGCAACATCAATATGAAGTCACTTGACTGCTAAATGCAACAAATTCAGTCAGAGAATGACATCTGAGTTGACTGCCAAATGCAACAGATTACAACAACTTTTACCATTTGGTGCATATTGTTGCATTTAGCATGGTTAGAGTTAATACAGTCGACTCTCGTTATAATAAGATTGCTGGGATTGGCCAAATTACCTCTTTATAACAGGAATGTTGCTGTAAGAGGACAGCAAAACAAAGAAACACAAAGCAGAAATGAGATTTGGGACTTCAGAATGTACTCTTTATAAGCAGAACCGCTTTATAACAGTGCTCTTTATAACGAGGATTGACTGTATTCCTTCCAGTCTCTGATGTTGAGGAACAGATTCAGTCCTTCAAATGCTGTGTGCACGAACACCTTACATAAATCAGCAGAGTGTTTCCTGGATACCATAATTATATCATTGGTTTCTGTTGTACTTGTCTTAGCAACTCTGAGCTGCAGTGAACCATTTGATTAGCCCATCAGAGTTCTTCTTTTAAGAGCCTTCAGTCTGATTCTAATTTTCATTTTGTTCATTGACCTCGTTAATGTCTGTTGTGCTATTGTTCGTTATTTTCTCCTTATAATATTGAAACAAAACAAAATTTCAAACAATGTTTTTATAGAAAAGCTAAATTTTGATCTTACAAGGATAAGAGACTTTGTCCTTATGAAACTCCTGGATCAGGTCTCAACAAAATTTGTTTAGTTTTTTTTGTCCTTTATTTTTTTTCAGCTTCCAGTTGAAAGAGTGGATGAAGTCATCTTAGTACAGGTTAGATTTCAATTCAGAGATTTCTTTTTTTTTTACTTTATGTCAATTAAAATAAATACTTGAATTGTAAATTGTATATAATATATATTTTTATTGTGATTCAAAACAATCTGAGAAACTTTTGTGTATTCCAATTACGGATTATTCTTCATGCGTGGACATGACCTCTCCAGATTGTCGGCGATATCTCAAAAACATTACCATCTTTTGAAATGAAATTTTCACCGGTTAGTTTTATTATATATATCTACATTTATATAGAATTAATACAATTTGAGTGGTTCCAAAAACCAAAAGTATACTTTGCCTTTAAATTTGAACAAATGCATGCAAATCAAGACCAGTTAGTGGTCATTTTGGCTAATGTGTATAGATGTTTATTTGTCCTTGTTTTCCCTTTTGTCCTTTGTGGCAGATTCCTGATGGAACAACAAATTTACCCAGAGAAAAACATGTAAGTCTTAATGGTGTTTTTTTGAATCATTACAATCTTGACAGTTCGGCCTAACAACATAGTTGAGCACTGTCAGAACTTGCATTTCCCCATATACTTAAAACCTAATAACGTATTTTTTTGTCAGAAAATGGAATGAACTGTTGCAAACTGCTTACCAACCAAAAGGACCTATGGTATAAATGCAAAAAAAAAGTTTAATTGCCGGACGGTTTGACCCTAGCAGAGTCTTTCTCGAAAGGCTAAATACTGAGTCTTTCTCAAAGGCTAAATGAATTACCATATTTAACATGAAAGCAAACACATATCACTCTAGTGCATAACAAAGAGTTAAGATTGATCGTAACTGCAAATCCATCGCAGTTGCTTAGCAAAGAGTGATGTCACAATACAAATCACTATGGTAATACTGATAACTCATCTTCAGATGAATTATAGTGCTTTGTGAAATCGACCCCTGGTCGTGCCACTTGTGTCCTTGAGCAAGACACTTCACCGTAACTGCTTCGTCCTTTGGATGGGACATGAAGCTGTAGGTCCTGTGTGCTGTGTAATGCACAGCAACACTTATCATTAAGAGAAGGTGTTCGCCCTGGTGTTTCTGACATGGATGGATGCAGATTGCACTACATCTCACCTTACAAGGTGCTGTATAAATGGGTCTCATAATTCAAACGGCTCTGCATGCCTGTTGTAAAAAAAAATAACAGCGTTCTCCCTTAACAGTGGTCCACTGGCCAAATGCCAGTTAAAATACCCGAGGACCAGTCAAAATTCACTGCAGGTGGTCCGGCCGGCTAGTTCAGTGTTGGAAAGCATCACCATTTCATTCGAAAAATGGACTTGTGAAAAAGTGGTGGACTAGTGAACCGGCAAGCTAACTGCTCCTGCTGGCCAGTGACTAAAAAAAGTTAAGGGCAAACCCTGCAAGTCCAAATCTAATGACAATTTTGAAAGAAAACCTGAAAATACGGACCAGTGAAAAAGCTGGCGGACTAGTGAAAAGACAAGCTAACTGGTCCTGCTGGCTAGTAACTGAAAAAATTAAGGGCGAACTCTGAATGAGTGCTTTGATACGCCCGTTGAGTATAATACAGAGATGCCACTTTTCTTCCGTTTTTTTGTGGTTTTTTTTTAAATCAAGCCTGAATAAAGTTATAATTGTTTGGCCTCTAAAGCAAGTCTGCTTTGCAATAAGCGATTTTTGCTGAAAATATTAGTTTATATTGTAAATGTCGTAATTTTCCTCTTTTTACGGCTCTATGAGTTGTATTACTTGAAACTAACTGCTGCTCATGTGCTACTCTTTTTGGTCAATGTTGGCATCTCTCTGCGATGATTGCTCTTAATATAATATGTCACAGTGGGTACCACTCATTCATTTTCATTCAGCTTTTCTTTTTTTTGTTATAAAAAAAAAAAAAGTTTTTTTTTTGTTGTTACCACAGTGGCATCTCTGATAATAAAGTCCTCTCTTGACCCCTTTGCACCAATGTCACATGGGGCTACTGTCTGCCATGCCCGCCATTTTTGGAGTCAAACTGCACATACAAATTATGGCAAGCGACCCGTGTAAACGCTGCGTTGCCTAAAATGTGCACTACGCTGTAAAACACAAGAACATGGACTCCCACAATGTCACAAACAATATTATTGTGATGAAGACATCAGGTGAATTGGTTCAATAAAAAACTTTGTATTGTTATTTGTGTTAATTATTTCTTTGTTTGTTTTAGGTACCAAAAGCAAGTCTCATGACGAGATGGGAGCAGTATTCAAAAGTCAAAGGAATTCAAAAAAGAAAAAAGAGCCGTAAAGTATGGGATGAAGAAGAGCAGGTACGTTGAAGTCATTCAATTTTCATGTACTCATCTGTGTGTAAAAATGTAATTGTGACAATGTACAATTGTGACAATTGCCTCAGAATTTGTAACTGTCCCAATTATAGAATTGGCCCAACTGTAGTTGGAATCGACCAAGCTATGTTAGGATCAATCCAATTGTAATTGGGATCAACCCAACTATAGTTGGGTCCTGGCCCGGCTAGTTTGGCCTATTCTATAGTTGGGATGTAACATAACTATGATGACTGAGGCCAAATTTCATAAAGCTGTTAAGCTACAACAACAAAATGCTTAGCACAGAAAAACCTTGCTGAGCAGAAACTGAACACCAGCCAAAATACCATGTAATGTATTCTGTTTTTGACCGGTTCCCTGCAATTTTTTGCAAAGCAGAATAATTGCTATTATTATTTCTGCTAAACAACTCTATGAAGTTGGGGCCTAGGTAGTCTTAATGTGTAAATTTCTTAATGTTTATGCTTGAATGTTAAAAGTCATCCACTTGTCTGGCAATGTACATCTTTGCTTGTACCAGCTTGTTTGTTTGTTAGTGTTTCTGTTTAGGTGAAACGTCAAGGGAACTCGGCAAACTCCCAACAAGGGAATTCAAACACCAAGCTGGCAACAGCCAATCTCTCTCATACAAACATTGGTTTAACGTCTATGATTATGAAATGCACAAAATCAATCAATTATGATTCAGTTACTAGACGACAATACTTATTCTAATCATTGTGAAGTCAGTGGTTAGCAGGGTTCTCCCCATGCACAAGCTAGCGTATCTGGCTGATAGTGCGTGCCGATACGCGCAAATTTTGGCCGATACTTAAACAAGTATTTTTGTTTTGTTTTTTTTGTTTTTTTTGGTAGTTCCACAAAAAAAAGGAAAAGAAAACCGTATAGAATGCTCCAAATTGCACAGTAGGTCTTCGAAAACCAAGAAAAACACCAAGTAGAAAACATTCCGAAGACCTTGTTTCAATTCTGGGCACTTCTGGGCCAAACATCCCCAAATTTTGGCCCAGAATGCCCCACAGTTTTGAAAAAAACCTGGGGAGAACCCTGGTTAGCTTGGTAGGATTCGAACCCACAACCTTGTGATTGCAAGTCCTGCAGTCTAACCATTCGACCATGGTTCCCTCAGGAGCAATGCAGGGCCCCATATCTCTACTAAGCTATGCTTTTTTTGGGAGGCCCCCTCAGCAGTTCCAACCATTTCCAATGCTTAGTCCCGGCTTTAGCTTGATTATGAATTTTGTATCTGTTAGTGTTAAGTTCCCATTGTTAAGAATTCATACTTATAGTTGTTTACGCAACCTTTATAAGTCCCAGTATATTAAACGGTGGTTGCGATTCTTGTATTGATGACCCATTGTTCCCACACCGCATCTGCCAGAGGAACATTAAATGTGCTCCCCCGGCAGCTCCCCTCCATTTGAAATCTGGACTTTTTGAGAGTAAAAATGACCAGAGTAAAATGTTACATTTTATAAGTTTGTAGGTGATATTTCAGTGTTTTTAAAATTATTTTTTCAGTGACATGCAGATATTTGTATTTGTTTTTACACTCACGTCAGATTATCTCATACAAAAATAGTAAATGACTTAACAAGTGCGCTGAAAAGGGGCTC
This sequence comes from Plazaster borealis, assembly GCA_021014325.1. Classification (NCBI taxonomy): domain Eukaryota; kingdom Metazoa; phylum Echinodermata; class Asteroidea; order Forcipulatida; family Labidiasteridae; genus Plazaster; species Plazaster borealis. The sequence continues at coordinate 4,349,383 of CM037475.1, read as the reverse complement.
ATTTACGAGAAATGCAAATGGAAACTACATTTTGAATTGGCCAGCAGTGCCCCCCTAGAAAAAAATGTGGCACCCCTTCTAACCCTAAACTGTTACCCAAGTTTCGGCACTGTTTGCCTGGGAATTGAACCTTTATTTTTGTAACTACAATGCATAAACTTGCTATTAGATTCAACAGTCATGCGACACAAACAAACAAATCCCTGCCTAGTGTAACACTCTCGGACTTACAGACCATGGATAAATTAAGAACGTGTTCGCACGCGTGGCTGCACGGAGTCGTTCCAAAATGGTCATGGCCCCGTGCAACCATTGGATTTGCGCTCCAGTGATTATTAGGTTCCCTCATTATCGAACTCTATTGTTGGTGCCTTTTGTTGGTCGGATTACACGGACAAGGCAGCTCGAAAGTAGCCCACAAAGGAGTGAAGGATTAGTGTTTGCAGTCCTTTGTTATACAGTGAGTCTCCCTCAAGACCGGACTATTGCAGAAGAATGCATTCCTATGCTTGACACTGGGTGGATTTTCCTTTGTTTGATCTTGCACGCATAGGAATGCGTCGGATTGCGGCCGTGCCCGTGACATAATTTATCCATGGTCCCTTACGGATTTTAATTTGTTCCTTGTTACAGAAATGGGTTCCTCGTTGGGGTTATGGAAGTAAGAATGATGAGGATAAGGACTGGGTCTTGGAAGTTCCCCAAAATGCAGGTAAGTCATGTTGAGAAACTCGCCTTTTACTGCTCAGGATTCTGTGAACATTTATTGGTAATTTTGTTTACCCTTCCACTCTTGGTAACATTTTCCAGTGAGTTGACCAACCATTTGAAATCATTTGACTGCATAGGTTGTGTATGGTGGCACAACTGTGCACATGTGTACATGTGTGTACTGTGTAGATGCATTCACCACATGATATCAAAGTGCAGGCTGGCATAGTTTATCTATCATTCATAACCACAGTGGATGATAGTGAATTGTCAGACAGTAGGAGGGTTTAACCATTTCAACTAAGTCTATAAAAAACTTGAAAATAATCGATACTGATTGGTTGTTACTAATCATAGTCTTTTTTGTCTCCCATTATTTCTTCTTTTTTTCTTCTCTTATGTTTGTGGTTTAAGGACGATCAATACGGCAATTTGGTTAAGAATTAATTTGTCCCTTTCTTTTTGTCATGATTTTCATTTTTGGATTATCACACCAGATCCTTACGAGGACCAGTTCATGAAGAAGAGGAAGGATAAGCGTGAGAGAACCGCCAAGAATGAGTTTCAACGACTCAGGAACATCGCCAGAGCGCAGAAATTGAAAAGTGAGTTTGTCAGACTGTCTTCTGTAGAGAATCAACCCTCGGGGCTTAAAATACCACCTGGACAACTGCCCCAAAATACATACTTAAGGCGTCATTCAGAATAATCAATGTTTAAGAATTTCAATTTTGTTTTCTTTAAATATTGACAAACTAGTATATCCTATAGAATCCACCCTATACAGTGAAGAACAAAGCATTGCCTCAAGTCGAGCAGATATTTTAGATTAATGTTCTTCCAGCTCATGAGTTTTTCAATGGCTTTTCCTGGCTTTAAACATGCAACTTTGTAGTCGAATCAGAAGAGGAAATGTTTGCCATCTCCCCCATCAGGCACGAAGGTCTGCTATCGAAACAAGGTTGACCGATAATAAATCGGTGGTTAAGCAGTTCTATGAATTTTGGCCCTGGTAGTAAGACTGCATCCAAAGTGGCAGCCGTGGCTACGGCTATGGCTGTTGCTAGGGTGTTTCTAAGAGCATCCTATGCTTCACTGCTTGTGAAGCAGCCGCTAATTCAGAATTGACCTAAGGCCGTATACGAATTGGCGGTAACTAAGCGTGCTGCTAAGAACATACTATATTCCAACGCATGATGAGGCGGAAATCTACCCATAGTCTAACGTTGTATAAAAATCCCTTAGAACTGATTTTCCAATCATTTTGTTTGTCTTTGACGCTAATTCTATGAAGTTCCGGGGCAAGGTGTGAAGCCCAAATCCTTGACGAAGAAACCAGAGGTCAGCATGGCCATCCAAGCTGCCAAGCAGTCCACCGCCTCCATCGGAAAGTTTGAAAGGAAACTTGTAAGTGTCCAAAAAATCCAAAGTAGAGTTTGAGTTGTTGTAAGACGTGGCGTGTCGTGGCCGAGTGGTCTAGTTCACCGGACCCAAGCTCTGGTGTTGTCAGCATCAGAGTGTGGGTTCGAATCCCGGTCGTGACACTTGTGCCCTTGAGCAAGGCACTTAACCATAATTGCTTCGTAAAAATTGGGAAGGTAGTGCATTCTGCTCTACCAGCCAGGATCCTAGTTGATGATACCCATGCCTACATTCTTACGGACTGTAAAGGGGGCAACCCTGTTTCAGCCCCAGGAGTAGGTGGCAACGTGCCCCTGGTGACAGTTGATTTGGGTCAACAGCCCAAATCAGTTAAGTGTAGCCCTCACCTTGAAGTGGCTGTCCGGCCTTGTGAGTTGGGCGATATCTCATTAAAAAAAAATATAAAAAAATGTGAGTTACTGCAGACTGGTGTGTGTGATTTGTAATATGAACATTCTTCGCTAATCAAGTTTATTTCTTGTGTTTGTTATTTTGTTGTTGGAGATTTTAAAATGTTAACCTTTGTCTTTTAAGTGATTGCACATCAACAGTGGTAAACATTTGTAGATACATTTATCGTGGCGTGTCGTGGTCAAGCGGTTAAGAGCACCGTACTCAAGCTCTTGTGTTTCTGATCAGCAGAGTGCGAGTTCGAGCCCTGATCGTGGCACTTGTGTCGGTGAGGAAGATGCTTTACCATAATTGCTTTGTCCTTCGGATGGGACATTAAGCCGTAGGTCCTGTGTACTAGGATTGGTAGTGCACATAAAAGAACCCAGAACATTTATCGTGGAAGAGTAGGGGTTATTCCCAGTGTTTCTGGTTCACATAGCAAGCACCCTTGTTTACAGGTTTCCTCAGGCTTGTGAGCTACAGTGACTAGGTTCACTTATGAGACATCCTTGCATTCCTTTGTTTCATTACCAGAAATATAAAATAATAATACTATAATTGATTTTGATACAAAATATTAATTTATTGTATACTATTTTATGCAGCCCAAAGAAAAGCCGACAAAACAAATGGGGAAGAAGAGAAAGGTAAGCGTCAAGATCAGTTTGTGTTTATAAGATTCAGCATTCATTTGGAAAGTAATTGTTATTTTGTTTTCTTTTCACTGGATATATTACGTAACCACATGCTTCATCCTTCGGATGGGACGTTAAGCCGTAGGTCCCGTGTGTTGTGTAATGCACGTAAAAGAACCCAGTGCACTTATCGTAAAGAGAAGGGGTTCACCCCGGTGTTCCTGGTTTGATTGGCTGCATATTGCGCCACAGCACCTTGTAAACCATTACATGGTGCTCTGCAAAGGAATAGGTCTCATACTTCAACACGTAACTCCACTTACCTTGTAGGAAAAATACTGAGCGCTTTGAGACACCCATCGGGAGTATAAAGCGCTATATAAGAACTGCATTATTATTATTATTATTATTATTATTACATATGTATTGTTTTGTTGTGCATTATCTCTGCTTCTCTGCTCTGTTTAGATTGATTTGGCGCATTACAAATGCCTATTATTATTATGTACATAGTGTAACCGCAAACCCCGTTTTGTTATGTTTGTATTTGACCAGTTTGATCCACTCTGTGGTAACATTGCCAGCGAACGAAGTCGCGAAAATGCCATACTCAACAGCATGAATAGAAAGAAACCAACGATCGACGTCACAAAGGTGAGATTTGGCTCATTTTTTTTCTCTGTTTTTGATTCTTGTGTTTTGATTTGTGTCTCTAAAAAAGAAACAAGGGATAACAGAATGTAAACAGCGACTATTTTGGATGCTTTTGTTATATTAAAATCTCCAACTCTTGATAACATTTTCCAGTTAGTTGACCAACCATTTGAAACCATTCAACCTCATGGGTTGTGCTATCTATATGTTGAGAAATACTCTAGCCTTATATAAATCTAAAGTATAAATATTGGCCCTAATAAGGTGTTTTTGAAAGCTCTTATTCTCATGTATTTGAAGACTAAATAAACCCAGTTTTGAGTTTTGGCCTGAAGTGACTGGTTTTGCATAGAGCATCATATTTTATTATAATCATCGTGTTGATTTTGATATTAATATGCAATATGTCATTTTAGCCTGCCTAAAGGCAGGTTGTACTTTTTGTAATTACTCCACAAGTTAATGACCATAAAAGTTTATTTGGTAAAGAGCACTGGAGAGCTGTTGATATTATAAAACATTGTTAGCATTGACCCCCTTTGAAGTAATGTAGCTTTAGAGAAGGAGGTAATTTTTCACTAACAAATTTGAATCTGAGAAAAGACTTCAGGAATGAAGCCTTTCTCAGGCATCTCAAAGCACACAATTCCATGCAACAAGGGTGGGGTTTTTTTTTCTTTCATTATTTTCTTGCAACTTCGATGACCAATTGAGCCCAAATTTTCACAGGTTTGTTATTTTAAGCATATGTTGGGATACATCTAGACAGTGAGGATTCTGGTCTTTGACAAATTACTAAAAGTCTACCCTGCCTTTAATAACCCATAGTTCATGATTGAGTGTTTTATAATATTCCGTAATTTATCCTCGGATCAAATTAATTGTGTTTTTTACTCTTCAGTAATTCATGTTATCCTCTTACTTCTGCAGGTTTAACGTAAATTTGAATTTTTTACTTCATACTAGTTATAATTCAGTTTATCTTAATATATTTCAATTTGTCCATACAATTGTACGTTTAGCTTTAACCAGTGCCATTTTCTTTGTATTACTGTGTTCAGCGCCCTAGAGCATGCTTCATAAGGGCTCTTTATAAATGTTGGTATTATTATTATATATTTTATTTCACCATCCCAACAGTGGAAAAACTGTACCGGTCATGACACTTGTGTCCTTAAGCAAGACACTTAACCCTTATTGCTTCGTCCTTCGGATGGGACGTAAAGCCGTTGGTCCCGTGTGTTGTGTAATGCTCGTAAAAGAACCTAGTACCTTTATCGTTAAGAGAAGGGATTTGCCCCGGTGTGTCTGGCAGTGGCTGCCGAGTGCGCCGCAGCACCTTGTAAACCCTTATAACCCCTTATAACATGCTACATGAATCGGTCTCATAATTCATAATAACTGTTTAAAAAAAAACTGTACAACAAAAAGTGTCTCTTTTTGTTCAAGCGCCTTGATTACCTTATTGGTGGATATGTGCTCTATACAAGACTACATTATTATTACATTATAATTTGTTTAATGATTTATTTTGACAATAATTTTCTCAGGCCGTGAACAAAGAGATTCAGCAGGATCAAGACTACCAACGAGTCCGGAAAGGGGAGAGGAGAAAACCGGGCCGATCGGGCAAGACGGGGAAGGGGTCCAACAAGGCGCTGCCGACCATCAAGAAGAGGAAATCAGGAGGAAAGTCGAAGAAGGGAAAGAGTCGTTAAGATCATCTCGGGGAGGAGGCCGTCATTTCTCAGGAATGGACGTCTTCATTTCTTAGTTTTGCTGCAGAAGGACTCTGGTGTTTTTAAGAACTCGTTGGACTTTTAAGAACTCTTTGCAAGAGTTACAAGATTCATTTTTTAGGGGGATTGATGTTAGTTCAAGTGATCCTTTTCAGGCGCGGACCGGCTGGTCCATACCACTCCCTTCTCTTGACGACTTTTTGTTGTTTTCTTTTTTTGTTTTTAATTATCTTTTTACTTTTGTGAACTTTAAACTTGTGCCATTACATAATAGTAGCCCTTCTCACTATCGATCTAAATTCCTAATGCCTGCTTGGGACGTACCCATCATGATCGCAACCTTCCTGTTAATTTTTTTAGTTTTTTTGGTTTTGGTTTTTTTTTTCTGTTTGTGTAGTTTGTTGTTGTTTCAGTGTGGGTTTTTTTGTGTTGTTGTTGTTGTTTTGTTTTGTTTTTTTGTTTTTTGGGGGTTTTTTTTGGGGGGGGGGTGGTGGGGTTTTGGGACTCCTCCCTGGTAAAACTGCTGAATCCACAGCTTAATAAGCTTTGAATTAACAAGCCTTGTGCAAGCTGTGAAGCTGCTAAGCAGGAATTGTTGCTAAGCAATATTGCTTTACTGGGCACTGGTAACCAACAATATAACTCACATTGCATTTTGGCTGGTAACCTCTTTCTGCGAAGCAAAAAAATGTTTCTTTGCTTAGAATATTTTTAGGGGAGGCTTAGCAGCTCTACCTTTGGTGCCCTTTCAAAATAATCCTTTAGCCATTTTGATTTTTTGAATGAATGGTTTTTTTTAAGTAAGGACGTGTGGCCTTTACTTTATGAAGAATGAAATTCCTGGTCGGGTTTAAAAATTTAAAATATTATTACTCGACATTTCATAATCCCTTTCCTGCTTGAAGGAAGATTGATATTTTGTGATAAATGTTGAAGTTGGTTGAACAACTATATACACACAACTGAAAAAACCCAAATGCTGTTATTTTTATTATTTTGTGGTGTTTCCAAGCCTTTCACCTCTGTGGACCCCGGTTCGAATCTCACTTCAGTCCGGAGCTCGTTTGTGGATTGGGTTTTCAGTCCCTACCTGATTGCATGGGTTTTCCCCAATTTGGGGTTTTCCTCCCATATTTTAAACTGGACATTTCTTCTTGTTTCCTATTCATCCTGTTATTGGCGCTAATTGTGCTGTTGGATGCGTAATCAAATAAATAAATAAATAGTACTAAATTAAAGTGGACACAACCTATTTTGCATTATGTTTAATCAAATGTTTTCAGAGATATCCATCAGATGCACACCGACATTTATATCTGTAATTTTATTTATTATTTAATTGTTTTCATACCTCAATTTTGATTAAACAAATCATGATCCTAAACCTTTAACAACGTCTTGAGGTACGCATGCAAGAGGTACCCATGTGACCCAAGCACACATATTTCAGTATCAACATTTGGCGGAAGCTATTTGAATTTTATTTTCTTTCTTTTTTAAAGTGGAAATTATTATTCGTTTGACAATCCAAGGGTAATGTTCAAAGGTTGTGCATCACACTGATAAGATTGAAAATATACTATTCACAGATTTGCACATAACATCCATGGAATAGAGATGGTCATGGTGGGAAAACTTCCCTTGAAATATTTTAAAGGTAGGTTCATAGATTTGTAAATACTCCAAAAATTAATGACCATAAAAACTTACTTAATGAAAAGCACTGCAGCTGCTGATTGTATAAGACTTGTGAGAAAGTATTCCCTTCGAAGTAAAGGTTTGGTTATATTTTCATCCCCCAAACATAAGAATCTTAGGAATGTTTCATGCATGAATCGTTTCTAAGATTTCTGAGGGTTGGTGTTCATTTGCAAATGCTGCAGCCAGATATGCGGTTGGTACCCTCTGTCACCTTGCTAAATGTGGATGGAAACAACGCTCTTGTGAAAATACTTTGGCAGTTGTTTGCCGTTTTCTCAGCAAGTAGACACCGTATTCAGCTGAAACTTCCACATGTGACTTTTACTGTATCTTTCTTTATAATTTTGCCTATAAATCGGCATTACATTGACAAAAAAATAATCTATGACCCTACTTTTAAATGCAGAAATTAAGGTGACTGCTCTATTTTCCGACACCCCCTATGTTCCGACAACCCTATATTCCAAAAACCCTCTCTTAATTTACATGCTAGGGTTAGGGTTAGGGTCAGGGTTAGGAATAGGAAAATACACTAGGTGTGTCGGAACATAGGTGTGTAACCGAAATTAATACCAGTCACAAATGGTACATGTGACATGGCATTTCAGCTGGTAATCTTTTATATCTGGTAAGCATAATTGTTTTGTGCTTAGCTTCCTTTTTACGCCTAAGCAGTTCTATGAAATTGGGCTCTGGTTGCATTACCAGGGCTAAGCCGAACCCAACTGTTCGTCACTGCTTCACTTTAAACCATAATAAATCCCCAATCGGTTTCTCCGCAACTTCATTCCTCCTCACAGCGGCACCAAAACACTTCTCAGTCTTCACTTTCAAAGTCCCATCCTCCTTCTCGTACTCTTGCAATTTTTTGAATTCCCAACCAAAATTATGCACGGGGTTGCTGTACTCATAGGGGCTGTCCTCGTAGTAGTGGTGGGGTACGTGGTAGCCTCGCGCGTCCCTGCTGAACGGGTAGAAGCCGTAGAGCGTGATGTGCTTGCAGAAAGATTTGGCAACGTAGTAAGCGTTGAACCCCGTCGTGGCTAGACGCTTCATGCTGAGATATCTGCAGTTAGGAAAGCATGGATTATCATCAGAAAAGAAAAATGGGGACAAGTTGAACTTGTTTTAATCTGAGCTACTACCCAGAACCTTTTCAGAGTTTGGTACAATAATACAAAATTCTTATAACGCACATGTATCTACCAATAAGGTACTCAAGGCGCTTGAACAAAAAAAGCATTTAAGACAGGTTTTTAAATTTTATATTTGAATTATGAGACCGATTTATGTAGCACCTTAGAAGGGTTTACAAGGTGCTGCAGCACATCCAGCAGGCACTGCACGAAACACCAGGGCAAACCCCTTCTCTTAGTGATAAGTGTAACTGGGTTCTTTTACGTGCATTCACAATATACGGGACCTACGGCTTCAAGTCCCATCGGAAGGACGAAGCAATAATGGTTTAGTGCCTTGCTTAAAGGTATCGTACATGTTTGGTAATGACTCAAAACAAATATTAGCATAAAACTTACTTGGTAACAAGCAACGGAGAGCTGTTGATAGTATAAAACATTGTAGAAAACGACTCCCTCTGAAGTAACCTAGTTTTTGAGAAAGAGGTAATTTCTCACTAAAATAATAAAAACTTCTTGCAAGAAGTTTTTATTCCTATTTGAAAGCACACAAATGTGTACAACAGGGGTGTTTTTTCTTTCATCATTTTCTTGCAACTTCGATGACCGATTAAGTCCAAATTTTCACAGGCTTATTTTATGCATATGTTGGGATACACCAATTGAGAACACTGGTCTTTGTTAATTTCCAATGTGTGTTCAGTGCCTTTAACTATTAAAATTACGGTAGTCCTGACGCTCAATATACTTGGCACGGCTCAAATGACTCCATTTTGTGAAAACTCAACACCCAAACGTTTGGACACTGAACAAATTGGTACGCCTGGCCTCCTACTTGTAGTGGTTGGTTTAGGGTACAGGATAACCAATTACATCTAACAGGGGTGAGAAATTCAGACTTTTATCTTAATTCAGACTTTTTTAAAGTCTGCCTGGTAAACAAAACTTCTGTATTTTTCTCAAAATAAAATAAGTCATGCTCTTTGATCTACTTCTCTAGCACTGAATATGCTGTTCCCAAAAGCTCCTTGGAATCTATAGGTCTAGGGGTTATCAAAAGGTGGAAATGCCATCAATGTACCTCCTAAGATCTGGATCCCAGATTCAGACTTTTTTTGTTAGCAATGACTCTCATCCCTGATCAATTTCAAGCGAACCGTGAGATAGATTTTAGACCATCATGAGTGGTTACCAGTTCTTTTGCTTTGTTCTCTAAAGGAACGAAAACGAAAGTTAAGGGTTCTGGAAGCCAAGTGATGCATTTAACAACTATTCTGATTTGGCGTACCTTTCAGCGTGCAGCGTTCTCCAGCTGTACCCGAACCTAATTGGCAGTTGATATTTATTCTTGAGCACCTCCACGGACTGTTGGAGTCGTTGTCTGGTTTCTCTAGGCACCATGGACTTGGCGTACCAAATCACTGTGTTATTCAGAAACCACACCCTGTTCACATACATGTCAAGGAACTTATCCCCAGGTTCCTTCTGCGTGAGATTGCTGTGCAAGTAAACCAGCGTCTCAAAGTTCATCAGTGTCAAATTTGTCCTGACGCCGACGTCGTCTGCGAAATCTCGCACCGGTGCCAAGTTCATACGTATCACATAATCGTAGGAGTTTATCTCCCTCCCACAGTTGCTGTGGAGGAGCACTCCGCTGTTTCCCACAATCGCGCAGTTGTTTTGGGCAGGAATTGTTGTGAATTGTGGAAAGTGGTCTTCCATTGGACATGTCTCTCTGTCGAGTTGTCCAGTCATGGAGTCCATTGCGTATTTTTTTAAACCCAGCTGCGGCTGGAAGCTCTGGAGGAATTTCATATCCTTCGGCTCGACATTATCCCGGTAAACTAGTATTGTGAGGCGAGAGCTGAAGCATGTCTTCCTGAGAACAATAAACATAAAAAACTTGCGGGCTAGTTGTATTTGGTGTTGTTACAATAACGATTTTGCAAACTTTTTATAATGTATGTTTCAGAGTTATACGTCTCGAGACTGTCTGAAGACCTTTTTGGGGGTCTCGGGTCTCGTCTCGGTCTCAGTTTGCAAAAGTCTTGGTCTCTCGGACGGGCCAGTCTCAGTCTTGTGAGGACTGGTCTCAGGTCTCTGTCTTGGACTTCCAGGTCTTGATTATACAACACTGGTATGTTATATTATGCCTTGCGGTTGGCGAAGCCACCGAAGGGGCATAGGCCTTCTGTTTCCGTCATGTCTTTCCATGCGTGCTCATTTTCTGTACCTTATTGAGACCAAGGACAAACCAAAAAGGTCTCCATAGGGGAATTCTAAAGAGTGGGGTGCTCCACAAGTAAATTTGTGTACAATGTCTATGGGAAAATGTTTAGTACAGAGACAAAGGACATAACAAAAGAATGCTCCACATGGATGCATTTTTGAGAATGTGTGTGTGTGTGTGCAATCCTGTCCGAGCGATAACTCAAGAAGCACTTGGCCTATCAAACTTCGTGTATGGATTGGTCTTATCCCTAGAAGCCTATTATTGTTGGACCTTCTAGGTCAAAAGTCAAGGTCATTATGGCTAAAACAAAAGAAATCTTGTCTGAGCGATACTTCGAGAAGGACTTGACAATCAACTCAAAACGTGTGTTGATTGGTCTATTGGGATCCTCAGATGTCTATTGTTTGTTGGATCCCCCCAGGTCAAATGTCAAAGTCATTATGACTAAAACAAAAGAAATATTGTCTGAGCGATACCTCAAAAAAGACTTGACACATCAACTCAAAATTTTGTGTGTTGATTGGATTTGGGATCCTCAGATGTCTATTGTTTTTGGACCCCCCCCCAGGTCAAATGTCAAAGTCATTAGTTACATCATACTTACCCAATACAAAACTGAAAGCAATCTATTTCAGTATTGATTCCAAACAGGATCATGTAGACAACATAAACTGCTGTGAATGCCAACGCTATCTTAAGAGCTTTCTTTGCTGTCAGCCGCATTTTTTTCTCCACCATGGCTCCAACTGAAAAAAAAAAAAAAAACTGCAAAATTTTCTTTAAAAGGCTGTTTTATTTTATTGAAAGGCACTGGACACATTTGATAATTACTCAAAATATATATTAGCCTCAAAACCAAAACCATTTCTTTGCCCTCCACCAAACAAAAACAAACAAAAATGGAGAAAAGGAAAAAAAAAGTTTGACACCACAGCTGCTCCAGTTTGACATTAATGGTGATTTGGAGAGTCTTTAAATTCTAGTGTCAAATGTAACACCCTGGATATCCAGTGGTGTCCAAAGAAACAGCCCTGACCTACAGTTACAGTTCATGAGACTGAGAAGCCCGGTTGAGATATGGTGGACACATTAGAGCACTATTAGGTTTGGGTAAATTTGTCTGTATACACCCAAACCAAACAGTGCACTCCTATAGTGTCCACCATATCTCAGCAATAACCCCTTCTCGACAGAAGTTGACCATGAACATGGTTGTCACCCTCAAAATAAAAATATAATAATAGTAAATATTTACATAGCGCCAAAATCATCCTAAAAAGACGTTCAAGGCACTTTACAAGCTATAAAAATCACATTTAGCCAATAAGAACTCAAAGGTGCTCTGAAGTGTAGACCACTTGCATATGATGTAGCCCAAACGGCGCCCTCACTGAGGTAAATGAAGACCTGTCATTGGCTGAGAGTTGTGCGCGCCGTAATCACACGTGCATGTTTCCATATTGTTTGACCTCAGCGATGGCGGCCCTATGCGAAGGGTCTATTTGAGTTGTCATATTTGTCAGTGTCAATAATATTAGTTAAAGGGATTGTATACGTTTGGTTATTGGAACCCACTGTTTGTTTCAATCCTAAAACTGACCCGTGCAAATTTCATTTCAAAAGGTGGTAGTGTTTTTGAGATATTGCCGAAAATCTGGAGCGGTTATGTCCACGCAGGAAGAATAATCTGCAATTGGAATACACAATCTGATAAACGTTACTGTCAGTAACGCTTTTCAGATACAAATATTTGGTGATAAAAAGTGATATCTTTTTCCATAATCGCAGTACTTCGATGTGAAAAGTTTATCAAAATGCATTATACTATCTAAAGCTGCTGTACTTCTTACCAAGTAAATTTTTATTGCCATTAATTTTCAGAGTCATTACCAAACCTATACAGACCCTTTAATCGATATGGTATGTCTACTCGGCCATAAAAAGTTACACAAAAAATTGCCTCGGAGCACCACTTTAACAACAGGTATCAAAAATTTACAAAAAAGAAACAGAAGATACAACTAGTTTCTTTTTACCTTCCCCTTCCATGCAAAGCTTTATTACTTGGAACAGTAGTTAAAAAGTTGTTCTTACCTGATGAAATCTGGAACCTTCATTCACTACTGAAGAAATCTCACGTCTGGAACCCCTAAAAAGCTGCCATCTTTAATTCAACAACCTTGTGGCAAGCCTGCAGTATGACTTCAGTGTTCTTAGATTCACCAGTATGGGCCATGTAAACACTGTGACTGTTAACCATACGCGCCCATTGCTCCGATATTTACTTAGTGCAAATAATTAACTAGACTGCTGTTAATCATTAATCCAGACAACTGGCTTATCAAAGTTCAATCATATTTGTGCATGGATGCTTTGGAATTAAACATCACATATTTGTTTTACTAAAGAGCACAGAGCCTTGACTTTCTGCAGACACAATTCATATACAGCTCAATGGAAGAAAGCATTTAATCTTACATTTTATAAATCATGTAAACTTTATACCACAATGTGGGGCAGAGGGAGTCCCCGTCTACCCCCCCCCCCAAAAAAAAAAAATGTGCCTATACTGTAACACAATCTTGTACAGAAGAACATCCCCGAAAATCCTCTAAAGAATTCCTAAGATTCCCAGAACACAATGAAGACACAATGGGGGGGGGGGGGTTACACCATGCAATGTATCTAGCACCAAGTATGATTTGTTCAATCAATTTTTAGAATGTAAAAAGGGAGCACATCTCAAAACATTTTCAACTGGTACCTGTTTTTTCTTCACAGTACTTTGTTTTTGTGTGGAAATAATGGTACAGAACACACAGAATGTAAAACTTTCCTGTAAGAATCTTGCCTGCCAGGAAATGCCCTGGAATGCTCAATGTCACCCATTGCTTGGCACACAAAACACACCACTATAAAAAAACAAGAAACAGCGCTTGAAATCATATTGTCAATCATACAAAAAAATATTTATTGAAATTGCATCTGGTACAATTAGTACAAAATCTTTACAAATATATTTTTAACTTATTAAAACTGAAAAAAAATCCAATGTAAAAGATTTAGGCCTATTACTCTTTTTCTAGATATTAAGAATAACTTTGTGGATAAAACCTTACATGTGGGCTGGAAACGGAAGGATCCATTTAGCCCCGCCCACACCTGGAAATGGAAGGATCCATTTAGCCCCGCCCACACCTGGAAATGGAAGGATCCATTTAGCCTGCCTACAGCTGGAAATGGAATGATCCATTTAGACCCGCCCACAGCACACTTGAGTGAAAACACACATGAGCTTGTACAAGATGGCCTATTGTAAAACAGGGGTGTTTATCTTTTCAAGTAAACTTGTCCCTATTCTTTAAAACAATTTCAGCACTGGTAACTCAAAATCCTCTACAAGTCGGGTATAACAATAATAATACTGAGTTCTTATATAGCGCTTTATCACACCCGATGAGTGTATCAAAGAGCTAAGTATTTTTTTCTTGCAAGGTATGCGGAGCTACGTTTTTTAAGTATGAGACCTATTTTATTTTTAAATAGCACCATGTAATGGTTTAGAAGGTGCTCTGGTGCAATATGCTGCCGATCAAACCAGGAACACCAGGGTATGTCGGGCACCATGCTAATCAAGGTTAGTTTTGCTGTGCATTTAGGACTGAACCAATTAGAATCTAACAAAACTAGGGGCTTGATTTTGAAGTATTTTTAAAGTTAAGGTTAGTTTTGTCTTTGATAATGATAAAAGTTAATTCAGTTTCTTCATACTGGTGTTGGATACGCCACCTTAAAAATAGACCTCGGCATTTCAGACCGGTCATTTTTTTTCATGATTTTTCCTGATTAAATAATGTTTATATATTGACTACACTTAGCTTTCAGATTTTCTTGAAGAAGGCAAAGATGCATTACAGGCAAGAAAGACAAAAAAGGTTGCCTTATTACGACCAAATCTCCAGATTTCTATTTGCTATGATGTAAAGAGTCTTTACAGGGTCTGTGTATACGTTTGGTAATTGGAACCAACTGTTTGTTTCAATCCTATATAGTCGTAGATATATACCATAAAACTAACCTGTGAAAATTTCATTTCAAAAGGTGGTAGCATTTTTGAGATACTGTTGAAAGTCTGGAGAGGTTATGTCCACGCAGGAAGAATAATCTGCAATTGGAGTACACAATCTGAGAAGCATTCTCAGATTAAATATTCTTGGGATAAAAAGTGATATCTTTTTCCATAACCGCAGTACTTAAGTGAAAAGTTTCTCAAAATGCATTATACTATCCAAAGCTGCTGTACTTCTTACCAAGTAGGTTTTTATTGCCATTAATTTTCAGACCGTTTAAACCTCGGGAGGGGCTTCATCTCAAGAGAAAGATGAGACAATTATTCATTTTCAAAATTTTCACCTTTGTAAAATCAATCAATCATCCCTCCTGTTAATTTTTTTTTTTAACAATCTGAAAAAACGTTTTCTCAACAATCTTAAAGCCACAGAAACTTGGCTGACTGATGGCAACTGAATTGGAAGCCATGGTTTCACATTTCAACACTTTCAGCAAGTCTCGCCCTAACAAGGAGAGGGTGTAGCAATCTTCGCCACGCGCCACATAGTATTATGCGTACTGGTCAACCATGATAACTATAACTGCTGATGATGAATGCTTATGGAAAAACTTCACGATAGAAAAATAATAATAATAAAAACATAGTCACTTAAATGATACAAAAATTTTCATTTACAGTCGGAAGGATAAACTGTTTTCTGTATACAAACCATAGTCAATGGACAACTTCACAAATACATTTTATGCGCGCGTTACTTTTGATCTAATCAAAGATTCATAGTTGTTTTAGAAAGGAAAGACTCAATTTGAATTTTCATGAATCTTATTTCAATAATTTATATTTCCGGTACTTAGATCAATAATTTATATTTCTATATTACCCGTCGTTACTTTTCATCTGATCAAGGATTCATAATTGTTTTAGAAGGAAAGACTCAATTTTGCAGAAGGCAGTAAATGATGAATAGGCTTTTTTCAAAATACAACAAAATCTCTGTGTTGGACACGGGTCGACTGTGTACGTTTTACTGACATTTTCACACTACAACATTTCTATACGGCGTTGCCCCATGTAAAAAGCTTGATCCGTGTCAAAACCAACCCTGCTCAGGAGGTGGGTTGCAGGTTTTTTACCGGTGTAGAGAATTACACGTGTAGCGAAAAAGTCCCCGTCTATGAAAGCAGTGTGGATTTGAACCTTTGTGAAATTTGATGAAGTCAACTAGGATTGGAACCGTGTCACTTCCGGCACAGACCGGAGCTAGCTTAATAGTTTGAAAAGGCCTAATAATTATTATATACCGCATACATAGATCCTTGACATTTGATTGGTGGAACACGCGCCTTGTGTCATACTTTATTTTGCCATGTATTTACTACCGCGATGCGTGACACTCCAAAACTTAATATAGTATATATATTGATAAATATAGGATAATTGATAAAAGAATAATTGTTTCCGCCCGTTTGTCCCAACAAAACAAGGTCGGGTCTGGCAGACAAGGTTGGTGTTCACATGGTGTCGTTCACGTTAATTATAACAAAAATTAAATAGCACTTCCAGAGCATGAGCTGGACGAGTTTCCGTGTCTTTTTTGTGTTTATTGTTAAAACAATTTCAAATGACAAGGATCTATGCGTGTGTTGTATAAAACAATAATGAACGCATTTCGTTCCTGCAATGTTGCAGAATATAATCTGGCTGAAATCTGGCTTTTCCATTTGGAATAAGTCCAGATACGCATCCAGTATTTGTAAATTTTTAATGCAGATATAAGCACTAAATGGGCTTGAGGCAGGAACAATGTTTATGTTCTAAGACTAGGCAGGCAGATATGGGTTTAAAGTTGGTGCATGAAGGGCAGAAGCACTCTATTGCAGGAAGTCTTGGCAGAAGATTTTTAATAAACTGTAAAAACAAAAGACATTAAAAAATAATTATTTACGAGAAAAAAACCAAAATCATGTCATACTTGAAAGAAACAAAAACTTGTTAAAATTTTCTAAAACAATCTAGCATAAAAACATTTTTATTAAGAGTATACATTTCTCAATTTGCATCGTAGGAATACTTAGGACTTTGGCTAGACAGAAATTTAAACTGGAAAGAAAATACAGACAAACTTGTGTCCAAGGTATCAAAGAAAATCTCGCTATTTTTCAGAATAAGACACTATGTTGAACAACGAACCCTTGAAACATTGTATAAAACACTTCATTCAGCCTCAACTGGACTATTGTGATGCAGTCTGGGGAAACCTGAGTGAAGGACTACAAAGTCAACTTCAAAAGCTTCAAAACAGGGCAGCAAGAGCGATCCTTTTTGCTCATGATGATGATTGATATGTTAAAGGTATTGTACACTATTGGTAACAGCTCAAAATCAGTGTCCACATTTTGAACAAACAAACAAACCTGTGAAAGTTTGAGCTCAATTGGTCATCGAGGTCACAAGAAAATAGTGAAAAGAGACCTTATCTGTTTTCTGTTTTTTCAAATTATCGTGCGTGATAAAAACTATTGTTTTACTCATTTCTCAGAAACGATAGCATTTTAGGCAGAAATATTTTAAGGAACCCTTTCTACCATTACTTACTTTAAATCATGTAAGTTATGTGTGAATCTGTGAACATTGTGTTTTTCGATCTTACCAATAGTGTACAGAGCCTTTAAAGGAATTAGGATGGACAAGCCTTGGAAAAGGGCGGGATTATCACACTGCTGTTATGGTGTTCAACAGCATCAATCATTTAACTCCTACTTATAGCTCCCCACCTGAATAAATAGACCATGGTTACAACACTTGAGCCAATGCTGATGTTAAATTTAAACTACCTAGCTTAAAGTTAAAGAATACCAAGAGAATATTTAGTTGCAGAGGTACAGAACTACGGAATGTGCTTCCAGCTACTGTTAGAAACCAACCTAGCATAAACTCACTCAGATCAGAATTTTAAAAAAATTATATATATTTTTTCTTCTTTTTAATTATGTGCAATCCTCAAGTCCACATTTCTTTTCCCCCTCTTTGTTTTTATTGTTTGGTTGTATACTTTTGTAATATTGTAAAGTATTGTATGTTTTTAGTGGTTCGACTGGGCATCAGTGGAAAACAGCTTTATGCTGAGCTGATTTTACCCAGAATAAATAAATAATAAATAAATAAAAGACCCAGGGGAGGCAAGGGGGGCAACTGTCCTCCCAAATTTGGGCAAAACCGTGGGGGAAAATTCGGGCACAGAATGGACAGAGAAAGCTTTTACCCGGTATTAGAAATCGGTACTTATGTTTCTATCTGTGTAAAAGTTTTGGCAAATCAGAACCCCTCTGCACCCCCCTTTCCTTAAAGGCATCGTACACGTTTGGTAATAACTCTGATAATGAATAGCAATAAAAACTTAATTGGTAAGAAGTACAGCAGCTTTGGATAGTATAATGCATTTTGAGAAACTTTTCACTTCAAAGTACTGTGGTTATGGAAAAATATATCATTTTTTATCCCCCAAAACATTTGAATCTGAGAAGCGTTACACGTACGCTTTTCAGAGTGTGTATTCCAATGCAGATTATTCTTCCTGCGTGGACATAACCGCTCCAGATTTTCGGCAATGTCTCAAAAATGCTACCACCTTTTGAAAGAAATTTTCACAGGTTAGTTTTATGGTATATATATATCTACAACTTCATAGGTTTGAAACAAACAATAGGCTCCAAATACCAAACGTGTACGATGCCTTTAACCAAAGAGTCTCCATACACCCATATGATTCCCATCTTTCAGTCTTACCTGGTTTCTCTTCAATGTATTCTAGAGCATCATGTACGGTGCTAAATATGGACATGCTCTCTATGTCGGCTTTCAGAAGTAGTGCTTTAATGTTCGGCTGTAACAGTGTATGGAAAGTAAAATTAATTTATATTATAGACAAATTGCACGAGGCATTCGGCTCTCGCCTGATTATTTAAGAACTATTGGGGATGTAGATAAAATTTACAGGTTCAAAATTTGATTGATTAATTCTGGTTGTGAATTGACAAGGATTCTCAGAAAAGCGAACTTAATCACTAAACTAGCCAAGAACCCCATGAAGAGAAGACAAGGAAGGAAGTTCAGTATTAGATGTGGGAGAAAAAACCCAGACAATTATTCTCCACATAGTGCCCCCGGCGGGATTCGAACCAGGGTCTTTGATGTAGAAGGTGAGGAAAGATACCACTACGCCAACCTGACTGCCATAAAAAAGCATGTAATGCCATAAAATGATCACGATGACTTTGTTTTATTGGAAGATTGCGTATTAATTTAAATACTCTGCTAATCAACTTTGAATATCCTCATCATGCTCCCTATGTTCAATAACAATCAAGAGCACATATTCTCATTATATCAAATTAGGCACCAGACTGATTCCTCCATCTGCCTGAAAGATGGTTATATTGTTTTAGATGGGAGAAGAAGAAAAAAGAAAATAAATAAATAAAAATGACTGTATAATTTTACTATTCCCCTTTCCCTCCAGAATAAACCATTCTTACCTTTGAGGAAGCAAATAAGAGTTCTACATCGGCCTTTTTGAAGTCGTTCAAAGCATCATGGAAGCCCTAATATTGGAAACAAATATGAGAACATCGTGTGAGTG
Source organism: Plazaster borealis (assembly GCA_021014325.1). Lineage (NCBI taxonomy): Eukaryota > Metazoa > Echinodermata > Asteroidea > Forcipulatida > Labidiasteridae > Plazaster > Plazaster borealis. Next base: position 4,330,048 of record CM037475.1, on the reverse strand, counting down.
CAAAAAACCGTTCTGCCCAAATAGCATTTAAGTTGCAAAAAATTGCAAAAAACGTTGCCTTTTGCTTAAAATATCAAGGATGTACACACAAAACCTTAAGACGCCAAGATACATTGTTTTTGCACGATGTGTCTCTCGTACGAGATACAACGTCATTACAAAACTGAAATAAAACAAAGTTTTTCGTGTGAGATACAATGTCATTACAATATTGACATAAATCAAAGATTCAACGTCATTATAAAATCCATAGTCATTACAAAGTCGAGATACAACGCTTTTGAACTGACTCGGAAACAATCTTAATTCAGACATGAGTCTACCTGGTGAAAAAACAAAGCTGTTATGTTCTTTTTAGATAATAAGAAATCCTGCTCTTTGATCTATTTGTCTAGCACTGAGGATACTGTTCCTAAAAGCTCCTTGAAATATACAACCCCAGGGGTTGAAATGCCATGATTTCAGCATAGCAGGTCACTGCCTCAGACATACTGAGCTGGCAGTGAGCAGGCTGTGGTGCTATGGGCCCCTACTCAGGGACACTGTTCTCATGGCAGACCACAAACCACCTATGTGGACACCTTTTGCCGGGACTCTGGTCTGCAACGGGAGGAGCTGCGTACAGCAATAAGAGACCAACGTGTTTGGAGGGCCATCATCCGGTGCTTCGCATCGACTGAATGAATAGTTTCAGACCTTTTTGAGTTACAGTTTTTGTCCTCAAATCATATAAAGGGACCAGACCAGTTCCCCTTCCAGCCTCGATCCGATTACATAGGAATGAATAGGAAAAAACACTAATGCTGCACCATGATCATGGTCTGGAATCCAGCCTACCTCAATGACAGTAAAGTCCAATTCAGACACGAAGCTGAGATCTAAAATAATGGGTCTAGCGTACTCCTTCATCTGCATGTGTTCACTGAGCGTATCGAAGATGAACTCAGCGGCCGGGTACTGAATGCTACGATCAACCTGGATGATCACTGCTGAGTTGGATCGAATCTGTGTAGACGAAAAAGTGTCAAAGGAATTTTTCTTTTAACAAGTACATTTGATTTGAATTGGTTTATTGCAATAAAATGACATTTGCAGCCAAAGTCTGAATTGCGGTCAAATTACAAAGAGTTTAAAATATAACATTCATAAATCAACCAATTTACAACCAAATTAAAACCTAATTACAGGTCACAACTACAGCCAAAACCCCCCAAAACAACAACAACAAAACAACAATAAAATATAAAACAATAATTTGTAAAAAAATATTGGGAGAAGCACGAACCGAGCCTTACTAATTTAAAAGCAAAAAGACATCTTAAAAACATTTTGCGTACGCTGATTACAAAAGGTATATATACAAGATAAGAATATAAACATGCATTTAAAAAGGTGGAAATAACGGTATTGCTCTCAAAACATCTGAGATATCTTTACAAAATAAATCAAAATTCACACAGTTGCTAATTAACCCTAACCCCTTTAAGCCTGTTCACACTAGTCTATTCCCCAGGGGCATCCACTAGGAATCACGGCTGATGTGGCAGGAGATTCTGTCCCCCCGGAGATTCTGTCCCCCCATACTGCGAACTGTGTACAAACTACTTTTGATAGCGCCCTCTTTTGAATCCTCCTCCTCCAGTCAATGTTAATTTCCCGTGTGGGGACAGAATCTCTGGGGGACAGATTTCCCTGGGACACCAGCCCTTTCACACTTGGATCGCTTTACCCTCCATTCTGCCCCGGCAAAATTGGCATACCCCGTGGAATAGCCATCCCTGCTCTGGAGTTGGGGTAGGCGGTAAAACCCTGGGGCATTGTTAATTTCCCGGGGTATAACTGCTAGAGGGAAACGAAAGCGGGTTTCGCTTATCCCAGTTTACGTGGCGGACAGTGACAAGTCAGAGAGAAATAAGATAAACTGCTGAGGTCAGGAAATGCAGCTAAATAAATTGCACGGTCTGCGTTATAGCTTCTTTTTCTTTTTTAACAGATTTGTATTGAAGTATTTATAAGCAGCTTTTGATGTAGTTTTACAGAAATTAAATATCAACTGAAATATATATCATGTTGTATTTTCAGAATTTTTTTTCATAGATGTCAATTTTGCATCGGGTTAAAAAAATATTAATTTTTAATTTTTTTGCCTTTTACACTGATGTGTATTAAAGGAACATTAAAGAATTGGTTTTTGCTAACAAAACAGTTGCTGGCAGTGTAAGCACTTTATATAATCCACCATATACATAAACTGACAAACCTGTAGAAGTTTGAGACCGATCGGCCATCTGGGTCACGAGAAAATAGTGAAAAACCGATTACACATTTGCATGTGTTATACAATGCATGAATAAAACGCTCATGAGCGATAAACTCCAATCGGAAATTAGTTTTATTTATTCCTCATCAAATATGGCATTTCAGACAGAAATATTTCTAGGGATGTTTTCTACTATCATCATCATTAGACCTTGTAAGTTTTATGTAAATCTGTGATCTTAAATTTTTTTTTAATTACCAGTTCTGTGACGTTCCTTTAAGCACTGTAGACTCGGTACTTTCCCCGAGTCTTGTGAAAAAATACCACAGGCATATCACTGAAGTTATCAGGGTTTTTTATAATTATTTTGTAATAGATTAAATTTTGAATTGGTTTGGACAAGGTAACAGTGTTTGTATGAGTCTCACTGAATACTTGGATAACATGCTTCCGGTTAGCTGCAGCGACGATTTTGCACTGATGCGACGGAGGATATTGTCACAAAGGGGGCACCTTGTATAAACACTACAGCTAACCATTTCATGAACCTTAATTACTTCTCTTCACCTAGGAGTATAAATCAGTACCTGGATTTGAGAAGTTGAATGCATATCTTCAGTCATCTGTTCCGAAGTGAGTGGCTCCACCACTTTTATGCCGGGTCTTGCGATAGAATACATTAAGATGCACAAATCCAAGACCATGCCGACTCCGGTTCCGTAAGCAACGCCTATAAACATTGATGAGATGCAGGTTGTTGTGAATCCCAACAGCTCAATCTCTAGAAGAATAATAAATAAATAAATAAATAAATAGTAAACACAGCGCACAGTCAGTTCTGTGCACAGTTGTTCCACCATCAAAACCCATGCAGTTGAATGGTCAAAAATAGTTGGTTAACTCGCTGGAAATTGTGTAGAGGTTTACTATAACTCAAAAATTCCACGATGACTTATTTCAATGTCTTACTCAGGAAAGTAGTGAAAGTGCTTAATACACATCAGTGTAAGGGTAAAAACATATTATATTCTCTATCCCCGATGCAAAATTAACATCTATTATAGACGTTAATTTTGCATCAGGGTTTCTGTTAGATCGTTGCGGTACCTGCTGCTAACACATGGGATTTGAACTGTCTCTAGCCACCGGGCTAGCTCAGTGGTCTAGTGGCAAGACATTCTGATCTAGCAATGCAAAGGTCGTTGGTTCGAATCCCACCCTAGTGATTTGCCTGTGGATTTTTGTTTTTCACAGAACTCGGGAAAGTACTGAGTATACAGTGCTTATTACACATTGGTGTTAGGGTAAAAACAAATTATATTCTTTATCCCCGATGCAAAATTAACATCTATTAAATCGTTGCAGTACCAGCTGCTATTACATAGGAATTGAACTGCCTCTAGCCACCACCAGGGCCCAATTTCATAGAGCTGCTTTTTAAAGCAGAAAATACTACTTAACAATTTTTTGCTAGCAGAAATTAGCAGGATACCAGTCACAGTTTGTACATGTGACATGGTAGTTTGGCTGGTAACCTTATTCTGGTAAGCATAATTTTGTTGTGCTTAGCTACTTTTTGTGCTTAAGCAGCTCTATGAAGTTGGGCCCTGGCTAGCTTGGTGGTCTAGTGGTAAGACAATCTGCTCTAGCAATGCAAAGGTTGAGGGTTTGAACCCCACCCGAGTGATTTGCCTCTGGATGATTTTTTTGTCTTTCACAGAACTTGGGTAAGTACTGAGTATACAGTGCTTAATACACATCGGTGTAAGGGTAAAAACAAAATTATATTCTTTATCCCCGATGCAAAATTAACATATATTAAATCGTTTGCTAACATATAGGATTCGAACTGCCTATAGCCACCGGGCTAGCTTGGTGGTCTAGTGGTAAGACAGTCTGCTCTAGCAATGCAAAGGTCGTGGGTTGAATCCCACCCGAGTGATTTGGCTGTGGATTTTTTTTCTTTTTTCACAGAACTCGGGAAAGTACTCGAGAGTATACAGTGCATAATACACATCGGTGTAAGGGTAAAACAAATTATATTCTTTATCCCCGGTGCAAAATGAACATCTATTAAAAAGACTTACTTCTTAATCTCCAAAGAGCGATAACGATTTTATAGTTGATCATCTTGAGCACTGCAACGATGATGATGGCTGCTAGGGCTGCCTTAGGAATGTAGTAGAACCCTGGTGTCAGGAAGCTCAAAGCCATAATGACCACTAAACCTGTGATGATGCCAGCTCCAGGGGTCCTCACTCCAGACTGTGAGTTGATGGCCGTCCTGTGAGAGTCAAATACAAAAACAGGGTTAGCCCTCTACGTCTGACAGTTTCAACTGATTTTAAATGCCAGGTGGATTTGGTTTCTCTGGCTGAGTTCGGGCAGTGTGTTCTTGGATGCTTGAGAACACGTAGGATCGCTGTTTGTGTATCTTCCGCCCGAACGATGATGATGTAGAAAGAACGATGGGTTGGTAAAAATAGCCTAAAAAAATAGGCTGGTTTCTGACATGCCACAAAACAGATGTTAAAACTTATTAAAAGGGAGTCAATTAGAGCAAAAAGTCGTACTGCCACCTTAAACCCAATAACTTTCTCTTTATCGAAATGATATTTGCTTCGTTCTATGTTCTAACTATTTTTTTGAGATGCTGCCGCCATTTTGTACAGTGTTGTTCTCGACTGATCCCTGCTGAAAGGTGGTGTGTGATCTTGTTCTGAGTGTTTTGTTCTCGGGTCGTGTTCTCATCGTTCGGGCGTGCGAACAGCGCTCTTGGGCCATGAACACACTGCCCGAACTCAGCAATAGATTGTATAACCCTAGGCTCGATTTCACAAAACACCAAGATTCATCTTAAGATGAGTTGTTAACATTACCCTAGTGATTTGTATTGTGATATTACTCTTTGCTTAGCAATTAAGACTGATATACAGTTAAGATCAATCTTAGTTCTTTGTGAAATCGGCCCCTGATCAAAACCACAGTGGATGATATTGAATGGTCAAACAGTAGGAGGGTTGACTGTGTACTGTGAAGATGCATTCACCACATTATATCATACTGCAGGCTGGCATAGTTTATCTTTCATTCAAAACCACAGAGGATGATATTGAATGGTCAAACAGTAGGAGGGTTGACTGTGTACTGTGTAGATGCATTCACCACTTGGTATCGTATTGCAGGCACACATAGTTTATTTATCATTCAAAACCAGAGTGGATAATATTGAATGGTCCGACAGTAGGAGGGGTTACTGTGTACTGTGAAGATGCATTCACCACATTATATCATACTGCAGGCTGGCATAGTTTATCTTTCATTCAAAACCACAGTGGATGATATTGTTAGGCCTGGCTTAGATTCTACTAATCTTGTAGAATCTAGAACTGTGAATTCTGTAGTGACAAAGCTTTCCCTATAGACTGTGCAAGTCTCGCGCATATTTGAACTTCCGGGACCATTGTGGTCCCAACCATATGAAGATTTACGTGGGCAAGATTTTGTTTTGTCAATAATTTTAGTTTAACGTGGTTAATGACCAAGAAAAATATATATGTTGTTGGGAATGTAATACTCAGTGATAACAAATATGAAAGTAAAATCAATTCAACAATATAACGAAGAAAACCTGATAATTAAACTTGACCTCAGCTTCCGGTTGCTGAAAAAAATAAGAATTTTGTGCTCACCTCCGATCACAAAACTTATGTAAACGCTTGTTTTGGATGAGCGAGGATAATCGCCAGATGCTGTAATTGCAACGCAAAGCCTTTTTATAGCAGTCTATGGTTGTTGAGGCGTCAGCGTCCCCCACAAACTGCGTCAAGCATTAATTTTACGCCCCTGTGACCATCGTGAATCCACGAAAGTGGTTTCTGAAAAGTTAAGATCAGTAAGCATCCTTGTCCCAGCGCTTTAATTTTGCTTCAATAATAATTAACAAATTATTTGTGTATTTATTATAAACACTAAAATTGATTTTATAAACAGGTAATGAGTATTTTTGTTGTTCAGATTGTATCATTGAATATAATTTAAAACAAACATTTTATTTCAGAGAAACAAATGTTCTTCGTTTGACGTGTTTTCTCGTTCCGATAATGCGCGAGACTTGCACAGTCTATTGCAGATGAAGCAGACATGTAGCTTACATACCTGGAGAAACTTCCAGTAACTGGGTAGGCAGATAAAAACGAACCTGCTATATTGCACACACCTGGCCAAAAAACAAAAAAACCCAAAACAAATAAGAAATACAAAGGCGTTATATTAGGCTGAACTTCAGTTTGAAATTACCAAACTTTTAAACATTTCCAATGTCTCCCCTCCCCCCGCTCCGGACCAAAAAAGAAAGGAAAACATTTTTCCCTCATGGAGCTTTGCTTGGGTTTGATTTAGTATCCATTTTTACAGTTTAAAAGACATTTTAAATCTATGAGGAAATAGGAATAAAATTGTTCACTGCCAACTGAACAATGCAGGCATGATATTTGGCCCTTGGGAAAAAAGTAGGACAATTTTGTTGAGTACAAGGGGTGACCTACATGTAGTACATGCATTTGGTGCTCGATATCCGGCATGGTGTACCCCCCTCCCTCCTATTGTGTCTTCATCGAGTTCAGGGGTGCGTTTTGGCGGCGGTAACCAAAAACTGTTTCAATTGTTGGTCGTTGGTTCTGCTGTTCAGACTGAACGATAACCGAGTTGTGAGCTCGGTTACCGTTTTTGTTATGACGTCAGAAACAATTATTGGTTACAGCCGCCAAAACGCACCCCTGGGAATCTCATAAATTCTTTAGATGATTTTTTATTTGATTATTATTATTATTATTATTATTTTTTTTTTTTTTTTTTGGGGGTATATCTGTACAAGAGGAAAAGAGTGTGTTAAAGTATGGGAACATTTGGGGGAAAACCCTCTGCCACATATCGGGCATGGTTCAAGTACATGTATAGGCTTATATAGACTTTTGTTCAAGCTACTTATTAACAGTTTTGCTGATTGTTCTGAAGGGGGAAACAAATCGGAAATCAGATTAAAGTAGGAAGAATATCCTGCCTGATAATGGGATGATGGAAACATGTTTAGTTTGGACTCGTACCTACCTAATGCGATAAATTCCTGATTAGGATCAATCCTATAATCGTTTTGCCGGGCTGTCAAATGAAGAAAAGAATTTTACATTAATTGGAAGACTCTGGATGGAAATTTGAAGAATTCCATAACATAAAATTCAAAGTCAGGTTGAATAACTTCTAACTGGCGCCCTGAAGAAAGGTATTGACAAAACAGGGAGACCACCAACATAGGGCTAGATAGCTCAGTTGGTAGAGCGCCTCCATAGGTTGCAGGTTCAAGTGCCGCTCCTGTAAATTCGTCTTTGTTCAACCAAGCATTATAAATTCAAAGTGACCAAGTACAAAATATACAGTTGTTTGAAATTGAGTGTTATCATGGTGCTGCCTTTTTTTTTAACTACCCCATCACTCAGGGAACTTCATTGGCTATCGATTAGAGAACGGATTCATTTTAAACTTGCGCTTGTTGTTTATAAATGCTTGAACAAAACTACTCCTAGATATGTTTCTAATTTACTGTCATATTACACTCCTCCACATTTTCTTCGGTCCACACTTGACATCACTCACTTGAATGTTCTCCGTGCAAACAAAGTTCTGGGTCAAAAAGCATTCACAGTGTAGTTGGACCAATGATTTGGAACAATCTTCCTCCTGTCATTAGGGAATCTGTTAGTTTCATCTCTATTTCGTAAAGCTCTTAAGACTCACCTCTATCCATGTTAAATTCTATCATGTGCGCTATGATCTTGATGGAATAGCGCCTTATCAATTGTAATTGTTATGTTAGTTCCATGAACCCATTACCATTCTTCAATACCAATTCCCATGATACAAAAAGGCACCAGACTGTTTTCCCTTCCAGCCTCATTTTGGTTACATTGGTTTGAACGGGAGAGAACCAAGATGGCTGAACCGAGGTCAATTGAAAAGTATTCTCACCAAATGCTTTTCCGATTGCGATGGTTTCTAGGAAGCCAATCAGTGGGACCATTGCTATCCCTAAGCCAATCACCTGAGAAGAATCAAACAATCAATGGGTTAATTGGTCAGATGACCTTCAAAAAAAAAAATTTTAAACTTAAAAAAAAGTTGTCAAAGTGGGAATTATTTTCTCTTAAAGGCATCGTACACGTTTGGTAATTGTCAAAGACCAGTGTTCTCATTTGGTGTATCCCAACATATGCATAAAATAACAAGCCTGTGAAAATTTGGGCTCAATTGGTCATCGAAGTTGCAAGAAAATGATGAAAGAAAAAACACCCTTGTTGTACAAATTTGTGTGTGCAATAAGTTTTTATTATTTTAGTGAGAAATTACCTATCAACAGCTCTCTGTTGCTCGTTACCAAGTCAGTTTTTATGCTAATATATATTTTGAGTAATCACCAAACGTGTACAGTGCCTTTAAAATTACTCTCATCTTTAAAAACAAATGCTCGAGCCCTATGAGCCTTTCTTACTCTGAAAGCATTTTACAGCAAGTTGACTGATCTTTTAAAACCCTTCAGTTGAACAGGTTGTGTATGTTGGATCAACTACCCCCCAGAACCAAGTGTATAAATGTGTGTACAGTGCACGTTTAGATGCAGTCACCACATGATAACATATTGTCTATTGCATGCATTATCTATCACTCAAAATCACAGTGGATGATATTGAATGGTCAAACAGTATTAAGAGGGTTTAAAAAGAAGCCTGAAGACCGAAAGTTACTTTGTAAGATTTGAGGCTTTCCTTGGGGGTGTAGCAATACAGGTTTTAATATGTTGTACACAATGTGTGTAATCTTACTATCTCTGACAAGAACAGACTGGTTGAAAAGTTAACGAGAAAGACCAGTTGCGGACACCGCAATCACCGAGGTCAAACAATGGAAATGCAACACGCAAAACTCTCAGCTAATAATAGGCCTTCCTTTGGCCTCAGTGAAGGGCTATTTGAGCTTGTGAAGTCATATGTAAAGGGTTTTTATGATCGCGTAAGAACCGTCCGAAAATGGTTCCTTCACAGAACCATTCCGATAAGTCAACTCAGATATAGTGATATTATTATCATTGTGTACCGCAAAGAGAAACCACAAATTTTATGGATTTGATACAAACATACACTGAATAGATCTGGTTTGTTAAAGTCCGGAAGTTGAAATGGCGGCAGTCCTTCCTTGACATTTCCAGTAACTGAAATCTTATCTCCTAAGCCCTGAGTCTCTAGAGTCCATGCAATGAGGGATGTCACAAGGACCACGATGGCGTTACGACCTGGATACCCAAAACCAAGAAAATGTTACCAGTGAAAAATTAGTATGGGTATGTCCTCGTAATATTAACTGTGGCTGTACCAGCCTGCTAACTGAACCAGAAGACTAACACCCGGTTCAAACCAAATAAATTGTTGTTTCAGACAGGTAAACTCAACATAACATTTACATTAAGTTCGGCTCATGACAAGATTGACGTCTGAAACCAAGACGCTCCAGAGTCAATCCGAACGACTGCAACAGTCGATCTTTTGAAATTCAACTCGTCCAGTCGCTCCTAACGGTTTCAGACATCAAACTTTTCATGTACTTAATTCAATAATTTGGTTCGGTGCAACTCTAGAGCGCCTGTCTGAACCGAGAGTAAGGCTGAATGCAGCTTTGGCTGTGGCTGTTGCTGAGGGTGTTGCTAAGGGCATCTTATGCTTCAACGCATGTTACCATGGCGATCAAGCCGCAGCCGCTAACTTGGACATCATCTGAGGGAACTGCCACAGGCATCCTAAGCTGGGCCATTTTTCATAGAGCTGCTTAAGCAAATTTACCCAGTCAGTTTCCCTTGTGGTTTTAGTACTTGATATTTGAAATAAAAAGTCGCATCCCCTAAAGGTGATCCCTGCTTCTAACTGACACCCCAAAGATATTGACAAAATAGGGAGACTGCCACCATTAGGGCTAGAAAGCTCAGTTGGTAGAGCGTCGACATGTCAATCCGGAGGACGCAGGTTGAAGTCCTGCTCTGGTCAATTTTGTTGTGTTCAACCCCCAAATTATTAAAAAAGAAAATTTACCCAGTCAGTTTCCCTTGTGGTTTATTACTCTATTTTTCTCTGTTCACACAAAAATAATAAGTAATAACAACCTATAATTTGTTTTTTACCCTTACACACAAAATCCACAGGCAAATCACTCAAGTGGGATTCGAACCCTTGACCTTTGCATTGCTAGAGCAGACTTCTTACAAGAGCAGATGTCTTACCTGTGGATTTTTTTCACAGAACTCAGGAAAGTACCGAGTATACAGTGCTTAATACACATCGGTGTAATGGTAAAAAAACAAATTATATTCGTTATCCCCGATGCAAAATTAACATTTATTAATAACAACCTGTTGCTAAGAGCCATAAAAGCTTCCATGTACACAGCTGCCAGGTGGGTGGCGAGTAGGAATCATCTTCCTCCCATTTCGTTGTACGACCTTTTAACCACTGTTGGGAAACGACCAATAACCCATCAATTACAGCATACACAAATTATTTAGTTAATTCTTGTGGCGTGTAGTGGCCGAGTGGTTAAGAGCACGGACTAAAGCTCTGGTTTTTCTGATCAGCAGAGTGTGGGTTCGAGTCCCGGTCATTACACTTGTACCCTTGAGCAAGATGCTTTACCATAATTGCTTTGTCCGTCGGATGGGACATTAAGCCGTAGGTCCCATGTACTCAGGCGCGGATCCAGAGAGAGAGAAGTGGGGAAGGGAAGATTTTGCTGCTTGGTATATTTTCACGCCCCCCCCCCCGTTTGGAAAATCCTGGATCCGCCCCTGGTACTAGGATTGGTAGTGCATGTAAAAGAACCCCGGTGTTTCTGGTTCACTTAGCAAGCACCCTTGTTTACAGGTTTCCTCAGGCTTGCTAGCTACAGTGATTAAGTTCACTTATGAGGCATCCTTGGTTTCATTACCAGAAATCTATAACAATAATTATCCTTGGTGATCCATTCAGTAAGATCCCAGCTCACATAAATTCTACTAAAATGCAATTAAAATATTAAGAATACGGAGTTACAATTAGTTTCAAATTGCAAAACTGATAATAAAAGATGAGTAAGACATTCAATTCAATTCAATTCAATTCAAAAATGGTTTATTAAAACATGTCTCGCAGTTAAAAAACTGAATTGCACATGTCAACATCATGTTAAAAAAATTACAACAAATAGAAATTTACAAAGAAAAGGATATTAAACAAGACATTATTACTATAACATTGTCAAAAAAACCTTAATAAAAACCCAGTAGGCACATTCATTATATATACACACATAATTATATTAAAAGGCATTTAAAAGACTGACGATTTGAGGAATTGCACTTTGTTTGTAGCGAACTGTTCTACATCTGGGTGGGTCATATTTGTTGGTGTGTCTCAAATTAATCTGACAGTTTCTTTGGGGAGGTAGCCAATTTCTACACATGTGATGGGATTTGATTGAAAGAGCAAAATCGCTACACAGTTTGTCTCTACGATTTTCAAGGGTTTCAAGTTTGCACACACTTAATGCATCCCTATAAGTAGAATAGTTTTTACCAAAAATTATCCGACACACCCTTTTTTGAACACGTTCCAATTTGTTCACCTGCTCTTTAGTAAGATTACCATTGAATAAAGGAACACAGTAGTCTAAAACAGGTCTAACATAACCCTTGTAAATTGCCAATAGATCATTCACAGGTAGATTATGAGAACGTAAACAACGCAACATGTACAACTTTCTGTTACATTTTTTGATTATCTCATTGACATGTCTGTACCACTTTAAATTGTCTTGAATAATCACACCCAATACTTTAACATATTGCACATTTTCTAATTGAGTGTCATTAATGCACAGGATTTCATGTTGTTGTAAATTTCTGGCGAAAGACACAGACACATGGTACAACATTTGGCTGCATTTAACTTCATGTTATTAACGGAAGTCCAGTTTTGTAGATTGACTAAAGACTGTTGGATACGAGGTAATTGAACAGAATTTCGACTTTCAACAAAGGTTAAGTCATCAACATATTTATAGTAAGGGGTGTTGTCATCAATGCAAGCATCATTAATCATAATAAGAAACAATACTGGGCCTAATTTTGTTCCTTTGGGGACTCCAGTGTGAATTTGTTCCCAGGAGGAAAATGTTCCTTTATACTTCACATGCTGCTTACGACAGTCAAGAAAACTAATAACCCAGGATAAAATACATGGCCGTACTTGTAACTGAAGCAATTTTTGAACCAAAATATTATGATCAATTCGATCGAATGCTTTAGAGAAATCAGTCAGAACAATGGTGGAAATTGATTTAGGGTTGTCTGCATTTTGGTACAACTGATGCAACAATTTGATCAAATAATGACACGTGGATAAATTGCGTTGATTGCCAAATTGGTTAATATCAATTTTCCCAGCAACATCTTCCAACAACCATTTAGCTACAAAGGTTTCGGCAATTTTGGCAAAACAACTGGTAAGTGCAATTGGTCTTAGCTCAGCAATGGTCGGTGGATTAGTTTTGGGGATTGGTACAACTTCAGCACATTTCCATTGTTCAGGGACTTTGGCCTGGTCAAAGGAAGTGTTAAGAATGTCAGTTAGTGGAACAGACAACTCATAAGCAAACTCACGCAATATACGTACAGGTAAATCACCAGTAATACTAGACTTGTTAGTTTGAAGCTTACGAATTTCCTTGTATACTTCTCTTGGCTGAACATGCGGACAAGGCATGGGTGACGGTAAATAGGAAGGTAATAGTGATCTGTCAATACTTGGAAGGTCCCTAGCTATAGATATAAAATGGCAATTTATCAAATTTGCTACATATTCAAACTGTCCATTGCAATCAACCCCTGGAACAGTAATGGGTGGCTGGTCTCGTCGGCCTTGGGTAAGTAACTTTATTTGTCGGTGCCAGCCAGCAGGGTCATTGGTCTTCAGATGACGAACTTTATTTTGGTAGTAATGTCTCTTGGCTGATGAGATAGCATGCATCACTCTTGTCTTCATATGACTCCATAAGGGCCGGTTGTTTTGATGCCAAGCTTGTTGTCGTTGTTTAATAATCGCTTTAATTTCAGCTGTGATCCATGGCTTGTCGGTCGCGTGGAAACGAATATTGCGAGTAGTTAAGTGGACATCAAGGTGCTCTTGGATTGTTTTGCACAGTAGATCACACTTTTGAGATGGGTCACCGATTTGAAAGTTTTCTTCCCAAGTATGGCTGGTGAGCCATGAACCGAATGACCTGAGGCCACTGTCTGTCAATGGACGAACAGTCTTTTTGCGACTAACTTGGTTAGTTTTAACAACTTGGTCCTTAGGCACCCAAAGTACACAATTATGATCGCTTCTGGCCACTGGACATAAAATTTCAGTCTGAGAATAAAGATAAGCATGATTCGTAATAATCTTATCTAAAATGTTAAGACCTCTAGTCGGCTGCAAGACAACTTGGGTAAAACGCTCATCTTGTAAAAATCCTTGGATATCCAAGTCATTAAAATCTCCAATCAGGGAAATTCCTGCACCCGGATACTGTACTTGAAGTGAATCAATGCTAGCAATGAGATGATCTATATAGTCTTGGGCATGAGGACTCCTTGGTGGGAAGTAGACAACACACGTAATAAGAGATGACATTGACGTGGTAGTCTAGGTGGTCTCATGTGGATCCAAAGAGCTTCAATGTTATCAGGTACATGTATTGGTAGTTCCCTCGCTTTCAAAAAGTGCTCAGCATAAAAAGCCACTCCACCACCCTGGCGGTTGCTTCTTGATTTGAAGTTAGCAGAAAATCCAGGAATGGCAAACTGGTCGGGAGGCGAATCAGGGTTTAACCAAGTTTCAGTTATAGCTATGGTATCAGCATTGTTGGCATTGGCTACCAAAGTTATTTCATCAAATTTGTTGACTATTGATCTAGAGTTTAACAGGAACAGTGTAGGTAAGCAATATGATTTCTTAGGACGAGCAGTCGTCATGATTGTTACCTTTGTTAGGCATCTTGATTGGAGTCTTATGGTTGATTTTGCTTGAAAAGTTGGCACTGTAGGTAGTCGTGGGCGTATTAAAACATCAATCTTCTCATTGTTGACATTATTGTTGTTATTGTGGATAATTGGGTGTTGTTGGCAGAGGTTGACAGCATTTCGATGCGTCTTCAACCCACCACGGTGTCCTCGACGAGTAGCAGATTTGATGTTAAGTCCAAGAGTTTTGATGATGTTCCATGTTGGTGGTGGAACTTTTAGCTTGTCACATTTGGCCCTAACACTGTGAAGATAACGACTGGAATACTGGCGAATCGAGTCCTGTGTAGCTGGTCCCGGGTTAGGATCAATATCACCACATTGAACCAATGACTGAAATGTTGAAGTTGAGTTGTCATAATACTGAACTCTTGGCCCCACATATTTAAAAGGTATTTTATGTTCAGGCTCACGTATACCTGCAGTAAAACTAGGAACTAAGTATACAGTACATTGTGTCCTGCTGTAGAAACTCCATGAAAGTAGCAGAAGTAACACAATGTGACTCTTGTTACTAGTCATTGTTCAGTCAGCAGATCCACTATTCAAGAAGCATGTAGTCCTTTGTCCGGTTTTTTGTTGTTGCTTGGCACAGTTGAGTGAGCATGGCCAACATGGAAGAAGTAATATGGCTATTACTGTAGACCACTTCAGATGTAGGTTCAGAAAAATAATTCTCAAAAACACCTTGAAGTTGTGAAAATGTTCAGTTCAAAAAGATCCTGCAGTGTCAGTATGCCTTAATGCAGTGGCTACTAACAAAACTAGAGCCTCAAGTAGACTAAAAACAACACACACAAAGACATTTGTTGGAGCAAGTTTGGTTGAGCTGCATGTAGTACAGCGCTCATGTTACCTGTCAAGATGTAAAGAGTCATGCCTAAGAGGTAAAAAAACCAAAAAGTACAAATAACAAAAATGACAGGCGTCTGTGAGCGTGTCTACCCATTGCTTTGACACTAAGGACTTCAACAAAAGGGATCTGGAGGTTTGACAGATCAAGGATGTCCTAGTTTCGCCTTTGTGTATTAAAAAAACAACAATGGGGATGTTGTATATTCAGTTTGCGGTAACACCATGTGTGTATATCTACTTTGATGTGTAGATTTGTTCTTGAGAACTTGTCTTGCTATTTATTCTACTGCCGCGGAAAAGATTTCTGAATTCGGGAGACTACTTAGTTCTGAAAAGAACTGTCCTGCTTATTAACTACAACTTGGGCGGAAGGTAGGAAATCGGCCGGTACTACTTCTTTCGCTTAGTGAATTGAGGGGGCTTCTCGTTATTAATTTTACTGCCGCGGTGTGAGTTCTTAATCGTTTCGTTGCAACGTGGGGTCGTGAAAAAATGGGAGAACAAAGTACAGTCCTCCATTTACCGAGTAAACAAGCGTATGTGTACATGTATGTGCATCCTTTGAGATGCTTGATACCCTGACTGCTGCTGAGAGAATGCTAGTGGTTTCCACTGAGTGCACGCTGCTTGAAAAAAAAAAGGTGGCAGACTATTTTGCCCTCCAAGCCTCATTTTTATTTTTATTTTGTATTTGTTTATACAAGTTCGCCCCAAACAAGGCTAAAAGCCACTCTTGGTGGCTACAAGAAGAAAACATTTAAGATGAAAATAACTCGGGAGCTGAAGGTAGAAATTGATATTCCTCTTAAAACAGTCTAGATTGTGGGATGGAGGGAAACATGCACCAGGCATGCCAGGCAAGGAGGTCCAAAGAGTTGCAGTACGTGGAATGAAGCTGTTGGAATGGCTCTTTGTTCTTCATCTCAGCAAAGCAAGAGTGTATGGGTGAGAAGAAGCAGAAAGTCTGGTTTTACGCTCAAACATCCTATTAGAAGGAACCAGGTCGAACACTGGTGGCACATTTACCATGAAAATGTCTGTAGAAAACATTGCATTGATTTGAATGGAAAGAAAACAAGATGGCCGCCCCTGCTTACCTGAAATATCAGTAGAATGACCATACTCCCTAAGCCAATGATAACATCCCAAGGACTGAAACAAAGATGGAAATAACTGGTTACAAAAACATTTTTAAAGATTATTATGTTACTTTTATTTTATTCTATTCTGACGACAAATCACATACCTGATTAGGGCCATTTTGTATTCGGCCCTGCCATTACAGTCTGAATTTTGGTCCAGGAAGTCTAGTGTTGAAAAGGCTGATCTGTTTTGTTCTCAAATGAAAATATATAAATCTCAGGAGAGATTTTAACTGAACAACTTACTTGGTTTCTTTTATATGCTGGAATGTGAGAACTAAACCGGTATAAAATGATTCCGAATCAAACTTGATGCCAAGAACATGTTTGACTTGTCCGAATGCAATAGTGACGGCAGATATGGAGGTGAAGCCAGCTAAGACACCGGCCGAGATAAATCCGGTGAGAGCGCCTGTAACAATAATGGAAAACACCTGTTGATTTATTTGTGCCTTGTGTCATATGTTAAAGCCCAATACACAACATGTTGGGATGAGAGTCAATGCTGGCAAGAAACCTAGCTCCACAATACCATGCAGGAAAATACTGAATGTTGAAGCGCCTTGAGCATCACTGAGTGACGGATATGAGCGCTATATAAGAAGCCACTATTATTATTATTATTTCCATCTTTTGGTAACCCCTGGAGTTATTGATTCAAAGGAGTCTCTGGGAACAGTATCCTCAGCACTAGAGAAGTAGATCAAAAGGCAAGATTTCTTTAAATCTGAAGAAAATAACAGCAATTTTTTTTTTCAACAGCCAGACATAAAAAGTCTGAAATCAGATAAAAGTCTGAAATTTCTCATCCCTGAAAATGGAAAAGGTGGAATGTCTGCTATGTGAACCAGAAACAATGTGGTAAATCCCTCATGTTCCTTGTTTATCACTACAGCTTGAGAGCCTTAGAAGGAAACCTGAAAACAAGGATCCTTGCTATGAGACAGAAATACCAGGATAAACCCCCATACCAGAATATAAACTTCCATGATAATCATTGTGGCTCGGAAGCCTAAGGAAACCTTCAACCATTATAAAGGGTGCTTCCTATGAACAAGAAAAACGCTAGTTTAAACCACCTACTTTTCCATGATCAAAGGTGCTTCCTTTGAACCAGAAACATCAGGTTAAACCCCCTGCTCTTCCATGATAGTCACTGTAGCTTGGAAGCTTGAGGAAACCTGCAACTATTATAAAAGGTGCTTCCTATGAACAAGAAAAACGCTAGTTTAAACCACCTACTTTTCCATGATCAAAGGTGCTTCCTTTGAACCAGAAACATCAGGTTAAACCCCCTACTCTTCCCTGATAATCACTGTAGCTCGGAAGCCTAAGGAAACCTGTAATCCGGAACCAGAAACATCAGGTTAAACCCCCTACTCTTTCCTGATAATCACTGTAGCTCGAAAGCCTAAGGAAACCTGTAATCAGTGCTTCCTATGAACCAGAAACATCAGGTTAAACCCCCTACTCTTCCCTGATAATCACTGTAGTTCGAAAGCCCAAGGAAACCTGTAATCAGTACTTCCTATGAACCAGAAACATCAGGTTAAACCCCCTACTCTTCCCTGATAATCACTGTAGCTCGGAAGCCTAAGGAAACCTGCAACCATTATAAAGGGTGCTTCCTATGAACAAGAAAACAACTAGTTTAAACGACCTACTTTTTCATGATCAAAGGTGCTTCCTTTGAACCAGAAACATCAGGTTAAACCCCCTACTCTTCCATGATAATCACTGTCGTTCGGAAGCCTAAGGAAACCTGCAACCATTATAAAGGGTGCTTCCTATGAACAAGAAAACAACTAGTTTAAACGACCTACTTTTTCATGATCAAAGGTGCTTCCTTTGAATCAGAAACACCAGGATAAAACCCCTACTCTTCCGTAGTAATCAATGTAGCTTGGAAGCCCAAGGAAACCTGCAATCAGAGCTTCCTATGAACCAGAAACATCAGGTTAAACCCCCTACTCTTCCCTATTAATCACTGTAGCTCGAAAGCCTAGGGAAACCGGTAATCAGAACTTCCTATGAACCAGAAACATCAGGTTAAACCCCCTACTCTTCCCTATTAATCACTGTAGCTCGAAAGCCTAGGGAAACCGGTAATCAGAACTTCCTATGAACCAGAAACATCAGGTTAAAGCCCATACTCTTCCATGATAATCACTTTAGCTCGGAAGCCTAAGGAAACCCGTAATCAGAGCTTCCTATGAACCAGAAAGTCCAAGTTAAACCCCCTACTCTTCAATAATTATCACTGTAGCTCAGAAGCCTAAGGAAACCCGTAATCAGAGCTTCCTATGAACCAGAAACATCAGTTTTTAAAAGCCCCAACTCTTCCACAATAATCACTGTTAATGTCGGAAGTCTGAGGAAACCCATCATCAGTGCCTTCTATGAACCATAAACACCACCTTAAACCCCCTACTCTTCCATAATAAGATCTCTAGATTCACATACTGATCTTTAAACAGGAAAAAGTACAGAGGCCTGTGTAAATACCACAGCATAACCATCATTCAAATACTCACCTAAATGAAGAACACCAAGTACAAACTGAACTATTCCAGAGAGAAGGGATAAAACGATGGCGTAGACAGGGTCATGAAGCAAAGGGTTCAGGGGGTCCGTTTTTCCGAAACTAGCAACAAGGAGAGACATGATGGCGGTTGGTCCAACACTTATATCTTTACAGGTGCCAAGAAAACAGTAGACGAAACAGCCAATGTACGCCGAGTAGAGACCGTACTGTAGAAACAGAACGAGATTGTTTGATACTTTCTCAGTAAGTATTGATAAAAGTTGTTTGTTTACAATTCAACTGACAAATCTGCAAAAATATATGTCTTCATCACTCACAAATACAATAGAATTAGCTGTTGCAAACTGCTTACCAACCAAAAGGACATGGTATAAATGCAAAAATCAGTTAGTTGCTTTTTGTTTCGGTCTTTCTCAAAGCCTAAAAAAAAATATAATTTCTTTTAAAAAAGCCTTTGAGAAAGACTCTGCTAGGATCGAAACGTCAGGCCACTAACTAATTTTGGCACAAATAAAGACTCACAAATAAGTTTAAAGTTAAGGTAATAATTAGCTATGACAACTTAAGCCCAATTTCATAAAGTAGTTTTTAAAAACAGAAAATTGTGTCTTTAATAGATTTATAACAAAAATAAGCCGGAAACCAGTTACGAACAGGCAAAACATGACATGGTGTTTTTGTTTGTAACCTTTTGGGTTTTTTAATTTAAGCAAAATTATAAGTCCCCTGCCTTGCTAATTCGGCCAAACAAAATTGTTTTCTGTAAACTTACCGCCCTTCCCAAAGCCTGCCAACCATACAATTTGCTATCAGTGATTTGATTTGTTAATTATTTATTAACAAAGAAATTGTTTTGGTCAAATCTGATTGCATAAAGAATTTGTTCATGTCCCATCCACCAAAATAAGTAAATATCAAAACAATTGCAGATGTATGTAAATTTTGGTCAAGGAACTTTTTTATTGGTGTGCACCTGTAAACTTGTTTCCTAAAATACTTCCCCCTACTTATTGACCCTTTCCAGCACATTAGAGAAAACTAATATTTTTTTGGAAGGCCATTTAGGCAGGTAAGGCTTTCTGTCAGAAAAAAAAGGGAAAAAACTTATATACAACCCTCCAAGTCTGTCTAGGTCACCAACCCCTTCCCGCCAATCTCCCCTATGCATCTTACCTGCACAGGCAACTTGGCTATACTCGCGTAAGCCAGACTCTGAGGTATGACAGTTAGTGCTACAGTGAGACCGGCTATGACATCATGAAGAAAAAACGACAACCTGTATCTGGGCAACCATATACTGATGGGAAATCGTTTCTTCCAACTCTCCTTACTGCAGTAATTCCGTGCAGCTATCTTCAGCCTGGACTCTTCCATCTTGGACCAGCCAAAACGTACTAAATCAAAAAATAACGAAAAATCTACGCTTGTAAATGAAGCATTCACACATTTCAACAGCAGCTAAAAACCAAATCTTTGAAATCAAGTCAATTTCAATTAAATTCAATTAATCTTTATTATCTCCAAAAGGGTAATTAAAATGCTCGCTTGAAACAATGGAAAGACATAATCATGTCATTGTCAATGTGAGAGAGAGAGAAAAAGGTAAATCTTCTGATAAATCATAGCAAAAAGTTAAAACAAGGAAATACCGTTCAGTGTTTACTCAGTTTTCTATACACAAATTAAAGGGAGGGTATACCAAAAAAACTTACTTGGTAAAGAGCACTGGAGAGCTGTTGATATTTTTTATACAACATTGTTAGAAACAACCCCCTTTGAAGTAATGTAGTTTTAGAGAAGGAGGTAATTCTTCACCCAAAAACTTGAATGCTGAGAAAGGCTTCAAGGCATGCCTCTCTCAGAGTATGGCATCTCAAGCACACAATTCTATGCAACAACTTGAACAAGGGTATTTTTTCTTTCATTAATTTCTTGCAACTTTGATGACCACTTGAGCCCAAATTTTCACAGGTTTGTTATTTTATGCAATGTTGGGATGACCAAAAGTGAGGCCACTATTTACTGGTCTTTGAATTGATTTGACAATTAAGTCATGTTAGCGAGTCCAGCAAAATGACAATTTCTTAAAACATATCTGTTTGTGTGTGAAAAGTAGCTGTGAATAACTCCCCATTTGTTAATGTTAACCTTGTCCAAATCAATCAAAGATTCAGTTTTCCAGAAGAAGAAATATTTATAATTCCAAAGAAGCAAAAATATCTCAGAAAAAGATGCTGTAAATTTGTGAAAAATGTAGTTTAATTTAGCGTATTTCGGGACCAGATATTGACGCGTCTAAATTTCACAACGTCCATTTTGTCGACTGGTCCAAAAAGTATATTCTCTTGGGCACTGGAGGGCCCTCTTTATTTCGAGATAACGCGAGAAAACAAAACCATGTTGCGTACAATTTTATCAGCTTTCCAATGACACCAAGTTTGATAGAATTCAGGCGAGTAAAAATGTCATTTTTGCCCAATTTTTCGAACCGTTGAAATACGGACATTTTATGTAGATTTTTCTTGTGAAAATGCTTCGAAATGACATATACATAGGTCATTACAGTTCTTTGACAGTTAATTATTTGAAAGGTTAGACTCTAAGCTGAGTGTCTATGTGGTTTGTTTTTTATTATGAACTAACGCGAATGATCGCAAAGCAAATTTATAGAGAAAGGTGCTTCCAGAAATGCCATCAAAATCGGGTTGATGGTGTAGTAAGTACATATGCTTTTCTAATCACTGATGTTGTATCAAGCCCAATTGGGTTGGGTTGGTAATGTAGTGATTTTCTTTCAGTATTTTAACAATTTTATGGTATCATATATTTATTATTATACTACTCTGTACTAGTTGCATTGAATATTTTCTATGAAAAATGAACTTGTTAGGTTTTTGTGAAAAAATGCAAAAAGTGCCGCACTCTCTACATATAGATATAAGCCTAAAAGACAGATAGATTTTTAGAGTCATGAATTGATTGCTTCATTTACATTTTACAAGCTCTGTGAAGATTACAGAAAAGGAGACATGTATTGAGATCATTATTTAATATTCCAGTAAGTTGGTTTCTGTTTTTGCTTTTGTTTTGTAAATTCTTCTTTTCAATTATATCAAATTTATCAAGTCTGATCTATTCTTAATAATAAATCAGGAGCAGTTTCCACGCCCTTTTATCTGTAAGAAATTGACAGACTCAAAACATCCTCCTGCCACCTTTAAATGAGCATAGCTCCCCTATACTATAAGCTATTGAAGTGAAATAAACACTGTTGGATTTCTGTTGCAATCCTCTTTCCAATGATACCAAACTTGTTAGGTTTTTGTGAAAAAATGCAAAAAGTGCCGGACTCTCTAGTCATGTAAGTAAGTACATCCTGCCTTTTTAATAAGTAAATTGAATCTGGTATGAACCAGTGTCCACAGCTACTTTAAATTAAGCTGATTGGGGAGTGACAATAAAGACGTATTGTTTAGGTTTTAAAAGGGGGGAGGGGCACCATGGAGGTATCCTCCTCCATCCCTTGGCCACTCCCACACTTCTTTTTTATCGCTGTCAACATCGCCTTAGTCGGGTTCCCTGATTCAGGTTCCCAAAGTTACGTACGTAAACGGATAGTACGGGCTAAAAATGAGTTAGGGGTACCGGACAAGTCAAGTGGGGAAATTCAGCAGGGTATCTTCGCTCTCAAAAATGCCTGGAAGATCACTTCCGCTAAGCGTCATTTTAGTATCTGCAGGGTCAAAAGGAAATAGACTATTATTCAGGTATCCTTACCAAGAAGAATCCGAGAAAGAGGTTGTGCAGAAGAGTAAGTATGTCTGCCTTTTATGAAGTAAATAAACAGCGCTGCTCATGTCGCCCTTTGGAGTTTGTGTACCACATGACTTGAGCACATGATGTGTCTGGGAACTTGCATGGCGTTTTTTTGACAGGTGGTGGCGCCCTCGCTATTGTGAATTTTGTGTTTTTGTGTTTTTTAGGGGGATGGGTTGATATTGGGGAATTCTGGCTGCTGTTTCTTGGAAAATGAACAAAAGAATGATTGAAATAATTGGAAGATATTTGTAATTTGAAAATCACCACCCTCTGGCGATGGTTGTTTGGTTGATAGATGAGGGTTACGATGACGAGATATCATTGTTTAATTTCTTAAATTTCAGCCATTTCTGTCATTTATGATTTAATTAGTGACCAGATTTGCCTGAATTTTACCACTTTCAAAAATGAAATACCACACACATAAATTTTAAAGGAATGTTACAGAACTGGTAATTAAAATTTTCTTTATGATCACAGATTTACATAAAACTTACACGGTCTAATGATGATGATAGTAGAGCGTTTTATTCATGCATTGTATCCTCGTATCCCCATTATTCGCGCACGTAATAATTGAAATTGAATTTTGACTTGATTAACAGAATCAAGAACAACTTTTAGCTTTAATTTTAATGTCTGATGTCAAAGCCCACCTGAGAGGAGAATTTGAAGCCCGCAGAACATCGTCAAAGCACAACGAAACTCGTCGTCTGCAATTGACCCCGATTTGTCAAGTTTCGTTTTCCGTCACATGAATTCGCGCACTTGGGCTGGAACGCCACTACGGAGTCCCTATTGTCCCGACCTTTCTTCTAAATGCTTTAGTCCGTGCGGCAGGGAAGCTGCCGGTTGAAATCGGCAGTGATAATTATTTACGGGAAGGGGTGGTGGGGTTGGCGAGGTGGGAAATGGACTCTGCGCTGTTATCACAAAGTTGGTAAGCCCCGCATCCAGTTACTTGTAAATGCAAACAATTGGTAATTTCTGAGAAAAGGATTATAAGGCGCACGTCCACTTCAACCTTCCGTAGTATTTTGTACGCCCTCTGTTGTTAAATGAAAATCATGTGGTCTTGTAATTTAAGTATTGAAGTATGGCAGACGATACGCACAGAACTTTCAGTGTTTTTTTTTTTTTTAATCGACCATCTTATCTAGCTATGTTTTGTATTTAGTCTAAAAAGGTAAGATTGTATACTACATTTGTAGTTTATCTAAAATCTTACCGGAAAGGCTTCGATTTTCCACATCTTCGCAGGAAATTGTTTATCAGGCTTTATACTTTCATGAAATAAAAAAAATTGAGTCACTGCGTATTGTAAACAAAATAATATGCGTCGGAAAGGTACCTGCGCGAATATTTGTGATGCGCGAAATTGGGGTACGGGAGGATATATCACATGCAAATGTGTAATCGGTTTTTCACTATTTTCTCGTGACCCAGATGGCCGATTGATCTCAAACTCTTACAGGTTTGTTAGTTTATGTATGGTGGATTATATAAAGTGATTACACTGCCAGTTAGCAAAAAACAATTCTGTAATTGTTCCTTTAAGTAAGGACACGGATCAAAAACACGTTTTTTGACAACTGTTGAGAGGATCGAGGGTTGCGATTATTGCATGCAACTGGATATTATTTTGCCCTGAAATTTCATGAACAAAAGTGAAAAGCCCTTTATTTTATAGTCAAATACTGTACGTAGTTAGCCCAGTTAAGTGAAGGATTCAGAAGGACTGGGGCCTATAGGCCAAATTACAGGGTCAGGCATTCCAATTTTATCGAAGTCTGAACAATTTGGTGTGGAGTGTCAAGAGAAGAGGTTAAACGGAGGATTTAGGCAACATGCTAGCCAAACTGCCTATACTGCCTAGTCCATCCTTGTTAATTCCATTTTTGTAGTTTTTCATGAGTGCTACGATCCAGTGTTTTTTAATGGATGTGCAATGTTTTCCCTGTAACCTTTTATTCTTGTATTTTAAGTGCATTTTTGTAGTTTTTATGTGAGCTGGGATCCATGGGAGATCAGTGAGTTTTTTTCTCAATGAATGGATTACCCATAGACAAGAAATAAATAAATACTAGGCACACGTTCGGTTAGACGCACACCTAATCTTTTATGCATTTTGATTCCCAAAATTGCAGACCATGGGCAGACGGTAGCTGCATGTGACAGGGGTCTAGATAGATGGGGAAACTTTCTACTAATCTAGGAGTAGGATACTTGACTTCCGGACACTATGACCCGTTTCAAAACCATGGCTTTTATTGGCTAGGCAGGGGTTGCCCTTAACTTTTTTTTCAACTAGCCAGCAGGACCAGTTGGCTTGACAGGGTTCGACCTTAGCGGTGGTCCGCTGGCCAAATGCCAGTTGAAACGGCGGCGGACCAGTTGAAACACCTTGCCAAGTGGTCCGGCTGGCCAGTCAAAAATATAAGTGCCGCGAAACGCTCAACACATAACGATCACGATGTACATGTTCATGTACATTGTACATCAGTCAGTCCGCACTGCACAACGCACGATCCCATTTTACAGGCTTGTAGTCTTTTATTTTGTTACTTTACGTGCGACAATAAATGCAATAAACATTGAACGCTAGAGGGCGTTTCAGAACAGAATGTGCGTGCGGACCAGCAACGACAATGCTGTATTAATGGTTTTCAGCGTGCGCGCACCAGGGATGATGACATTGCAATTTCGGGGGAATAACCGCTTTTCCCGAGCATGCGCAGAAACATCAAGTCTTTGGTCAAGGCGTTTGTAACTTGGTTTTGTACGCTATCGCGTAATTTCACCAATAGAGGGCATTTACTCTAGCGCTATCGAATTGTTCGAAAACGCCCTCTAGCGTTCAATGTTTATTGCATTTATTGTCGCACGCAAAGTAACAAAATAAAAGACTACAAGCCTGTAAATTGGAAACAGTGTGTCGCATGGGATCGTGCGTTGTGTACAGTACATCGTGATCGTTATGTGTTGAGCGTTTCGCGGCACTTATATTTTTGACTGGCCAGCCGGACCACTTGGCACAGTGATTCAGCTGGTCCGCCGCCGTTTCAACTGGCATTGGCCAGCGGACCACCGCTAAGGTCGAACCCTGCTAGGGCTTGGGCTTGGGCTGTGTCCGTGTATTTGAAGCCCTGTATGGAAAGCGCACGTTTTATAAGACAGAGCCCAAGCCGTCGTTTTGAAAAGGGCCTATGATTCCCAATCCCACAGACTAAGATGACAGCTCAGCTTTAAATCCCGTTCTGATTGGCTGTGGTGAATTGTCCATTTGGAACAAGACACTGAAACCATGACTTATTCCTTCCTTTTGAATTTGGATGGTTCCAGGAACATTGATACAAATTAACGTAGCTCTGGTTGGGTGTCTGTTTTAAACAGCAACAGCACTAATGATGTCACTCATTGCTTAAAAATCCTGGCCGTCAGACAAATATTCCACCACTTACGCGTTCCCCGCATCATCGACCCGCCAAACTGCACTAGTAGTAGTAGTCAGTATGCAAGACGTGAGTAAACATAAAACTTGGACATGTATGTATGTGCCCTATGTTTAGTGAAATTGGACACGTTTGTCTGAGAGCTGGGTTAACTTAGCTTCTGTTTTTAGAGTGCTATTCACTACACTTTGAAAATAATGCAGAGCAACCGAGTGGCTTTGCGCACGGAATTCAAGTTCTGGTGGTTACCATCACAATGTGGTTTTGAATCTCGGTCCCGGCACTTATGTCCTTGAGCAAGACCATGACTCTAGTTGCTTCTTGGTGTTTATATCCTGACATAATGGACTCTGCCGAGTAACGAAAAGAAGTAGAAGACCAATTTCGAACTAGGCTGGAAAACTCTTATTGAGCAAGGCTTGATCGCTGCCCTTCTGAAACTTTCTGAAGCATCCTCTACAGTTACAAAGACAGTTGACATTCCAACAATTATCAAAATTTAATTTTTTTTATTTGTGTTTGTTTTACAGACAGAAAACATAATGTGTTTGCCCAGCAGGTCCCAGAGGACAATCCTAACGACTGTAGACCAACGTCGAGTATCAAACACGGGAAGCTAGTTGGGTATGTATAGACCATAAGAATACCCGGGGATTGGAGTATTTGTTTTAACCTTGGGTTCTAACATTTGTTGCTTCAAAGGTAGGGTCATAGATTGGTTTTTGTCAATTTAATACATCTAGGCAAATTCATCAAGAAAGATACAATAAAAGTAACATATTAAAGTTTCAGCTGAATACAGTGTCTATTTGCTGAGAAAACAGAAAAAACTGTCACGGTATTTTCAAAAGAATGTTGAATCCATCCACGTTTAGTGAGGTTTACTAACAACAATAACTTTCTACTCAGCACCGCACAGACAGTTTGGGACCTTCAAAGGGCTGACATGAATGTGAAGAAAATCAAGAAAAGAAAAGAATGTTGAAAAATATGAATCACAAAATCTCTCCTCAAGGTGAGCTTTTGAGATTGAAATTTCCGTGCTGTCCAGTTGTGAATGCTGCGACCAGAGCTGCGGTTGGTACCCGCTGTCACCTCACTAAGATTAAAATGCTGTGACAGTTTTTTGCTGTTTTCTCCACAAAGAGACACTATATTCAGCAGAAACATTTACAGGTGCTTTTTATTGTATCTTTCTTGATAAATTTGCCTAAAAATCAGCACTACATTGACAAAAACCAATCTATGACCCTACCTTAAAGACAAAGTACAGTATAGGTATTCAGTTTCAAAAGTGCTAGCAAAGCACTTTTCCTCAATACGCAGTCACATTTGTAACCGTTATTTTGGCTATGACAAATTATTTTTATGAAAAAACTTGTTTAACTGGTTGTTTTCATTTCACAGTTACTCTGATGAAATCTTGGCTCACATACTGACCACTGGGACCGGCCTGTGTGACCACCGCTTTGAACTGACCATCGATGATGTCAAATTTGTTGGTCATCCAACTCTCATTGTCGCTGGAGGCAGAAAATTTGTAAGAATCCACCTTTTTTAACCCTCCTACTGTCTGACCATTCAATATCATCAACTGCAGTTTTGAATGATCGAAAAACTATGCCAGCCTGTAACATGATATCATGGGTGAATGCATATCTACACAGTACACAGTCAACCCTCCTACTGTCTGACCATTCAATTTCATCCACTGTGGTTTTGAATGATAGATAAACTATGCCAGCCTGCAATATGATATCATGTTGTTGTGAATGCATCTACACAGTACACACTCAACCCTCCTACTGTCTGACCATTCAATATCATCCACTGTGGTTTTGAATGATAGATAAACTATGCCAGCCTGCAATATGATAGATATCATGTTGTTGTGAATGCATCTACACAGTACACACTCAACCCTCCTACTGTCTGACCATTCAATATCATCCGCTGTGGTTTTGATTGATAGATAAACTATGCCAGCCTGCAATATCATATCATAGGGTGAATGCATTTACACAGTACACACAATGTACACAGTTAGTTCTATGCACAGTTGTGCCACCATACACAACCAGTGCAGTCGAATGGTTTCAAGTGGTTGGTTAACTCACTGAAAAATCATAAGTGGGAGGGTAACAAAACATGTAACATTAATCCATTGAGCTATGAATGTTCTGAAAAGAACAGGCGATGTAACAACGCAACATTTCGATAAGAATGCTCTAACAGTCTTCAGAAGAAAAGCAGATGAAGAAGATGTAACAACGCAACATTTCGATAAGAATGCTCTAACAGTCTTCAGAAGAAAAGCAGATGAAGAAGCTGCTGCAAGGGAAGGGTTGTAGTCACTTTTGTCAACCAAAAAGTAGCGAATACTATTGAAATTTTGAGTTGATTTAATAAGCTGTAATTGTTGTTTTTGTTGGCAGAAAGGACAGGATGGCTCATCGAGGCGAGAGAGTCGGACCATGGCAATGTTTAATCTGGTCTTTGTGCTTCATGTAAGTACCTTGGACCAATTTCATAGAGCTGCTTAACCCTCTCGTAAACCAACATCTTTTGACATTAAATAACCTCTGGTGCCCACATTGTTTGACCACTCAGGCGTGAAGCACACATTCTCACATGACAGAAAGCTTAGTGTTCAAAGGCCAATTTTACAAACTCTATTACTACCTTGAAGATTTTATTTTGGAGCATAATAAGTAATAACAAATGTTTTACTTACTGACTTTACTTTCATATAACAAAAACAAAAATTGAGATCAACCAATAAATGTTCAAGATCGGTCTTTTTTTCCTCAGTGTGTTTCTTTAAACCCAAACACTTTTTTGTACACAACCATACAGCGCTCCTTAGGTGTTTGGCTCTTCAGATCTTTCCACTCCAATTTGAAAGGGATTGCATAATAGCAACCTTATTTTATTTTACCATCATTGGAAAGATGCGATCTTTTTCTTTCCCAGCAGGGAAAGCCCCCCCCCCTCTCCTCCCCCTAAACAAAAAAAATAAAAAATAAAATTCCTTCCCGCTAACACACTCTTTCCCTCTTGCACTGAACAACCCCCACCCTCCAAAAAATTTCTTAACAATTCCTGAGATTTCCAATGAAGACAAAATGGGAAGGTAGTGGGGGGGGGGTTGTTACACCATACCACATATTTAGCAAACCTGGACCCAATTTCATAAA